>JAUPFT010000026.1:32645178-33259345 GCA_036936625.1 Parnassius smintheus behrii | reverse complement strand
CTTATTTCTTGTAGTATTATTTTTTCAGAGTTTCACTACGCATACTGGCATTTTACTTCGGATTATACCCAAAATTTAATAAAACATTCAACACGTGTACGTCACAGACAGCTTGGAGTGCGACTGGCTCGGGTACGCCGACTTCGGCGTAGTATTTGTTGCCGCATTTGTCAAGTACGCCGGCGGTATCTAGTCGAGCGCAGCGAGACCAATCATACATCTATGTAGTAATCTTTTTTTGTGGCTAGTTTTCAAGAGTATTATACCATTTTGGAATCTTGATTAGTTGCGTCAATTTTAAAAAAAACTTGCCATAGTAGTGTCAGTACTTTTTTTTACACCACGATGAGTGAAAGTGGACTGAAAGTAAAAATCTTTCAAAATTTTAGGGAAAAAAATAATTTTGATTGATATTTGTGTAAAAACTACATATATTCTGGGATTTATAAGGGTTGTGGTAGATAGCAGTACTACTAAGGTTGCCGATACAAAAAAAAATACAAAAAAAATTAAAAATGTGCTCATGGTAGTTAAAAATAACCATATCGGGGTATCGATTTTCGAAGAGTTTCATTTTTTTGTAATTTCAAAAAAGATTTACATTTTTTTTTATTTTTTCTCGAGTAGTCATGAGCAGGTCCATCCCCTGGTGCCCATTTATCGTTGAATTTTGGGACACGTTGTATATATATATATATATATATATATTAAAAAAACTGAACACTGTCCCCATAAGGCGTTCGTTTTGAGAGGTAGTAAAGTATACATACACATATTTTTTGGGCTTTAAGCTCCGTACAACTACGGACAAATCTATATATATTATGAAAACTGTTCAGTGTACTTACAGTGTATATTCAGGATGAATTATCTACCCGCCACGCCGTCTAAGTCTAAGGGTGTACGGACCTCTACTTTTCTGCAAACTAAGGCTACCATTCAGTGACAATTTCGAGTTTAAACTTTTTTATAAAATGAGGGTAACAAGCTACAGTTGATAAGTGCATACCGTGGTCACGGTAATATTATCTATACAGTATTCCATCTTCATACAAACGGACGAAGCGAGAGCTATGCCTACGCGCCTCGATCTCGGCATGCGCTCGGCATGCAGACAGTCGAGACTGTGCCGCAGTGATGATTTTGTAAAATATATAAAAATTGAGGAAATAAATAATAGAATAGAAATAAAGAAATAATAAATCTGAACTTCATTTAAAAACAAACATATAAATTGTAAAGTAGCTGCAGGTATCTACATATAACCAATTAAGTACCTAATAGATATCCCTTTTCTCCAAGTTGTCCATGTTTCCCAAAACAATTTTTAATTTATCTTATTTTTAGGTTTATATTAGAAAGCGGATTTTTTATATTTAAAAATCTAATAATAAAGCATTTCATAAGTCTCAGCCGAGGCGCAAATATTTTTCGGTCGCAAATTTATTTAACCGATTTGTTATTCAAACATAAACATGGTTTTTTAATTAAATCTACCAATCAAAAAACGACACGCATTTTTTATTGAACACTTCCTATTCAATTCACAAAGTACCTATTTTATTTGTTTATATAAAAAGTATATTTACAATCATAAAACTAAATGGAATCACAAAGTAGGCAAATGTAAAAATGCTGGAGGCAGGCAGCCCTATGACATGTTTACGTGCCACACGGCTGTAGGCATTTATTTGAAAGATACGGCCGAGTTACAATACTGTATAGATAATATTACCGTGTCGTGGTTCACAGACAGTTATATCTACCCTCAATTAAGAATCAAAATGCAATGCGTTGTCACCCCCATAAGACTATGATAAAAAGCGTCGTTTCACGTAAAAAGGGTATCCAGTTCTCTACACTTACCCTACAACACACAGCACCAACTAATATTCTATGAGAGCATGGTACTTCCCCGTTCACGTCAATATTTGAGTAGGCCCGTACTATTTAAGGTTTAAACACTAAATTATCTCCGAATACTGCCTTAAGGTAGACAATAACTGCTTGAAAATCGATAAAGGTAATGTATTGTATGCAGGGGTATATTTAAATAAAACAAATGATGCAAGTACGGAATGTATTTAGCTTTTAGCGGGGTTCTTCCTCCACTGCGCGTTGAATCCGGTGTCGCGGAACAACTGATCTTGATCGTCGAGATCCAAATTCAGAGAAGACTGAAAATAGAAATAATATTATAATACAAATATGCAGGAATCCATTCTGTAAGGATGTTCTAGCTTCCGATAGATAGTTTATCAATTTTTTTAGGCCAGACGTAAATTAGAATTCCAGTGTTAGTATGCTATCAGAAAGTCTACCCGATAACTTCGTTGACATCAAAATAAAACTCTTTTTGATGTATATTGTGTCTTAACTTATATAGCTTTTTACAAATACTGTAATATACGACGCAATGTACTACTAAGTGCCTTCCATTTTATTGTCAACGAACTAATGAGGCATTCAACCTTAGTCCTCAGGGGTGACAACGCATCTGCATTTTGATTGGTAATCGAGGGTACATGTAGGTGTCTATGGGCCACAGCAACCACTTACCATCAGGTGGATAGTGTGCTCGATTGTCACTTTATCCTATAAAAAAATTGAATAGACTTGCTGGGTTGCGTTAGATCCAAACAAATTTATTCATCGATTTTTTACCTAAATACATAATCACACTAGAGCAAATATGTTCTATAATATAAGCTACATCTATCGCTGTCATGTTTCTTCTTATATTTTTTCTTTAGCTTAAATTTATTATAAAAAAATAAGTAAGACCTAAAATTACTAAAGCTGCCAATTTATATCGCCGTTAGCAAGTATATGGTAACAAATAGCAAGTAAACTTAATGAACATAAAAGACAAAATATAAACATACAAACACTCACAATCCTTCTTTTAATGTTACAAAAGAAACTTGTTAAGTTTTATATAGAGGAGAAAACATTATTCCCCGGATGTCATACGGATGATGATTTCTATCAATTTTTCTTAAGTAAATTCATCCCGAACTGCAGTTGATCTCCCGGTAGACAAATTTGGTCTTTCGAGCATAGTAGGCAGCAATAGAAACTCTATTACTTCCTAAATAAACTTCGATTGCCAATCCGCCTGCCAAGTGCGGTGGTTATGGCATGATTTTGGCACTACATGCTGATAAAAAAGAAGATATATAAAGTTTCAGATGAAATCATCGAAGTGTCAGCCTTTTTAAAACCTTTTCAAATGATGTAGCATTAGCATGCATTTCTTGGATGAGTCGGTCATATCTATGGTGCTATACAGGCAAGTTGGTAACATCAGTAGTAAATGTCTACTGCTGGACATTACTATCTCAAGGTGTCGTCTCACATTGTAAAAGCGCGATAAAATTTGTGAAATAAATTGTATTTGATTAGATACTGGGATAGATATTCAGAAAATAATACCTTCTCTGTATAGAAATTCGTCTTGGTGGGTACCGGTGGTACCCAGACGCACTCTTACCTATTTCTGCACAAATAGCAGTATTTGTACTGCTGTCTTCCGGTGTGAAGAGTTTAGAGAGTCAGTATTCCGTTTCAAGTTGGTCCTCGGAGGTGATAACGCATCTGTAGATTTCTTTGTTTGTAATGTGCTGTAGGCATTCATGTACTGCAGTTACTATTAAAGATCAGGGGAACCATCAGTTCAACGATTTCATATATACTTTTACTTTGTTTTTTTTTTACCTTAGTTTATAAGAAATACAAACTAGCTAATAGTTGTAAGCGGCAAAAGGCTAGCGCAGCCCACGATCTCCTACATTTTGTTATCCCTAAAGACTAAGATTGAGTGCATCACATAGCCTATGTAAAATCCCTCCTTCCTTCTTTTCCCCTATATATCTGCACTATTATTTGAATCTGGCATTATTAATTTATTACTAAAAAGGTCAATAGAAAACTTACAGCAGTTGCCCTCCTCATAGGCTTTTCGGGTAACTTATTCAATAGCGCATTTGCACCTGGCCTAGAATCGAAAAAAAATTAATATCTATTAATGTTACAGCATTAAACGTCTCAAAATGGAATGGGTAACCCCTTACTTTTGCAATTATCTAGACTAAAACTTTTTATTGTAACTTTAATAATCCACTACGTTTCATTTTACTGACAGCATAGTAGTATAAAATTCGGAATAAGTTAACGAACCTTTGCGGACGATCCCTGATTTGCTTCCACCGTTGCCTTTCCATGATCTCCTTGGATATTAAAAAATATAATAATTAAAATAACATAATTATAAAACTCAAAACGAACATTAAACTGTTTAACCTTAGGTCTAAGTCTAACTAGGTTTGCAATTTAAACATTGACCGAAAGTGCACATAAACATAAAATGCTTTTTTTATTTCAAATAAAAGCAAAAAATTATAATTATATGAGTTACTAGATACTAGCTGCCACTGGATGGTAGCGTAGTCATTTCTAAGTTTTTTTGGGCATATCATATATACACATAAAGTAAAAATAACTGGCTTCTGTAAAGCTCAGAGGGTGATTTGCGTGCTATTTAAGACATGAATTACCTGTCAGCCCATCTGTCTGGGCTAATATTCAAAATGTCTGAACATATACTCTTTTATATATACAGGTATATAAAATAATAATTTTGAGATCTAAAGAATTCCAACTCTATTCTATTTCAAAATCGATCGTAAAGCGAAAAACAATAATCGAGATTCAAACCTTCATTACCTCGGTTGTCGTTTCTTCAATTCTGGTCGTGTACATTTCCCCGCCACTGGAGTCGTCCTCTTCTGTAGTGGTTTTAATTTTACGAACTTTAATAGTAGTTGGACGCTGCACGAGGTTTTTGCTTGTACTGCTGAAAATAAATTTATTAAGTTTTGTATCAGATATGTCGAAATTTTAAATTTTGTTGTTGAGTCTATACACTTTAAAAAAATTGCGATCAGATCAAATATGAAATCCTTTTGTTACGGTAAACTATATTAAAATTTCTGCTTCTTTTTATTATTTTAATTAAAATAATTAGAATATAAAACAATAAAACAAATTCAATTATTTTTACATATAAATGAAATTCAATCCAAGCTCATTCAGAAAAATTACTTAGAATCAGAAGTCAATTTTAACGGATTTAAAATATTTTTTCGACGAAAGTTGTGATTGAAAAAAATGCTAAGAGGATTATCGAAGTTTTTCGAGCAAGAATTGTAACTTTAAAGAATGATATTCCACGAGAGAAATAGCACGCTGAGTTGCTGCATCCCAATCCTGTGTCGTGGCCACGAGATACCACGGCATGGATTACTTAGCTGACCAACCCAGCAGTGGCCGGCCAACTGTTGTGACTGCCGCTCAGAAGCGTTATATCAGATTAGAAGTGCGGGCCGCCTCTGGACTTGATAGCACTCAGACCATGCAAAATTGCTTACACCAGGCCGGACTACGAACACGGAGGTCTCGGCAAGCACCTTTAAATTCACGGCAACGTCAGCGACGGAGATTGCAGTGGACTAGGCTTCGGCAAAATGAAAAAGATGAGGAGCATAATAGTTGGCAAAACTGTCTGTTCGTTGACGATTCGTGAAGACCTGGAGACTCCGAAAAGCAAAGAACTACCACCGACATCGTTCAGCAAGGCAGAAAATCGGTGTCCTTTTGAGGTGGAATTATGTTTGGAGCTAGAACGCCTTTCATTCTGTATCGAAACTTCCACCACAGTAGATAGGTACAAAACATTCTCTATAGATGGAATTGTCAGGCCATCCCGAGTAAACCATGGGCACCAACTCGCACTGGTAAATTGAGCTCTAAGAGTCAAATCTGCTCTCCAAGAATACGACATCACAAGGTTAAACTGGCCTGCCGGCTGAATTAAGCCCAACCTATAACTAACCTAACCTACCTCTATCCTATAAAAAATAAGCACTTTTTTTGGCATTGGGTAAGTCTAATGTCTATAATATCCTATCCTAAAATATCAAGACCCATAGGTATCTAACCGTAGACTATGAACACTTGCGAGCGACTTCAGACAAATAAAGCCACAAATACATCACCACTATATATTAAGATGTAATACCTAACAGCCAGTTAATATATTGCTCGCTAACCTTTCAAACCATTAAATTTTAGGTTGAATTCTTTTTAAAACTGATAAGTTAAGACTAAACTCGTCGGTGTCTATGGTGACGCAAACGCGAGACCATAGTAAGCGGGAGTCTTACACAATCTCCTTGTATCGCCCGAAACACGAGGCATTCCATCTTAGTCCTCAGGGGTGCATATGTATTTTGATTTTTGATCAAGAATATATGTAAGAATATATGAATATATGTATATGTTAATAGACCACAGCACTTTTTACATAAAAATAAAGGCAGATATGTTTCACATGGATACTTCCTCCCCAAGTAAAGAGATCAGACAAACAAAGATGGACTATACAATTTGTACTTAACTAAAAATATAATTATCCATCAATTATAATTACCAGAATCCACTAACATATTTCATCACGTGGATGTCGTAAGAAGTGACACAGGAAAATTAAACAGGCCATCTATCTTCATCGCCTCACTGCATTTTTGTCAGATCGTCACTACATCCAGTGAGCCGACACTTAACACAAAACTAAAACATTAAAATTACAAATCTGTCTATGTAGCTGTTATATGTTGAACCATAGTGCTGCGTGCCGTAATGTATGCCACTATCGCCATCTAGTATCGAGTAGCAGAACTAGGAGAACTTTCTAGAAAATTCCATACTAGAACTTTCTACACCTAGTCGGTTGGGACCGGTATGTGCTCGAACATTCTAGATGTTTCAGTGGAAAAGGCCGTATATAAGGACAGTAAAAACCACGACCGATTGAATTGGCGATACAAGTAAATACTTCGAAGCGATATAACTGCGAATTGTGTTTTATTATTAGTGTGTTTTAAGTTGTAATTGGTGTTTCGTAATTAAAGTGTCAATTCTGGTAATTCAATCGGCAGCTTTTATTGTCACGAACTCCAAGCTCGTAACAATATAAATAAGTTTGAAATATAATACGCCCTCAAATATCATGTTACTCACCGGCGAGTTACAGCAGTGGTGGAGCGAGGTCGCCAGTCGAACATTTTTTTCAAGGGCACTGCGTCGACATTATGCTCCACCAGTTCATGCTGCAATTTGTCAATCATTCGCGCCTGGGTGGTCGTCTTCTCAGGAGCTAAAACATTAATATTTAATGCATTTTCTGTAATGTAAAAATGTAACCTTTTGCTTTTCAGATTTTGTTCGTAGTAGTGCAGTATGTTTTGAGTACAACACTAATAGATCGACTCGAGCGGGGATAAACCACGACTTTACAGCATACCAGCTTAAAATAGCAGAATAATGCCGTTTTCTTTCATATGGTGAATGCATAGAACCGGAGAATCCTTTTTAAATCATGGCTAGGTAGACAATTTTTCGTCAAGCAGTAGCTCAGTAAGTGGGGATTTTAAGGAGCGGCATTCTAAAACTGACAATCCGCTTTTACCCTTATTTTTTAAATGATGTCAGCTCAGACCAACAAAGAAAGTTTGGAGCACTGCATATATTTGAAGTGATGTCGAAACCATGCCAAACTTCTTAAGATAAACTGACATAAATGTCTTTCTTCTTTCTCTCTCTAACAGCTCATCAAAATATACTATTGGACGCACACACATTGACTTAAAACTTTTTGGATGCAAATTATTTTAGATGCATTTGTGTGCGTGTGCTTACAATAAGTTGAACATCGTTTTAGCTTAGTTTATGCGTCACTTGAAATGTTCGCGGTGCTCCGTCTTTCTTTCTTTTTTAATCTGAGGATTCCAGTAAAAAATATTATGAACACTGTAGCATCAAAAGTTCCGAAAATAGAGATATTCTGCACGTATGCACTTGCCAACTTTACAACTCGCATTACCAAAGGTAGGGTTAAGTATTGTCTTATATTAGTTACTAGCGATCCGCCTCGGCCTTGCACGGATGATATCTGAATCTCGACAACAGCGCCACCTACCGGGTACAGTTGAGTTTTTAAGCAATCCAGGAACCCACTTACACACACTTCAAGAACTCACTCACACACACAACAAACAACAAATTCATCAAAATCGTTCGAGCTATTTTCGAGTTTTAGCAAAACTAACGCACAGCTGATCATTTATATACACATTATAAAAGGAGAAGAAGATAGAAGTAATATAGTAGGTATAGTAGAAGTTTTTTTATTTAATTTAATAATAAAGTAGACTATTACTGATTTTATATACGTTGTAGACCCATGCCGCAGTTATATTAGTAGTATAGTTGTAGCACGAATGGGTCGGCTTGGCCGTGGAAGGACCACGCTCTCACAGAATACCAGCGTCAAATAGTAGCTTAATGCTGCTGTGTTTCGTATGGTGAGTGTAGAGAACCGTAGACCCTTTTTCGAGGCATTCCATCTTAGTCCCCACGGGTGACAACGCATCTGCATTTTGATTCGTAATCGAGGATAGATGTAGATGTCTATGGGCCACAGCAACCACTTGCCATCGGGTGGACTGTCTGCTCGTTTGTCACCCTATCCTATAATTTTTTTTAAATTAATGATGAGGTTGAGGAGACTTTAGGTGCTCAAATCAATAATCAGGTAACATTAACGATATCAGTAAACCGCAAAATTTTAAGTATTAACCAGTATGACTGTTACCTTTGTATGCCTGGATCGGACTTTCTTCATCTGGTCCCAAGCTAAAATCTTCCTTATCCAACAATCTCTCATATTGGTCAATTTGCTTCTTTCGAGCCTTCGTTGTCGGGGCTGGCTTTGGCGATGTATGTTTTATTTCTATCTCTCTAACGGTAGTTTCGCTTACATCGTCGTATACATCTGGTTCCTCCTTATCATAATCTTCGTATTGGGAGTCTTCGGTTTTATCATTTCTTTCCTCTTGCTCTGAAGGCATGTGGTGTCTCACCTGAATATTTAGTTCTGAATTTAAGTCAAGGAATTTGGTGAATATAATAATAATAATAAAATCTTTATTCTCAGAAAAACATGTGACAAAATTTTCCATATTAAGTGCGATTACAGGCATCAATATACTAGTAACATACTAGTAGGATATGGTTGATCGTTAGCGAATGTACTAGTTTTATATTAAAAACTATATTACATGTAAGGAGAAAATGCCATGGTGTAAAATTGTCCTTATCTATCCTACTTGGTACATTTTTATGCAACGAAGTTTAAATAAATAATAGCAATTAAAAATATAAAACTGCCAAATGTGGCAAATATAATAAAAATATCAGCTAACGAGACAATCTACCGGTTGTTATTTTGTGATGAGGGCTCCAACGGTGACGGTAATGGGCAAAATGGGATCACGTAGTCAACTACATCTATCCTCAAAATGCAAATGGGTATGTTTCTCAAGTTAAGTTCAGTTTTTGAATATCGTTGAGAGTAGACGTGCAGTTTGTTGTTTGAAGAACTATTCAAAAAAGTGCATACAAACTTGACTTTTATAAACAGCAACTTCTCGGTGCATATTTGTGTATTCAATTAACTGTGACAACCTGCAAAGTTTGTAACGATCGATCGAACGTGGATAATTGTTTCTTTGTCTAGCATTGCATCTGATGAATCTGAAGGGCGCCCGCACCTCACCTCCGCTAGCAAAAGACAGGTGCATATTTTTGTTCTCACTTGTGTATTTGCGATGCAACGTACACCTCCGCAAAAGATAAAGTGTATGTCAAGCCCAGATCTGCACCGTGAAATCGATTCTACCGATAAGTTCGTTACTTGTAGAAAGCGCAAAGAAATGGACGACATATCCGAACATAGTACGATATTTTCCAACAATATCTTAAACGAAAAATATATAGAAAAATTAGTGACAAACTCGGTGCGCTCTGTTTTGTCTGCTGAGCTCACCAAAATAACGGATGCCTTAACTAACATCCAATTGGCCGTAGCCGGGATAATTTCAGATAATACGGCTTTAAAAAATTCTTTACTAGAAGTTAACAATAAGCTTATAGATATCGATAACACACTATGTTCCTCGGAGTTACGTCAAGATTCATTTGACGCTCGTATCAAAGGGCTTGAAGAAAAAATCCAACAGGTTTCGGAGCGGAATGCTGGTCTGGAAAATAAGTTATCATTAATGGAACAACAGGCAAGAGGCAATAATCTTGAAATTTCAAATTTACCTGAAAAAAAGGCGAAAATCTTTTTACTATAATAACTAATTTGGGGGTTATAGTTGACCAAAAGATTCTTTCGACTGACATCACTGCAATTCATCGAGTTCCACATGCTGACCACAAGGATTCTCGCCCAAAAAATATTATTGTACAGTTTTCATCAAGAATTCTTCGTGACAACTTCCTCGCTGCCTGCCGTGTACGTAAGAATTTAAATTCAGAGAAGTTATCAATCTCTGGACCATCGCATACTATATATGTAAATGAACATTTGACATTAAAAAATAAGATTTTATTTCGTGAATGTCGAAACGCAGCTAAAGCTAATGAATACAAGTATGTGTGGGTTAAGCATGGAACTATATTGGTGCGTAAGAATGATAGCTCACCAGCTATGGCAATTCGATCTTTCGATAATATTAAAAAGATTAAATAGTGGTGTAATTTTAAACAATTACAGGTTGGACTTAAAACTAATAATATTTAACATTGTCCTAGTATGTACTCATTCTCCTTTTTCTTATTATATTTTATTTTGTGAGGTAAATTTAAATAAATATCAATTTGTTAATATTATACCCTTGCGGGTAAGCAAAAGTACGTTGAACCTTAAGAAAGTTGTTTACATGTTATTTAATATACTAAGTTGGCTGTTGATCAAAGCGGGCAAAAAAGTCTTTGTTTATGTTTTTACTCGTAATCTTAAGGAAATACTTATTATAACTGTTGATGTCTATTTATTTGTAGGGTTGCATATAATTCAATACATATTAATCATACATAAATTTAACAATATTATTTCAGTAACAGTACAATTTCTTACATTTAAAAATGGATAGCTTGTCTATATACTACCAAAACTGCCGTGGGCTTCGGACCAAATTACATACTATATATACGAACATTCTTTCTCATGCATATGATGTAATTATTTTAACGGAAACATGGTTACATAGTCATATTTCTGATAACGAATTTATTGATACCAGATGTACTGTGTATAGATGCGACAGAAATCGTGAGGCGTGTGATCGGAGGGACGGTGGGGGAGTGCTCATAGCGGTACGCAGTACGCTTAGCACTGTCGAGGTCCGGACTTCTTTCTCTGCGTCCGCACTTTCCCCACTTATAGATTACGTTACACTTGAGATTAGGGGTGGCAAAAAACTTTATCTATTAAATGCTGTCTATATTGCGCCTAACCAAAAGAGTGATGTATACTTGAGCTATATAGAATATTTGTCTGGTATAGTTAATCAATACCAATTATGTAATAATTTTTATCTAGTAGGAGACTACAATATGCCATCTATAGATTGGAATGATATGGATCTTAATTTTGAAAGTAATTCTTTTTCCGATATATCAATTTCACGCAATAGTTTAATAAATTTTATATCACTTTATAATTTTACACAAATTAATACATATAAAAATTCAAATAATGTTATTCTAGATCTATTTATTACTAACATAAATGACTATATATTATGTTCAGCCCCTATTCCTTTAGTAAGTACTGATAAACATCATCCTCCATTTTGTGTAATAGTACCGTTTGCCGAGAAGATACGAGGCATGCCGAGTAAACACATACGTTACTGTTTTGAAAGTGCGGACTACGTATTGATTAATAAAGTAATATTAGATACTGAATGGAAGGCTTTGATGAAAGACGACGTTTCTGCTGAAGCTGCTGTGGACTTATTTTACGACCGAATATATGGTATTATACGCAAATATATAGTAAGGAAAACTGTAAAAAATAGCAATTTTCCTAAGTGGTTTGATTCATCATTGATACATATCTTCAAAAATAAAAATAATGCTTGGGTTAAATGGAAAAAGTACGGAAATTTGTCAGATTATAGAATATTCGCATTGTACAGAAAACGTTTTAAAACTGAATCTAAATTACGTTATGCTCATTATATGGATACTGTCGAGAATTGTGTGAAGCAAAATATTAAATATTTCTGGAAATATGTAACAAATTGCAAAAGTAGCCTAGAAACTCCGTCAGAATTTTTTTATAAAGACAAATTTGCTAGTAACCCCAACGAAGTATGTAATTTATTCTCTGATTTTTTCTTTTCGGTATTTGAACCCACTTCAGTTACTGATGATTTGAATTATGATAACATTAATATATCAAATAATAACAATTCTGATTTCGTTATTACTGACATTTCTATTTTTGAAAAAGATGTGACAAAGTCCCTTTTAGATTTAGACGCGAATAAAGGAGCTGGTATTGACAACATTCCTCCTTCTTTTCTTAAAGCTACAGCACATACTATTGCAAAACCAATTCATTACATTTTTAATAAATGCTTAAAAGATGGGATATGTCCATCTATTTGGAAAACAGCTCGTGTTGTACCAATTTACAAGGCAGGCTCAAAAAAAAAAGATGTTGAGAATTATAGACCGGTATCAATCTTATCAACACTCGCTAAGACTTTTGAAAGGTTAATACATAATGCGTTATATCCTAGTCTTCACAATATAATAATTCCACAACAGCACGGTTTTATTAAGAAGCGTTCGACTATATCTAACTTATTAATTTATACAAACTACTTATTTGAGAATCTGGATAGTAACGTCCAGACTGATTGCATATACACAGATTTCCGCAAAGCTTTCGATCGCGTAGACCATAAACTACTTCTGGAAAAGCTGGCCTTTAATGGTATCCGTGGTAATTTGTGGAGATGGTTTAAGTCGTATGTGACAAATCGTACACAAAAAGTAGTTATAAGAGGTTTTGAGTCAGATATTGTGCATATAAGTTCTGATGTGCCACAAGGATCAATCTTAGGGCCTCTTCTTTTCGTCCTGTACATTAACGATGTTAATAGTTGTTTCAAGTTTTGTAATTTTATTCTGTACGCAGATGATATTAAAATTTATCGCAAAATTCAATATTATCATGACCATCTTAACTTTCAAAAAGATTTAGATAATTTTACAACTTACTGTAAAAACAATAAGCTAGATTTGAGTGTTAATAAATGTAAAGCCATAACGTTTACCCGTAAACGACAGGTAAGTAATTTCAATTATTCTTTATGTTGAGTTCCATTAGAAAAAGTTTATAAAATTAAAGATTTAAGAATAATATTAGATAGTAAACTTATCTTTGATACACATGTTGAAAATGTCATTAATAAGGCTCTTAAAATGTATGGATTCGTGATGCGTATTGGAAGTGAATTTAAAAAACCTCTCACTTATTTGCACCTCTATAAATCTTTAATAAGATCACAACTGGAATATGCGATAGCATTTTGGTGTCCGTATTATAATAAATATATAGATAAAATAGAATCCATTCAGAAAAAGTTTTTGCGTAGTGTAAATTACAAGTGCAGAAGAGTTAAATTACCCTACTATCAACTGCTGGTCGAATATAACTTACTAAAATTAGAATCCAGACGTCAACAGATTCAAGCTATGTTACTGTATGATATTTGTCACAACAGGTACGATAGTATAGAACTAGTTAAGATGATACAATACAGAGTACCAAATAGGCCATTGTGTCGCAGAGTTCGTGCCAAATACACATTTTTTACTAATAAATGTCGAACCAACGTAGGTGAAAGATCCCCTATATATATGTTGTTAAATTGTTATAATAAAACTTTCAATAATATTGACATTTTTGCTCACAAGGTGGGTATTTATAAAAAAGAAATACTTTCAGTACTTAGAGGAGAATGAGTTTGTATAATTGATTATTACAATATATTTTTTTTTTTATTATTGTGTTATTTGAAAACACAATCACTGTATTACATGAAAAAGTGGTACGCTATTCTCAATCTAAACATGTGTTAATAGTAATTGGTGGTCAACGGTGTTGGTTGCACTATTATATTATATTTTTGTAGTGAATGTATTTTAGATTAATAAATATTGTGTAAACTGTTTGTTGATTCTAATAAATTAAAAAAAAAAAAGTTAATTTAATGTCACATTTTGAAGGCTAAGTCAGCTAAGAAACTTTTTTAGGGTTCCGTAGTTAAACAACAACCCTTATAGTTTCGCCATGCCCATCCGCGGTTTAAGACCCGGTTTACATTTTGAGAAGTGACAAGTGCGAGTGGCAAGTGCAACTTACAAATGACTCACATATATATCGATCATGCTAATAAAGGCATGTTAAAATGACTTACTGGCCCACAAAGTAACGGATATGGTGACCTCGATCTTCTGGCAGTATGCATGGGGCAAGCTGCTAGAGGACCAGGGGTCAACGTCCGCTGGCCGAGCATATTGGTGTGTGAAAAGTCGCAGACGAGTAGAAGTCTCGGATGTTCAGCCCCGTGTCTCACTGCGCCGCAGCCGACCGCTTGGAGCGTCCACACCGCTATTTGGCTGAAGTGACCCCATACAGTGCCCCTGAAAAGAAGGTTTGCCCCGTTACTAGAAAAAATATATCTAAATTTTTTGTCTCTTACTGTTATAAAAGAATTTAAGTTTTTGTATCATTACAATGTGGCTAGCCTGACATATTAGAAAACAGACCCTACCAACAACACACAAAATTAGAATTTGTTCATAGGTGTTATGTTATACGTGGTAGAGTCACGCTACAGCTATAATATGATGGTTATAGCACGAACGGTTCACCTTGACCGGGGAAGACCACGCTCTCACAGAATACCAGCGTAAAATAGTAGCTTAATGCTGCTGTGTTTCGTATGGTGAGTGTAGAGAACCGGAGACCCTTTTTACTGGAAACATAGCATTCCAAAGATGGAATGCTATGTTTCCATTACTACTATAGACTAAGAAGTCCTCACGGGTAACAGCGCATCTGCATTTTGTTCCGTAATCGAAGATGGATGTAAATGTCTATTGGCCACAGCAACCACTTACCATCAGGTGTACTGTGTGCTCGTTTGTAACACTATTCTATAAAAAAGAATACCAGAGTAAAATGGCAGCTTAATGTCACTTAATGTTCGTTTAGGAGTGCAATGAACCGGAGACCTTTTTATTTGTACGAGGCGTTGCATTTTAGTCCTCAGAGGTGACAACGCATCTGCATTTTGTTTATTATTTGAGGATATATGTAGGTCTATGGACCACAGCATCCGCTAACCATCAAGTGGACTTTGTGTTCGTTTGTCACATTTATTCGGTAAAAAAAAAACGCCAAAGAATGCAAAGCTCAAACAGAAACCCCTAAATTATATTTTTAATTATAATTACTGCTAAAAAAAACGTCACTACTGATTATAAGATCACGAGTTCGAATTCCGTGTAGTACCAAAATCAATTATTTAGAGATTTTTATTATGAAATTTTGAGTAACATCTCTGACGCAGGACGCGGACGGTGTTTCACTTTTATCACTGTATCACGGAAAGCACGTAAAGTCAATGGTTCTGCGCCTGATCTCTCTCAGATCATGACGGACTGCCGTCCCATCGGAGTATCATTAACGAAATAGAATGCCTATGATTGCGCACACAAATAATACACATACATTATACATGGTTATTTACATATACATGTTGTTTTGCAATAACCGGTCAAAGCATAGAAGATTCAGAATAAGTAATATAGGCAAATGGTAAAGACAAATTAATTAAAAAATCTCAAACACTCTGATCTTTTTATCTTTTAAATTCAAAATGCGTCCTAAGTAATGCATTATTTTCTGCGCACGCACACATTCGTCAGCGTGGATCGGTGCGCAAAAACATTGTTGTCCATAAATCAAATTCAATTTGTGATTATTTCAAATAAAGTAGAAGCCTTATTCAACTAAACCAAAGAGGCAGTAAATCAATGATCTAGCCATTTATCAGCGGTTCCGTTAACTACGCAATTGAGCATGAAAAAAGTTTAGGTATTCATACTTTGCGGTAAGTCGGAAAGGCGCTGTCAACTGTTTGGGTTGCACACGTCTCCTCTCCCCCCACCAAGCGTCGAAGACCCTACGTATAGCCCGCTGAGCGCTCAACTCATCGGACTCGCTGGAACGACGCCATCGCACTTCGCCCACTGTTTGTCCAGCGTATGGATAGCGGACTGAAAAGAAAATATAGATAATGTTTTTCATAACAGTACATTGCTGAATATCGGCCTTTATAGCCTCATAGAGCCTCCTATGCCATAGTAGCCATACATGGGAGGCATGTTGGAAGATGCTGCTGCCCGTCTTCTGTTTCAATCCCCTTTTTCGTCTCTTACGACTCTCATGGGGTGATATGGGCTATTGGATCATACACTGCCATTACTAGTCATACTTCTCGGCCTTTTCGAAACAATTTCATAGAATACTTTCGCGCCTGTGTCCGATACCAATAAAATAAGTCGTGTCTCGCCAGCAATACAAATTCAGGAAGAAAAAACCTAAATTAGGGGGTTTTTAGGTGCTAATTAGGGATCCAAGTTTAAAAATGAGGTGCTCTATCATTTTCACCGCAAAAAAAAACTGTTGAAATTTGCGTTGCTGGCAAAACATATCGCTATCAACGCAGTGACGATACGATATACGAAATATTAATAACCAGAAATTAAGTGCTAATTAAGTACTGCAAGTATAGGCAATGACCAGGCGTCCCTAATAAAAATAAAGTCGTTATTCCAAACAAAGCGGATGCAAAAATCAGGTCTTCTGAAAATCAGAATAGAATCAAAATCAGTTATAGAATTCATTTGACAAAAACACAACTCACTTTTATACACAGGAATATTGACACAGTTACTTCTGCAACGGCTTCGGCGCTGCGGGAAGTGCAGCCCCCTTCGCCCTTGCGTTGCAAATCAGACACCCATATTTGCTATAGCGGGCGTAGGCTGCTCTCTCCGTGCATACGGTTATGCAAAAACACTCCAGGGATAAGTCAGACAAGACTACCTGGAGTCGGAGCGTTCTGATTCCGTTTTAGTACAGATTCGGCCTATCTAATTTATGATATGTAACTTATATAGAACAAAAAATGCTGTCTAAACCTGGACCCGATAATTCTCAGAATATTACCGTCATCTACATCTACATCCGACCTCAATAATCTTTCAGCGCGTAATTATCACTTAATTCCTTGCTATTAATATTTATCGTATACCTATTATCGTTACCGCGGTGCCGGCAAAACATATCGCTAAATTTCTAAATATCTAAATAAATTTCAAAAATTCTTTGTTATAATCTAATTTTAGAGCACCTAATTTTTAAACTTAGCACCTAAAAGCTCCTGATTTTGGCTTTTTCTAAAGGCAAATTTCTCACTTTGCGTTGCTGATGAGACATAACTAATAAAATAGTTATTTACAATTTTAGCGAGCGAAGCGAAATTGCCACTATTCTCCTAAGCGTTTGTGGAACGAAATAGTCACAATACTTTTATGAGGTTTGAGATATCTTTATTTCTCATAAGAATTTACAACAATTCACTTACATAAGAAAGTTTAAATACATACAAACAAATAATAGTCTTATCCTAGGCGTACACTAATATATCGAATCATTTTCACTCAAACACATTCAGTTGTAAGTATACATTTTTAGCAATTTTTATTTCTAGAACAAACAAGATACTATTATACAGGGTACTTTTAAAAAACTTATATAGCCAAGGAGCAAACAATGCTTGGACGCGCACCGAGCGTAGCTAGAATCGACGCGTGAAAGTGAAATCAAGGTACGCTCAGGTTAGACGCTAAATAATATTTTAAGTGTTTTCTAAATGTTGGTATTGATTTTGCTTCTTTTATATTTTTCGGTAATTGGTTATACAATTACGCACCTTCGTACATTAAGTTTTTTGCCATAATTAGTTCTTGGGGTTAGAGGCAAAGGTCGTTTGCACATCTTAGTCCAATTTTTTGTATTTGCTGTTTCTTTGTGAATGTTATTTGAGTATATATATATATATATATATATATATATATATATATATATATATATATATATCTTTGAGTATGAGTTATATATAATAATTTTGTTTCTTTATACAGTAGATTTCTTGGTGTAAGGAAATCATATTTAAATAATATTTTAATTCGTTTATTTTGTGACCTTTGTAGTAATTCCAGATTTGAAATTTATAAATACAAAATATATTCGACATATATTAATTATCCAAGAAAAAAAAAACAAACCTGTCGCCCGACAATCGTCGTGTACGAAATGACATTGATCCGCCAGCCTTTGAGCCAAAAGTGCTAACTCACGGTCCCAACCCTAAAAATACATTAGAGTTAGAGCTAGATAGAGCTTTGTATCGGACATATATTTACAATATATACAATTTCAGATTTAATGCTATATCGACAATATTTGTCTGTTACGACTTACATTATTAATGGCAAAATATTTTTTTTTATATCGAATTGACAAGCAACAGGTGCTAGTATGGTTTCTGTAGCCCACGGTTTCTAACCAACTTGAAATAAAGTAGACTTCAATTTTTTTTACAAAAGTAATGATGACAATCGAGCAACCACACAGTTCACCTGATGAATCGTGATTACTGTGCTAAGTACTGATGGTAAGTTTTTTTTATAGGATAGGATGACAAACGAGCAGGCAGTCCACCCGATGGTAAGTGGTTGCTGTGGACCATAGACATCTACATCTATCCTCGATTACGAATCAAAATGCAGATGCGTTATCACCCGTTAGTACTAAGATGGAATGCCTGGTTTCCAGTATAGGATCTCCGGTTCTGTACACTCACCTTACGAAACACAGCAGCATTAAGCTACTATTTTACGCTGGTATTCTGTGAGAGCGTGGTCCTTCCCCGGTCGGGCCGACCCATTCGTGCTACAACTATACTACTAATATAACTGCAGCATGGCTCTACCACGTGCAAAAAGTGAATGTTGTGCTGTGGTTTTAAATCAAAGTAAAATGGTCACGGTTCTACACTCACCATACGAAACACAGCGACATTATGATGCAATTTTACGCTGGTGTTTTTTGGAGGAATTACCACTTCCCCGTTCGATTCGTCCTATCGTGATGCGGCCATAATACCGAGATATTCCATCTTAGTCTTCTGAAGCCCTGAGAACTACTACTACTAACGCTTCCTATTCCTAAAACCGGATTTGTGACAATGCTGGGAATACAATGATAAAACACTGGATACTATGCCACAGTGACAGAATGTGATAGAAATAACTTAATTGAGCGATATCTGCCCAAACTTACTCCAGGCAGGAAAGTGATCCTAGCAAGTAATATAAATATTTATATACTCTGGGCCGTGGTAGTCCAGGAGTTAAGATTTATTTGGGTCCCGAGTTTGATCTCCGTCGGCACTAATGAAATTGTAAATTGCAGATTTACCACGCTCGTGTTACTCGTGCTCGGCGGTGCAGAATAAAACATCGTAAGGAAAATTTCATGTCTGTGAAATTTTAAAAAAAAAATATTTCGAAGATATGTCGTTAAGACCGCCAGCATGCATTTTGGCAGTGCGACAAACACCTACTTGCCCTTCATAACTCTCAGAAATAAGGCGCGGTTTACATTTTGTGAATATAATACCCATTCTATTTGCATTTATCACTTGTCACTGTCCGTTCACACGCACTAAGCACTTGGCATTTGTCAGTTGCACTTGCCACACGCACTTGTCACTTCTCAAAATGTAAACCGGTCCTAAGAGAACACCTGTACCCAGCAGCAGGATAAAACCTTGGCTCGTGTTAAATGGATTAATTAAAACAGAATTTATTTAACTGAATACATACCACCATCATCATGACTTCCGGCCTGGGCAGATGTGCGCCGCCTCTCACCCTCTCGTTACCGGATGCGATTCGTTGTCGGCGTCTACGTTTAAAAAAGTAAACAAAAAAAATTAACAATAATAAAAATTGTAGAGGCATTTTCGTTGTGTTTCCCGTGGTTATCATAAGAGATGACGGGGAAGTGATACGGCAGATGGGCAGCAGTAACTTCCTAATAACAACATAAAATATTAGGAGACTTCGATCGCCAACGTGCTTGTCAAGCGAAGCTACTATGGCGTATATTCTCACTATAAGGCTATCTAGGGGGTGGGAGATCTCTGAATACAATGAAATGAATGAAAGATTGAATGATTTTATATTCAATACAGAATATTGCATAGTACTTATTGAATTATGTATTATGAAAGTCATTTTTTTATTTACCACTGGTTCGGAAAAAACTATAATCAGTACTGACTGGTTATAAGGAAAGTAAGGAGGGTAGTATCGTCGTCTTCAAAACAGTTGCCAACCCGTCTGCCAAGCTTGGGTCTATTGAGGAGGCATATGTTTAACAATAGACATTTGAGAGGCTGAAACGGAACGGTAAGGAAAACGTATGAAGAACTTTTTACGCTTACCTGTTTATGTAATGTACGATGAAATGTTTCAGCTCACTCGTGAATCTAATCTGCGTATAATTTCGACACGACGTGCCCGGGCCTGGCTGCAAATTACAAGTTGTTAGTAATATAAAAAAGCAAACCAACACTAATAACGACTATCGAAAAATCCAGATACGGCAGGCCGGTGTAAAAAGTGTCACCAGTGTTACAACTAGTAACAGCGACACATATCTGACGTACTAGAAGAAACTTAGGTGAGAGCACTCAGCATTGTGGAACACTAGCATTCATAGGCTCGACGTCGGAGTTTGCACGTCTACTATGGCCTTGATGCTCCGATCTACAAGAAAACTGATGATCCGAATTGCACAATTTCTCGGGAAGCCCATAGGAAAGAAGCGTCTTGTGCCAAAGCCCATAGAAGAAAAATGAATCTTCACTATGTCCAAAGTGACGACCAAGGCCTCCCTTTGCGGCGGTTTTGGCGGTCACTAATCAGCTGATGATCTTCAGGGTAGCTTATGAGGCAATTTAGAATGGATTACATTATTTTGGAGAACCAAGAGGTGATGGCGATAAGCCTTGGATGGGTATGAGATGTCGTTTTTTTTAGGGATAGAGTACACTAAAGCTGCCTTCCATAAGTTCTAAACATAGTCGCCTCCGATAGATGGCCGTTAATCATATTGCAATGCCAGGTATACTGCCAAATTATACCTAATGATGATCTTATAGACATCCAGACCGTATTGTAATCGCCAATCCGAGTGCTATGCGTAGAGATTACGAAGCACTCATTACTTTGTAGTGCTAATGGTTATACTTTTTAGTAAATATTTTTTTACTAACCAGATATATATATATATATATATATCATACATATATACTAGAATGTAGAACTACTTTACCTATGTTCCACTAGGTAGCTACTAACCTCTTTTCTACTTCTGTCGCTAAATAGCAGATAGAGAAAGAGAGATTTCACCATCGCACATCGCGACAAAACTCGCGATATCATCCATACCATCTGGATGACTGGCGGTCCACCACCGTGCGATTTAAAAGAAGTTTTCTTCCTCGCACAACTTACTTGTTGAATCGGCTACCACCAGAGATTTTACCACCGATACGACTTAGGGACCTTCAAGAAAAGAGTCTACTCCTTTTTAAAAGGCCGGCAAGGCATCTGCAATTCCTCCGGTGTTGCAGTGGTTCATGGGCGGCGGTAATCATTTACCATCAGGTGAGCCGTATGCTCGTTTGCCCTCTCTCTGAGTGAGCTTGCGCTGCTGTGATCCGGTCTGAAGGGGATAGAGAGCAAGAGTAATTAAAAACTATGAGCCATTCCATCATAGTCCTCAAAGGTGATAACGCATCTGTAGCGTTCTTTGTTTGAAGTTAGCTGCAGGTGTCAAAGAACTATAGTATTCATATATAACCCGGTGGATTGTAAGTGCATGTCACTTCAGAATTTTCAGCATCTGAAAGTGGCGTAGCGCACCGATGTAGCTTAATAAAATCGTTTGCACTATTTCCTTGAAGACACCACATGTGATCGAATGGAAATACAGATAGCAAATTTACTTCCTTTGCTGAACGCAATATACAAAGCAAACAGTTCGGTACGTATCTATTGTTTAATGCGTGTTTTCTTACATGAGATTGAAGTGTATCACCAAACAATAAGCTACTCTATACTTACAACAGGAAATTGACAAGCAACATGGCGACCTTTTCCTTGGCACAGTCTCCGGTATCTCACTGCACAATATGGTTGATCGTCTATTAAAGCAGCAGACACAAGATACACACACAAAAACGCCGGGGGCAGCCTCAGAAGCATGCTTATTTATCTAAAATACAATTAAGCTCATATCGAAAAAGAATTTCAAAGAAAGTAAAAGGTAATTAATAATGTGTCTACTCGAAGGAAGAGTGAACGTGGAAAAAAAAATAACTCATAATATTGACACAACTACCGCCGCTGTAAGTCGAGATGCGCTGTGTGACGAATCCTAACAATTATAGTAGCGTCATCCAAACGTCCTACCTATAAACTTCGGCGCTACTATGAGCTTAAAAACCGAAATAAAATCAAGTGGATAATGCCTGTGATTTCCTTAGCGTGTGGTGCAGAATTTTTCATCATTTCATCGCGTAAGATAGAGAGATAAGAGTAGAAAGACGAAGTATATGACATGTACTCAGACCGGTGACGGAGAGTAACATCAAAGACGATACGGTTCTCCGTACATTTTGTTGACAATTATGGCAAAGCCTTCTTGCTATCGAAGTAGCCCATGTGCAGCAATGGACTGGTAAGGACTGATAAAGAAGAAAAAAAAAGAAAATTGGGGTGCAATGAATTTTAACAAAAGGTATATTTAACAATACTTGCTGTCTCGCTATGCTGGTGACGGAACTAGGTAAAAAAGAAAAAACTATGACGTTAGGATTATAACTTATAAATATACAGATAAGATAAAAATAATAATAAAACGTAAAAACAAAAATAAGTAAAGGTTTCGTTTAATGTTTAGTATCCGCTACAAAACTGTGGCTGCAGGCAGCAGGTTTCCCCCCCCCCCCCCCCCGAACGGGTTCCCGCCTTGTCGTGGCGGGGGGGCTTAGAAGCCGTGGCTTGGTCACCCACGGCGAAACAAAGAAGAACCCACATGGGTGGCCCGAGGTAAAGAGCCGGCCCGAGGTGGCCACTCCGAGTGGGCTTGGGGAGCCCACTTTGGACGTGTGTTGGTGGACTGCGGTGAGAGGGGTGTCCTCACCACCTACCGCTGCAGCCGAGGTGGAGTCGCGGAGGAAGAGGAGTGTTGGTATGGCGATGCGCCACTCGCCCTATCCTCCGCGACTCAAATGGGGCCGCACCGTTGATGCGTGGTGATAGGGCTGCGGGGGGAGAGGATTGTCGGTATTGCGAGGCGCCGCTCTCCCTATCCTCCGCAGCCGAATCTTGGTTGGCGGCGGAGCCATAGACCAGATCCGCCGCTGGGGTCGGGAAGGCTAGTACTTCTAAGTGCTGGTTTTTCCTGGCCCCATGGCCTTCGTGCATCGGACGCGGGGGCGTTTGATGCGCAGATGTAATTGGAGACCGTGGAGGAGGGCGCGCCATGTGTTCTGGTGCGCCTTACCTGTGAAGGAGAACGGGGAGGAATATTCCTCTCCCGAGGAGGTGCTGCCATGGGGCGGCAGGCGCTTGTGGGGCTGCGGATGTGTGCGAAAGCGTTCCCGTGGCCCTGCCAATAAGCGACAAAGGTGGAACACCAGGGGGTTTTAGTCGGTGCGAGTCCGACATAACCCGTCCTTGTCCCCGCTAGGCGGGTATGCGTAGGCATTTCCCCATGTAAAAAAAAGGCAGCAGGTTTTACGGGGAGGCATTTAGGGCAATATCTTAGGTTTCTGCTATTTTTTACGCCCGTGCTTCCGGCCTCAACTTTTTAAATGATCCATTCTATCCATCCATTACAGCACATAAAGTCTACTGTTGAACATAGGCGTTCCCAATAGAGTGAATCATGGTGTATAACATCAATAATCATTATCATCATCATAATCTTAGCCATTGTGGCCACGCTTGGCTGGTCGAGAAATCTGAAATAATCTGAAAAACAGCTGTTATTGTAAAATATTTCTATTAAAATGTAATGAATATTGTAATATTGAAAATTCTGAAAATTTTCTCTGCACACTCACATAATTACTAAGGGTAGGGATAATTATAAAAAAATACGAATAAAAAAATGGAATACATCGACCTTAGAAGTGACTGCTGTTTAATTATTTAAAAACCTAAACCCAAATTAAAAGGGCAGTAATGAACATAAAATAATATAGAAAATTGTATATACTCACAAAATACCCACCACTTCGACACAACTAACATAACTGATTAACTGACATACTACTCCACTTTACCACTCAGCTGTGAGCTTTTAGCTCATCCTTATTACTGTTTGGCACCGCATAAAACTTTTCTACAATAGATATTACCCTACTTCCCCCACAATTTCTACAATTTGTATCAACCAGTTGAGAATATTTAATTAAAAAATGTCAATTGCAATTAAACCACAAGGCGCAATTATTACGTTAGCACGATGAACAGCAACTTCGATGCAATGTTTTAAAAACTCTACTATTGTTTAGGATATTCGATTGTTCTACAACGTCTTCGCATACTGAAAGTGATGACGGGAATTAAAAACATTAAGCATTCGTTTCATATGATTACTTAATTATTTATAGCATTCCCCTTTAACAATATAACTATGATGGACTATGATGGGACTGAAATTAGAAAGGTACCTATGATGGCCAGTATAATGATAATAGTAATGATGTATGTTATGTAACTTATTGAATATTAAGTTGCTAATCATAAGTGGAAAAGCACTATGCTCAACGCCTGCAATAGTATCTCCCAATACCAACAGATAGGTCTTACCTAAGCCGGTAGTCGTTTGGAGCACCACGCTCGATGTTGTATACGAGTATGACTCCTTGGACAAATTGTTCTAGTCGAAGTAGGTACAACTTCAAACGAAAGGTTAATCGACGGATTCTACTCGACTGGAAAGCGTTCGGGAACGATACATTTTCTCGTTACGTGCCTATACTACCCTCAAAACTTGAAAAAAAGATTGTACAACCAGTGAGTGTTGCCAGAGATGACATATGGATCTGAGAGACGGTCATTTACTGCTGGCGGTATACGAAATCTTAAGATCGCTCAGTAAACTATGAAGAACGCTGTTGCTCGGAATTTCTCTGCGTGACAGACTGCGCATAGGATATTCGCAGTAGAACCGAAGTAACCTCAGTAAACTGAAGAGGCAATGGATCGGTCATATAACTCGAGAAATGAAAACCGATGGAAAAGAAAGGTTCTCGATTGGCAGTCTCGTACCAGTAAGCGAAGTGTAGGACGGCTCCCCATTAATTAGTGACGACTTGGTAAGAGATGCAGTGGGTGGCTCAGGGCCGTGCATTGAGACGTTACTTCAGGGATGCCTATGCCCAACATTATCTTACCTTATCTTGTAGGGGAGACAAAGGATATTATGCTGATGATACCTCCTTAATTTTCCAACTCAAACGGCAGTCAATTAATTTTGACGATGTAAATAATGCTCTATTAAATTTAGATCTTCGTCACATTCTTGATCGAAATTTGCTCTTAAACGGCAATAATACAAAATGTATTAAATTCACAATGCCTAATGTTAAACATTCGAACACCAATGTAGTTACTCTTAAATGGGGAGGAGTTGAATCTTGTGGATACTAGTTTAGTTTTTCTTGGTATGACTATTGACGCGAAGCTTCAATGCTTCATATATCTAAACTAGCAGGCGGACTTAGTTTTCCAACATATGCTGTAAGAAAGATTAGAAGTCTCAACAATGTTGGGAATACTAGATTTTACTTTTGCTACTTTCGTAGCGTAATGTCATATGGAGTTTTGCCACGTGTTTAATGTGACAGACATTGAAACCATAATCGTTTTGCAAAAAAGAGCCTTACGAGCGAGATATAACTTAATTATAAAGTCTCTTAGAAAAAAAAATTAATAAATAAACACATTAACTTTGGCATCGCAATATATTTAAGAAAATGTAATGTATGTACATAAAAATATAAATAGATTTGATAACAATAAAGACGATAATTAAGATACTTGAAACACTTGTAAGAAACATAAGCTTGTTATACCTGTTACTCAGAATTAGTCATTCACATTCATTTATGGGGCAATATCATAATTGTCATTAAACAAGTTTAAATGTTTTATTAAAGAAAAATTGTACAAAAAGGATAATTTAATATCGCAGAATACAGAAATGAAAATAACCACTAGGAATGAAGTGATCGCCACCCTGCTGGTTCTATAAAAAATCATACAAAGTTGTACATTTTTTACATGGTAGAGCCACGCTGCAGTTATATTATGGTTGTAGCACAAATGGGTCGGCTCGACCGAGGAAGGACCACGCTATCACACGCTATAACAATACCAGCCATTTTTTTACAGAAGAGGAGGCAAACGAGCATGCGGCTCACCTGATGTTAACTGACTCATGATCAACCGCAACACCAGGGGAATTGCAGGTGCGTTGCCGGCCCTTTAGAAAGGAGTACGCCCTTTTCTTGAAGGTCTCCAGGTCGTATCGGTCCGGAAAAATCGCCGGTGGTAAACTATTCCACAGAGACGTTGTACGCGGAAGAAAACTCCTTTTGAAACGTACAGTGGTGGACCGCCAAGCATCCAGATGGTGTGGATGGTATCGGGACGTTTACCGCGTAGTGCGTTCACGAAATTTGGCGGCTGGGATTAATCCGAACAATTCCTCAGAGCACTCTCCATGGTATATGCGAAAGAAAATGCAAAGAGATGCAACATCTCTTCGCAGTGCTAGTGAATCGAGCCGATCGGAAAGCACTCGGTCGTCGAAGATTCGAGCCGCTCTGCATTGGATGCGGTCAAGTGGAAGGAGCTGGTACTGGGGAGCCCCAGCCCAGAGACGGGAACAGTATTCCATGTGCGGCCAAACCTGCGCCTTGTAAAGTTGGTGGTGTGCCGGCATGAAATACTGTCCCGCTCTGCTGAGCACGCCAAGCTTTTTAAAGGCCAATTTGGCCTTCTCTTCCAAGTGACCACGAAACTGCACGTCACTCGATATGTCGACGCCGAGGATTCCGATACTGGCTGAGGCAACAAGGGGAGTGCCTTGAAACTGAGGAGATACGACAAAGGGGTTCTTTTTAGCGGTTAACGCGCAAACTTGTGTCTTCTAGGGGTTAAACTGGACTAGATTTGATACTGTGTTTCGTATGATGAGTGTAAGAGATCCGGAGACCCTTTTTACTGGAAACGAGGCATTCCATCTTAGTCCTCAGTGGTGACAACGTATCCGCGTTTTGAATCTTAATCGAAGATAAATGTAGATGTCTATGAGCCACAGCATCCATTTACCATCAGGTGGACTTTGTGCTTGTTTGTCACCCTTTTTCTTTAAAAAAACATACTAAATTATTAAGTAAGAATTAGGTCTGAAAAAAGTCCCGCTGGGTTTCTTGCTGGTTCTTACCAGGACAGAGGTATTTTCCGAACCAGTGGTAAATAAACATATGACTTTTAATAATTATTATGCAGTAATCTATTTTGAATAACAAAAAACATCATTCATTTAATTGGACTTGTGATGAGCTATACAAAATTTGTAAAATGTTGATTACCACCATGTACAACATGATGATTATTATTAATAAAGTTGTTACTCTTAAAATCAAGTAATATAAAGCTAATACTCCTTCTTAATCAACCCGTAACAATTAACTGGGCGTCTCTCATTGTGGGAGGATTTAACAATTACTTTATAGAATTTATTTTGAGATTTTATTCAGATTTCTCGTGCATTTGTCGCTGCTAACCGTTGCCTGTGCTCACTGATTATTTTTAAAATTTGTTAACCGCATATAGTACGATATAGCTCACGAACCCAGTGCGAATGCCAAATTCTAAATAAAAATCAACGTGAATGACTTGATAGATCCGAAATTACCGACCTTTACCTCCCTTTTCATTGAATAATTCTCTGGTTATAGTATTTTCGTTCCGTTGATACTACGAGAATACTTACAAATTTGTTACTACTACGTAGCTGTATTGCTGCTCTCAAAAGAGTACTTACGTTTCTAGTTCTTCATTCCAATTTCAAGATCAAAAATTACACACACAGACAGCACTAAAAACCTACATTTATGTTTAGATGTTGGATGTAATTTTTGTGTGACCCTGGATCGTTTAGATTCACAGATGGACCCGGTAGGTGGCGTTATTGTACAAATTCTGCAATCACTCCGGCAAAGCCAGACCGGATCGCTTGTCTATAATATCCATTTTAACCCGAAGCCGCCTGTAGCATAATTTGTTGGTAGACCGCAAATATCACTTCCCTCGCACAATACTTTCACAGATGTATTATGTTTGATTGTCTACTTGATTTTCAAAGATTCAAAGCGAAATTCCGTACACTAGTTTATACTTAAAAAACATAATAACTCAATAACTAACGATAATTTCAAAATGACTTACCGAGTAAATATTATTAAAAAAAAAATTAAAACAATAATATTAAATAAAATTCATCGAAAGTTTACAAAAAATTGAAAAACGTTTAGCGTTTGAACATTTTTTAATTAGGTTATGTTTTGGTAAACTACACATTATGACAAACGATACATTAAAATCTTCTGCAACTTGAAAAGAGGCTATATGTGGGGTTTTTGGATTTTTTCCATTCTATCATTACGAAAGTTTTTTGTTTAGTGCTTACATATATTATTGATTATTGTACGTATATTATATTAGCCGTGAACAAAAAAAATTGACGATTTTTTTATAATAAAAGGTGACAAACAGGTACACTAAATTTATGATCTCAACCTCGTTTATGATTCAAAATGCAGATGCGTTATCACCCCTGAGGAATGCTTCATAACCAGAGAGTAGTACTATAAATTAAACTAAAAATAAGGATAAAATCGATTAATTTGTGTTGTTTGTGATATTCTATAGATAGATATTACTATGGATTCAAAACATTTTTCTAATCACTGCCTTGAGTTTAAAGTATTCAAAGTCTTTTTCCGAATTCTACGGAGCTGATGAAAGGAGAATAATGTGATCCTCGAGGCTTTGTCTGGGAAACTTTTTCTATACATCTTGCTACGGTAGTATACCTCCTATGATGCAAATATGTATAATGAATGCACTGTAACAAGGTATTGAACTTTGTTACAGTTACAGTGGTTTAGCATTGACTTGCGACGCAGAGGGCCGGGGGTTAGAATTTCGCGCGGATTACTTGTACGTTACCGTTACAGTCTTATCAAAAGTCCACTGCTCAACATAGGCTTTTACTTTTTACTTATGGCGAGGTGACGAACGTACGAGTCCACCGCGTGAGTAATGACGTCAATGATTTTCGTAGCGACATTTCCACACAAGGGAGAGAAGAAATGGCCGCAGCAACCGAACGAAAGGGCAGAAAGCGAAGACACGAAAGAAATTGTGGCACATCATCGTGCAATAGAGAACGCAGCACACCAGCCAAATATAAAAAGATTCTCCTCTTACGAAAAAATAATAAGAGCCTCTGCAAGGGTGATCCAGTTCGCCGACATCGTACGAGGGCGGGCTCGAGATTTGACCCCACAACAGGTCGAGAAAGCAGAGCGGCTGTGGATAGTACGTAGTCAGCAGAAAATATTCAATGATGACATCACCCGACTCTGTCAAAACAAAAACGTATGCAACGGCAGCGCACTAAGGAAGCTCGACCCGATTATGGAAGATGGGATACTGCCAGCAACAGGCAGAAGAAATACAGCCGATGTAGATGATGTAGATGCGACCAGTCATATTGGATGGACGACAACAGTTCGACAAACTGTTCGTAGACAAGGCTCATCAGGACGCCAGCCGTGCCTATATAAGAAAGGGTGGTCAACGATCTGCATATGAGGTACCACATCATCTGACTGCGACCGACAGTTACAGAGGTCTAAAGAAGGTGCATGCACTGTTGGATTCAAAAGGCCACAACCGGCGGTTATAGAAGACTTGCCTTCCAAGAGGTTAGGCGCGTTCGCGCGACCATTCACATTCACTGTGTTAGATTATTTTGGGCCGTTAACGATAACAATACGGCGACGGCACCAGAAGAGGTAGATGGCGTTATTCACCTGTTTAACGACGCGCGCGGTACACGTAGAACTAGTACACAGCTTAACCACGTACTCGGCAATCATGGCACAAAAGCGCATGGCAGCCAGGCGCGGGTGGCCTTAGGTAATCTATTCGGACAACGGGACCAACTTCCACGGGGCAGACACCGAGCTATGACAGGCCATGGAGGAGTGGGCACCGCTACTGAAGGACTTCGCGTTGATGCACCGCACAGACTGGAAATTCATCACATCGAGTGCTCCCAACCAGATAGGCGCATGGGAACGGCTCGTACGTTCAATAATTCAATGAAATCGCTGGAAGCAACCCTCGACCAAAAGAGCCCCAAAGCAAAGATCTTAGGAACTCTGTTAACAGAAGCGGAGAATACAGTAAACTTCAGACCTCTAACTCATGTGCCAGTCGGCGTCGACGACCAAGAGGCCCTAACCCCCAACCACTTCCGCATGTTTGGACCTTCAAACGTTCCTATCACCACGACGTGCTCATCGGCGGATCGACGAACATGGAGGGCCAGTCCTTGTGCAGCCCTCCATCGGGAAGGTACTCTCGCACCCACCGACGCTTGGTACGAGAGTACCTTCCCACATTAGTACCACAAGGAGAATCGAGGAACACCCAGCAGAAAGAAGTCAACGAAGACGACCTTGTCCAGGTTTTATGTGACCAGAAAAACGGCGAAATTCATTCGCGGCAAAGAAGAGATCCAGACAACAAGCAAAAGAAAGAAGAAATTCCTCTCAGTGCTTTCTGTAGGATAGATTAGATTTTAGCTTAATACTGTCGCATTATTTTAAATAGTAAATGAATAGGTAGTTTCGTTGTACCATTTTTTAATTGAACGTCCCTTACTATTTAGTTTTATAAATAATCATACAGTCCTTTAGTTTAGTAATCGAAGTGAATTCAACACACACATGGTCCACTTTCTCTCCCTATCTGTAACTGCACGATCCATTTCAGTATTGATGTGCAAATAGCACATTTTCTTTGTTTCTATATCTACAATAAGTTGTAAAAAGAACAATGACATTGGTGTAGGACATACGTTGTATAAATATGGTTCTGTATTTTATAAATATCGGAGAAATAGTGAGCGTGGCTGAGAAAATCGAAACATTGAAACTTATTAGCTGCTGTCAGCATCGTAAATGGTGCCTAGCGGTATAACGTATTATAGACAGTAACTTTATGTTTGTTACTGTCTAAAGTATACGTTGGAATCACCGAGGCACCTTTTTTCTTTTTACTGGTCAATGGCTAGACGTATTTAGGTAGGTGATCAGGGTTTTCTGCCTTGGAATACGTCTTGATAGATAGATCTTTCATATTTTCCGCGGGCAGCAGTACGCCCATTACTGTTTTCCAGTTCGAAAAGTAAAAGGAACAATATATACAGACCATGAGACATTTGTTGTCTAGTAGAGCAGTATCTTAGCATTTGACTGCGGTGCTACGGGCCGCGGATTCGAATCCCACACGGAGTGGATATTTGTATGACTTACAAATACCTAATGGTTTTTTGTCCTTGCTAGTTAGTATGTAAAATGCCTCCTCGTAATGAACCACACACGCTACGACTAATCGTTACGATCGCTCTGTACCGTTTAAACTGTATCGATAATCGAAACGTTTCTTACGTGGTAGTGCCATGCTGCAGCTATATTGTGGTTACACGAATGGGTCAGCTTGACTGGGGTAGGACCACGCTCTCACAAAATATCAACGCAAAATAGCAGCTTAATGTTGCTGTGTTTTGTATGGCGAGTGTAGAGAACTGGAGACCCTTTTTACTGGAAACGAGGCATTCCAACTCAGTCCTCAGGGCTGGCAACGCATCTGCATTTTGATTCTGAATTGATAGCTTACTGTATTCTTAATTGAAGATAAATGTAGATCTGTCTATGGACCACAGCATCCACTTATCATCAGGTGGACTGTGCGCTCGTTTGTCACCCTTATTCTATAAAAGAGGTGTGTGATAAAAACTGTACCGTCGAATGGAGTAGTATGAAAATTTGAATAGATAAAACGGAATGGGAGGTAACTGTGTCGATAATCGTAACGTGTGTACGATTTCTAAAAATCGATTTTTAAAAAATTGTGCCAGTCTCTTGGAAACGTCTTTAATTCGTTTAACAAATTTACATGAGAATGAACTTCTCTTTTTATTAGCCAATATTTACAACAGGTCTTACGATTCTTCCGCTTCCTAATTTTATCTTTTTAGGGTTCCGTAGTCAACTAGGAACCCTTATAGTTTCGCCATGTCTGTCTGTCCGTCTGTCCGTCCTCGCTTAATCTCTGTGACCGTTAGCACTAGAAAGCTGAAATTTGGTACCAATATGTGTATCAATCACGCCGACAAAGTGGTAAAATAAAAATTGGAAAAAATGTTTTATTAGGGTAGCCCCCCTATATGTAAAGTGGGAAGTGATTTTTTTTTAATTTCAAACCTAACGTGTGATATATTGTTGGAAAGGTATTTAAAAATGAGTAGGGGTTTCCTGAAGTCATTTTTTGATAATGTTAATAATTTCGGAAATAATCGCTTCAAAAGTAAAAAACAATGTGTCCCCCCCCCCCCTCTAACTTTTGAACCATAAGTTTAGAAAATATGAAAAAAATCTGAAAAGTAGAACTTTATAAGGACTTTCTAGGAAAATCATTTTGAACTTGGATGGAAACAACAGTACCCACTACCGGGAGCAGTTTCAGGAGCGCGGAGCGCTGCTGGAGTGCGAACATAATGGAGACCCACCTTTTAACTCATAAGTGGGAACACTTATTGTGACGGACGGGAAACTACGGAGCCCTACACTGAGCGTGGTCCAACACGCTCTTGGCCGCTTTTTTTTTTAATCAACAATACCCAATGCGGCGCCTGTCGATGCCATCGCGGAACGAAATGAATAAACTGCGTAGTTTTACTTGAACGTGTCTGGGATTTATACGATTTACCTTTACAGTTCGACTGCATGAAGGTGTATGGCCCCCATAACAGGAGTAATACTAGTGGGGGTTACGTAGCTAGTAAAATAAGAAAAAAAATACTTATTTATCTTAGTCCTCAGGGAGGACAACACATCTCTGATCTTCTTAGTATGTAGTTAGTTGCAGAAGCCCATGGCCTGCAGCAGTTGCTATCAGTCGAGATGTTAGCTCGTTTTTTACTCTGATATATAGGTCTTGTTAAATATACTTTTCGGAATCTATTTTGCCTCATTACCTTTATATACAACCAAATAAAATTTTAATTTTAATAATATTTACCACGCTCGCCAGAACCTCGTTCATCAGTCAGCAGGGTGTACCAATAGCAGGTGAAGTTTAGGCAAATTTAAAGAACAATTATGGTAGAGATATTAATTCGCAACCATCCGCTTAATTAACTACAATGATGTGTCTTACCTGGATTGAAGAGCACCTCCCGCCCTCCCTCAATTGCGTGCACTAATTCCGTTACCACTACTCCCGGCACCACTACTCCCAACACCATTATTCCAGGAAAGGACACACCATCGACGATAATACGACACGTGTTTCGCCTCTACACGAGGATATAATTCAGGTGACGTAGACCCTACGGTGGCTGACCGCTAAGTGACTTAGTGACTTAAGTGACTAACACGACCATGGACATTCTATTGCTGTTTACGACATCATCACAGGAGACGAAACTTGAATTTATTGTTTTGAACCAGAGAAAAAACAACAATCTTGTGAATGAATGGGTGTTTGAAAGCGAAAACAGACCGACAAAATTGAAGCAGACGAGAAACGTCGGGAAAAAATTGGTTTTTTTCTCGCGGACGGGTCCCGTTGACACAGTCCCACTTGAAGATCAAAGAAGTGTTAACGCCGAGTGGTACACCACCATTCGTTACCTGCTGTTCTTGAAAAAGTACGAGAAAGAAGACCGAGAAGCCGCATCTTCTTGCACCACGACAATGGTTTTTCGCACACCGTCACTAAAACGGAAAACATTTTTGGCCTCTGAAAAAGTAGAGCTCGTAACCGATCCAGCACACAGTCCGGACCTTGCACCCTGTGATTTCTTTGTTTTACCCGAAATTAAAGTTTTGATGAGAGGCTTCAGATTTACCAGTACCGAATAGGCAGTGACGGCGTTAAATCAGCACATTGAAAACATGCCACCATACCAATGGTCACGTTATTTTGAAAAATGATTCGAACGTATGGAAAAATGTTTAAAATGTAAAGGAGAATACTTCGAAAAACAATGAACATATTTTTATACTTGCGTTTGCGACCTACGTAATGTTACGCGATGCGGTTGCAGTTTATGACATCACAGATCTCTCGACCGACAGCGCCACCCGAAGAACTAAGTTTCTAGAAAATCTATACTCGAACTCTCGGTACCTTACGCGTGTTTACTTGAACATTCCGGATATTTTGCTAATTTAAATAAATAGGTGGCGCAAGATGCGATCGAGACAGAGTTGAACTCAACACCACAAGCGAAGCTTCGGAGCGGAATTAAGTGAATTAGTGTGTTTAATTATTAGTGTTTTAACTTTACTTTACTTTACTTTTAACAAGAGACGAAATCATGTACTGTTATAATTTTATTTATTTGCAATATTTTCTATCTGTACTGATTACGACCTATGTTATGACTTGTGATTGTGACCTTTGAAGACTACAATTAAATGCAATACAATGCCGGGCTACACTCACCAGACAATATATATATATATATATATATATATATATATATATATATATATATATATATATATATATATATATATATATCCTGTATCGTGGTGGCGGTATACATACATAAATAATGCAGGAACACACATCCAGACCCGGAATTTGAATTATTTGTAGGCCATAGAAACAACTGTATTGTGCGGGATTCAAACCTGTGGTCCCACATTATTACAACCAAACGCTGCGCTACGGAGCCGTCAAAATTAAGAGCTAGAAAAAGTAAACTATTATAACTATGATCGGTAAGTAGAGTATATAGAAGACAAAGAAGAGCGTGAAATAAATGACATTAAAATATGAAGTGGTTTATGATTATTTCATAAAGTTAAAGTAAAGTAAATTTACAGCCTATATACGTCCCACTGCTGGGCACAGGCCTCCCCTCATTTTCTAAGAGGGTTTTAGGGCAAGGAAGTGTCCGCCGCGCTGCCCTAATGCGTGTTGACGAACTTCACATGTCTTCAAAATATTTTTTTCTTATTCCTCAGACATGCAGGTTCCCCCACGATGTTTTTCCTTCACCGCCGAGCACGTGGTAAATCAGCACTTAAAATTGCAATTAACAATTTCATTGGTGCCGGCGGGGATCGAACCCGGGTGACTCGCGTTCTGTTATATTTACAGCGAGCGTTAACCATCTGAGCTACCACGGCTCAGGGGGTCCGTTTCTACACAGGTAAACAGTGACCGGTTTAGAGCTGCTAATTCTACACCCTAGCGGTCCGCGAAGCATGTAATTTGGGGGAGCGTGCTCACAGCGGAAGGCCCTGGGTTAATTCCCAACCACCGTTCGATGCCCGGCCGCAATGGCCCGTCTCACGTGATTATTTCATATAAGAAAATAAATAAAATTCAAATTAGATGGAGAGACGACCCTGGTAAGATATGCAGGAAGTCCATCGATATAGTAGGTCACTCAGGACCGTGCTTTGTGGTTGTGGCAATCCTTGGGCGAGACCTATTATCAGAAGTGCGTGGTTATTGTCTGTAATGATGATGATGATGATGATGATGATGATGAAGAAGAAGATGATGGATAAAGAGTATTATGAAGAGGGATTAAAATTAGTTTACATAAACATATTTGATATGCTCTAGACTAAATTTCTAGACACATATTACTCCTTATAAAAACCAAACCACAATAACTGATCACTTTTATTTTATTATGAAATACAATAATTTATATGTCAGGATATTTACAACGTTCGTTACACGTTACACTTATCGTTTACTAACGTTAAATCTATGTTATTTGATGTCAACAATTAATAGCTACGGAGTAATACATAATAGTTGCATATGCAGGTATGTTCATATAATTTCGTTATGTAATTCGCGCATGCATCTACTGTGATAATTTAAAAAAAAGGTACTTCTGAATAAAATTAATATTTAAATAAATCTAGTAATACCTGGCAGTATCTAAATCCTAAAATAAACATTTACCGATTAAACAACGCGCAATGATTTGAGGATGAGTTTGACGAAAGTGGAAACGTATATAAATAATAATAATGTTACCAACTAAAAAAGTGTGGGCAAAGTAAATTTTATTTCATTCTAATAGCTTATAGCTTACTGACCGACTTGATATATTGTGTCGCTGAACTAATTTATTAATTCAAGTTCATGAAATATGTACAATATTAATCAATAATTATTAAAGAAGTACTAGTAAGACAAACTATATTTAGAAATACCCAAAATAACGGTATCTACTCTCGTATCTGCAACTGCACTTTAAATTATTAAAAAAAAATTAAGATATAATAATTTGTTAAAACATATTTCACCCACACTCTATAGAAACCACAGATGACTAATTTGTTTTTATATATTGTAGAAATAAAATTTATAAAAAGTAATATTTGGCTTTTAAATGAATTACCGTGAAATACGTACAGTCTAAATTAATATAATTGCTTATAGAATACATTAGATATACAGATACCAGAAAAAAATTGAAATCTAGGAGAGAATATGTAGCTCTACGATAGATATTAAAATCTGAAGTCTGAAATCAATAATTTACAAACATTGAAAATAATTCAAACGTATACCCCTTGACACCTAAAATGTAAATAACAATTGTCGCAATCATCGTTTCTCAAACTGGGTGTCCCAAAAATCTAAGAGGTGTTTCAGTCTGTTAAAATAAGACACGTATTTGAAGTCTCGTAAAAAATTCAAATGAATATTATATAATTATAGCGAATGCACCAACCAAAAATATAGAATATCGCAGTTAGTAATGCAATGGACGAGTTTATTATTTGGAGATTAGCTTTACGAAAGTTTGAGACACGATGGTTCTGACCAGATGTGAGACAGATGTTGTAGCCTATTGTATATAACATGCATTATTATATTACATATCACACACACTCTATCATTGCATATAACACGCATTATTATAACTGCAAATGTAATGATTATTCTATCTGGTTATGTGTATATATATATTTTCCAGTATTTGGCAAATTGTCCATAGTGCCAAAACTTTATAATTGAAAAAAAAATGTAGCTAGCATACAATTTAAATATGGGAGTAAAAATACAAGAATGTTAAACAGAATATGATATAGTCATTATTATTTCTAAACAATATTAGAATACCGTTTGAAATGAGGAATACCGTTTGAATGAGAAAATTGTAAAGGAACGTGTAAAAATTGCTCCATTGTGAGCAATAAATAGCTTGAGGTAGAACTACGTACACTCTAAATGAAATAAGAAATCTGTCACTGCCATAACACGTCTCTTTAAATGCATCCATCAAGTGACAGTTAATATGATATAAATTGATCTATACATACGTGATAAATTCATTCATAAAAAATCAGATTCTATTTTCAGTCATATTTTTTCTTACCTTAGTTGAATATAGAACAAAGGAAAAATTTTACTGTAAGTTGAACAGGTTACTCTTATAGTTACAGTTCAATTGTTTCACGAAATTTGTACTTGAGCTGGTTTTAACATAATTTAGCAGTTTTTTTTTTTTGCATATATTGGCAGATTTATAGTTTAAAATGTCATAAAATAAACTACATTATAATGTGTAAATAAACTGAATAAAAATATTATATTGTCTTTCTCATATCGCAAATAAATTTAGGTATTTAGTAAGCATAATTTAACATTAGAATAAAACATTGTATGTGTATGTAAAATAAAATAAGTAAAAAAATTGTTCAATTATATCGTTCAATGTAGCGTTATCTACGCGAAAAGCAAAGGGAATTTAAATTTAATAAATAATAAGAATTGCGCTCACAAATAATAAATCTTAACATAAGGTACAAATACACACAATTAATAAAACTTTAAAAGTTGAATTCAATTTGCATAGCTGTTGTAACATCTGTTTCTACAACTTACTCAAAACTGCTGATTTGTCACCTCTTATATTGTATAGAAAATTACGTAATTATTTAATTAAATATAGTTAATTTAAATGTACCGTAATTATAAAATGAAATTTGACACATAGGAATTATTAAAAATAAAATAAATAAGGGTATCTATAATTTAGAATGAGTTTCGTTTTTGTCATTAAAGCAATACAACAAAAAGACTACACTACACTAAGTTACGATTACACCGTTATATCCCTTTTATTATTTTGGCACAGAATTTTATTTGTGAACTTTACGGTAGGTAGTAATTTCATTGAATTTAACTAAACCAACTAAAATCGAATCAGGATCAATGTAAACAATTGAATTACAAATCAGTAGTCTAATTTGTAGACACCCTTAATTGTTTTTCTAGCCGTTATTATGACTACGGCTGTGTTATGATACGGTGTTGTAAATATTAAAAATATAACTTTTGACCGTACAGAAAGATCGTTGCGAAAAATAAAACATTGACTCAAATACTCAAAGAAAACGCTAAAACGCTGGCACTATCACTAGAAAAATATAATATTAAATCAAAATATTCATACGTGAATACAAGGTGATCTAGTAAAATACATACGACTTACACAATAATTATTACTATAATACAGATTATAAATACTTAAACTAAGAACGTTTTGATGTTGTGTCGGAACTAAAAGTAAATAAAAAATCGCAGTTTTAAATAATAAATTATGCATTACAAAAATAGAAAAAAAGGCGTTTGTCAATCATCAAAATTCCCTTCACTACAAAGTAAAAAAAAAAAAAGAAAAAATATGCGAATTTGATACCAGTAAATAACCATAAAATTAATGTTTAAATTGACAGTAAAGCAATAATTTAAAGCTACCAGCAGCTAAACACATTATGAAGTTTTAACGATTCAATTCGACACAACATCGATAAAATAAATGCTTTAAAAAAATACGTAGAACTTTTTACACGATTTACACATCAGTCGTAAGAAAAATATCCATAGTCTTGTCAAAAGCTGAACTATTTACAATTTAAATTACATGTAGTACAGTGACTGTTATATTTACTTACAACTTTGTCATACGGAACAGTCGCAAAACTTCAAACTATTTTCGCACCGCAGCCTTGGCTCACATTGACTAAAGAGACCTACAATCTATTTTTTTTTATTCCATCCAGAAACTGTGCTATCTAGACAATATGTTTCTAAACATGACTAAAAATAAAATAAAACTAAAATACTCTAACTGGCTTTATTGATTGAATTGTTTCATAAAAAGAATTTACGAGCGTCCTGTATAGTACAGTTAAAACTACTTTGTGATGAAGTATATCACACATCGTTGTATTAAATACACAAAATACCGTGCTATCAGCGGTACAGTTTGGACGTAATAATACTTTTTTCTATTACTGTTTTAAATTGTCTAAATTGCACGGTACTTTTTTAACATCTTCAAGGCCTGTATAATATATATATATATATATATATATATATATATATATATATATATATATATATATATATATATATAATTCGGAGACAATCTTGAGCCTAAACTCAAACTTTGCAATTTCAAAAATTGAGCCAAGCCGATATTGACACAAATTTTGACATTTCTTTTTATTTTTTTTAATTTATGGCTATCTCGTAAACCATTCTGCCAATGACAAGTTAGTGATGGAAGTGACACAATTACATCGTAGGTCTAAAATTTTATACCAAATTGTTTATTGAGATGCCTGTAACAATGAACAGATAGCTAGAATCCCACCATCATATCAAATTAGTGTAGTGTTAGTATATCTATTATATAAATAATGAATAAAGATATATAGTATAAGTAACGTGTGGGTATCCTAATGAAATATGAGATCCAACACTGATAGCCGCTAATATCCTATAAAGGGGGTGTACACTAGTGACAGTAATGTCTCGTATGACGGGAGATCAGAGTATCAAAGGGAATAGGATATTTTAGGACAGCAAAAGAATAAGTGTTCCAGGTTGCTCTCAAACTCTACAATGTCAAAATTTCAGTGTAGTCTATACTACAATATAGTAAGTAACTTGTGATTTGTTGTTAACATAGATTGGTTGGTTACTCAACCAATCAGACGACCGCGCTTATTACAGAACAATTAGGGAATGGGACTAGAAAATAAGAGAATGTATGCGAGTAAAATTCATCAGAGCGCCGTCTAAGTCGAAAGCAACATAGTTAGGGGTTATTATGCCCAGAAGTATATAGGACACACATGTAATTAGGTACTATAAGTGAAAGTGTAAAGGATTACTATATATGTAATACAGGTGAATAAATGATACGAAATTTGAAACATAATTTTAGTTTTTAAAATACATATACTTACTCCACAAATTTTTTAATTGTTTGGTTTTAGTTTAAACTCGATTGTCTCTGAATACCGGCCTAAAAATCAACACCGTCCTCGCGTAATTTGACATGTGTTGTCATCAAATTAAAATTCCAATATTTAACACTTGACTTACTTCGTGGTATTGACACTTCGTAATTAATTCAATTAATGTTTGATAATTTTGTCCTTTGCTTCATAAAGTTTCGGTTCTTAATAACAAAATAGTGAATGGCAGTGTGAATTGATGGTGAAAAAATGAATCCTCCTTTTTTTCAACGTTATAATCAAAATGTACATTAAACAAAATTTTGGCCAAAATTTAATCATTAAAAATTAAATAATTAGGTACAAATTAAAAGAATATTTTTACAAATATCTAAGAAGACTTCAAAAATTCATTTTTGACTCAATGAGGTAAGCTCCTCATATTTTATATTATGTCGCTTTTAAACTATTAACATATTAAGAATATGATTTTAAACAAAATACAACTTTGTGATAGCTCCCTACGTAAACATAATTTATATCATTTTTATCGAACTTATTAGTAAATAGAAAACTATTTTCTTACAACATAAGGTACACGCATTTAACGATATTTTATAACATCCTTCTAGTCTATTAAATAATAAATTTGATTAAAAAAAATTAGAGAGAACAATTCTTTATTGAAATCCAATGTAAAAAATAATACTAAGGCGGGTCAAATGACCATTCACAACATGGAAACACAAATATTACATCCAATAATAATTTAGTTGTATTTCACAGCCTCAGACCAACAAAAAAGACAGAAGGCTTTGTGAATTTGAAATGACGTCAAAACCATGTTCAACTTGTGAGAGGCCGCACTTACATTTTTGTATTTGAAATCATTTGCAAACAATAACATGTTTTAGGTGCATATATGTGTGTTATGTGAAGTTGAGGATAGTTTCGGCGTCAAGTAAAATATAAGTAGACTTATGTCCATTTTCATTTATTGGTCTGAGTTCACTTTCCCACTAAATGGACTTTTCAACATTTTCGACTCCTATATTACGATAACTAAAATAAGTAAAGCAATAGTTTATAAAACGTCTCATGTCATATGCCTATAATTTAATTTAATGGCATCAAAATATTAACACTGACAACAAAAACATCTGTCGTCACTAACACAAGTACGACGATATTATTTTTATACGATCGAAGTCCTTTAAATGAGTAAATAAATGACTATTAACAAGACAAAATGAATTTTATTTGTCATTCCGTTGCCACAGATTCGTAAACGAATTTTGCAAGACGATGGCCACCTATCAGACGCTATAAGCGACCGGCGCTGAGTATTATGGATCAAACTTCATGGCTTTGAGCAAAACACTAAACGTATCCATATGTACACACTCATTACAGTACTTACTCGATATGCAATTATTTACATTGGTGTTTTGATCTGTAACAAACGAAAAGAAAACGTTAAAGTCGTCATATATAAATAACATCATGATATAAATGTTTCATCTCACGAAGGAGGGCGAACCTTAATCTGCTGCTTAGGCATAGCAATTTACCAGGCGGTCCCATAATGAACTGGCCTGGTATAGTTCAACGCGACATGTCGCTACATGTTGTGTTGCATTAAATAGTACGTTTATCGTGCACTTAATATAAGAAACATGCATCGACATGAAATGCTTAGTCTTAGTTTAACAGGCATTTGAATAACGAGAGTCGCGTATTTTTTCAAAATGTCGAAAACTGAGTATCGAAGTGTCATAAAGTTTCTGTTTAAAGAAGGTTTATCGCCTGCCCAAATAAAAGAACGATTGGATGGCGTGTATAAGGAGTCTGCCCCCTCCTATAGCACAGTGAAAAATTGGGTGAAAGAGTTTCGCCTCGGGAGAGAAACCGTCGAAGACTTTGGCCACGACGGTCGACCTGTGGTAGTGCTCACTCCCGAAACGATTGCTCTTATCGAAGAGGAGGTTCTGAGTGACCGCCGTTTGAAGATTAGAGAAATTGCAGCAAGGCTTGGGCTCTCTAAGAGTACCGTTCATCGCGCGATCCATGAACATCTTCACATGAAAAAAGTGAGTGCAAGATGGGTACCGAAACTTCTTTCAGCGGTACAGAGACAGGAAAGAGTGCGCTGCGCTTCGGAGTTTTTGGATCTTTGTGGCGAAGATCCAAAGACTGTGATCGAGCGGCTAGTGACTGGTGATGAAACTATGATCTTGTATTATGATCCACAAAGCAAGCGCGAGTCAATGGAATGGCGTTATAAGGGTGAAAAGCTAGCCCTAGCTAAGCCCTAGAAAGGCAAAGGTGCAACAATCGACTAAAAAACTGATGTGCACAATATTTTGGGATTTTCAAGACATTTTGATGGTGGATTTTAAAGAACGTAATACAGTCGTGAACGGCGAATATTGTGCTTCTTTAATATATAAATTACGAGACAAGATAAAGGAAAAACGAAGAGGCAAGCTGTCTAAAGGTGTCCTGTTGCTCCATGACAACGCCCCTGTTATGAACAGGAGCGTTGGTCCGCTGGTGTTTCGAAGGATGCAGTTCGTCAATGCGGGTTCACAGAAGTTCAACATCCACCTTACAGTCCAGACATGGCCCCGTCCGACTATTATTTATTTCCAAATTTAAAGCGGGACTTAAGAGGAAGAAAATTTTCAAGCGATGAAGAGTTGCAGGCGGCCGTCTTCAGTCATTTTGAGGAAAAAAAATGTGATTATTTTTATAAAGGTTTAGAGATGTTGATTCACAGATGTCAGAAGTGTTTAGTATTCATGGTGATTATATTGACAAATAAAATTGGTTTCGTTTCATTTCCTTCATTGGTTCATAGTTAGGCCAATTCATTATGGGACCGCCTACGTAAATCTGACGTCACTACGCACAAATGCTCTTTTATTTTGTGACCTATCCAAAGCTTTCTATTGTGTTTACCAAGGGACATTAATCAGGAAACTACAAAATTATGGTGTAAAAAGTGATGTTCTTAAGCTTATTATTTCATATTTAAGTAATTGAATATAAAAGAGTTATTATCAATGGTAAGGGTTCTTCAGAGTCGATAGTACAAATGGGCATACCTCAGGGATCATTTCTCGGTCCCTTTATGTTTATTATCTGTATAAATTATTACCTTACATAGTATATACTTCACTAATTTTCAAACAAAGACGACATTTAACAAAATATGACGAAGTTAATAATGCTATATCTAAATTAGTAAATTGGGTTAACGTTAACAATTTGATTTTATGGTACTCAAACTAAATGCATGAAATTAGTAACTTTAAAAACTAAACAGCTAAATACGACACAATGTAATTTTAAATGGGAAAGAATTGAGTCTTGTTAATACCACCATATTTCTTGGAATTAATCTAGACGCGAAATTTTTAACAGGGCCTCCATATTTGTAAACTAATAAATTTTATTATTAAACAACTACACAAAATTCTTTTAGCTTTTTTAGGGTTCCGTAGTCAACTAGGAACCCTTATAGTTTCGCCATGTCTGTCTGTCCGTCTGTCCGTCCTCGCTCAAAATCTCTGTGACCGTTAGCACTAGAAAGCTGCAATATGTGTATCAATCACGCCGACAAAGTGGAAATAAAAATTGGAAAAAAATGTTTTATTAGGGTAGCCCCCCTATATGTAAAGTGGGAAGTGATTTTTTTTTTAATTTCAACCCTAACGTGTGATATATTGTTGGAAAGGTATTTAAAAATGAATGGGGATTTACTAAAATCATTTTTGATATTGTCAATAATTTCGGAAATAATCGCTCTAAAAATAAAAACCAATGTGTCCCCCCCACCCCTCTAACTTTTGAACCATAAGTTTAGAAAATATGAAAAAAATCTGAAAAGTAGAACTTTATAAGGACTTTCTAGGAAAATCATTTTGAACTTGGATGGAAACAACAGTACCCACTACCGGGAGCAGTTGCAAGAGCGCGGAGCGCTGCTGGAGTGCGAACATAATGGATACCCACCTTTAAACTCATAAGTGGGAACACTTATTGTGACGGACGGGAAACTACGGAACCCTACACTGAGCGTGGCCCGACACGCTCTTGGCCAGTTTTTTTAGCATAATGTCGTATGATATTTTACTATGGGGAAACGAGACACGTAAAATTTTTATCACCACCCAATTAAAGGTCGTCAGTCAAAATTGGTTTTTCCAGTCAAGTAATTCAGCAGCAGCCAAGAGTCAGGAAGTTAGCTGATTTGCCGCGGTCCTGCGCTAGGTATTTTACCGGTCGTGTCGGATTGCCGTATCATTGAGGGAAAAGGGAGTGCACTTGTGCTTGCGTACACACTCGATAATCCTGTTTTGCGTCAACGTCTCAATGCAGACGTGGCTAGTCTGCATTGAGACTGGCCCACGTGACAGTAATGTCTTGGTGATTCACTCGGTGCCGAGCGTAACGAGCGCGATTCACCGTGTAATGTGGTGCAGTGATTAGTGGCAGAGCGTGGCTCACCGTGCGGTGCGGTATGTAGTTGTCGAGCGTGACCTGCGTGACTCACCGTGCGGAGCGTGCACGTGTCAGCGGCGGCGGCGTTTGGCGGGCGGCGGCGGGTGGTGACCGAGCGTAACGAGCGCGGAGGCTACGGCCAGGCCGCCGAGCGGCGGCGCGCGGCCCGTGCCGCCGGTGGGCAGACGCACGAGCAGCGACAGCACGGCCGCCCGCCCGCCGCGGCACGGCTCCAGCGCCACCGGCGCCGGCACGCCGCTGCCTGCAACCGCACCGGACTAATAAGCTTCCGTTCATCAGATAACGAAAACACAATGGCTTAGCTTAGCTTAATTATTTTTGGGATTAACAATTACCTATATTAAAAATGATACGAACCGATTCAGTAAACGATTCTGAACAAACTGCTCCTTGAAACCAGTGGTTTGGTTTCACTTATAGACCGTAAATTCGACGTAATCACTGTAAAAATCACCGCCCGCGCTAGCTACCTACAGAACATTCAACATGGTACACATAACCTGTGATGTAACTTTTCTTCATATCCTGGCTTAGGAAAGGCAAAAATTGAGGAATTAAGGAAAAATTGAGATTTTTACTAAAACAAAATTTATTATTTTTCATTGAATTTACATTCTATAAGTGAAACCAAACCACTAGTTTCAAGGACAACGGTTTTTACACTAACATCCTGTATATATATAAAGTCACACTAAATCTGTACAGTCAAAACAAACTGAAATGAACCGTAACTTAAGGCAATAAAACTTTTAGGAGTGCAGTTTTATTTGTATCATTACTAATTCTGTCATTCAATACAAATAAAGAAAAATGAACTTTATTTCAAGCAAGTTAAAGTCTTTGCGTTCGTGGATTTGTAATGTGACCACAACATTCGTCCGGAATTAATATAACTAATTTGATAAATAATTAGTGCATAAAAATGTTTAACTAAAAATTCAATGTATTTATTATGATTATAATATAATATACTAGTTGGGGTGTCTGAGAGTGCGCGTTAATTACGTTACATATTGTATATATATATATATATATATATATATATATATATATATATATATATATATATATATATATATATATATATATTGGACACATAGATATTATATTTTGTTTCGAGTAAAAATATAATAGCGCCACCTATTTCATTCTGTAGGTACTTCACAGTACAGTCACTTTATCGAACAACTGATTGACACCCAAGGTAGTACGTAAAATAGACGCTAGATGGCCTGAATTTATGAAATCATGAATTTTTAATGATTTTTTTTTCAATATGGTTAGTAGTATTTGTCATTTTTTCTACTGTTTACTGTCGCTGGATGCTCTATATGAAAATGATAGATTGTGAAAACTGAACCACACAGATGAAAAATGCACGAAACTACCTACTACCGGTTTCGATGGTTCTTTTTTATTCAAATTAGTATTACTCGGATTCATTTATTTTTTATTCTTTATATTCTTTACGTGGTAGAGCCATGCTGCAGTTATTTTAGTAGTATAGTTGTAGCACGAATGGGTAGGCTCGACCGAGGAAGGACCACGCTCTCACAGAATAGCAGCGTCAAATATTAGCTTAATGCTGCAGTGATTCGTATGGTCCCCTTTTAACTGCAAATGAGGCATTCCAGCTTAGTCCTCACGGGTGACAACGCATCTGCAGTTTGATTCGTATATATTACTCGAATAGATGTAGATGTCTATGGGCTACAGTAAGCACTTACCATCAGGTGGACTGTGTGCTCGTTTGTTACCCTATCCTATAAAAAATACATGCGTGCAGCTCATACGCGACAGAAGTGAAACCTTCAAATGAAATGAAATATAAAATACAAATACTTTAAATGATTTATTTAATATTATAATTTAAAATACAAGTTCGGCATAAAATATAAGAAAATTTAATTTTATAATAAATAAATGTGACAGCCGTGGTAGCTCAGGTGGTTAGCGCTCGCTGTAAATTTCACAGTACGCGAACAAACCGGGTTCGATAACAAACCGGATGCAATTTTAAGTGCTGATTTTACCACGAGCTCGGCGGTGAAGGAAAACATCGTGAGGAAATCTGCATGATCATGCATCTGAGAAATAAGAAAAAAAATTGTGAAGTTCGCCAACACGCATTGAGGCAGCCTAAAACCCTCTTAGAAATGAGGGGGAGGCCTGTGCCCAGCAGTGGGACGTATATAGGCTGTAACTTTAAATGTAACAATCCTTTTAGACAACGATTTTATGTTACTCTTTTCGATATACCTTATATAGTACTCACTAATTACAAAAAGATTTGTATCAATTTTACCTATTACGATTTAAAAACATCTTAGATTACGAAGTTGAGGTTTGGCCGTTTTTCACTGCTTGTTTACGAGGGCGGCACTGAAAATTTCGGGAATCAAAGAAGTGACACAACATTACTATTTAAAAATGTATTTATTGCTTTTCGAAGTATTCTCCGCGAAATTTGACACATTTTTCCATACGATGGAACCAATCATTAAAGCAACCATTCCATTCGGAAGTTGGGGTCTCCAAAATGGCCGTTTTTTAGACGTCCACAGCTTCTTCAGGTGATGAATATCTCTGTCCAGGCAATTTATTCTTTATTTAAGGGGAAAGTATAGAAATCATTAGGGCTTAGATCAGGGCTGTACGGCGGATTGTCTAATAATTCTATGTTTTCTTGCTCTAAAAACTCTTTTGTTCTGTGTGTGGTGTGAGAACTCGCATTGTCGTGATGGAGGATGATGCGCCGGTTGCAGTTCTCTTTAAGGAGTTCAGAAACGACCTGTGGCAAACAAATGCTAGCATACCATTCTGCATTGACCGTTCTTTGTCCCTCAAGAGGAATAGTCGTAACATGGCCGGTTTTGGAGACAAACGTGGCCACCATTTTTTTGCAACACTCCGTGAACGAACAATTTTTGTTGGCTTTAACTCATTTTAGAACACCCAAACTCGTGACTGGATTTTTGTTTCGGATTCGTACGCATATATCCAGGATTCGTCACCTGATACGATGTTGTATACAGCATTTGAGGATCCTGCGTGGAATCTTTCGAAAGTTCTGACGCACCAAGTAACGCGAGCCGCTTTTTGCTCTTCACAGAGCGAATGCGGTATCCATCGGGAAAACAACTTTTTTACACCTAATTGTTCATGCAAGATTATTTGTATTTGACTCATGACAATGTCTTAAGTTGCCTGAATTTCGCGGTATGTCACATGTCGATTTTCCTCAATCAGCTAACGCACAGCATCAACGTTTTCTTGGGTGACTGCAGTTTTTGGACGACCTTGACGGGGATCATCACTGAGCTTGACACGTCCACGTTGAAATTCAGCAAACCAGCGATAAATTGTGGTTTTGGATGGGGGCTTCATCACCAAATGCAGAAATCATACACACTGTTTTTGTGTTAAACCACTTCGAAAGTCATAATAAATCATCGCTCTTGAATTTTCTCGAGTCAATTCCATTTTCTCAACGACTAAACAAATTTGACGAAACCTTGTGACAAGACCGAGAATCTTTTTTTAAATAAATAAATGGTATTCGATTTTTAAAACCAAGGAGTTTTTAATTAAAAAGATTTTAATATGACAGGAACAGTGGAAATATTCCATTCCCGATACTTTTAGTGCAGCCTAGTAATCCATAGGCATACGACACCTTGTTGAACAAAACGCGTAAGCGACGCCGTTTCGGCGGCGTTTACGACTTTTTTTTCCCGCGAGCATTGAGCTATAATCTATAATGCTTCCTATCTCATTTTCTCCCACATTAAATCTTATGAATTTATGTATCTGTCTCTTTCTCGTTTCATAGAATTTCAAATCACAACGATGCTAACGAAGTTTTCACTTCAAAATTTATTATTTATTTTATTTAAACGACATATATTAATCTGACCATGTTTCAAAGAAGTGTTCGACAATGTTAATGTACTTTTAAGGGTCATCGCTCATTAGAGCCACCCGGCACCCGACCCTCACCGCCTCGTCGCCGGGCATCCACTCGTAGTCGACAGGTGGACCACGGGTAGACGCCGCGTTGTTAGCAGTGAACTTCGCATGGTCATCGAGTGGACCTCGCTTCGTCAACGAGCGGACCTCGCGTGATCAACGAATGACTCTTAAATCATACAATAAATTATAATTCCGAACTTCTTCTATAAGTTTTTCTTTGTTCATTTTAAAAACTTCCTTCATTTTAAAAATTTTAAACGCTTCCGTTCCGGAAATTTCTAACTGAAAAATGAACCCCATGGTCGTCCGAAAACTTTGGTCAACAATGACAAATTAAAGGCAATTGTGAAAGTAAATACTCAATCTACGGCTGAATTAGCAGCAGCATTCGACGTTAGCATAAAAACAATATTGTTTCAATTGCGTAAAATTGGCAAGGTAAAAAAGCTTAACAAATGGGTGCCCCACGAACTCAACGGTTGCCACTGCGAAGTACGCATCGAGACATGCCCTGCAATGCTCTACAGGTTCACAAACGAAGGAAATTTGAACCGCATCGTAACCTGCAACGAAAAATAGATACTGTTTAAAGCACTCAACAAGTTGGTTGGATTTTGTAACCGTTCTGAACACTTAAACAATGCGCTAAACGACTTACTAACTTACCCCTAGAAAGGTGATGCTCACTGTTTGGCGGTCTAGCTCCGCTGTGATTCATCATAGCTTCTTAAAAAACGGGATAAGCATTACTGCAGATGTGTACTGTGAAGAACTAAACACAATGATGAAGAAGCTCGCACGTCTCAAACCAGCTTTTGCCAACGGCTCATCCCCGCTGCTCCTTCACGACAACACGCGCCTTATTACTGCACTACAGACGATTTCCGAGGTTCATGAGATGGGGTTGGAAGCTCTCCCGTTATTAGTGTACTCACCAGACTTTGCGCCTACAGACTTCAACTTTTCCCAGAATTAGTTGGATAACTATTTGGCGTGAAAGAAAGTAGTACCCGAAAGGCACTACAAAATGCCTTTCAAGAATTTGTTGCCTCCTGTCCAGCTGATTTCTTCAAGAAGGGCATCAATAAACTACCACTGCGTTGGCAGAGATGCATAGATTGTATGGGTCATTACTTTTATTAATAGAAATAAAAAAAATATGGAGAAAGTATTACGTTAACTTATTTCATTAAAAAAAACAGCAATTTCATAGGTAAAGACCTAATATGATAATCTTCAACTACAAGTGAAATTCAAGATAAAAGTTTAATTTTATAGCAAATGAATGTTAAAATCCTTATTTTGTAAGGCCTGAATTTTTAGTGTAATAAAAAAAGTAAAATTGCTTTATACACAACAACAACACCATCTACTTTATTTTATAAATATAGTTCATTCTTAAAAATACTTCGTTCTAAAAACGTCATTTTATTGAACAAAATTTGATTGACTCTTTTTTTTTATAGGAAAAGGATGACAAGCGAGCACACAGTCCACCTGATGGTAAGTGGTTGTTGTGGCCCATAGACATCTACATCTATCCTCGATTGCGAATCACAATGCCGATGCGTTGTCACCCTTGAGGACTAAGATGAAATGCCTCTTTTCCAGTAAAAAGGTTCTCCGGTTCTCTACACTCACCATACGAAACACAGCAGCATTAAGCTGCTATTTTACGCTGGTATTCTGTGAGAGCGTGGTCCTTCCCCGGTCGAGCCGACCGATGCGTGCTACAACTATACAATTAATATAGCTGCAGCATGGCTCTACCACGTAAAGATCTCTCAAGATGGTATGTAAAATAGACACTAGATGGCCGGCCTATACACGCCTAATTTAATATAATATTTTATATAAGTATCTCATTTTCTCGCAGACTAAATCCTATACATTGTATATATTCGTCTCTTTTAGTATAGCTTTCTCGTTTCATCCAGTTTCAAATCACACTGATTTTAAAGTACTTTACTTTTAGGAATATCCATAGTTTGGTTTATTCATTTATAATGTAGTTAAATAATTAATATAAAACGTAACTAATAAAACCCGAAAGAAACATTTTCCTAACAAGTTAACATCCCCGCTATGAAATCTGTTAAGCGTTTCACCTCATTCCTGAGTGCCGCCGCTCTAGTGGCAGAAAATATCGTGAACCATATAATAGATATCATTTCATTTTGCGCCAAAACACCCACTGTTTAGCCTGCGACAGAATGACATAGAACACAGTTTAGTAAACTAGAGTAGCCTAATGGCAGGGTGCGGACTGCGAACTCAAAACTTTGTGGGTTCGAATCCGCCATTCTACCACTGTCGTGAACCACTCCTAACACAAGCATTTTTCACAACATTTTATTTTTAAACTCACCAATAGCGTAATTTTAAAAGCATTGCTAGTACATACATCGTTTTAATAGTGTTTCATCTTATTATTTTGTTATTTCGGACTTCTCTTTGTGCGGTGCTCTAAAGATGGTTAATATAAGTTTGAACCGTTAAAATAAATAGTTAAAAAAAATACAAATTTATTTTTAAAAAATTAATTATCTTAAATAACCTTATCGAATTCATTTATAACCACGATTTCATAGCTTACCGATTTATATTAAGTTATTAATGTTTATGCCATCTAGCGCCTATTTTATAGTGTATTTGAAACGCTACCGAAAACGAAGACAGACGATATTACAAAGGATACCTTTGATGGTGGGACAAAAACAAAGTCGATTCCGATGAAAAAAAAATCATTTTGAATATAGAAACGTTTAATTAGCTATATTCACGCTCTATGATATTGGTACAGATAAATGAAACAATAATTTCATTAAAAAAATCATGAAAATACCTAAACACAAAACCAGCAGTGAAACTTAAAAACCTAAAATCTAGCTAACAAGGGTCATTGTACGCGCGACGCCGAACAAATTGGCAGAATTTTTTGCAATAACTTATTTTAGTTAAAACATTAATGTACGTACCTATTACCAACTTTTGTTTATACAAAACACAATACCAGGCGAGAGTGTATTTTGATAAAACATAGTTTAGCAGCTAGCATAGTTTAGTTTGTCTATAATTACAATCATTAGCAATCATTGGTTATAATAACTAAGTTAACGTAATTTAATGATTTCTCCGTAAAAGTAGTTTTAATTAACGTAATTTATTACAAAATTTGACTTGCCTCACCTCATGATGTTTGTTTTGTATTAAATGATAGTTAAATATAAGTCATACTTTCATCAAAATGATCTTTACAGAAGAATAGTCTGGTTTATGTAGACAATGTGTTCGGGTATCTTCTTGCCAGTTTTAGCCAAGTATTTCTTATATTTAAATCAGTTAGCATTTGAATCCATAACTTTCCCGGCGTTTTTATGCTCGTGTTTTTGCATTCAAGCACAACACAACAATGATTTAGATGATAACTCATTATTAAACATTAAAAATTATCTTATTCCTTTGCAAAATCGGCAGAATCGATGACTGTGACCTCACGAGTTAAACAACATGGCGGCTAGCGTTTTCACGCGAAAATTTAAAACGATAGATTAAAAGTAATTTTTATGGCACTATTCGGTTTTAAAAAAAATTATATAAAAATTATAGTGGTTCATTATCACTCTAGGATACATTTAAAAGAATTTTTGAAAATGGGTAAAATACTATATTTAGCGATACTTCGTGTACCTAGGGTTCGGATTTCGAACCGTGAACCACTCCTATTTTTTTTTATAGGATAGGGTGACAAACGAGCACACAGTCCACCTGATGGTAAGTGGTTACTGTGGCCCATAGACATCTACATCTATCCTCGATTACGAATCAAAATGCAGATGCGTTGTCACCCGTGAGGACTAAGATGGAATGCCTCGTTTCCAGTAAAAAGGGTCACCGATTCTCTACACTCACCATGCGAAATACAGCAGCATTAAGCTACTATTTCACGCTGGTATTCTGTGAGAGCGTGGTCCTTCCCCGGTCGAGCCGCTCCATTCGTGCTACAACTATACTACTAATATAACTGCAGCATGGCTCTACCACGTATAAAACTAAAGTTGTTCAAAACGACTATAAATCAATAGCACGCCACAGACTATAAACTAGAAATTTCTAGCGCGCTATTAAATACGCTATGTTATAGCGCGCTATTTATAGAAAAGTGTGTAGGAGGCCGGCAAGCGCGTTAAGTTTAGCAGCACGCTATATCTTGGAGCACGCTACATTACATGTCGTTCATTGGATAGACCGCGTGCTATATAAGAACATTGTTTCGTAATAGGTCACATTTTAGATTAAAATAAAATAAAGTAATAAAGAAAAATTAAAGAACGCTCTTTCATACTTTTTAGACTTACGACTTTTTATAATCCTAAATATATTTAAGGACAATACTTTTTAAAACAAAATAAAATTAATCATTTTTTATTATAATTGATGTATACGTTATTTTAACCATAATATAAATTATAAATCAAAGGTGTATTTAAAAGTTTATTGATTCTATATACAAAAATCAACCATTTACAAACACTATTATATACACTTTTGTATCTATATTTTATTTACATTTAAAAACATTAGTTAGGCTTCTTCTGTAGCAGACAACTATGTCCTTCGGTCAATTATAAATATACAGTATATACTAACTAAATAACGTCTAACACTAAATTAGTTCGCGCGCGATGAATAGCTTGCTGCTAGATTAAATTTGCGTCACACGTCTACTCCCAACAGCGCTGCTGCTAGAACTAATTCCCGCTTGATATGAATAGCGCCAAAGCGTCATAGCTCATAGCGTCATAGCGCCATTGCGACTACTTACATAGCACGCGCTATGCGTTATGAAGAGATAGCGCGCTATAATATGGCGTTATGCGCTATATTAACCACCATTACTCCTAACCCAAGCATTTTTTATTTTAAACTCACCAACAGCGTAATGTTAAAAGCAATGCTAGTACTTCGCTTTAAATAGTATTTCCTCTTATTATTTTCGCCAAAGCGTCATAGCTCATAGCGTCATAGCGCCATTGCGACTACTTACATAGCACGCGCTATGCGTTATGAAGAGATAGCGCGCTATAATATGGCGTTATGCGCTATATTAACCACCATTACTCCTAACCCAAGCATTTTTTATTTTAAACTCACCAACAGCGTAATGTTAAAAGCAATGCTAGTACTTCGCTTTAAATAGTATTTCCTCTTATTATTTTGTTATTTCAGAGTGAACAGCCACTTGACTTGACTTTGATTCTACAAGCGGTACGTAGACGACACTTTCAAAATTTTACCATCTGACAAAGAACTGCATGTTAAGACAACCTTTACTCTATGAACTTTAAAATACAATTCACAATGGAGTTAAAGGCAAATAATTCTTAAGTTTTTCTAGATGTTTCAGTCATCCGAAATCCGTCTATTGGCCACCGGTAACCGATATTTCAATGGTGAATCTCACCATCATCCTTCACAGTTAGCTACCGTGGGTAAATCTTTGTTTCAGAGAGCACGAGGGATCTGTGACAGAAAACATCTGGCCGGCGAGCTGCAGCATGTCAAGCAAGTGTTGCAAGACAACAAGCTTCGGATCCCGCGCCTACGTCACAGTGAACGAGTGAAGCCGGCCACAGTCGAGTGCGTGCCTGCTGTACTACCGTATGTCAGAGGAGTCACAGACAAGGTTTGCTACATCTTGAAGCGAGCTTCCACTAAAACATATTACAAGCCGCCGAAGATTAGTCAATTTTTACCATCTATCAAGTGTAATATTCCTCTACAAGATGCAGGAGTGTACAAGCTAGATTGTGAATGTGATCACCACTCTTAAATAGGACAAACAAAAAGATCTATAAAAGCCCGCATGATAGAACATATAACTGACGTGAAGCACCGACGCTCCGGGAAGTCTGCAGCTTGTGAAGATCGCCCTCACCATTACATCAGATTTGATAAGTAGTGGTTAGCATCCGTACAGACGTCTACTCTTTTATGGGCGAAGCCGTTTGTTTATTTATTTATTTATTTATATTTCCTACTAACATCTACCATTACAGGGAAAACCTAAATCGATTATCCATCCTTTTTCACATTCTTTATGATTTTGTTGAGACACCATTAATTGTTGCAACATTTTATTCTATTAATAATCTAAACAGTTATATGACCTTTAACAACCACAAATCCTTGCAAAAGAACACCGATTCCTACCAAGGATATCATCATCCTTGGTAGGAATCGGTGTTCGTTCGGGTTACGCGAGGTTATTGAAATTAAAAAACATCCTAATTTCAATAGAGAAGATGGATGGGTGCTGCTATCCGCTTGGGATCCTATAATTAACAAAATTAAATCCAAACCCGAGCAAACTACTGAAAGAGTTCAAGATACTGTAAGCTCGTTCTGCGTAAATCGGACCAAAAATTAATTTTCAAAAACTGAAGGTAGCCGGGCTAACTATGATATTAGGACGTCCAACATCTCAGTTCCCCCTGTTACCATGGGTCCTGCAAACCACCCGAAACGTCGGGAATTAAAATTAAGTTAAAAATAAGTTTAAATGAGTTAATTAAATGCGATAAAATCCGTATAAATAGTTCTATTCAATGAAAATAAAAAACGTAGCAGAACACATGAATAACTGGCAGGACAATGTCTGCCGGGTTCAGCTAGTATAAAGTAAAGTAAAGTCACAGCCTATACACGTCCCACTGCTGGGCACAGGCCTCCCCTCATTTCTGAGTGGGTTTTAGGGCAAGGAAGTGTCCGCTGCGCTGCCCCAATGCGTGGTTAGCGAACTTCACATGTCTTCGAAATATTTTTTTTCTTATTCCTCAGACATGCAGGTTTCCTCACGATGTTTTCCTTCACCGCCGAGCACATGGTAAATCGAACCCGGGTTACTCGCGTTCTGTTATATTTACAGCGAGCGTTAACCATCTGAGCTACCACGACTCTTCAGCCAGCTAGTATGAAAGTAGTAAGCTAGTAGTAGTTCAGCTAGTATGAAACATCATTTGTCGTGAAATAATTTTATTTTATATTTCACATCATTTGAAGTTTTCAATTCTACGGCGTGTGAACTGTACACATGTCTGTTTGTGAAACAAAAACTAGAGTTTCAGAATATTAATTAATAAGAAGTTATATATATATATATATATATATATATATATATATATATATATATATATATATATATATATATATCTTGCTGCTAAATATATATATATTAAATTTATATATTAAATTTATATATATATATTTAGCAGTAAGATATAATATATATATATATATATATATATATTATACCTATAATAACCTGTCTTATAAAGATCTTCAAGGTTACTTAGAACAGCCTGTAAATACTACGTAAGTGTGAATATTTTTATAATCTTTACTTTAAAGACAACTCAAGGTTACGTTTGCACGATTATCCTTTTCATTTAATATTACCAGACAATTATGAATCTCACTATACATGAAACAGTATTTATTTATTTGTATTTGGTTCATCACTTACCCCCGCCTCCCTTTTCTAACTCCACACACACTTGACTAAACGGTCTAGATGCCATCTGTTCCATTTCGACAAACAGACGCTGACGTCTCCTATAAATATCGTACTTCTGAAAAGAAAAATAAATAATTATATTTTTACCACGTTTTCATTCTAAACTATGCTTTAAGTTTCATTTCTCTAGCTCAACGCGAAGTTAGTTTAAAATCGATTACAAATTTTGTACTAAACAAACAAACAGAGAACAAAACAAGTGAATAAAAACATGATAATAAAAATACTATGACACTGTTTCGTTCATACACTGAAGCCTGTCAAAGATTTTCTCCAGAATATAGGCCTCCACGTAGATTGTCCTATAAAAAGATTTTTTTCATTCTAAGTGTTTAAAACGACACTAAAAACAGAAATTAACAATTTTACTGAATAATTTAACTAAGATCTAGTGTAGTGTGAAATTTACAGCCATCGGTGAGGCTTTGAACAGGGTTTAGGCTTTGAAAATCGTGAGTACGAAGTGACAACATTTTTAAGTTAGTTTTAAGTATGCCTTTCGCCGAAAATGCTTTTGAAAGACTTGTCGCCATTATCATGTTTTGAATAGACTACAATAGACCCTGGCTCAATACACACGAGTTTTACTTTAAAATAGTTCATCATTTGTTTTTGATACGTAGTTAAATCACACGTGTTATTTGACGCGGTTTTTGTTTGCTTGTGTTTATTATTTATTATCATTTAGTTTGGGCCAAATCGTGACAACTTGAAACTTGCAAAGGCGCTCGTCTCGGGCGAGGAACCGGGGTGCAAACGGCGCTCCCTCTCGGGGCTCTGCCGGGCCCTCAACACCCAAGGGCGGGGGCGCTCAGCCACGCCCTCTGTCAGGCGACGCTCGGCGCTCCCCTGCCGGCCGCAGTTCCCCCGGGTTTGAAGGGGGTCTCTCCCTCGACCAGTCGGGGGGTCGTCGCTCCCGCCTCCAGCGTGTTGAGAAGAACTTCACGGCCACTCAGCGGTCAGCTAGACCCTTCTCACCCCCGTTAGCTGAGTGGCCGCGACTGGAGTACCACCCTCCCCCCTTTGGTCGGTACCGGTACTATGGGGTTCCTGTGACCTCGAATCTATCCCGGGCCTCAAGGCCGAGATTCCCCGAAGCTCCCCAGGGCGGCCCGTTCGGTGATTTCCAACCACGGGTCATTGAGATGCCGCCGGAATGCCGCTTTCGGGAACCCCGTTTCGAGTGCCGGTCCGATGGAGGCAGCTCCAGCTAGGTAGCTGTCGCCCTAGCCCCCACCATGGCCGCCTCCACTTATCCTTTGAGCCGTCAACAGTCCACTTGTCAAACTGTTCTATTGCTGACGGCCTCAGTGAAAGTGTACAACCCAAGTGGCGACTGTTTAACAGTTCGCGCTCTATTGGATTCGGGTTCACAACGCTGTGTGGCCTCCACTTGCTTGGTGGGAAGACTAGGGCTCGCCTGGAGCTCTGAATCACGTCCAATGGTAGGTATCCGAGGTGCCGAGTCTCCTGCTCCTAGGGGACAAGCGGATGAATGAATGAATGAATGAATATACTTTATTGCACACCACAAACAAATTTACAAAGATCATAACAGAGAGCATTTACAATTTGGCGGCCTTATCGCTACATAGCGTACTCTTCCAGGCAACCAAAGGTGTAAAGGTGAGTGAGTACTAGGTAGGTGGTGCAATATAAATATACCTAATATGATATCAATACATGCAATAAAATAACATATAAATAACTAATACATTTAAAAAAAATATGATACTATATATATATATACACACATATCCATACATAAACATACATACATATTCACACATACATATATATATATATATATATATATATATATATATATATATATATATATATATATACATATATCCTCAAATATATACCACTAACAATAACATAAACAAATAAATACAAAACTACATAATCACATAATTTATCCTAATGATTTTCGAACGATTAAGACAAGTAATGCTCTTTAAGACTACAATAGTCTGAGCTTCGCGTATATACAAGCGGAGTTGGTGTTTGACCCTGCCAGCGAACACCTTCACATTCTAATTGAAGTAAAAGTCCTCGATGACATTGTAGGTTTTCTCCCTAACGTCCGTATAAATGACAGCGCGGTTCGTTGTGCGTCGGGTTTGAGACCGGCAGACCCTCAATGGTCCCAACCTGGGTCTATAGATTTGTTGCTGGGGGCCGACGCGCTGGGGCTCATCTTGTTAGGCGAGATACGAGCCCTACAGCCCGATGGCTTGTCAGCCATGTCCACCGTATTTGGGCACAGTTTCTTTGGACCCTTTGGTTCTGTGGTCTCCACCTCCTCAGACAGCCGACCCGCTCTCTGTGGTGGGCGTGTCCCTTTCGGACGTCGTCCAGCGGTTCTGGGAAATTGAGGAGCCACCACACGCGTCTCGAGTCAACCCTCTGGACCGTGAGTGCGAGTGGTTCTACCAGAACAATATCGGCCGTCGTGTCGACGGTCATTTTGTCACTCGCTTACCCTTTCTTGACTCACGGCACCCTTTGTGCCAATCTCGTACCCTGGCCGAAAAGAGGTTGCTTTCAATGGAGCGCCGTATGCGGCGCGACCCAGCCTTTCGCGACTCGCGCATGAAATATGTCGAGTTCATACGCGAGTATCAAGAGCTGGGTCATATGTCACCGTCCAACTTCGACTGGCGGTCACAGGAGCACTACTTCCTCCCTCACCATGCGGTCTTAAGATTCGGGTAGTTTTTGACGGCTCCGCCCCTTCTTCAAATGGTGTGTCCCTGAACCAGTGTCTCCACTCTAGTCCTAAATTGATCAAGGACATATCCCACTTTTGACCCACTTCCGTCGGCACCAAGTGGTTTTTGTAGCCGAAATTCGGATGATGTTTCGACAATCAGTGGTTTATCGTGATGACCGTCGATATCAACTGATAATGTGGCGCGAGAAGCCCAGCGATCCGATACAGGTTTTTGTGTTGAACGATCCTAATGGATGGATCACTCCGGTCATTTTTTTGGCTAAGTGCTTTCTTCAAAAGCTCGGATATCCGGGTTGGGTTGGGACGACCCTATAAGCGGTGCTCTCTTGCGAGAGTGGCACTCCATTGTGTCCTCCCTTCCGGACATCAAACGGGTCTCTATGCCAAGGTGCTTCCTCCCTCCAGGGAAATGCAGGGCTACCCTACATGGATTTTGCGACGCCTCTGAGAAAGGCTACGCCGCTGTCGTATATTTGCGGACTGTGAGCTCTTCTGGCCATACTTCCGTCCATCTCGTACTTGCTAAAAGCAAGGTTGCTCCCATTAGGTTCCGCTTAACTATCCCTAAATTGGAACTGTCCGGAGCCGTTCTTCTACCACGTTCACTCGTCTTTGAAGTCTGTAATCGACATTACGGACGTCTACGCTTGGTCGGACAGTGAGATAGTACTTTGTTGGCTCAGAGCTGCACCTCATACCTGCATCTTGAGGTCTTTGTGGCAAACTGCGTGTCTCAAATCCAGAATTCTGGCACGTGTCTAAACTGGAGACATGTCCCAGGGCAGTTGAATCCCGCAGACTGCGCTTCTCGCGGCTGTGAAGCCCCCTCTTTGATTGACCACCCGCTGTGGTAGGGTCCCAGTTGGTTGACTGAGTCTCAGTCATTCTGGCCCCAGAATAAATACTCCGAACCGATTGAATTGCCTGGCATACGAGCCCGAGTAGGAGTGGGCAAGGATAAACCCACTCGGGATTTCTCCCTGCTAGAACGGTACAGCTCTCTCGATAAGCTCTTAGGAGTGACTGCTTGGTTGCGTCGATTTGTCCGAAATTCGAGAGACCCGTCCAACCGAATCTCTGATTCCGTTTTCTCCCCTAGCGAGTGTTGCGAATCCTTGATGCATTGGACCCGTATGGTCCAAGCGGAGCATTTTGAGCCCGTGATAGAAACCTTGAAGCGGGGCACCGTTGTCAAGGGCGCTCTGGCCCGCCTGACCATCTTCCTGGACGATGCTGGGATGTGCGCATTGGCGGACGTTTGAAAAATTCTCAACTTCCGTACGGGGCTCGACACCCGTTACTGCTCCCTATGGACGGCGCCTTTATTCGGTTGCTTGTAACTCACCATGATGTTCAGAATGCCCACGCTGGGTGTAACGCACTTTCGGCTATTTTGCAGCGGGAGTTTTGGATTTTGGCTGGCCGACGCACCATTCGGAGCGTCATTTGCATACCTTGTTATAAACTGAAGGCCACAAGGCTGCAAGGCCAGCTTTGGCCACGCAGCCTATGATGGGTGACTTATCACCCGACCGCGTCAGGGCTATCTGACCATTCGCTGGAGTCGGAACCGACTTTGCTGGCCCCTTCCTCGTCAAGTCCTCCAACCTTCTTAACGCGCGTTAAGGCCGTTCACTGAGAACTTGTAAGTGCCCTCAGCACTGAAGCTTTTGTGGCCACGCTGGGCCGCTTCGTATCGCGTCGCGGTTTGCCGGACCTGATCCGGTCTGATTGCGGAACGAATTATAAGGGCACGGATATTTGAAAGAGGTCGTCGAATTTCTGTCCAGCAACAGAACTTATTTAGGTACTGCGATGTCCAAGAAGGGCATCCAGTGGAAATTCGACCCTCCGGCTTGCCCACACTGGGGCGATAATTTTGAGGCGGTGGTTAAGGTTGCAAAAACGCATCTCCGTCGCGTTATTGGCGAAACTATTTTGAAATTTGAGGAGCTTGCCACTGTATTCTGTAAAATTGAGGCGGTACTCAACTCTCGGCCCCTCTGTCCCCTCTCGTCCGATCCGAATGATTTGGAGGTTCTAACACCGGGCCACTTCTTGATTGGCCAGCCGCTTAACGCCCTGCCCGAGTACCCCTTCAGGGAAACAAACTCTTCGCGGTTGAGCAGATTTGACCTGCTGCAACAAATGACTCAGAGTTTTTGGAACGATGGTCTCTGGAGTACCTACATGTTTTGCAGCAGCGCGTTAAGTGGTCTGACAACACGGATCCTCCTGGGGTTGGAGACCTCGTGTTAGTTAAAGAACCTAACGCTTTGCCTTTATATTGGCGCCGTGGGCGCATTGTTAAGTTGTCGTATGGCCTAGGGTAGCCAAGGTTGGTTGGAGATTCGGTCTTGCAACGTGTCGTCGCGACCCTATCCCGTTTGCCAATTTACTCGCGGGCATAAGTCCTTATGACCGGGTCGGGGGTTTGTTTAGGCCAAATCGTAACAAATTGAAACTTGCAAAGGCGCTCGTCTCGGGCGAGGAACCGGTTTGACGGGTCGACCCGAGCGGGCGGCGGCCGTGCCAATTTAGTCTAGAACAATCTTTGTCCACGACGGCCGCGTAGATTAGAATCTTTATCTACGTCGCATTAAGACTGCCTCCTTTGTGTTGTCTTATTTCGTTCATATATGTGACAACGAGGCTTTCCTTGAGTTTGAGTTACTAATTTAACTTCGATTGCCATTAATTTGCGCCGACGCGTGGCTTGTGTAGTATTTTAATATCGTACGAAGGAATTTTTGCTTTGTCGGGTGGAACGCTAAACTTTGTGACCCGGGAGGAGATCGCGTTCGATTATAGTTTGTGCTAAGTGACGTTAGACTTGAGTTCAGATAACGGTGAACGCCCACTGGAGTGATTGCACCTTGTGGAGCAAGGCAACGCATGTGTCTGCTGGCCGATTACATCGGTGACGTCAGGTTACATTACACACCTTCCTGCACCACTCACACCTACCATTTACTTACCCCTGACGGTACCTTGTGGTCGACCCTACTTCCGGAACTCGGTAAGTTTGTGTTTGCTTATCCAGCCATTACATAATAATTATCTATAGGCCATTTGAGCCCGAACCCTCTGGTCGCCCGTCGAGTTGGGTTACTATGGGCCCTAGCCCAGTCGACTTCTGTCGGGGCAACTGAGGGCCGTAACACATTTTATTCATCGTTTTTATGATTTATATCACTGTGTTGACAATTAACCGAAATATGGGTAAAATTTAAAAAAAAATAAAAATTATGAAAGAAAAGTTGACTAAGAAATGTATAAAATCTTATCAAAAGGAAATGCAATTAATTTAACGATAAAATGTAAGGGGCTTGGACATATAAAATAATTACAAACATAAACATTTTTAGGATAATAATTAGAATCAGTTATTTTCTTGTGGCAATCCATTATATTAAAGATTTTAAAATTAACTAGCTAAAATCCACGTATAGAAAAATGCGCTTTTTGTACACGTAGCTTTATAATTTTTGCATTTTTGTTTATAAATTTAAACATCATTATTTAACATTCTTTTGTGTGATCTCTTAAACCCTAGGAATAAACTTGATTGATATTACAAATAAACAATAATATTTAGAGCTTCTGCTCATCTTACTTTGGTCAAGAAATATTATTTTCAATTAACTTTAACAAGGCTATGGAGCTTTGTTAAAAGCACATTCAGATTGCGCGATTAGAATTATAAAAAAAGTTAAGTGAGAAAAATTCACCTGTTTAATCTTCCAAAGCGCGGCAGCAACAAGCAGCAACAGCAGGAAGCAGGAAGAAAACGTGATAAAGAACTGCTGCAGATTCAACTTGGGGTACTGCGAGAACGAGATCTGTATCCACAATGGCGGTCGGAAGTCGTACACGTAGACGAAGAAGGTCGTAAGCGTGACGTTGTCTTCTACGCCGAACGCATGTTCTGATTTAGCGAATCTGTAGTGGAACGGCCTTACTTAATTATTATAGAGTGCTTCTAACAACCTAATACAAGAAATTATATAAAGAATAAATAGTAGTATTAATAACTGTAAAGATAAATATCACTATTGTTAGATGGTTAATTATATTATTGCTAGTAAATCACGAAGAAATTTTTACATTATAAATTTTATTGAATTGATAAGAAACTTTTGTTATTATATAAATTAAACTATTTGTTAGTTAGGTGTGTTGTGGTGTGTCATTTGTTAGATGCACTTGTCACTTCTCAAAATGTAAACCGAGCCTTAGTGTTGTTATAGAATAAAAAGTAACTACGAATTTTATCGACTTTCTCGGATTTTTTTAATTTCTAACAATTCTTGACCCCTTTTCAGTGAACATTTGTGCTAAAGTGCTTTGTGTAAAAATTAAACGCTATAAAACCCGTGAAATTAGACTTATTCGTGTTATGGGTATGTGTAATATAAAAAATTTAAATTATTAGATTCAATATAATATTTTATTAACATTACCTAATCTTACCTTTATGCTTAAATTCTAATGATCCAAAAAAAAGAGATATAGAACATAATATTTCTACGCCAATGCGCGTAAGACATGTTAAAAGTGTTAACATTGTATGTAATCAATGATATTATACAACAATTACTAATTATACCATGTCTAAATATAAATTATTAAATTAAAATTTAAAAAAGTCATAACTTTCTTCTAGCAAAAGTTGCTGTGTGTCCGTCTATATAACTAACTAGTAATGGTTGACGGTGCGTAAGCAGATGGCGTACTTGTAGCGCAAGACAGTGTACCTATATATGCACTTGTAGCAGATGTACGAGTAAGTTTACATGAATTAAGAGAGATAAGTAAGCACAGACTCCCTTTTAGCGAAAGTTGACACGTGTGCATGCCACATTTGTATGTACCGAGAACTATTATTTTGTACACGATTTACTTGTAATAAAGGCCATACCAATTTGAATCGAGAGACGGTTCGTGTGGTAATTAAAAAAAATACTTACAATAAGTATTATATAATAATCTATACTGAATAAAAAAATAATTCTATTCTAGTATTTTTTGTGCAAAGGACTCTATCAAAATGGTGCGTGGAGTTTTGGCGGGATCTTGACGCCGGCGGGCTCTACTTTTATTGTTTAAATAATGGATTGAAGTGAATTTTCATATGAAAAAAGGTGCGATTTGGTGTATTAAGAGGATACCTCGAAAATGAATCGTTTTTAGGGGCGTGGCTTATTCCCTTGTCGGTGAACCGCACGGACAACTAAGCGGGTGTCAAAATGAAAGTGATGCAATGACTTCATAATACGCAAATTATGAGATAGCTATACCGAGCACACGCTCGGAAAAAAACCACGTAAGTGCCAAACAACATTTTTTTAACAAAACTTCATTATGGATTAAAAAATGGTTTATGAAAACTTAGATATAATTATTTACTATGCCTTAAAATAATTCTTTGAACTTATTCGTAAAAATAATATGGTGTCGTGGAGAAATGTAACTAATTAGAGTCTACTTAGCAATTTTTTCTATCGAGAAAATTACATGAAACATATAGTCAAAAATCATATACTAAAATTTTGTTTTGTAAAATCTATAAAACTTAAAGAAATATGTCAAATAGAAAAACCATCAAATTTTCGAGGTATCATCTTAAATGTATCTTCTCAACAGTATATTTCTAAATGGAGTCATTTCTTATACGTTGCAACAAAAGCGGCTTGTATTTACCGCCCGGGAGAAATAATTTACTTAAGGCGCTGACTGACTATGTAAGTCAAAGTAAGCTTCAGAATACATTTTTTTAGGAAAATTTTGCTCTAAAATTTCATTTTAGAGCTGCAAATAATATATATGTTAATATTGATCATATATGTTGGGGAACTATTGTGTTCAAAACACGTTTTCGGTAAATTTTCTCGATAGAAAAAAAATGATAAAAAAACCATTAAAATGAAATTATAGCGATTGTTACCGGATTATTTATAAACAAATCTTGATCAAGTTAATAACAGTGATGTAATATATAATAATAAAGGGAACTGTTGTTTTTATTTATCGGTTAAAATAAGATATTTGTAAGTATTAACATATTTAATAATTAATAACTCGAACGAGTCCAACGAAACATCGCGCCATCTTGGCGTCTTTTTGCTTCTCTTTCATTTCTACGCGGAGCGACGAGCGACACTGACCGCTGAGGCGCGCTGCTAGGTAGACCTGTTTCGCTCGCCGCTCAAAAATCATTTACGTATGTTTCGTTGTTGAAAGCTGTGTATATTTTATTTTGTGATTAGTTTTTTATAAGTTGTATTGTTGGTGTAGATTTTATTCGGTTTCGGTTCTAGTGATACGTTTTATAAATATACAATTAGTTTTTTATAAATTGGTCTAAACTTTTTGCGATTTAGGTTTTATTTTTTTTTGTTATACATTATAAAAATGGACAACAAAAAAATAAACGCAAGATAAAAATGAGATCTTATTCGATGAAACAAAAACACACGATGGAAGTTGTAAAGTAAGTATCTACATTTTTGCGCACACCTTATTTTGGTTATATAGATTATCTATACATGCGTAATTTCAACCACCCCGACGGAAGTTCGATTGGTCTAGCGGATCCGTGTATTGAGTTAATATCTTGCGTCGATGCGATTGGTTCTAATCCCGCATTATTATTATGGGTCACGCTTTTTGCTGATTGGCTTTTTCTCGATTCTCTTGTTTGTAATAATTTTCCACAAATTTTTTTTATTTTCTTATTTTTAATATAATCATAATCCAATTTTATTGTTTTTTTTTTAGTAAAAGGAAACGGTTGGCATGCAATCCTTCAGCAGTTGAATGATCGGAGAAAACTTTTCATGAGTAAGCTTTTACATACATGGTGCTACAGAATATTTTTAATTTATCAACTCAGAATTATTTCTCAAAAATGAATAAGTGGGCTTAGGTGCTCTATAAATTACCAAAATTCCCACAATATAAATTGAATATATCCGCATACAAAATTTTCTATATGCCAAATGCAAATTACTCAAAATGCAAACTGTTGGAATTCATTTTCTCAAAAAAAAAAAAAACACATGATATAAAAATAACTATGTATTTCAATTTTTCAATTTTAGATTACAAAAGATTCTGAGCACGAAAACCCTGGGACATCACTTTCAATTGCATTAGTTGTAACTCCAGGAGCCAAACCAAAATCAAATTATGATAAGTAAGTATTCGTAAATACCGCGTAATTGCCATGACTTAGATTTTTTGTTTGTAATTAAATAAAAATTAAATTTCTTTTTGTTATTACAGACAAATCACTGACGATTTGCTATTGATTGAACCGTCGACTGAATCTCTAGAACCACCAATTCATGGTCAAAGAGTAGTTGACATAATGCATCTTATCCAGCAGCTGTAAATTATATCCAGTCATAGTTCTTTTTAGAATTGTCATTTCTTACAAATGTCACTCATAGGAGAAAAAGGATTGGCTGTTAATAAGTTTAAATATTTAATTAATTTAAAACTGTATAAAAATATAAATGAATACGTGGTTGATAATAAACACTGGTAATGAGGTGGTCGCTTCAAAGTTGTTTCTAAAACAAATTTTGTAAATAGTTTGTAACCAATCATATTGTAAAATATATGTTTTTAAAGTCCCACTGGGTTTCCTGCTGGTTTTCCTTGGACAGAGGTTTTTTCCGAACCAGTGGTAAAGTAAAAATGACTTTCAATAACAATTACATTCGATCTAAATATATTGAATAAAAAATCATTCTATTCGATTTTAGGGCTGACACCATAATAAAAGTTTTTCATAACGATGTGTACAATGTCTGCCTTTGGTATTAATTTTACACTACACTATTTTGTAACATACTGTATATTAATATTTTTATCCATAATCAACCATCAAGCTCGGTGGATATTTTTATTTCATTTTTATTATTTTGATCTTGATTCTGAAGAAGTATATTATATCTATAATAAAAAATATATGTTTTTATAAATTCAAAAATTTTTGACAATTAGCCGTTTCGAGAATAGACCATTTTTGAAATTGACCATTCTGCACCTGCCATTTTATTTATTATTCGTCTAAAGAATCTGTTACATAATTTCTCGATAACTTTTGTAGAAAATTTTGTAGAAAATTGAATATATATTGGTTGCGCGGAAACCCATTCGTATTTTATTTTATATTGGACGGTAGGTGCCAAGTCGCTTGTTCCCTTCCGAAAACGATATCATTCATACCCTCCTATCGACACATCGGGGTGGTGGGGTGGGAGGGGCAAGAAGATGATTCTAGAATGTCACGTAATCATCGGAACCGAGGATATATAAGGCACGCGCGACCGTTGCGCGTCCTCTTCCCGCCGCGCCAGTCGTTGAAACCACACAGCCTCTTCCCGCCGCAGTCGTCGTTGAAACTACAACGCTTCTCTCCCGACGCACCCCTGGGGCCCCAGAGTGTCTGTCCAGAGGAGGTTCCGGAGGTCGCCGCTATAGTGCTCTACAGGATAGAAGAAACCCCGGTGAGTCAATATTCCTTTATTTACTGCCTGATTAACATAATTGTTTTAACCCGCTCCAATTCTGTGTTCTCCTAATCAGGCAGGATTCCTTTTCATCGATTTGGCACAATAATAGTTTAGTTTAGGGAAGAGCGAGTGCATTGTACCGCATGCTATAGTAGTCGCTTTTACGTAAGCGTAGAAGCATTCGCATATACAGTCCACTTTAGTTAATATCTCGCGTAATAGGTTTAAGGTTCGACCGGGGAACTAGATTTTCGGCAGCCTTAGACACGTGGCTGCACCATTTTATGGTCACTTCGGCAGGATTTGGTCGAATTGTTGAATTAATTAATTAGATAATGCACTCTAATTTATGGAATAGACTTAAATAGTGTTCGTTTAAATTTAAAATTTGATTAGGTACTCGCAAACAGAATTATTCGTTTTATAGCGCTCGTATTTGGTTAAATTTAAAGCTTATGAAATAATTGAAACGGTGTAATAGGAACCGTTTGATACGCTTACCCCACAATCTTGATAAAATTATTGAGTTTAGCAAACGACGCGTCACCTCGACTCGCTGTGCAGGTGTTCGATTTAATTACGTAATACGGCATACCGAGTGTCCATCCTTCATTGTTTGTGCGTTGTGAGATTAATTGTGATTAATATAACTTTATTATAATAATTTAAAATGGCAGTTAGTGGAAGTGAAATCAAAATTAAAACGCTTTATGCCAAGAGGGACATACTCTTTTCGCGTATGCAGAATATAAGTGATTATATAAAGAACATTAATATAGAAGCAGTGCGGGAAACCTTTTTGAATGAAATCTAAACGGTAGATTCTTTGCGGATAGATTACGAAAGAATATTAGACCAAATTAATCATTTGGAATTACAAATCGACCCGAAATACATAGTGAACTACCAACCGCTGCTGGCATTCGATGATATGTTGTGTCGCGTGAAAAGAACTGCGAAATCCCTACAATCTCAAAACGAAGCAAAGCCGGAAACACAGGTACGTCCAAGTGACTCAATTAGGTTGAGTAGAGAGACGTGGCCCTTCTTCTTCAGTAGTTTTCAAAACAATATACACAATAACCCATCGTTATCGGACGCTGAAAAATTATATTACTTAATTAGTAAACTTAGTGGCAGGGCACAGTCGATCTGCTCTGGTTTTACACCTACAGCAAACAATTACTTATTAATATTCGAAACGCTTAAAACTAAATATGAAGATAGGAGAATGTTAGCTTCCGAATATTTGAACCAGATATTCGATCTTAAACCTATATCATCCGCGAACATCAACGGCTTAGAGCAGTTTCTAGATAAATTTGTGGCATCGGTGGCTGCACTTAAGAATTTGAAATTTAATGATCTTATGGACGTGGTCTTTAGTCCATGTTGCACTAAAGAAATTAGACCCCGATACCGTGCGTGCGTTTGAAATGGAGCATCGTAGCTCGGAGATGCCTTCCTTTCATTCATTAGCATCGTTCGTGCGAGATCAAATAAAGGTGATGCAGCGCTCTCCGAACGTTAAACAGGAGATTAAATGGTGCGTCGACCGTAGACAGTCTCAACCATCTAAAATAGCAGGGTCGTTAACTTACGTAACCGCTACGCCAACATCACTCCAGCATACTTGTATAGTATGTAAAGATAAACACGGTAATTTATATAATTGTGCGACTTTTCGTAAATATTCACCAAGCGAACGTTATAAATTAGTAAAGACAAACAACCTATGTTTGAACTGCTTAAGCGATAAGCATTTAGTTGCAAAATGCAATTCGAGTTCCGTATGTAGCAAGTGCGCCAGGAAACATCACACGCTATTACATTTTTAAAATAGCAACATAGCGGCGTCAAGTAAAGCGGACAAGGAATTCGCCCCTACTAAGGTCAACGATTCTAGCGGTCGACCTGGTGATGTCGCTCTGTGCTCATTGGCAAATATGGGAGCACAACCTCCTTCAACCGTGTTACTGGGTACGGCACATATTTTGGTTAGGGATTCGCGTGGAAACGAACAAAGCGTCCGTGCACTGCTGGACAGCGGAGCCCAAAATAGCTTTATAACTCGACAATGTTGTCAGCGCTTAGGCTTAGTAATAAATAGGTCACTTTCATGTCCGGTAATTAAAGGCATCGGAGGTACTAGTAAAGCGACACAGGGATATATAAATTTAAAATTTTATTCTCGGATAGATCGTAATGTTAACTTTGATATAAATGCACTAGTAGTAGATAGGGTCACTGAACGGTTGCCAACCGTTTCGGTTGACACCTCGGCAATGATTGAATTTAAGAATTTGACTCTCGCGGACGACACTTACGCCGTTCCTGGAAACATAGACATGCTCATTGGAGCATCGCTTTTCCCTCATCTTTTGTTAAACAATAAGGTCAGGGGCAACTCCTCGCATACCGTGCCTTACGCACTGGAAACCGTATTGGGCTATGTGATCCTTGGCTCCGCCCCCATCATAGATAGCATTTCGGCAACATCCTGTTGCACCGTCGCTGTAGAACCTCCCGAATTATTGACTCGCAATTTTCGGGAAACAGGGGAGGGGAACATCCCGCTTTTACTTAGCTCGGGTAATAAATTATGCGAAGGGTCGAGAAGCAAGACGTTAGAGTCTGTTGTTAGTAAACCTGTTGTAGTTTCGTCGCAGCCGAAGGGAACGCCGAGTAGGGATAGCCCTGGAGCTAGGTTTACCGACACCGCGAACAAGGCCCATATTAGCAAGATTAGATCGCCCCGCAACCCGTCAGGTGACATATTCAGTGCACGCGTTTCGCAACGCGGGACTCGAATCGATCTAGTTAGCGGAAGCGCGCGCGGCGCGGATCGAGGTCACGGTCGCGGCGCATGGACACACCGAGCCGCTGCGACAGAAAGCGTGCCTCACTGGAGGCTACGGAATAGACCTGCTGAGGCCAATCTTGCTTGGCGGGAAGAAGTGAGACTTCGCGAGCAACAAGCCATATGCATTGTTGTTCCGAAGCGTTCATCGCATAGTTTTACCGCTTATTAATAATTATAGCTTAGTCGCTTAGAAATTGCATACTTGTGATTGGATAGTTTTATTATTTAAATATTAGTTTGTCGTTGATAGAATTATATATTGGTATTTCCTTAGTGTTTGTTTAGCTTGTTGGTGTTCCGTAAAATTAAAAATAAAATAGTATAGTTTAGCCGCGCCACAGCAATACGCTGTGTTATATTTAAATCATTTTTGTCGTTACAGTGTAGCCTTTGTAGTTTAAAAGTCGATAAGTAGTGTTTGTTCGTATATCGTTACGTCCGATTACAACTATGCCGAGTCGCTAGTAGTGCGTGAACTTCAACGTGCGCATTTCTCTGAAGAAATTAGAAGATTACAATCGAATAGAGCTTGTAGTCGCGCCTTTCAATGCCTTAAGCCATTTTTACAGGATGGGATTGTAAGGGTAGGTGGACGCTTGTCCAACTCGCAATTGAGTTTCGACCAACGGCACCCTATTGTTTTACCGCGTAAAGACCATATCATGAACTTATTAGTCGATTACCATCATAAATTGAACTCGCACGCTGGCCCCGACTTGTTGATGTCGATTTTGCGTCAGAATTATTGGATTCTTTCTGCACGTAGTTTAATACGCAATCGGGTGCACCGATGTATAGCTTGCTTTCGGGCACGCCCCAAGCCGTCATTTCCGGAAATGGCGGAACTTAGATCTTGTAGAGTAATACAATCAGTAAAGCCCTTCACGCACACCGGGTCTGATTTCGCTGGTCCGTTTAAGGTCACGCTCACTCGCGGGCGTGGTATAAGATCCACAAAGGCTTACGTCTGCATTTTCGTATGTCTAACTACTCGAGCGGTGCATATAGAACTCGTTGGTGATCTAAGCACAGCAGGCTTTATGGGTGCATTTAAAAGATTTCTTTCCCGCCGTGGCCCTGTAAGTAGATTGTATTCGGATAACGGTACGAACTACGTCGGTGCAAAACGTATTCTATCGGAACTGCATGAGCTCTTAGCTAGCAAGTATTATAATTCGGAGTTCGCTCACATGCTAGCCGAGAACCGCATTGAGTGGTCTCTGAACGTCCCAGCCGCGAGTCATTTTGGGGGCAATTGGGAGACTAATATCAAGAGTCTAAAGAGTCATTTATACCGAGTAATAGGAGATCAAATTTTGTCCTTCGAAGAGCTAAGTACGGTGCTCGCTCAAATTGAATGCGTAATGAATAGTCGCCCACTTTGTCGTACGTTGTCTAGTGACCCCTCGGAACCGCTGGCTCTAACTCCAGCACATTTTTTGAATTTAACGCCTTTAAAGTATTTGCCAGCCGCAGATATGGATGAGAACAGACTTAGCATTTCCGCACGCCACAAATTATTAGATCGGTTAGTGCAATCGTTTTGGAAACGATGGAGGATGGAATACTTGCATACTTTGCAGTCTCGACAAAAATGGAACACAGCAACTGAGCCTTTAGCTGTAGGAACTGTAGTTGTGCTCACCAAAGAGAATACGCCGCCTCTCCACTGGCCGTTAGGAATTGTCGAAGAGGTCTTTCCCGGTTCCGACGGAGTAATTAGGATAGCTCGCGTTAAGACCACGGTTGGGTCTTACCTGCGTCCGGTTGTCCGTTTGTGCCCCCTGCCTCTTCCATAATTTAAATTAGCTTTCTAGATTAAAATTGTAGTTGAATTTAGGTAATCTTAGCGTTAGTTAGTTATTTTGTTAGTTGATCTTTGCTCTAGTTGTTTTAGTTAATTTTGAAGGAAATCCTTCAAGGGCGGGGGAGATGGTTGCGCGGAAACCCATTCGTATTTTATTTTATATTGGACGGTAGGTGCCAAGTCGCTTGTTCCTTTCCGAAAACGATATCATTCATACCCTCCTATCGACACATCGGGGTGGTGGGGTGGGAGGGGCAGGAAGATGATTCTAGAATGTCAGGTAATCATCGGAACCGAGGATATATAAGGCACGCGCGACCGTTGCGCGTCCTCTTCCCGCCGCGCTAGTCGTTGAAACTACACAGCCTCTTCCCGCCGCAGTCGTCGTTGAAACTACAACGCTTCTCTCCCGACGCACCCCTGGGGCCCCAGAGTGTCTGTCCAGAGGAGGTTCCGGAGGTCGCCGCTATAGTGCTCTACAGGATAGAAGAAACCCCGGTGAGTCAATATTCCTTTATTTACTGCCTGATTAACATAATTGTTTTAACCCGCTCCAATTCTGTGTTCTCCTAATCAGGCAGGATTCCTTTTCATCGATTTGGCAAAATAATAGTTTAGTTTAGGGAAGAGCGAGTGCATTGTACCGCATGCTATAGTAGTCGCTTTTACGTAAGCGTAGAAGCATTCGCATATACAGTCCACTTTAGTTAATATCTCGCGTAATAGGTTTAAGGTTCGACCGGGGAACTAGATTTTCGGCAGCCTTAGACACGTGGCTCCACCATATATTTTTAGATTAAGAAAAAAAAAATTTACGTATTTTAAAATTAAGAAAACAAATATATAGAGCTATTTTAATTATAAGAACATTTTAAAAATACGAATACAAAAATATAAGCGTGCGACGGGATACAAACCGCCAGCCACCGGAGTACCTCGCAACTGTTCAACGGCGCGTTGGGCAAAACTTATATCACACGAAGGTGCGAAATTACGCATTTATATGTAATGGAAGTCGCACATCGGCGAAATTCGTGCGGTATGTACCCCGCAGTGAGCGAGACTACTCGTCCCCCACTCATCTGCTTCACCCTCTAGTACATAAAAGTCGTCTATTCACCGCGTCTTAATTTCGTGTTTTCTCTATATATATGGGTACAAAAATAAAATCAACATGTTTTTCTCCTTTAAATTTATATATTATTGTAACATTAGTGCGAAAAGCGAACTATAATAGTAATTAAACCATTTAAAAAAAATGGCGGAAAATGGCGAAAGTTGAATCGTCACAATGGATGACAGTTCTGACAATAGATATACGACACATAAACGGGATTAATGTTTTGACTGTTGAGGGGGTATGTGAACTGTCAGTGAAATGATGATATGAGTTGCTCCGATGGTGACGTGAACCTTAAGATATGTATCTGCTTAGAAGTCTTGAGATACCGTCGTCAGTCTGCTGGTTCAAACTGCCCTCAAGATCTCCCAAGAACTTTGCAATGTGACGCATTCATATGTGAAGAATAGCGTAGTATTTAATATGTGAAGAAATTTATTGAACACTGGCAAAAGTACAACAGTACGAGTCCATTTGCAAAGAAAAAAAAAGCTGGTGCGTGAGCACAGGACTTACTTATAGCGAAAGTTGGTGCAGTTCACGTCGCTAAATAGCGTTCTCTCTGTAGGATCGCTTCGTGTTCGCACAGTGAGATTCATTCGAGCGTGCGCAGAACACGTTATGCTGAAATCCGCATCCACATCCGGTTTCACTGGCGCGTTCCGGAAGTTGATTGCTGATAAATGCCGGTCTTCCTTCTTCGACAAGTTGAAGGTGAACTGGTAGTCAACGGCTAGATCGTCTGCAAAATGTTGAATTTTTCTTATTATCTGAATATTTATGTGAAAAGGAAAAGCAAACACGCTCTGAACTGTAATCATGAACATCACTAGCCTGCGGCAATACATTGCTGGATAAGACAAGTCACTTAACCCGGTCTACGGCTACACGCATACAGTAGTACCTATGAACCACCTTGCGCAGGTCGTCGCTCCATCTAGACCGGGGATAAGTGATAAGCGACATCTATCACAATAAATTAAAAGAAATGCTTTCTGGATGTCTGATATCACTATCACTATATACATAGGCCTTCCTTCAGATTGCTACAAAGCACGGCCCTGAGTCACGTGCAGCCTTCCACTACCTGCGTGTTTCATCAGGTCGTCACTTCATTTAGTAGGATATCGCCTAGCACTGCGCTTTCCACAACGATGAACAGACGATAGAAATGTAGGTTCTCGAGTATGGACTCGAGGAACTTCATTTCTATCGTTTGTCGGTTCTTCGAGCTATATGAATGGCCCATTGCCACTTCATATTTGTGTTTTACATACAAATATTTAATATTCAAAATTTAAAAAAAAAACACTTTTTTGTGCACTGCACATTCAGCAATTGGAAATGAAATTAAGCTTGCATACTATAAAAACTTAATTTTATTTATCACTTGTTGAATTTCGACCTTTAGGTTGCCCACTAGTGGTAATAAAAAAAGACGTGTGGTGTCCGCCTAAGGGAATCCACATCGCCATATCATATCGTAGGTATCGTAAGAGCAACAGATAGAAATAAAACAGAAAATGAATCGGAGTATTTTTCTGACAGCACTCAAAAAAAACCGAGGATATTAACCTGCCAGGTGTAACAATTTTTATTTATTTTCAAAATTTGGCTATTTGTGATTTTATTTTAATTGTACTTATGGAATCTGTATGTTGAAATTTACAGTGTACTGGCGGCAGGAATAAGTCAAATAACTGTCCTTTTACCTCGTCAATAGAAGACCTAAAGAATTTAGCAATACTATAGGAATAATTTAAATCGTACAGTTGAGTGCCAAATGTACTTCAGCAACTGTACTTCATCAACAGCGGAAACTGTATAGAGGCTGGCAAGACTTTTTTAATAGAAGAGCATACAGTCTACCTGATGGTAAGTGGAGGTTTTGGCACATACACACATATATATACATATATATATATATATATATATATATATATATATATATATATATATATATATATATATATATATATATATATATATATATATATATATATATATATATATATATATATTATTGTATATACATATATATATATACACATATATATACATATATACATACATATATATATATTGACGAATAAGATAGAATCCCTGGTATCCAGTATAAAGGTTCTCCGGTTCTCTATACTCACCATACGAAACAGCAGCATTGAGTTGCTATTTCATGTTGGTATTTCATAGACATGTGTCAATCATGCACGATTCGTTCGTTTAAGCTGGTACACTTAAAAGTATTGTTTATTACAGGTACACTTAAAAGTACTGGTACACTTAAAAGTATTATATATATTTTAAAAGTATTGGTTCGTTCATTTGTTTTTGAATGTACCGGTACAACAAATCACAAACAATTGACGGAACCTTTTTACTCGTGATTGGTGTGAATTGTGAATGAGCCGAAAATCGACCTAATTCCGAATGATCTGAATAAACAGGCGAATCGAATAAACAACGCAGACTGCAGAGCATCAGGAGTATTTATTATTTAAGTACTTTTTATTATAATATTGTTACCTAAATTAAAAATATCATTTCGTAGGGTTTACCAAAAATAACACTTCAAAAGATTTCTTTAATATGATAATTTTCAACCACCTTATATAAGTATAAAATAAAAGTTTAATTTTGTAGCAAATAAATGTTACTATCCTTATTTTTTGACATGTAAATGTAAGATGAAAGTTTGTATTGTTAGGAATGAAATTTAAGAATAAACTAAATTTATTAAATATTTAAAATATATAATAATATTGAATAAAGTTATAAATCAAAATCAAATCAAATCAATTGAATCACTTGTGGTTTTTTGTTTATGCCATCTAGCGTCGATTGTACTTACCACCTTGAAAGTCAATAAGTTTTAGTTCGATAAAATGACTTTATTTATAGCACGTAGTAAATAGTGCTATTACGAATCTCAAATAGAAAATTTTCGGTTCCCAATGGATCTCACAGACTCACGGAGTACTAGAGCCCGAAATGATCGATCCAAATGTACCGGTACGCGTGACGAAATCTACTAGAATGATTCGGTCACTGGAAATGAATGATTGACACATGTCTAGTATTTTGTAAGATCGTGATCATTCCCCAGTCGTAAGTAGTAATTAAAAGCGTATTCAGTTATCCGCGAATGTGAGGGAGGCGCGATGAGGAGGGGGAGGACTCACAGTAGCAGGCGCCCTTGTTGTAGAGGTCCGCGTGGTAGTGGTTGGTGTTGTCGCACTTGTCGCAGCGGTCGCCCGCCAGCCCCTTGGTGCTGCAGTGGCAGCGGCCCGTGTCCGCGGCGCACGACACCGCCTGCGCGTTGCACTCGCACGCTGCACACACACCATACACATGCAAACACATGCCACATTCGATGCAAATATTAAGGGACGATCCTCATATGCCGTTCACAGTTCGTACTCGGTCCGAACTCGGTCTGATTTCTTACAATATTGGAATGGGATTCGAGCGAAACTTAACTGTTACGTATAGTATGAATGCACATTCATATTTTTTACTTGATAATATTTTATCGGACCAATAACGAACTGTGAACGACATTATAATAAGGAGCGGCCCTAACCGTTCTACTTGCGGCTCCACATGTGTCCCTTTGTCTACTTGAATAAATATGCGGCTGTAGTGTGAGCTGCAGTATTTAGATACACAGTTGAGACGGAACTGCTACGTGCACAACGCTGATATTGTTGACCAAAATCTATCCATCGGCCAGCACTAAAAGCCTTTATTGCTGGCCGAAGGTGCTGCCAACTGACCAGGCAACAATCCGCACTATGAGTAAGAACGCGTACATTGAGCGTTATGCTGAGGAACTTCGTGTGAGGAAAAAATTATGTATGATCTTTGTACGATACCGATGTCCAAACGGCAACGTGAGTAAGAAACAAAAGAAAGTCCACAAAAGTTGTTTACATTTTTCCCGGAGGAAATTTATTAGAGCCTGAATATAGAACCTAGCAATTGCCGCTGGGTCATGGTGCTTTATAAAGCGGTTACATAATATAACTTTGGTTGCGCAAAAACGCATATTTTGTAGACTATGTTAGCTGGTATCATTTCCCTTTACTTCCGTCTCCTTCCCGGCACGGGCACACCAATAGGAGGCCAGATCAGTAGCGTTATTTTGGCCACCCAATAAGACGCACTGGTCGAAAGTGAACGGTCAGTTGTTGTCGACGTGCCGCCGCCGTGGCATCATAGTTGAACACTAACGCTAGTTGTGATTGCACCTCTGTGGCAGTTGCGCCACAGAAGAACAGTAACCGCTCCGCATAGTGCAAGTTATCGTCGCACACCACCGCAGCTGCAACGTAGCGCCATCAACCTAAGGCCTGAGTAGAGACTGCCAGAAGACTAACGCCAAAGTAAGTGCTTCTCCTTTCTTTTCCTAGTGTGAGCTGTTCTCATTTGTGCCACTCCCTCCCTATAACAGCTCACGCTCATACCTTTGCCGGCTAATATAGTAGATCAGGCCCTAGCAAGTGCATTATCCAAAAGCCGGCCACGTGCCACTTTCGCCATCTAGCATTGGTTATAGAGAACGACGCATAGAGTCCACATATACTAAAATCTCGCATAATAAATTTTGGCCAGACCCGGGAATCGAACTCGAGACCCTATCGCCGCAGTATTTACTGGTCATTAGCGCGATCATTTTCTGCCGCCGGATTCTAACCGGATAAGAATCGGGGCAATTGGCTCCACCATTTTCTGTTCCTTCACCCCGGATTTTAAATTGGCTCATCCAGGCTTGATAGGAGAATATCTGTTTAACTGATAATGAGATCGTGCACATTTGTAGTGTAGCTGCAGTTTTAAAATGAAACTTATAAAAGCCAAAACCCTCGTGGAAATGGAAGGAGCAGAAAGTGGCACAAAAACCTAGCTTAAAACACCTCGTGTAAAAGCGGCCGAGATTATCTTCAGGCAAATATTCTAAGCTAGTTTCGAACAAGCTCTTCTCACAAGTCGCTGCGATGACATAAAAAGCTATATAAGAAAGAAAAAAAAGGAGGCAGAGCCTGTTTATTACGGTCGTTGCTTCTGAGGTAAACCTCAGACGTTTGAGTGATTTTACGCGGAGATGATAAAAATTACCTTAATTCGCATACAAGGGCAAAATTAAAAGTTTTTAGAACCGGACACTTGTAAACGATATAATAAAAAAAAAATCAGTTCAAATTTTGAAAATGGAACTCTGCCAATATTATTGTGTACGTATTTTATTAGTTTGTCATTTGTTCACGATTTGGCGGCAAATTGAACATTGTCTGTATCACGTGAGCATGAATTTAAGCGAGAAAATTTTGGTACAATGATTTTTTATTACTTTCGATGTCATTCGTCCTCCCACTCGTGCCACTGTTTATAACTAATTTAATGAGTTTAAACGTGGTCGCACTAATCTCACCGAGGATCAGCGTGAGCGACGACCTCCTATGCCGACGACTGAAGATAACATCAGTGTTGTGCAGCGTATGATAGGGACTGACAAAAGAGTGACTTAACAGCAGATTCAAGCTTAGGCATCGGTATGAACATTTAGCGGTCAGGAAGCTTTGTGCCCGGTGTATATCTCATAATTTGACAGAGGCCCAAAAACTCCGTCGTGTTGATTGGTGACGTGAGAGGGTTCAAAGATTTAACGGAGGTGACTCAAATGCGGTGTTCGACATACGTACGGGTGACGAAAGCTGGACTCCTGAAACTAAGAGACAGTCTGCTGTCTGGGCGTTTCCTTTCGAGGAGTTGCCAACTAAAGTGAAGAGAGGTCGAAGCGTGGGAAAAAAGATGGTGGCCTCGTTCTTCGAAAAGACAGATCAATACGCAACAATTGTTTTAGAGGATCGAAAAACAGTTACTGCAGAGTGGTACACTAACAATTGTTTGTCACTTGACTTGGGAAAGGTTTGGTAGAAACGACCTCGCAGTAGGATCCTCCTTCACCACGACAATGCCTCGTCGCACACCGCCAAGCAAACAATCGACTAATTGGCGATGTCAGATGTGGAATAACCGGGTCACCCGCCCTATAGCCCCGAACTCGCACCTTGCGATTTTTATTTATTTCCAAAGATAAAAGAAAAACTTCGAGGAAAACGTTTTATGTACGCCGAGGAAGCAGTGGCTGCGTTTCAAAATGCCGTCGAAGAGACCCCTAAGGACGAGTGGGCAAAGCTCTTTTCTCAGTGATGAAAAAAATCAATTCAAATCAATTGTTGATGTTGATGTTGATGTAAATGGACTCTATGTTGAAAATATATAATACAACTAATAACTTGCTAGTTTGTTCAGGTTTTTGATTTTCTAAGAACTTTCAGTGTGACCCTCGTAATACCGGATCTGCGCTTTAGAGGGTAGAAGCTGAAGATATATCTGTTATTTTCGGTCCCATTAAAGAAGAATTAGAGTCAAGAAAGAACGCGAAAAGAATACGATAAATAGCACAGAGCAAGTACAACATGCTTCCAAAATTTAATTTCCACTCGGACTGAATTTTTACTTGTTAAGTTATCGTTAAGTACCAAGTTAGAAGGTTGACTCACGTTGGCACACTCCGCCGTTGAGCGGGTTGCCCCAGTGCGCGGGCGCGCACGTGTCGCAGTGCAGTAGTGTGCAGTTGTATGTAGGTGGTGTGTTGTTGCGTTTGTGACTCACGTTGGCACACTCCGCCGTTGAGCGGGTTGCCCCAGTGCGCGGGCGCGCACGTGTCGCAGTGCAGTAGTGTGCAGTTGTATGTAGGTGGTGTGTTGTTGTGTTTGTGACTCACGTTGGCACACTCCGCCGTTGAGCGGGTTGCCCCAGTGCGCGGGCGCGCACGTGTCGCAGTGCAATAGTGTGCAGTTGTATGTAGGTGGTGTGTTGTTGTGTTTGTGACTCACGTTGGCACACTCCGCCGTTGAGCGGGTTGCCCCAGTGCGCGGGCGCGCACGTGTCGCAGTGCAATAGTGTGCAGTTGTATGTAGGTGGTGTGTTGTTGTGTTTGTGACTCACGTTGGCACACTCCGCCGTTGAGCGGGTTGCCCCAGTGCGCGGGCGCGCACGTATCGCAGTGCAGTAGTGTGCAGTTGTATGTAGGTGGTGTGTTGTTGCATTTATGACTCACGTTGGCACACTCCGCCGTTGAGCGGGTTGCCCCAGTGCGCGGGCGCGCACGTGTCGCAGTGCAGTAGTGTGCAGTTGTATGTAAGTGGTGTGTTGTTGTGTTTGTGACTCACGTTGGCACACTCCGCCGTTGAGCGGGTTGCCCCAGTGCGCGGGCGCGCACGTATCGCAGTGCAGTAGTGTGCAGTTGTATGTAGGTGGTGTGTTGTTGCATTTATGACTCACGTTGGCACACTCCGCCGTTGAGCGGGTTGCCCCAGTGCGCGGGCGCGCACGTGTCGCAGTGCAGTAGTGTGCAGTTGTATGTAGGTGGTGTGTTGTTGCGTTTGTGACTCACGTTGGCACACTCCGCCGTTGAGCGGGTTGCCCCAGTGCGCGGGCGCGCACGTGTCGCAGTGCAGTAGTGTGCAGTTGTATGTAGGTGGTGTGTTGTTGCGTTTGTGACTCACGTTGGCACACTCCGCCGTTGAGCGGGTTGTCCCAGTGCGCGGGCGCGCACGTGTCGCAGTGCAGTAGTGTGCAGTTGTATGTAGGTGGTGTGTTGTTGCGTTTGTGACTCACGTTGGCACACTCCGCCGTTGAGCGGGTTGCCCCAGTGCGCGGGCGCGCACGTGTCGCAGTGCAGTAGTGTGCAGTTGTATGTAGGTGGTGTGTTGTTGCGTTTGTGACTCACGTTGGCACACTCCGCCGTTGAGCGGGTTTCCCCAGAGCGCGGGCGCGCACGTGTCGCAGTGCAGTAGTGTGCAGTTGTATGTAGGTGGTGCGTTGTTGCGTTTGTGACTCACGTTGGCACACTCCGCCGTTGAGCGGGTTGCCCCAGTGCGCGGGCGCGCACGTGTCGCAGTGCAGTAGTGTGCAGTTGTATGTAGGTGGTGTGTTGTTGTGTTTGTGACTCACGTTGGCACACTCCGCCGTTGAGCGGGTTGTCCCAGTGCGCGGGCGTGCACGTGTCGCAGTGCAATAGTGTGCAGTTGTATGTAGGTGGTGTGTTGTTGTGTTTGTGACTCACGTTGGCACACTCCGCCGTTGAGCGGGTTGCCCCAGTGCGCGGGCACGCACGTGTCGCAGTGCAATAGTGTGCAGTTGTATGTAGGTGGTGTGTTGTTGTGTTTGTGACTCACGTTGCCACACTCCGCCGTTGAGCGGGTTGCCCCAGTGCGCGGGCGCGCACGTATCGCAGTGCAGTAGTGTGCAGTTGTATGTAGGTGGTGTGTTGTTGCATTTATGACTCACGTTGGCACACTCCGCCGTTGAGCGGGTTGCCCCAGTGCGCGGGCGCGCACGTGTCGCAGTGCAGTAGTGTGCAGTTGTATGTAGGTGGTGTGTTGTTGTGTTTGTGACTCACGTTGGCACACTCCGCCGTTGAGCGGGTTGCCCCAGTGCGCGGGCGCGCACGTGCCATAGTGCAGTAGTGTGCAGTTGTATGTAGGTGGTGTGTTGTTGCGTTTGTGACTCACGTTGGCACACTCCGCCGTTGAGCGGGTTGCCCCAGTGCGCGGGCGCGCACGTGTCGCAGTGCAGTAGTGTGCAGTTGTATGTAGGTGGTGTGTTGTTGCGTTTGTGACTCACGTTGGCACACTCCGCCGTTGAGCGGGTTGCCCCAGTGCGCGGGCGCGCACGTGTCGCAGTGCAGTAGTGTGCAGTTGTATGTAGGTGGTGTGTTGTTGCGTTTGTGACTCACGTTGGCACACTCCGCCGTTGAGCGGGTTGCCCCAGTGAGCGGGCGCGCACGTGTCGCAGTGCAGTAGTGTGCAGTTGTATGTAGGTGGTGTGTTGTTGCGTTTGTGACTCACGTTGGCACACTCCGCCGTTGAGCGGGTTGCCCCAGTGCGCGGGCGCGCACGTGTCGCAGTGCAGTAGTGTGCAGTTGTATGTAGGTGGTGTGTTGTTGTGTTTGTGACTCACGTTGGCACACTCCGCCGTTGAGCGGGTTGCCCCAGTGCGCGGGCGCGCACGTGCCGCAGTGCAGTAGTGTAGTTGTATGTAGGTGGTGTGTTGTTGCGTTTGTGACTCACGTTGGCACACTTCGCCGTTGAGCGGGTTGCCCCAGTGCGCGGGCGCGCACGTGTCGCAGTGCAGTAGTGTGCAGTTGTATGTAGGTGGTGTGTTGTTGTGTTTGTGACTCACGTTGGCACACTCCGCCGTTGAGCGGGTTGCCCCAGTGCGCGGGCGCGCACGTGCCGCAGTGCAGTAGTGTGCAGTTGTATGTAGGTGGTGTGTTGTTGCGTTTGTGACTCACGTTGGCACACTTCGCCGTTGAGCGGGTTGCCCCAGTGCGCGGGCGCGCACGTGTCGCAGTGCAGTAGTGTGCAGTTGTATGTAGGTGGTGTGTTGTTGTGTTTGTGACTCACGTTGGCACACTCCGCCGTTGAGCGGGTTGCCCCAGTGCGCGGGCGCGCACGTGCCGCAGTGCAGTAGTGTGCAGTTGTATGTAGGTGGTGTGTTGTTGCGTTTGTGACTCACGTTGGCACACTTCGCCGTTGAGCGGGTTGCCCCAGTGCGCGGGCGCGCACGTGTCGCAGTGCAGTAGTATGCAGTTGTATGTAGGTGGTGTGTTGTTGTGTTTGTGACTCACGTTGGCATACTCCGCCGTTGAGCGGGTTGCCCCAATGCGCGGGCGCGCACGTGCCGCAGTGCAGTAGTGTGCAGTTGTATGTAGGTGGTGTGTTGTTGCGTTTGTGACTCACGTTGGCACACTTCGCCGTTGAGCGGGTTGCCCCAGTGCGCGGGCGCGCACGTGTCGCAGTGCAGTAGTGTGCAGTTGTATGTAGGTGGTGTGTTGTTGTGTTTGTGACTCACGTTGGCACACTCCGCCGTTGAGCGGGTTGCCCCAGTGCGCGGGCGCGCACGTGCCGCAGTGCAGTAGTGTGCAGTTGTATGTAGGTGGTGTGTTGTTGCGTTTGTGACTCACGTTGGCACACTTCGCCGTTGAGCGGGTTGCCCCAGTGCGCGGGCGCGCACGTGTCGCAGTGCAGTAGTGTGCAGTTGTATGTAGGTGGTGTGTTGTTGTGTTTGTGACTCACGTTGGCACACTCCGCCGTTGAGCGGGTTGCCCCAGTGCGCGGGCGCGCACGTGTCGCAGTGCTCGCCGACCGCGCGGCCGCTGCACGGCTGGATGCAGCGCGCGGAGGCATCGCACACAGCGTGTCCGTTGCACTGGCACAGCGGGCACCGCGTGAAGTGCCATCTGCGGACAAATTCGTCTTTAAACACGTTAATTACACTTAAAAATCGTATATTCGGTTGCAAACTGTATATCAAATATTCTGCTAGCTTCCTGACCGAACATCCAGCAAAAGTATTTAGGCCATGAAGGAGGTAGCGTTTAATCAGAGCATCTTCTTTCTCAAGATAGAATTGTCTACGAAAAGAAAAAGAGCAAACTACTGAATGATTTTTTTATATTTACGCGAACTCTACACATTGATGAAAACTACTTTTAAGGATTTTATCGCGTTTAATTTTTATTTATTTATTTTTATTTTTAATTCCCGACGTTTCGGGTGCTTCCCAGCACCCATGGTCACGGGGGACTGAGGTGAGTGACGTCCCGATGTCATTGTTAAACCCGGAGTACCTGCAGCTTTTTTAATTATTGTTTATGGTCCGATCCATGCAAAATGAACTATGTCCTGAGGTCTTGCAATGCTTGGGTTTAGTTTTAATTTTATTGATTACAGGGTCCCAAGCAGGTGGTAGTACCCAGCCTCCTTCTCTATTGAAATTAGGATGTTTTTTTTAATTTCAATATTCTCACGTATCAACCTTAAATCGCACCCGCTACCACCACGCTACACCCACACTGCACGCGGTAGTATCGCACCGACCTATGCTGCGGGCAGATGTGTGGCTGGTGCGGCCGGCGCTGGCCACCGGGCAGACAGGCACCGCGGCCGCCTCCTTCGCCGTCGTCGCACCAGCCGCACGCGGGCTCCGCGCGGCACGCAGCGCAACTGGCGTGCGCACCGCAGCCGCCCCCCACCGCACTCACGCCACCCCCCGCACCCGCCGCGCCCGGTGCTCCACCCGCACACGCGCCCGTCGACCACGCGCGGCACCCGCCCAGCGGGAACGATGCCCCGTACGCATTCTGTGAACGTAACAACCAATAAGCCTGTTGCAAGCTGTAAGAATTTTTTTGTCAGAAAATTTCTTGAACAACCCAGACGAACTCAAATCGCATACTATCAGAAATTTTGCTCCAACAATTTTATTTATAACCAATATTCCACAGTCATTTTTATTATTAAATATTCCAATAATAATTCGATTATATTCATCAGTGTTTAACCCCTGCCCTCACAGTTTTTCTAATATATCTTCCAACAATTTCACGGGGCAAATTTCTGACGTTCGGTTGGCATGCATCCGGCAAGCGTTAGAAACGGACAATCAGTCCCAAAAATTTCTTAGTCTGCGAAATCTAGTACAAAATGTAAACGAAAAATGCCCACCAGGGCGCGTAAAAATTTTTCGGACTACAAATTTCTCAAATGCAGCCGGCCCGTTTATGTAAACATTGAGTTACTAAAACGGACTTACATCAACTTGTGATCAGCCAGGAATGCGCTTTTCCTCCTGTTCCCCAACGCCAACTTCCGCATGCACCTTTGTCGCCTCAATACACCCGACTCTTAGTACGTTCTCAGTACGCACTGACTACAACCGAGCCAGGTCGCAAGTTAATATCTGCACTTTAGTATGTGCATTCTGTGCTTACGAATTACTGGCAGACCTACTTCTACTTATTTCGAGAACTTAAGACGATAGAAAGAATAAAAAATAAAAACGACCTTGTCAACGCAGCGGCCGGCTGATGCGCACCAGATGCACTCCTCCGCGGTGCAGTTGGCACACGTCGTGTACGTGGCGCACGGAGCACTGCAGCCGCCCGTAGACACGCTCCTGAATAAAACAAAAATTGGACTAGAATGTTGGACAATTAAATCAAAATCATGTTGCCACGAATATATTTCCACTTGTAGCACACCGCAATGTCGCATGATATTGCTTCAACATGATTCGGGCTTTATATTTTACGACAGTCAATTAAATGTTTATAACGTTTACTACCAAGGTATGCCACAAAGCACGGTCCTGAGCCACCTGTATCCATCGACTTCCTGACGTGTGACGACCTTGTAAGGCATGCCTTACAAGGTCGTCACTCCATCTGGTGGGGGGTCGTCCTACACTTCGCCTACCAGTACGAGGCTGCCACTAGAGAACCTTTTTTCCCCAACAGTTGTCGGTTCTTCGAGCTATATGTCCAGCCCATTGCCACTTCAGCTTAACGGATTAGCCGTTAGGCTATGTCGGTCACTCTGGTTCTACTGCGGATATCCTCATTTCTAAGTTTATCACGCAGAAAACCCCCGAGCATAGCCCTCTCCATAGCTCGCTGAGCGACTTTGAGCGTCCTCATACGGCCAGCAGTCCCAGGACCGCGCTTTGTGGTATACCTTGGGGGAGGCCTACGTTCAGCAGTGGACTTGTGAAGGGATGTAATGATGATGATGAACGTTTACTCGGGAACATTCCCGAAAATCCAAATTCTTATAGTATTTTCAACGATGGAAATATGGCAATAATGGAAGTTTGTGAACAATAACAATCTCACTTCCAAACTAAAATTTGTAAATATAATAGTACAAGCAAGACGCAACCTTATGTACATAGTCAATAGTATTTTCTTTTTCTAACCTATTGTTAAATAGTAATAAACTAACGACTTCTGCGAAGTAAAGTCTAGCGATTTGGACAACGTAAATCTACACTTGCCTTTAAGTGTGTAAAATACAGCTATTTTACATCATTTGATCAACCCTAATGGCCACATATAATGACAACACAATATAATCGATCCATGCACATTAAACATTTGAATTGCATTTGATAGAACCACTACAATCTACAATAAATCGCCAAGTACACTCTTTGTTGCAAGAATCTTGCAACATCATGTAAAATACGAATGAAATGAAAATTGCCAATGGCGTATATTATGTTAGAAGATATATAGATATATTGTAGTGTGTGCTTATACAGAATGGGTCCCACATATATGCAATAATTAGGTCCAGTAATTAGGTCAAAAAGTAGAGTTTTAATTTTAAGCAAATTTGAACACTCTATAGAATTGGGTCACTAAGTCAATGATTCAATGAACTTGAATGAATCCTTGAACATTAAAAAGCGACGTTGCCACGCAGTGCAAACTATTGGTATTGCAACATATCGACAGCGGTGTCTTTTGTCGGCGTGCCACCCGCATGCAACGTTGTCACTCTTCCAAGGGGTCAAGGTACGTTGTCTAAACAGAGTGTTCACTTTTACTGAATTTATTTTAATATTTATTTTGTTTGAAAATTTCACTTTTTTATTTTACGGGTTTTAATTTAATATTTAATTTTTCTACACTTCTACGGACTAGTATTACTTGTGGTTTCATTTATTGCATATATGTGGGACCCATTCTGTATATATGTAGGATAGAATAAGAGAGAGTTAGTAATAAACCTACAGTCAAGACCACTATACGTATTATTATTTATTCCCCGAATCTCCCCACATTACATGGCGACCCTGCCAGGCGGTGCGCTGCTACAATGCAAACGCACCGCGGGACCTGCATAGAAATTGAAGTAATTGATTGAAAATAAATAAATCAAAATAAATATATGAAAATAATATATTAATAAAATGAACATAATACCGGACGTGACAAATAATTTTTTAAATACGAATGAATACAGGAAGAGAAAAAATTCGAGGAAAAAAATCGAAGTCGATTATATACTTAAAGAAAAAATGCTATAGAAGAAATGAAGAAAAGACCTGAAAAATAAATTATACAAGAAGCTCCAGTAACATTGTTATTAAATCAAGAAGACAAAAGAGAAAATTTCCAAGAAAGAAGATTCCAAAAACAGAGAACTTCTTAATCAAAATTTCTTCAAGAGAAGAGTAAAGAAGTTAAGAAAAAAGAAGCGTACGAGCAAGTCCAGGTCCAACCACATCGGAGAGCTAACAACATCTTCGAGTGCCAGAGCAGCAGAAAGAAGTCAGGGGTACAACGAGCGACTAGTAAAGTTCTGTAGCAGGTACAAGACATCTCGAAAGCACCGAATGTAAGTCTAATTATATAATAGTGTCGATGTCTATTGTCAAATTATATTAATTTATATAATGTTATACACGGAACTGGGGAAAGAAATTTTTTAAATCATTCATTAAAAAATAGAAAAAAAACATTAGTACTATTCATAGAAAAATTCAAAATTATGTATTATACCGCAATAATTAATCGGTAAATAACTACTTAATAATAATAATAATATGTGTTTTGCAACAATATGGTTGTGCAATGGTGTTTAAGTATAATTTAGTTCTACATATTCTACCATAATAATGTGTAAATTTTAATGGACAAGTAACTATAACAATATTTATCGAAATTTTAACAACATATAAATTATTTAATATTTTTTTTTATTGATATACCATATCAATTTTCTTCTAATTAATTATGTAACAGCCTCAGAGGAAATACCAACGTAAGAATATTATTATAGATCAATGTCATATACTTGTTATAATAATTAATTTGTCAGTCATTATATACTATTAATTACAAATGTTACAACCAATTATTATCATTAATTTGTTTTTGTATTTACGTCAAATTTATTAATTCCATATTAAGCAATGTTCAAAAAAAAACATTTATTACTGAGAACGTCTTAACGTATAACTTCTCCTAATAAAGAATAACAATAACATTTAAAGGTACATAACACCAACATTTTCTTAAACAGGGTACACATTATAATAAAAATTAAAGGAAAACTGACTAGAAAATTGCCATTCTATTATAAAGTATGTACGTCGCCTGCCTAATTTTGTAGAAAAATTAGCAAGTATTTATTTAAAAGGTGTCAGGAATTAAAGAAATATATATATATATATATATATATATATATATATATATATATATATATATAAAGTGTAAGTAAGTAAGCGCGTATAAGTTTCGTCAATATTGGACTGATCACCCAAATATTTGATGATGCTTAAACTAGTTGCATTGAATCCGTTAGGAGTGAGAAATTATGCATGAAAGGAATAAATATGAAAGAAAATAATTGACATTAATAAATAGGTAATGGAGACATACGGGAACGTCCATCACGGGCACTGACCTCTATATATACAAGTACGCTGGACTGGCTATACCATAGAAAATGACTGTGCCAATTTGAAGCGCCCCTAAAGGATGTCTTTAAAAAAAATTGACATAATATGTCAAAGTCTGTTGTCTCATTTATATTGTCTTATTTAATAAGTCCGTATTTTGAACTTTTAAACTAAAAAACGAAAGTATTTTATGTTGTTTCATTGTGTATAATATGAGTTACATAATAAGAATTATTTTTACTAATAATGAGAGTGTGCGTAATCTGTAAAACTCGTTACCAAAAGAGAAGTGGTATAACATTTCACAAGTAAGTGAATTTGCAACAAATATTAAACAAATTTAAAGAAGAAATAAAAAAAAACATTCAAAAAACAAAACAAAAACCATTTGATAATATAAGTACTTAAAAATTTGTTACTAATCTTAATTTCATATATAACATCTTTGGCTATATATTACTGAGTTTTGATAAACAATAAAATTCAATAGGGTTGTCGAGTTCCTTGTCTATAATACCTATCGATGTTCTTTCCTACCCATATCTGTTAACAAACAAAGTCGCCAACAGCAGTTGATTATCAAATGTTTATTAATTAAAAGGTTTCCAATTGAACCTAGACTAAAAATATGGCTTAAAAGCATAAATATTGTGAATTGGCGTCCGAATCAAAATGATCATATTTGTTCCAAACATTTCACAGACGCCTGTTTTATTAGACATGAGAACTGCACCACTTTGAAAAAGTGCAGTATACCGACAATATTTTCTGGTAGTATCAGTACCAGTAAGTATAAAAGTATTAGATTATTATTTCGAATGTTTTTTTTATTTCTTCTTTCCTCATTTCCACCAAACTCAAGGGCCATAGCCAAGTGTCGAAAGGTCACCTGATGATGTCGAGTCAAGTTGTATGTGTTTTAGTGGACTGCGGCTAGAGGAGGTTCCTCTGTACCGCTGTAGTCGAGGTGGAGTCGTAAGGGAAAAGGAGTGTTGGTATGGCGATTGGCGATGCGCCACTCGACTATCTTTTGCGACTTTGGTGAGGCTGCACCACTTGATGCTTTCAAGTGCTCGTTTTTCCCTGGCTCCATTCACATATCGGGCTCGGGGAGTCCGTAGTGCAGGTGGAGTTAGAGGACGTGAAGGGCAGTGTGGCTTGCTTCTGGTGCGCCTTATCTGAGAATGAAAACGGGGAGGAGAAGTCAGCAACTAAGGAGGAGCCACCATTTGGCGGCTGGCGGCGGAGGGGCTGTGGATGTGCATGAAAGCATTTCCGTGGAACTGCCAATTTGCGGCGGAGGTAGAACACCATGGGGTTTTAGTAAGTGCGAGTCTAGAGATTTAATTATCTCTCGAGTCTCAAAATTTAATTTGTGCCTTAACTTCATAGTGGCCCTACTTTAGTTTTCTTTTTATTTACAAATTCTTGCCATCGTTTACATTCACGGTTTTTGGCAGCTTCCTCTGATTACCGCCAAATATTTATAATCAAGTGTTCGATCAAGAACCCATGGATTGCGATACGTCAAGTCCCCCAGAATACGTGGCACTGCCGAAGCTGGAAAGCTTAGGAGCTAGTGCAATATGCGCCGATAAAGGTGATCCGTATTTTGATCTCAAAACTATGGAAGTAGGTACATTGCTACCTCCAGAATACATGGAGCTGCCCGAGATTTTTCTTTTTATTTTTTCATTACAAGCAAACCGTGGCAATTGTCCTGTGTAATTTTCTTAATTGTTGTTTTTTCGTGTTATTTATCAATATAAATTTGGTATATAGGTCGGAACACAAGTTGCTACCAGGAACAGACTGTCGCTTCAAAGAAGGTTTTGCCTATTTCTGAAGTCCGTAATAATATCAAGCATGATCATCGTTATGAATACTCCCCTAGATCATCCAAAGACATTGGAACGAGTTCAGAAATCTTTGAAAAACACATGAGCTCGTGTAAAAGTCCTATCGCAATATGTGAAACGATTAAAGGTCAGCATTACTTGTTTAAGAAATGTAATTACTGAATTAAAGAGAAGAAAATTAGTTAACGATAACTGTGCAAATCTATTAACTCTGTATGATGACGAGATCAAGCCACAATTGTTTAAAAGGATGCTATTAAATACTGGTAAAAATGTCAGTCGTGCTAAGTATCCCCCGGAATTAAGAGCTTTTGCTATTACTCTCAATTTTTACTCAGCAAAAGCATACGCTTTCGTCAGAAAAAAAGTTTAATATAGCATTACCACATCCTCGGGTAATACGCACCTGGTATAGCTCTATAGATTCGAATCCGGGGTTCTTAGTTGAAAGTTTTAATGCTTTACTACATAAAAGTAACCAAGCAAAACAGAATGGAGAAACATTAATTTATGCTTTGATTATAGACGAAATGAGCTTAAAGAAAAGTTGCTCTCGCAGCCGTGATGGTGACGCGTGGTTACGTTGATTTTGGCATTGATTCCGAATGTAACGATTTACTGATTGTAAAGACGCATTGGTTTTTATGATTGTTCCGTTAAAAGGCAATTGGAAAATACCAATCGCCTATTTTTTTATTAATGGGTTGCCTGCTGAAATAAAGAGTACATTAATTAAACAGGCTTTAATTCGCTTGCACGATGTTTCAGTAAAAATATGCGCCATAACTTTAGATGGACCACCCGCGCATTTTTCTATGGTAGCTAAACTAGGGGTAGTGTTGAAAGCAGGAAACGACACTAAACCTTTCTTTTATCACCCAATAGATAAGAACCACAAGATTTATGTAGTATTTGATCCCTGTCATATGCTTAAAAATATAAGAAATTGTTTAGGTGACTTAAAGGTTTTAAAGGATCACGAAGGGAATTTAATTAAGTGGAAATATATATTGAAAATTTGGCAGCTTTGCAGGAATATGAGGGCCTGAGGTTAGGAAATCGACTAAGGAGTTCGCATATACATTATAAAAAATGACAATGAAAGTTTATCTTGCAGCTCAAACACTTAGTAGCAGTGTAGCAGATGCAATTGAATTTTGCGACACTATTTTACAACTTCCATAATTTAAAGGTTCAGCTTCAACAGTTAGATTTATAAGAGCAGTTGACCGCATTTTTGATTTTTTGAATGTAAGAAATCCATGGGGGTGTGGATATAAAAGTCCACTCAGGACTACAAACGAGAAAAGGCAGAGGTCTAAAATAATGGAGGAAATTAATTACCTTAGCAAAATAAAACTACATGATGATATTTATTTTGGGGTTTTACAATGCAGTTATTTCTGTTCTTCATATTTACGACAGCTATGTTAAAGCAGATAAGCCCGAACTTAATTACTTGTTGACGTACAAGTTAAGCCAAGATCACTTGGAATTATTTTTTTGTGTGATTCGGAGCCGAGGTGGTTGGTGTCCAAATCCAACCGCCGCTGAGTTTGTAAACGCATTTAAGCAATTGTTAATTCACCATGAAATAACTAATTCCACGGGTAATGTCCAGGGAAACGACTTATCAATATTAGCTGTATCTTCTGGTTCTTCAAAAGGGGCTAAAATCAACAAATTTAATGTAGATGACTATAGCAATGCTGAAAATATACGTACAATAAAAAATATCGTTTAGAAGAAATAGATTCGCCAACCCTGCATGACGAAATAAGTGAATTTTTACACCTGTTTGGGCAGTACCTGACTCAAACGTAAACGAAACGTGTAAAAAGTGTGTAGGATATATTGTAGGATTTGACATTCGAGCGATACGAAAGAAAATTAGATGTGACGATTGCTTGATAACTTGCGAATCTGTACCACAAGATCCTGTGAGGAATCGCAGAAATGGTATTGCTCTCGTTGTACAAAAAACGAGGTGTGGTTTAACTATGCCTTCTACAAGTGTGGTAAATATTTGTTTATTGGTTGAGTCATTATTCCGCCATGCTGTTAAAAATAATAATGGTAAACCTCCTATAGAACCAAATTTTTCTGCAGTATTAACTGCAAAGGTACCTACTAAAAGATCATATTTAAAACGGAAATATTGTTTCCTGATCTACAATACCATTTTAAGGACACTTTGGCTTCAGATAATTTTACTAGCCACTTTCACATTCTGGTAAAACATATTATCATCAAATATATAGAAATCCGTCTGTATGCAGCTACAAAAACTTATTCCCTCTACATTACAGGCGATAAAGTACGTAATTTTTTGTTTCGTCAAATTATTTGGGCTCGTCAATGATATAATAATAATAATATTACATTCCATTACAGCCTATAAAAGTCAACTGCTGAAAATAGGTCTCCTTCGTAGATTGCCTCTTGGGGAATTTTGTTTTAGTTGCCAGTTGCCAAGCTTGGCAAGCGGGTTGACAACCACGGTTTTGTATTTTTAGTCGTTATTAGGAAGACGTTGCTGGCCATCTCCTGTTCCAGTTTCCCTCTGTCGCCTCTTACGACACTCTCAGGATGATATAGGCCAGTGGAAATTCTTACACCGCCATTACACGGAGTAACAACTTTTACATAAGGAAATATTAAAATCTTAGTTTACTTCCTTTTCTGCTTAAGAGTAGTTCCTAAAAAACTATCTGCGACTGATCATCGCTGCTGGTAATAAGAAGTTGTTTAGTTTGTTGTTTCCTCGCTTAAAGGCTAAGTATAGCCATTCAGAGAGGACACGTAGCCAGCATTCTTGGGACGATACCGCGGAAAGTAGGACTGTATGATAATTTCAGTTATTTTTTTATTTTATTTTTTGATATTGTTATTTTAATTTCGATAATGACGTTGTAAATAACTGATAACCATGTAATTCAAAGTTTATATTTTTTTTATTATCTTGCTAGCTCGTAAATATCGTTAAAAACTTGGAACAGTTATATTGTATAATTCGGAATGATAATACAATCATTGAAATAGAATGATATATAACTTTCTGTAACTTTCAAATAAATAGTCAGTATAATACGCATGCCACCTAGTGTCAGTTAATTGTACCATGCGTATAATCTTCGAAGAAGTGCAACCAATAAGTTGACAGTTTTACCGCAATCTGATGAACGGCAGGGCATCGTAAAAAGTACGAGCAAACATAAATTTTTATATAGTAGAAAATATTTTACTGTCTATAGACAGACCTGTAGTTGATTAGAATAGGCGCTATTATAGCAGCTGATTTGTTTTTTGTAGTACTAGAACTAAATGAACAGTTGACAATAAATTATTTTAGAAATTATGTTTTTATTTTTATTTTGTGTAGTTAGTTTAATCTTAATAATTTTCTAGTTGAATGGTCTAAGGGCTATAATGGCTATCCGAGTACAGAACCAGAGTACAAACTAATTCAACTGTAGAGATGGTGACGTAATATCCTCGAAATACTTTACCGATGCATTGGAAGACGTTTTCAAGCTACTGGACTGGAAAGGATATGGTATTAACGTCAATGGCGTGTACGTCACTCACCTCGATTTGCCGACAATATAAACCTTATGGCAGAATCGCTGGAGGACCCACGCACGTTGTTCAATGACCTCAATAGTGTCTCCCAACGGATAGGTCTTAAGATGAACATGGACAAAACAAAAGTTATGTGTAATGTCCATGTCACACCTACGCTGCTGGTTTTTGGGAGCACTTAGCTGAAGTTGTTGACGAGTATTTTTACTTGGGAGTCCGACTAGGTAAGTTCAACTTCGACCGACAGGTCAATCGATGAATTCAACTCGGCTGGGCAGCGTTCGGGAGATTACAACACATCTTCTCGTCAGGAATACCTCAAACTTAGATTGTATAACCAGTGCGTGTTGCCAGTTTTGACTTATGGATCTGAGACGAGGTCTTTCACTGCTGGCCGCATGAGGAAGCTCGAAGTCGCTCAGTCAGCTATGAAGAGGGCTATGCTCAGGGGCTCAAACTTAGGAATGAGTTCATTATATACATCTGCACTACTATATACATCTGCAGCAGAACCAGAGGGACTGATCGCCCAATGGATTAGTAAGCTGAAGTGGTAATTGACCGGCCATATAGCTCGAAGAACCGAATACCGATGGGGAAAAAAGGATATCGAGTGGCAGCCTCATACCAGCAGGTGAAGTGTAGTACGTTCCCCCACTAGATGGAGTCCAAACCTGGTAAGACATGCAGGAAGTTGATGGATGCAGGTGGCTCAGGACCGTGCTTTGTGGCATTGCTTGGGGGAGGCCTATGTTCAGCAGTGGACTTGTGAAGGGTTTTAATGATGATTAATGATTATTGCATTATATTAATATGATACATAAATAGAATGGACGTTACGGGTAGAGTCCATCTATCCATAGAGTCCATTCTATTTATTTAGGTATGGTAGGGTATAGAATTTTTATCGATATAATTTGGTACACTGTCTTATCCCTATTATTAGTTCCGTGGACGTGCACTTTTGCTGTCAGCGCCAAAATGGCGGAAATCAAATCGCTTCATCATGTCACGTCTATAGCCAGTCCAGCGTACTTGTATATATAGAGGTCAGTGATCACGGGTATATAACATATAGTCCTCGAGCAGGGTATGTTTCCGTGATTGGATGATAAAATCGGGCGTAACGGGTACTAGGGAACAGTACCTTCAGTACAAGTGATGTACACGAGTTTACACATATTAGTACTGTTAGGGACCATAGAAGTCTTAAATTTGTTACCCTTAATAATGGTACATGGAGGTCATATCCTTCATTGGATCACAGTGTGAACTTAGTTTTCCTCCGTGACAATTGTTGGAGTCCTTTGAAAATTACTTAAACGTAGACCTCAAGGTTGTGCGCACAACCTAAGGTACCTTACTTACCTTGATATAGAAAAAAAAGTTTATGTACCAATAAAATGAAATGAATGTTACGAAAATGTAATATAGCACCCAAATAATTGGGGGGCCCATATTTGTAAAGTACCCGCGTGATAAATATCACGAAATAAAATATAAATGAAATGAATTAATACTCCGATTCCCGGTATCTAATAAATAAATAAATAAATATAAGAGAATAGAAAGAGAGCTAGCTAAAGGTCAAAAATATTAGGAAGAAATAAAAGAAAGTACGTACAAGAATTATGGAAAAAATTAATCGACAAATATACAGGATAATAAGGGGATTTCCGAGCAAATCAAAAGGTGTGATAAATGTATGATAATCTAAAGGTGAGATAGGTAGTTATTTTGCATTTCTGTATTAGTACTATTAGTACTGCCAGAAAGAGCCAACTGTCAAAGCTGAAGACTGAGTGTGGCAACATCGTTTCCGGGACACCTGAGATTTTGAGTGAGATTGAGAGGTTCTATGGGCAGCTGTACACATCATCGTTGGAGCCACACGCAAGTGTGAGTAACGATCCAAGAGCAAGTCTTATCCGACACTATTCCGATGATATCCCGGACGTCAGTCTAAGCGAGATTAGAATGGCTCTCCAGCACCTTAAAAACGGCAGGGCCCCAGGCGAGGATGGAATTACAGCGGAGCTTCTGAAAGCGGGTGGAACACCGGTACTTGTAGTCCTTCAGAAGCTCTTCAATTCCGTCCTCCATGGTGGCACTACTCCAGAGGCGTGGAGCAGAAGTGCGGTGGTCTTGTTCTTTAAGAAAGGCGACAACGCTCTCTTAAAGAACTACAGACCGATTTCCCTTCTGAGCCGCGTCTACGTGCTGTTTTCGAGAGTCATTACGAATCGTCTCGCACGCAGACTTGACGACTTCCAGCCTCCCGAACAAGCCGGTTTCCGAAAAGGCTTCAGTACCATAGACCACATACATACCCTGCGGCAGATTGTACAGAAGACTGAAGAGTACAATCTGCCACTTTGCCTGGCGTATGTGGACTATGAGAAAGCCTTTGATTCCGTCGAAATTTGGGCGGTGCTACAGTCCCTTCAGCGGTGCCAAGTTGACTGTCGGTATATCGAAGTGCTGAAGTGTTTGTACAGTAGGGCTACGATGGCTATCCGAGTACAGAACCAGAGCTCGAAACCTATCCAACTGCAGAGAGGTGTAAGACAGGGTGACGTTATATCCCCGAAACTCTTCACCGCTGCATTGGAAGACGTTTTCAAGCTACTGGACTGGAAAGGATACGGTATTGACATCAATGGCGAGTACATCACTCACCTTCGATTTGCCGACGATATAGTCCTTATGGCAGAATCGCTGGAGGACTTAAGCACTATGCTCAATGACCTCAATAGTGCCTCCCAACGGATAGGTCTTAAGATGAACATGGACAAAACAAAGATCATGTTCAATGTCCATGTCACACCTATGCCGGTAGTTGTTGGGAGCACTATGCTCGAAGTTGTTGACGAGTACGTTTACCTGGGACAAATAGTCCGACTAGGTAAGTCCAACTTCGACCGAGAGGTCAATCGACGGATTCAACTCGGCTGGGCAGCGTTCGGGAAATTACGACATATCTTTTCGTCAGGTATACCTCAATCTCTAAAAACTAGATTGTACAACCAGTGCGTGTTGCCAGTGATGACTTATGGATCTGAGACGTGGTCCTTCACTGCTGGCCGTATGAGGACGCTTAAGGTCGCTCAGCGAGCTATGGAGAGGGCTATGCTCGGAGTTTCTCTGCGTGATAGACTCAGAAATGAGGATATCTGCAGTAAAACCAGAGTGACCGACATAGCCCAACGGATTAGTAAGCTGAAGTGGCAATGGGCCGGCCATATAGCTCGAAGAACCGATAACCGATGGGGAAGAAAGGTTCTCGAGTGGCAGCCTCGTACCGGTAGGCGTAGTGTAGGGCGACCCCCCACTAGATGGAGTGACGACCTGGTAAGACATGCAGGAAGTCGATGGATGCAGGTGGCTCAGGACCGTGCTTTGTGGCATTACTTGGGGGAGGCCTATGTTCAGCAGTGGACTTGTGAAAGGCTGTAATGATGATGATGATGATGATGATTAGTACTATTATTGCTATCCAAAATGCGACTAACGAGTTACACATTTAATAACTATAGGGATCGATTTACACAACTACGCGAAAATGTGTTGTGTATGTGTTGCACTAGGACCGTCGCGCCGTGATACAAAACGTGTAATATTAAACGACTATCATTTTTGCCAACTAACAGTCTATATGTAATGCAAAGAAAAGATTCTTTTGACAAGAGTTAGATACTACATACATAATTAGTAACATCCTACTAATTATGCAAATCGATGTGACAAGTGTTGCGACATAAACAATTAATAAAAATATTTGTGCCAATGGTTATAACCGATTTATAGGATATTACACTTTTCATGGAGTTTATTTAGATTTAGTAGGGTAATGTAAGAATAGTTTTAATAATGTTTATATACTCACACAACAGTGTGATTTAAATAAGTATGCTGAAGTTTATCCACTTAAAAGTAAGGATACTATTTCAATGGCATTAGCTTCTTTTAGATTTGTTAAGACTTAAAATGAATAATATAGCTTAAGTTTAAGAATATAAAAAAATTGTAAACACCTTATAATATTTTTGATAACTATTTTGTTTTAAAACTGTATTTTCAGTCTAGTGAATTAATAGTTATATATGAAAATTTTTAAAGTTATGCAGTAATGATAGGCGAACTAAAATTAATTCACAACAAAAACTTAAAGATTCAATACAATTACGTAAGGAATTTGATGATTGTTTAAAAAATTTGAATACAGAGATAGAAAGTTATATTTTTTCAATTAGTGTTTACGATATTTTATTTTCATTTTATTATGTTATAAATATGATATAACATAATAGTAGGTATAAGAATTTTAATATATTAAAATAATGTACAATTGTTTTGTACACCAAGTTATGTCACATTTAAAAAAAAATATTTTTGTGAATGATTTTTTTTTCTTTTTACCGACGGGCGTGTAGTGTGTGTTTATATATATGTAGGATAGAATAAGAGAGAGTTAGTAATAAACCTACAGTCAAGACCACTAAACGTATTATCATTTATTCCCCGAATCTCCCCACAATACAATATACGTCTTATAAAATATAATAATAAATATACCTTATGTCATCTGACGAGTTCGCCGGTTTACATTTGACGGTGTCGTAGTCCCAGTAGCAGGCGCGCTGGTTTACGTCATCTATCCCCTAAAACATTACGTAAAATTGAAATCCGGAAATAGTTAGTTATAAAACATTTTTTATACTGCCACGTGTGCAGAGATGTACTCACATGTGCATGGCGGAATCGGTGTGTACTCACATGTGAGTGGAAGTGTCGGTGTGTACTCACATGTGAGTGGTGGTGTCAGCGCACACTCACGTATGCGTGGTGATAGCGGTGTATATTCACGTGTGCGTGGTGGTGTCGGTGTATGCTCACACGTGCGTAACGGTGTCGGCATGTACTCACATGTGAATGGTGGTGTCGGTGTATACTCACGTGTGCGTCGTGGTGGCGGTGTATAGTCACGTGTACGTGGTGGTGTCGGTGTATACTCACGTGGGCATGGTAGTATCGATAATTACTCACGAGTGCGTGATGGTGGCGGTGTATACTCACATGTGCGTGGTGGTGTCGGTGTATACTCACGTGTGTGTGGTGGTGTCGGTGTATACTCACATGTGAATGGTGGTGTCGGTGTATACTCACGTGTGCGTCGTGGTGGCGGTGTATAGTCACGTGTACGTGGTGGTGTCGGTGTATACTCACGTGGGCATGGTAGTATCGATAATTACTCACGAGTGCGTGATGGTGGCGGTGTATACTCACATGTGCGTGGTGGTGTCGGTGTATACTCACGTGTGTGTGGTGGTGTCGGTGTATACTCACATGTGCGTGGTGGTGTCGGTGTATACTCACGTGTGCGTGGTGGTGTCGGAGTATGCTCACACGTGCGTAACGGTGTCGGCATGTACTCACATGTGAATGGTGGTGTCGGTGTATACTCACGTGTGCGTCGTGGTGGCGGTGTATAGTCACGTGTACGTGGTGGTGTCGGTGTATACTCACGTGGGCATGGTAGTATCGATAATTACTCACGAGTGCGTGATGGTGGCGGTGTATACTCACATGTGCGTGGTGGTGTCGGTGTATACTCACGTGTGTGTGGTGGTGTCGGTGTATACTCACGTGTGCGTCGTGGTGGCGGTGTATAGTCACGTGTACGTGGTGGTGTCGGTGTATACTCACGTGGGCATGGTAGTATCGATAATTACTCACGAGTGCGTGATGGTGGCGGTGTATACTCACATGTGCGTGGTGGTGTCGGTGTATACTCACGTGTGTGTGGTGGTGTCGGTGAATACTTACGTGTGCGTGGTGGTGGCGGTGTATAGTCACGTGTACGTGGTGGTGTCGGTGTATACTCACGTGGGCATGGTAGTATCGATAATTACTCACGAGTGCGTGATGGTGGCGGTGTATACTCACATGTACGTGGTGGTGTCGGTGTATACTCACGTGTGTGTGGTGGTGTCGGTGTATACTCACGTGTGCGTGGTGGTGGCGGTGTATAGTCACGTGTACGTGGTGGTGTCGGTGTATACTCACGTGGGCATGGTAGTATCGATAATTACTCACGAGTGCGTGATGGTGGCGGTGTATACTCACATGTGCGTGGTGGTGTCGGTGTATACTCACGTGTGTGTGGTGGTGTCGGTGTATACTCACGTGTGCGTGGTGGTGGCGGTGTATAGTCACGTGTACGTGGTGGTGTCGTTGTATACTCACGTGGGCATGGTAGTATCGATAATTACTCACGAGTGCGTGATGGTGGCGGTGTATACTCACATGTGCGTGGTGGTGTCGGTATATACTCACGTGTGTGTGGTGGTATCGGTGTATACTCACATGTGCGTGGTGGTGTCGGTGTATACTCACGTGTGTGTGGTGGTGTCGGTGTATACTCATGTGTGCGTGGTGGTGGCGGTGTATAGTCACGTGTACGTGGTGGTGTCGGTGTATACTCACGTGGGCATGGTAGTATCGATAATTACTCACGAGTGCGTGATGGTGGCGGTGTATACTCACATGTGCGTGGTGGTGTCGGTGTATACTCACGTGTGCGTGGTGGTGTCGGTAAATACTCACAAGTGCGTAGTGTTGGCGGTGTATACTCACATGTACGTGCTGGTGGCGGTGTATACTCACGTATGCGTGGTGGTGGCAGTGTATATTCACGTGTGCGTGGTGGTTTCGGTAAATACTCACGAGTGCGTAGTGTTGGCGGTGTATACTCACATGTACGTGGTGGTGGCGGTGTATACTCACATATACGTGGTGGTGGCGGTGTATACTCACGTATGCGTGGTGGTGGCAGTGTATATTCACGGGTGCGTGGTGGTTTCGGTAAATACTCACGAGTGCGTAGTGGTGGCGGTGTATACTCACATGTACGTGGTGGTGGCGGTGTATACTCACATATGCGTGGTGGTGGCGGTGTATACTCACGTATGCGTGGTGGTAGCAGTGTATATTCACGTGTGCGTTGTGGTGTCGGTAATTACTCACGAGTGCGTAGTGGTGGCGGTGTATACTCACATATGCGTGGTGGTGGCGGTGTATACTCACGTATGCGTGGTGGTGGCGGTGTATACTCACATATACGTGGTGGTGGCGGTGTATACTCACGTATGCGTGGTGGTGGCAGTGTATATTCACGTGTGCGTGGTGGTGTCGGTAAATACTCACGAGTGCGTAGTGGTGGCGGTGTATACTCACATATGCGTGGTGGTGGCGGTGTATACTCACGTATGCGTGGTGGTGGCGGTGTATACTCACATATGCGTGGTGGTGGCGGTGTATACTCACGTATGCGTGGTGGTGGCGGTGTATACTCACATATGCGTGGTGGTGGCGGTGTATACTCACGTATGCGTGGTGGTGGCAGTGTATATTCACGTGTGCGTGGTGGTGTCGGTAAATACTCACGAGTGCGTAGTGGTGGCGGTGTATACTCACATATGCGTGGTGGTGGCGGTGTATACTCACGTATGCGTGGTGGTGGCAGTGTATATTCACGTGTGCGTGGTGGTGTCGGTAAATACTCACGAGTGCGTAGTGGTGGCGGTGTATACTCACATATGCGTGGTGGTGGCGGTGTATACTCACGTATGCGTGGTGGTGGAGGTGTATACTCACATATGCGTGGTGGTGGCGGTGTATACTCACGTATGCGTGGTGGTGGCAGTGTATATTCACGTGTGCGTGGTGGTGTCGGTAAATACTCACGAGTGCGTAGTGGTGGCGGTGTATACTCACATATACGTGGTGGTGGCGGTGTATACTCACGTATGCGTGGTGGTGGCAGTGTATATTCACGTGTGCGTGGTGGTTTCGATAAATACTCACGAGTGCGTAGTGGTGGCGGTGTATACTCACATATGCGTGGTGGTGGCGGTGTGTACTCACGTGTGCGTGGTGGTGGCGGTGTATACTCTCGTGTGCGTGGTGATGGCGGGGTATACTCACGTGTGCGTGGTGGTGGTGGTGTATACTCACGTGTGCGTGGTGGTGGTGGTGTATACTCACGTGTGCATGGTGGTGTCGGTGCGCGTGGCAGGCGGTGCAGGAGTGGAAGCGCGCGCAGGCGTCACGTGGCGGCTCGGCACCCGCGGCACCACACTCCTCCAGGGACAACGCCATCTTCACTCATATAAAAGGAAACAATGCTTATACATTTATTATGTATATGCATAGAATAATGATCATGGATGAATTTTTCCTGTGGTTTTTGACATAGGCCATAATTACAAACACTTGAAAGTGCAGGAAATAATGCAGTGCCAATATATATGTGCATATAGGTCATATAATAATAATAATAATATAATAATAATATTCCACAACTATCACACAACGCCATCTAGTCCCAAGCTAAGCAGAGCTTGTGTTATGGGTACTAGACAACTGATAAACATACTTGTATATTTCTAAATACATAAATATTATAGATAAATTACACCCAGACACAGAACAAATGATCGCGCTCATCACACAAACATTTGTCCTGGGTGGGAATCGAACCCACGACCTCCGGCATAGCAGTCAGGGTCACTAACCACTAGACCAACAGGCCTGTCTAAATATATCTATTTAGTAACAGAACTAATCACTACATAATGATAAATATTATGGTTATGGAACAATTGGGTGCCCGTATCTAGATTTTTTTTATAGAATAGGGTGACAAACGAGCACACAGTCCGCCTGATGGTAAGTGGTTGCTGTGGCTCATAGATATTCTACATCTATCCTCGATTACGAATCAAAATGCAGATGCGTTGTCATCCGTGAGGACTAAGATCGAATGCCTCGTTTCCAGTAAAAAGGGTCAAATTTACGGTCAGCACACCGAATTGTTAAGGCGTTTTATTAGTCATAAAATATGAAATTAAAAGAAATCACTATGACCGATCTTTTTCTAAAAGCTGTTTCAAATAATTAAATTGTTAGTGTCAACATCCACTTCCAAATAATTATCATCATCATCATGGTCATCATTACAGTCTCTCATAAGTACTTTAATGAACTTTAATGAAAATAAGCTAATATAGGCAACATAAATTACATGGTGCTTGTATGGTGTCATGAACTTTTTTTATGAATCTTTGTGTGAATGTAATCGATTCATGGCGCTTATGTTTCTGAGTGCGACTGCGCGTAAATAATTATTCGCATTAAGTGTGTGCGTACGTGTGCGTGTGTGCGTATGTGTGTGTATGCGTACGCACCTGGTGCGTGTGGCGCAGGCAGTACTGCGCGGACGAGTAGCAGGCGCCGCACCACGCGCAGCCCGCCGCCGTGCACGCGTCGCACCATTCCGCGGACGAGCATCGCTTCTCGTCTTTGTACCAACAGTAAATATACATAAATAATATAAATACACACACATATACAAGGTGTAAGTGTAAACACCGTTGTCACTAAAACCTGTTGGCTTTAATATAAAAATATTTATCCGATTTTTTCAAAAAAACGCTATTTTCTTTCATAAAATTTAAAAAGGCCCGAGCCACGTAATGAATGTAAGGATCACCGCCCGCGCTAGCTACCTACACAACATTCCAATAAAAACACAATAGGTACACATAACCTGTGATGTAACTTTTCCTTCATATTTTCATCCTGGCTTAGGACAGACAAAAATTGAGGAATTAAGGAAAAATTAAGATTTTACTAAAAAAATGTTATTTTTCATTGAATTTACGTTCTATAAGTGAAACCAAACCACTGGTTTCAAGGATAACGGTGTTTACAGTAACACCCTGTTTGTATATATACATACATAAATACATAAACACTCACGCCTGTCACCCAGAGGGGTAGGCAGAGACTACGGACTTCCATTTGGCACGATCCTGACATACCTCTTTCGCCTCCTTTACATCCATATATCTACGCATACATGCTCGTCGGTTAAGGGTACTTCTAACGTGGCCCATTTTCAAAATATCGCCAATTTGGTCGATAAACTTTTTTCTAGGGCGTCCCTTCCCAACTCGGCCGTTCACATCTGCCATATAAATTTGCTTTGTCACTCTTTCCTCATTCATTCTTTCTACGTGACCAAACCACCGAAGCATTCCTTTCTTAATCCTGGTCACAATATCATCTTGCATACCACATTTATGTCTTATCACGCAATTTCTCACCCTGTCATTCAGATTCAACCCATATTCCTTAAAGACCGCATTTCTACAGCATTTATTCTACTTTCGTGCTTCTTCTGCCACACCTAGCTTTCACTACCATACATAAAAGTAGGTACTAACACAGCATTATGAATTACCATACGTGCCTGTTTTGACACATTCTGGTTCTTCATAATAGAGTGTAGTGCCCCATTCACTCTATTCCCTGCATTTACTCGTCGTTCTATATCCCTATCATATCTACCATCCCTGCTAAATACACATCCCAAATACACAAACTCATCCACTTGCTCAATTAACTCTCCTTCTATTCTTATTTCACATACCGTTTTGCTTTCTTCTCTTTCAAAAACCATCACTTTCGTCTTACTTGCGTTCACTTTCATTCCCCTTTCTTTTAATTCCCAGTTCATTAATGTAACCATCATTTGCAACTCAGCCGCCGATGACGCAAATATGATTTGATCATCGGCATACAAAAGGCATTTGACGGTTAACTCGCCCATTCTTAACCCACATTCTTCATCTTTCAAAGTTTGCAAACACCGGTCCATAAATAGGTTGAACAGCCAAGGGGAAGCTACACAGCCTTGTCTGACACCTTTTTGGATGCCAAACCAGTCCGAGTAGACCCCACTGATCCTGACACAAGCACTAGAGTCCCTATAAAGAGACCTTAACGCCCGTATCAAACCAGCGCTCAACCCAAATGAGTTCAGTGTTTGCCATAACACATTCCTGTCCACTCTGTCATAAGCCCTTTCCAAGTCCATGAACGCACAAAAAACTTTCTCGCCTTTGTCGTAGGTCGCCTTTGTAAAAAATTGTGTCCAATGTAATAAAGAATTTTCTATCTATTTATCTACCTAAAATAACTTTATCTCCCTGTCCCTTACTTATACATAAATCACACATAAACAAACACCCAGACCAGGAATCATTAATTTTCGACACACAAGAATGTATTGTAGCGCAACGTCACTGTTAAACACTTAAAAGTTTTCGAAATAGGCAGACGCAGGTACATAAAAAACCCAGACTAGTGACGAGTAGGTATTAGCTTCAAAGATGCAGGGCGTCTGCTACTACAATCGTTAATCCGCCTGCTAAGCGAAAATTAAGGCAAATGCTTCCTACAACGAGAGAGGCTTGTCCAGCAGTGGACTTTCACGAGCTGATGGTAGAAGAAGAATAAAATTTTACATTTCTATGACGGAACTCTTTCTTCTCTGTAAATTGACGTTTTATCGTTGAATTATCTGTTACTTTACAAGTTTCTTAATGTTTGATTGCTCTTACTTGAGAGTCAAAAAATAATATAATATAGTTGTAAAATATGTGTTTTATAAAAGTATTTTCTTATTCTATTTTCTATTTATATTTCTGTTTTCTTCAATTCGACATAATTTCCTATAACAACTTTTGTGCCCATCTCGAGCATCATGAAAGAGTGGTCAGAAGAACTTTGATTAAAATTAATATAAATATGTCAAAATATTTCGATGCTATGTGACCCTAAAAATTAGGGTTATTAAAAAATAACAAGTACTGTAAATCTATGGAGTTAAAACAAGGATATATGCATATATAAATTTAATTAAAATTTAATAAGTTCTCAAAGTTCGTGATATACTTTATTTCTCAAAAAGAATGCAATGCATTCACTTAGATGAGAAACTTAACTTATTGATGTCATACGAAGAAAATCTATAAGCAATTGGAATTGGCCAATTGCTTATAGATTTCAAAACATATAATCTATGCTTGTTACGAGTTAAGAGCGTATGTTAGCATATAATTAACGCCGCCAATGGAACGGCTTCGCACATACTCGACTCGCCTAGACAGCTTTAACAATTATCTATATATCACATATCCTATACCTTTAAACGAGCAATTCTTGTATATAAATATATATATATAATCGGAATCTCGGAAACGGCTCCAACGATTTTCATAAAATTTTGTGTGCAGGGAGTTTCGGGGGCAATAAATCGATCTAGCTAGGATTTATTTTTAGAAAATGTCTTTTTGTCCGTGCTTTTAGGCAATGAAAAACTGCTACAATATCGTTATAATAAGAAGGTAAATTTTGACAGTTTGATAATGATTACAAATAGCTTAATTGGTATATTGGGCGGTCACGAAATCGTAATACCGTGGTTCGAGCCCAGACCGACTGACTTTTTTTAATTTTTTTTTCAAGTTCCTTTCTTTTTTGAGAAAATCAATTTTTCGAGCCTTTTTTTTTAGTATTTTTTAAAAACACGAAAATTTAAATTAAACAAATTGCACTCGTGATTTTATATTCAAATAACCAGTTCAGTTTTTTCTATTATATCGCTAAGATCAAAAAATATTATTCGTATTTCATCAGTATGTAATTTGTATCTAAATGTAATTCCCAAAACACACGAATTAAAAAAAACCGAGCGAAAAATACCGAGCAAAGCTCGGTCAACCGGGTACTTATAACTATCAGTACTTCGTGCGATAGAGGCGACGCTCGGCAGTCGTCCATAACGGGTAGTACATGTGTAATATTTTTCGACCGGATAAGGTTACTTGAACTTAATAAAACTAATATTAAACTAATTATTATTAACTAAATAAAATAATGACTTACCAAACACCGGTTCAACTTCGCATGTTTTAACAGTGCCATCAAACGATTTTGACCAACCAATTTCCTCATACTGTGGATAATACATGATAAAATTAATTTTTATACGATCTGCGTTTACTATCAAAAACTATAATACTGTTATAGAATAATGTTGCGCGCTATAAATTAGCGCCCAGTATATGGCGGGTGATTATTAGCGCCATCTGGTATCAAGCAGCAGAAATAGGAGCATCGAGATCTTTCTAGAGCTCTCCCACTAGCGCCATCTAGTATCGAACAGAAGAACTAAGTCTGATAGAAAATTCCACAATCGAATTTTCTACATATAGTAGGTCGGGACCGGTATTTGCTGGAACATTAGAGATGTTTCGGTGGAAAAGTCCTATACAAGGCGATACAAGTGAAGACTTAGGAGCGAAATAAAGTTAGAACTTAAGTGTTAAGCGAGATTAATTAGTGTGTATTAGTTTTAATTGTTATTCGGTAATTAAAGTGTCAATTTTGGTAATTCAATCGGCAATTTTTAATGTCCCGAATTTTAAGCTCATAATAATAATATAGCTTTTATAAAATATATTTATTTTAATCAACTTCTTTTAATAGTTTGTTGCAACTTTGGGTGTGCGCGATTTGAAAATTAGGAGTGTGTGGTTACCTCCACACTCCTACTAGATGTGGGAGTTAGAGATGTGGAGAAGTGGGGGTGTAAAGATGAGGTGTGATGAGGGTGTGAAAGAGTGAGGTGTGGAAGTGCAGAGGTGTGCGTGGGTATGTACGTGTGAGTATGTGTGTGTACGCACGGGCAGGCAGCGGCGGTCGTGCGCACGCCAGGCACAGGCACGCGCGTGAGTGTGGGCGGCGCGCAGGCAGGCATCCGCGTCGCGCAGCGCGCCGCACGCCTCGCCCGCGGTAAACAACAGCGCGTCCGACCGCAGCCGTCCGTCAAACCTGCACAGTGTAGTGAATCAACGCTCACAAACGACCACACATTTTACGTTACGGTAAGAGGATACAGCAAGTCGTTGGATGCAGGCGGCTCAAAACACCGCTTTATGGCATTCCTTGAGGAAGGCGTATGTTCAGCTGTGGACTTGGGAATAGTTGTAATAGGATGCCCATTTTTTCCCGATTTAATCTTTTAATTTATATTGACCGTTATCACAAAGTGCACAAAAAACATATTATACTTTACTTAATTAACATTATACAAAAAGAAACATTATACAATTAAATCACACTGAGAGTAATGCGAGAAGTCGGTGAACTTCACACTGTACAATGAGATAAATAATTTTATTTCGTTACTGTTACAATCTTTTAAATTTCCCTGCTGAACATAGGCCCAACAGGGTGTCCCATACATTGCCTCATAGGGGGAATATGTATGGTTTGTATGTATTATATTGCAATAATATAAATAAAAATAATGACACGCGACGCGCGTCTGAAAGCAGGTTGCAGCGTTTGCTAAATAAAAATGTGTGGTGGCACTGTTCAGTAAAATGTTGTTTTTATAATAAGCAAACCCGCCAGTAACGCAAGTATGCAAAAATGTTCTGTGCATTTGAATGTCATCTCAGGGTCACCTATAACAGGTGTCAATTGTAAGTAAGAAAGCGACCAGTAGCAAATAAACACCAGTGCAACCAACACATAGTTTCTTTTACTCCGCGCCTGCAAACAAAAATAGACCCTAACGCTAACAGACACCATAAAGAATATTTGCCAAAGATGCCACGGTTGGAAATCGGATTGACAACCGCAGTTTTTTTTGTCGATATTAGGAAGACACTGACACAAAATGGGCAGCATTTTCTAATTTGTTTCCCTCTGTCGCCTCTTACGACACTCAAGCGATCATATGGGGTAGTGGATATTCTTACACCACCCCTACAATTTACCAAAATAATAACCTACCAATGGAAGAAAGAAGTAACAGCCGTGGTAGCTCAGATGGTTAGCGCTCGCTGTAAATTTCACAGTACGCGAGCAACCCGAGTTCGATCCCCGCCGCCACCAATGAAATTGTCAATTGCAATTTTAAGTGCTGATTTACCACGTGCTCGGCGGTGAAGGAAAACATCGTGAGGAAACCTGCATGTCTGAGAAATAAAAATAAAATATTTAGAAAACGCATCGGGGCAGCGCGGCGGACACTTCCTTGCCCTAAAACCCTCTTAGATATTAGTAGAAGGCTTGTGCCCAGCAGTGGGACGTATATAGGCTGTAACTTTACTTTACTTTACAATCGAAGAAAAATGGGCGCCACAAAAACCACTCTATTCAAGTGCAATGCGCGATTATTTAACAGTGAATATGAAGATATGTGGATTGCGCGCTGTGGCCCTATACTTAGGCCTGCATAGTTACCGGATCTTTCAACGTTAAACTTTTTTCTGTGGTATGAAATAAAAGAAACGTGTTTACGTCAAAGAGGCTCAAAGTTACGAAGACAGCCACAGAAAAATTATTGTTGCATTCACGGAAGTTAAGACTCAAACACAGTTATATGTGTAAGAAATTTTAAGAATTTTTTTTAAGAAAATATGTTCTGGGAGTATTTGTGTAATTTACATGTACAACGCGGTCACATTAACTTGACGCATGGCTTTGATGACGTCATTTACAACAGTGTAACAGAGATGCTAACCATACTGACTACTGGAGTGCGGGGGCTGGCGGGCGGGGCCTCGCATTCCAGCGATGCGTCAAGTTAATGTGACCGCAATATAAACAGTTTATTCTAATTTATTGAATACGATATAATAAAGATAGTCGATGGTTACCTCGTTCATATGCAAAATATTTTTTTTTATTATGACGATCCTACGTCCGTTAAAAAACTGAAGGGAAAATTGGTATCATAATTTGCGTCATGTAGTTATCACTTAAGCATTAGTATCTAGTGAGCATGTCATTAAGAAAGCAGTGCGTGCGTTAGAAAGTGCGTGCGTGCGTGCGTGTGTTTGTGTGCGTATGCGTGCGTGCGTGTGCGTGCACGCGTGTGTTTGTATGTGTGCGTGTGCGTGAGTGTGCGTGCGTGCGTGTACGTGCGTGCGTGTAAACGTGTGTGTATGTGCGTGTGTGCGTGCGCGTGTACGTGTATTAGTGTGTGCGTATATTCGTGTGCGCGTATGTGTATGTGCATGTTCGCGAGTGTATGTGCATGTGTGCGCGCGCACGCGCACGTGTTTGTGTGTGTATGACTCACCCGCCATATATGAGCACGGCGAGGCGGTCGCGGTGAGGTAGCGGGCCGGCCACGTGCATGTGCCTGCGTGCATGTGTGTAAACTTACCCGCCATATATGAGCACAGCGGGACGGTCGCGGTGCGGCAGCAGGGCGGCCGCGTGCGCAGCGCGCGCCGCGCCGCGCACCTCTGGAGCTGCAAGCCACTGCCCGCACCTGCACACGAAGGGACCATCACGACCACGCATACGATCATTTATATATTTAATATAATAAAAAATTAGATCCCCACCTGACCATCATCAAACATGTTTATTGTTTAACCACAATGCTATAAAGATACAATTCCTTATGTTAACACCTGTTTTACATGGAACAAACAAATTCAGGAGGAGATTCGCTGACTTCTGTAATCTTATTGCGCTCTCTTTACCGTTAACAAATTATTCTACTGATGACTATGTCGATGTGTACCTCCTCTCAGATCAATTTTTTTATAGGAGAGAGGCAAACGAGTAAGCGGCTCAGCTGATAGTAAGTTGCTATTGCCACCCATGAACAACTGTAAGAGAATCGCAGATGCATTGCCTACCTTTTAAAAAGGAGTAGGCTCCTTTCTTGAAGATCCCAAAGTAGTATCGATTTGGAAAAATCTCTGGAGGTAGGCGATTCCATAAGGAAGTTGTGCGAAGAAGAAAACGCCTTTTAAATCGCAGTGGTGGACCGCCAGTCATCCAGATTTAATGGATGTTATAGCGAGTTTTGTCGCGATAAAATACGCTGAGTTGCAACATCTCTTCACAGTGCCAGTAAATCAAGCCGATCGGAAAAGGCTCGGTCGCCGACGATTCGAACAGCTCTGCGCTGGATGTGATCAAATGGAAGGAGCTGGCACTAAGAAACCACCGCCCAGATATGGGAACCTCCCATGGCCCCACCACCCCTCAGGTCATACGGGCCGAATCTCGGGATACGCGCGGTACTTGACTTACGTCATTCTATCTACCCCTTCTGGGGCTGACAGCACTTCGCACGCCTACGTCGTCAGGCCTTTCTTCCAGCATTCTGTCCTACCTTGTCTGCGATCATACCATCGATTCGCAAACTCGCGTAATAACCCGTTGTTCAATCCGAGTAGTAGAACAGTCCTTGAACCGTTCGAACTAATCATCCATCATTTTCGCTCTGAGGTCGTTCCCATAGAACATAGTGGAACACATCCTCCTCTGTCACACCGCACTCACGCATACTAATTTCGCAAAATCGCATATCGCTCAATCTCTTCCGAAAATATCCTCGGCTACCATGTTAGAGGCGTGGGGAGGGGTCTCCGGCCACCTGCACTTACCAGACGAAATGCATATAATCCAATACGACCAAAGAGAGATCAGGCGCAGGACCATCTGCTTTACGTGCTTTCTGAGGCAAGAGGTGACACCGGGCTGCTACTGAGAATTTCTTAACAGAAAAAACCCAATAACTATTGCGTATATATATTTATTTATTTATTTACTCGCGACTCACTCCAGATTCACCTGAATAGGTTCCATCAATATGGTAAGTCGCATACCTATATACAGATGTAACCAACATTTATAGTAAATGATTTAATTTGTCATTTGATTTTAAAGAAAAGTGCATTTACATTATTATTTAACAATTAATAAAGAAATATTTCTTCTGATTATTATAAACTTAATTAAAAGTGAAAGGAAGAGTGTATATATACAGAATGGGTCCCACATATATGCAATAAATGAAACCATATACTTGTTATCTCCTTTGCTGACGATATACAAAAAATGAACGTAATCGGTCCAGTAATTAGGTCAAAAAGTAGAGTTTTAATTTTAAGCAAATTTGAACACTATAGAATTAAGTCACTAAGTCAATGATTCAATGAACTTGAATGAATCCTTGAACATTAAAAAGCGACGTTGCCACGCAGTGCAAACTATTGGTATTGCGACATATCGACAGCGGTGTCTTTTGTCGGCGTGCCACCCGCATGCAACGTTGTCACTCTTCCAAGGGGTCAAGGTACGTTGTCTAAACAGAGTGTTCACTTTTACTGAATTTATTTTAATATTTATTTTGTTTGAAAATTTCACTTTTTTATTTTACGGGTTTTAATTTAATATTTAATTTTTCTACACTTCTACGGACTAGTATTACTTGTGGTTTCATTTATTGCATATATGTGGGACCCATTCTGTATATATATGAGTATGTGTACATATGTGGTAGAGCCATTCTGCAGTTATATTAATAGCTTAGTTGTAGCACGAATGGGTCGGCTCGACCAGGGAAGGACCACGCTCTCACAGAATACCAGCGTAAAATAGTAGCTTAATGCTGCTGTGTTTCGTATGATGAGTGTAGAGAACCAGAGACCTCTTTTACCGGAAACGAGGCATTCCATTTTAGTCCTCGCGGGTGACAACACATCTGCATTTTGATTCGTAATCGAGGATAGATGTAGATGTCTGTGGGCCGCAGCAACCACTCACCATCAGGTGGACTGTGTGCTCGTTTGTCACTCTATCCTATAAAAAAAGAGAAAATTGTATGATCACCTGACGTCGTACAACAAGGCGCCGCCCGAGTAGCATTTTGAAGCGGCAGGGTTGGCCACGATGGCCGCGGCGCTATCGTTGTGCGCATTGCCCCCAAAGACCAGCATAATGCCTATAACCAACAATAATACGAATTTTTAGAGTGATACCCAAATTTACCTACCAAACTATCAGTAAGTGATCCCTGCAGGACTTCAACGCTGTTTCTTCTGCATATCAATGATATGTTGCAAACCGGTAGCCAAATTTCCGGCAAACCTCCTGACACCATCCACATCATCTAGATGCTTAGCGGTCCACCAATGTACGTTTTACGTACGTTCTGCTTACGACCTCTCTGTAGAATAGTTTACCACCAGCAATTTTTCCGCACCGATACGACCTAGATACCTTCAAGAAAAGAGCTTTCCCCTGTTTAAAAGGCCGGCAACGCACCTGTAATTCCCCTGGCGTTGCGGTTGTTCATGGGCGGCGATAGTCATTTAACATCAGGTGAACCGTATACTCGTTTGCCCCCTCTGCTATAAAAAAAATCATTCATGCGTGCGTACGTGCGAACGCGCAATCGAGTGCGTGCGCGCGTGCGTGTGTGTGAGTGCGTGTGTGCGAGTGCGTGTGTGCGAGTGCGTGTGTGCGAGTGCGTGTGTGCGAGTGCGTGTGTGCGAGTGCATGTGTGCAAGTGCGTGTGTGCGAGTGCGTGTGTGCGAGTGCATGTGTGCGAATCCGTGCGTGCGAGTACGAGTGTGCTGGTACATGTGTGAGTGCGTGTGTACGTGTGTACGTGTGAGTGCGTGTGTGCGTGTGTACGTGTGCGTGCGTGCGTGCTCTCTCTCTCTCTCTCTCTCTCTCTCTCTCTCTCTCTCTCTCTCTCTCTCTCTCTTTTGTAACCGAACGGTGCATGAATTGTAGTGTGTGCTTAGGTATATATATGTAGGATAGAATAAGAGAGAGTTAGTAATAAACCTACAGTCAAGACTACTAGACGTATTATTATTTATTCCCCGAATCTCCCCACATTACATGGCGACCCTGCCAGGCGCTGCGCTGCTACAATGCAAGCGCACCGCCTGGACCTGCATAAGAAATTGAAGTAATTTATCAAATAAATATATAATAACAAAAATAACCTTATACCGGATGTGTCACTAAAATTTTTAATTACGAATATAAGAAGAGAGTACAATTTTTTTTTGAGAAATCGAAGTCGATTATACACTTAAAGAAAAAATGTTATAGAAAAAATGAAGAAAATACCTGAAAACAAATTATACAAGAAGCTCCAGTAACATTGTTTTAACAGCATAATCAATATTGACAAGTTCCAAGAAAGAAGATTCCAAGAACAGAAAACTTCTTAATCAAAATTCCTTCAAGAGAAGAATAAAGAACTTAAGAAAAAAGAAGCGTACGAGGAAGTCCAGGCCCAACCACATCGGGGAGCTAACAACATCTTCGAGTGCCAGAGCAGCAGAAAGAAGTCAGGGGTACAACGAGCGACTAGTCAAGTTCTGTAGCAGGTACAAGACGTCTCGAAAGCACCGAATGTAAGTCTAATTATATAATAATGGTGGCGATGTCTATTGTCAAATTATATTATTACTTACATAATGTTATACACAGAACTGGGGAAAGAAAATTTTTAAATCATTCATTAAAAAGTAGGAAAAATATTAGTACTATTAATAGAAAAATTCAAAATTATGTATTATACCACAACAATTAATCGGTAAATAACTACTTAATAATGATAATAATAATATTTGTTTTTTGCAACAATATTGTTAAACAATGGTGTTTAAGTATAATTTAGTTCTACATATTCTACCATAGTAATGTGTATATTTTAATGGACAAGTAACTATAACAATATTTATCGAAATTTTAACAACATATAAATTATTCAATATTTTTTAATTGATATGTTAACTTTCTAATTAATTATGTAACAGCATCAGAGGAAATACCAACTTTATATTATTATTATTATAGCTCAATGTCATATACTTGGTATTATAGGTTATAAATGTTAAATCCAATTATCGTTATTTTTTTTCTGTTTTTATGTCAAATTTATTAATTCACTATTCCATTCATAACGAACTAATGCAAATAAGACAAAATAGTAGTTCCCTAAATAATTATGGCAATAAAATCGAACAATTATTCGTAGATTTGACGATTTCCCAAGCCGATGGTGACCAAAACGCGCATAAAAATTTTACGTCCTATAAATGAAAAGATCGCTATTAAAAGTTTCACAAATGCCTTGCGAAATCGACAACTCAATATTATTTTGTCAGCACGTAATTATAGTACGTTAAAAGAAACAATTAGAGCTGCAAAGGATGAGGAGAGATATTGAAATTAACCCTAATAACGATAATAATGTAAATAATCTTTTTATTATATTTATTATTTTTATTATATTGTAAAATAATTTTTTTTTCGAGACCAATAGTATATTTAGTTGCGAATATAGTAATTGTGTTGAGTTAGCAATAGATGGTATCAAATGTAGATGACTCGTAGATACCGGCGCTTCCGTAAGTGCGATTAAATATGACACGCTTAGTAAACTAAACATTTCATTACAAAAGAAACCGATTACAAAAAACGGAATTGGAGGCAAATTACGAACCGTGGGATTTGTTGATGTGGGATTGTCTGTTGACGGGCTGAAATTTAATAATAAGTTTCATGTTATAAAGCAGTTGCCGTGTGAAACTTCTGGAATTTTAGGTATAGATTTTTCATTTTCATTTCATAATTATTTGAGTATACCTCCGATATCAATGCGAGTATGAAAGAAAGAAATGTTCAAAAATGAGAATACGAATGATTGAGTGGTTAAGTTTCGTCAATGTTGGACTGATCACCCAAATATTTGATGATGCATAACTAGTAGTATTGAATCCGTTAAGAGTGAGAATTATGAAAGCATAAAATGAATAAATATAAAAGAAAATAATTGACCTTAATGAATAGGTAATGGAGAGATACGGGAACGTCCATCACTGGTATATAACATATAGTCCTCGAGCAGGGTATGTTTCCGTGATTGGATGATAAAATCGGGCGTAACGGGTACTAGGGAACAGTACCTTCAGTACAAGTGATGTACACGAGTTTACACATATTAGTACTGTTAGGGACCATAGAAGTCTTAAATTTGTTACCCTTAATAATGGTACATGGAGTTTTCCTCCGTGACAATTGTTGGAGTCCTTTTAAAATGACTTAAACGTAGACCTCAAGGTTGTGCGCACAACCCAAGGTACTGTTACCTTGATATAGAATAAAAAGTTTATGTACCAATAAAATGAAATGTATGTTACGAAAATGTAATAAAATACCCAAATAAATGGTGGCCCATATTTATAAAGTACCCGCGTGATAAATATCACGAAATAAAATATAAATGAAATGAATTAATACTCCGATTCCCGGTATCTAATAAATAAATAAATAAATATAAGTGAATAGAAAGAGAGCTAGCTAAAGGTCAAAAATATTAGGAAGAAATAAAAGAAAGTACGTACAAGAATTATGGAAAAAATGCCTATTAATCGGCAAAAATACAGGATAATAAGGGGATCCCCGAGCAAATCAAAAAGTGTGTAGTTATTTTCCATTTCTGTATACTATTATAGGACTATTAATGCTACCCAAAATGCGACTAAGAAGTTACGTAATACGTACGTAGTTATGTAATAACTATAGGGATCGATTTACACAATTACGCGAAAATGTGTTGTGTGTGTATGTATTGTGCGCGTAATTGTTTTTACCACATTTGTATATGAATTTACGAGATTTTTTTTCATATTTAGACACATTAATTCATATATACAGTAAATCTGGTTGATATTTTGTCATATGTTTTTTATGTAAAACTCGTACATTTTAAACTATATTTGGTTTATATTTTGCTTATAAGATAAAGTCCAGAGTCTATCAATACCTTCGATCAATTATGTACTAGATTCCCGATAAGCGCTTCAAAAACGGCCAGAAAAATAAGACCACAAACACTACTGTGATATTACTTCAAATTAGTATGGTCCAATCATAGCCAACGTAAAAACGTCGAAATGCCGCAGTGCGCGTTCAAAAACTGTGTAAATAACCCCCGTAACACCAAGATTTCGGAAGGAATATCTTTTTTTCGGTAAGTTTATATCACTAAGTGATTGATGACACTGATGATTCGTTGATTGACCTCATCATTACTTCCTCTTCTGATCGTGTGATTCAGTTTGGACAGCTCTCTGCTCCTTGTTTCTCACGTCACGACTTGATTTATTTTTCTTATAAACTTAAACCTCCAAAACAGAAACCTATTTTTCTGCAGTTACGCAATTTTTCAAGAATAAATATTGAGAGTCTCAGGAGAGACGCATCTTCAATTGATTTTGGCCCTTTGGTGGCAGCTTCTAACGTCGATGATAAAATATCCTTTCTAAATAATAGCATCCTGAATCTGTATAATATTCATGCTCCGGTACATTATGTAAAAGTTAAGCGTCCTCCTGCTCCCTGGATGACTAAAGGGGTACAAGTGGCAATGGCACGGCGAGATCGGGCTTTCCAGAAGTATAAAAAGAATCGCTCAGAAAAAAATTGGTCTAACTTTAAAACGCTAAGAAACAGATGCAATCAGGTGGTACGAAATGCTAAACGCCGCTACATTCATGACAAAATAACTAATTCTTCGCCCACTGAGTTATGGAAATTCCTCAAGTCTATCGGAATTAATAAAACTAACTCTCCGGAATATGGCGCCTCTCTCAATTTGGATGACATTAATCGTCACTTTGTTTCTATTACTTCATTGGACCCTCAAGTCCGTTCTCAAACTATTGCTTCTATAGAATCAATGCAGCGTCTCCAGATCCCTGACTTTTGTTTCTCCCCTGTTACTCAGGATGAAATTAAAAAAGCTCTGTTAGCCATTAAATCCAAGGCTGTGGGTTATGATGAAATTAGTAAGCAAATGGTGTCTATGATTCTTGAGTACCTTCTTCCAGCTATAACACACATTATAAATTATTCTCTGGACTCAGGTCAATACCCTTCTGCATGGAAAAAAGCTTTTGTAAGACCTCTTCCTAAAATACCTAATCCTGTTTTCCCTAATTATTTTCGTCCTATTTCAATTCTCCCATACCTCTCTAAAGTTCTGGAAGCCTGTGTTTTTAAGCAAATATCTGTATTCGCTGCAAAACATAACCTGCCGAATGAATTTCAATCGGGGTTTCGCTCTGGTCACAGTACTACCACTTCGCTTATCAAAGTCACAGACGATATAAGAAAGGGCTTAGATGAGCAAAAATTAACAGTGGTGGTGCTTATTGACTTTTCAAACGCTTTCAACACAGTGGATCATGGTATCCTCCTATCCATCCTTAAACACCTTAAATTTTCATCCCCAGCCTTGGAATGGTTTTCTTCTTATATTCGCGGTCGCCAGCAATCGGTTCGCTCAGGTCAGCGGTTTTCTGCATGGGCTGAAATTGAATCTGGTGTGCCGCAAGGCGGAATACTTTCTCCTATTATGTTTTCCTTATTTATAAATTCTATCTCCTCAGTTTTAGATTGTTCGTACCATCTGTATGCGGATGATCTCCAGCTCTATGTACAGTCAAGCTTAAACAATCTTAACTTTGTAATACACAAATTAAATGATAACCTGGAAGCCATAAGAGAATGGTCATGTAAATATGGCGTTTCTGTTAATCCTGCCAAATGCAAAGTTGTAATATTCGGAAGTTCGCAATTATTGGCTAAGGTTGATTATGGATATCTGTCTCCTGTATTTTATAATGGAAGTTTGATTCCATATCGTGATTCCATAAAAAATCTTGGCCTGTACATGGATAAAACTATGACCTGGAAATTGCAGATCTCTGAAGTCGTAAAGTTGTTGCTACCTTGCGTTCCCTTTATCGTCTTAAAAATTTCCTACCCTTCAAAACCAAGCTAACGCTGGTTCATTCCCTTATTCTACCTATTATCAACTATGCCGATGTATGTTACCCAGATCTGTCAGAAAATCTTCTAAACAAGTTGGAGCGCCTTCTTAATAATTCCATAAGGTTTATTTTTGGTTTACGTAAGTATGACCACATATCATCCTATCGTTCAAAGCTTAAATGGCTACATATACGTCAAAGGCGATGCTCTAGAATTTTACTTGTACTTTATTCAATTTTAAACGATCCAAGGTCGCCTTCTTATCTTAAGGATAATTTTCATTTTTTTCATCCGATCGACGGTCGAACATCCCGACAGTCAAACCGTCTGAAGTTAAGGTTTCCACAGCATAAGTCAAATTTTTTCAGGTCGTCTTTTACGATACAAGCCATACAACTTTGGAACACCCTCCCCAACGATATTAAGAATGCCACAAATAAAAAAGCTTTCAAAGTTCTTCTCCGAAAACATTACCTGAAGGAAACTACTAATTAACGCTATTTTTCCTTAATTTTGTCTTTCTTTTCTTCTTTTTTACTTCAAATATTTATTTCATTATATATTATTCAAACATTATATTATATATATGTATATGTGTATATGTATATATATATGTATGTATATATGTATATATGTATATATATATATATATATCACTCATTTGGATATTTATTTACGAAGTTTATAAGCATGTATATATATTATATATATGTATGTATGTAATTTGCATATATGTATATTTTAATGTATAAGCACTTATTTACGTATAATTGTCGCACCTGCCAACAATTGTCCTTGGCACCCAGGGTTGACTGGCAGAGAATGCCACATGGCATTAAGTCCGCCCTATGTACCCTTTAGCTTAAGGTGTTACGTGTAAGTTTATAAATAAATAAATAAATAAGTGTTTTTCATAAAATAAAAACAGAACTAAATAGCAAAAATAATTCATTTAGCTAATATTATGATTGTTTGGCCAATGTTTTCTACAGCGCAACAACTACCTGTAACAAACATCGACTGTTCTTGAATAAATATGCATGGAGTAATATAGTTCTTTAATATATATTATTTTTGTTTGTAGGTTTCATAAATTAATAGATATAAGAGACATGGCTGGTTTATGTTATGCTTCAAACGACGTGTTCGACATATGCATGAAAACCGAACGTGTTATACGCAACTGTCTTCGCATAAGTGGTGGCAAATCAATTCAAAAAATGTATGATAAAAACTTTATATGTGTCAATGTTTTAAACGCAAATATTGAAACGGATGTGTTTTCTGGGGGGAACGAACGCAACCAAAATAAGTTTGGTGAAACTAGTTATAGAAAGATTCATATATGTAAGATTACATTATATTCGTAAAATAGAAAACGCTCAAGTGAAAATTAGTTCAAAAAGACAGCTTTATAACAAGCTGAATCTATTTAAAGGTAATTAAACATGCCAACATTACTACCTGAAATACTTTTGTATTATTTCTTGTACCTTTATTTTTTTAGTTCGTATTAATAAAATAACTTAACTGACTTCCGAAAGAAAAGTTATTTTACACTTTTTTTCTATTTGTCGAAGTCGATTGAAAATAGCACCTACTACTTAGTCCTACTACTTTTATAAATCGGTCAAAAATATTTGCCACCATACAAAACGACCCTTGGCCTAAAATATTTATATTCTGTAACTCTACGTCTTTCAATACTTACTGTGTTCCGAGCATTGAAATATAATACCAAGAACTACGTCTACTACCAAATTAGAGTAAGCACGAAAATGTCAACATAATGTTTTAACCTTATTACTTAAGAGTTTAAGTTTCATTTTAGAATAATTAATTTTGTACCTATGACCTTTTATTTTCAAACGACATTCTAAACTTATTGTTTTTAACCTTTCTCTGATGAAAGGACTTAAATAAATATATTTCGCAATGGTGATTAAACTTTATGTTAGAGCGTTATTAAGGTTTATAATAAACTAAAGTGGTTAATGTTATTAAACTTTTTTCTAAGATAGTTATAGATGTTTACGTGTGTGCAAACGTGGCCACTTGTGCGACTTATATTTGTTCCTGATCCTTAATCTAGTATATAATTGATCGAAGATCAATACACTATTATTATAAATTTATTAATTTAATAGTATTCTTTTTACGTTTTTTCTTTAGAAAAGACAACGGAACCAAAAATTACGTTATTTGTTTGAAATAAAATTGCCTTTTTCAATGTTAATAAATATTTCGTAAAACAAACTTGAGCTGTATACCTACTAGTGTTTTCTTTTTTTATATAAATTTCATGTCATGAAAAAATGAGTTTTCGAAATTACAAATAACTTAATTAGGTAATGATATTTTGTTAATTTTCCTATGTAAAAGTAATGAATAATATACCTTTACAAAATGAATTTAAAATTGAATGTAACAATCTATATTTAGAGGTACAAACTATTGGGAAAGTTAAATTCATTTTATTTATAATATCATTTTAATGCATGGTTAAAACTAGGTACCATTATACAACGTAATCGAAAAAAACGTTCCCATGAACATACTTAGAAATTAAAACAAAGGTGTCACAAACCGCTTACGCGGCTGAGATTGTAAGTTGGATTTGATCCCTGTAATAATTATGATTATGTTGTACTAGTAATATTAAAATCATTTTTGCCAACTAACAGTCTATATGTAAAGCAAAGAAAGGATTCTTTTGACCAGAGTTAGATACTACATACATAATTAATAACATCCTACTAATTATGCAAAGCGATGTGACAAGTGTTGCGACATATACAATTAATAAAAATATATGTGCCAATGGTTATAACCGATTTATAGGATATTCCACGTTTCATAGAGTTTATTTAGATTTAGTAGGGCCCTAATGTAAGAATAGTTTTAATAATGTTTATATACTCACACTACAATGTGTTTTAAATAAGTATGCTAAAGTTTATATACTATTTCAATGGCATTAGCTTCAGGTTTAAAATGAATAATATAGTTTAAGTTTAAGAATATAGTAAAATTGTAAACATCCTATAATATTTTTGATAACTGTTTTGTTTTAAAAACTGTATTTTCATGTCTAGTGAATTAATAGTTATATATGAAAATTTTAAAAGTTATGCAGTAATGATAGGCGAACTAAAATTATTTTACAATAAAAACTTTAAGAATCAATACAATTCGTAACGAATTTGATGATTATTTAATAAATTTAAATACAGAGATAGAAAGTTTTTTTTTAAATTACGGTGTTTACGATATTTTATTTTTATTTTATTATGTTATAAATATGATATAGTAGGTATAAGAATTTTAATATTTTAAAATAATGTACAATTGTTTTGTACACCAAGTTATGTTACATTTAAAAAAAAATATTTTTGTGAATGATTTTTTTTCTTTTTGCCGATGGCGTGTAGTGTGTGCTTAGGTATATAATATATGTAGGATAGAATAAGAGAGAGTTAGTAATAAACCTACAGTCAAGACCACTAGACGTATTATTATTTATTCCCCGAATCTCCCCACATTACAGAATTAATGAAAACGTATGAAAAGTGAATGAGCTTAATTTGATATTTTTGAATGAAAATTAAAGATATAAAACATACCAGGTGAGACGAATGTAGCCGTATGTAAGTATCTAGGTGTCGGTGCAGATGGAAGCGGCCTCCATACTTTGGTTTCTACGTCGTATTCGTATAATGCAGACGACGGCGCCTATAAAAAGAAAATATTACGAAACTTTTCAGTCAGCTCCCACTATACACTATTATTAAAAATACACTATTATTAAAAAAACATGCAAGTCTTTTGTCACTTTTCCTGAGAAGGTCTCTAGGTTGCAGGGCTTGTTAAAGCGCTGCCGATGCCGATGGCTTATTTTTACTTTTAAAACTGCTTTGTAAAAGCCAATTTTCAATGAAATCATGCCAATTCCAACATACTTCTACATAGATTCTATAACAGCGTAGTTTATAATTTTTTATAAACCCTAGATGGTTAATCGCACTGACAGCGTAAAATAGCCTATTCACTCTTGCCTTGAAGACGCCCGGACTGCCTAGATAGAAAGACAGACGCCAGCAATTCATTTCACCCCTTTGCTGCACTTAGCCGAGTGCCGATGTTCCACTTCGGACTCGGACACGACGCCGGTACGTACACTCGCCGCACAGTGTGTACCACGCAGAGCTGCTGATGCACCCACGCGACGGTAGCTAACCTGCGCCGCCTCGGACTCGGACACGAGGCCGGCGTGCACGTACACTCGCCGCGACAGTGTGTCCCACGCAGAGCTGCTAACGCAACCACGCGACGGTAGCTAACCTGCGCCGCCTCGGATTCGGACACGAGGCCGGCGTGCACGTAAACTCGCCGCGACAGTGTGTCCCACGCAGAGCTGCTAGCGCAACCACGCGACGGTAGCTAACCTGCGCCGCCTCGGATTCGGACACGAGGCCGGCGTGCACGTAAACTCGCCGCGACAGTGTGTCCCACGCAGAGCTGCTAGCGCAACCACGCGACGGTAGCTAACCTGCGCCGCCTCGGATTCGGACACGAGGCCGGCGTGCACGTAAACTCGCCGCGACAGTGTGTCCCACGCAGAGCTGCTAGCGCAACCACGCGACGGTAGCTAACCTGCGCCGCCTCGGATTCGGACACGAGGCCGGCGTGCACGTAAACTCGCCGCGACAGTGTGTCCCACGCAGAGCTGCTAGCGCAACCACGCGACGGTAGCTAACCTGCGCCGCCTCGGACTCGGACACGAGGCCGGCGTGCACGTACACTCGCCGCGACAGTGTGTCCCAGGCTGCTGAGTGTCCGAAGCCGGCGCGGGCTGACCAGCCTCGAGTTACCGCTCCCGCCCACGCGCCCTCTTCTATGTAATACTCCTGGAGTTTAAAGAAATTTATAACTTTTTTTTTGTGTGATTCTTCTGAATATAATGGCGGTAGATACACATGTAAAATATATACATATATGCATGCTTAAGGCGGACTTTCAAAGTCTGTACTATGCAGCGTTAGCGGGATTAGATTGGTCTCATTTAATGACTTTTACAGACGTAAATGCATATTTAACAAAGAACTATTTAACTTCTATCGATAAAGGGTTAAAATTTTAATTGACAACGCATATGAGCAGCATCTTAAGTTGATACAGAAAAACATAATGGACGATCCGGTATTAGTTTGGAAATATGTTAGTGATAAAAAGAAAGAAAGACGACATACGGAAACATAAATAATAGTAATATAAGGGTAAAGACGTAGCAGGTCAAGATGCGGCTAATGCCTTTGCTGAATATTTTTGCTTTGTATTTCATGATGAAAAGTCCCTATTAAATTATGTTGATGCCGAAAGTACGGCAAATTTACAAGTAAATATGGTGCCCATCTCAGTCAGACAAGTAGACGAGAGTGATTTCAGATTGGCAATTAAACGCCTAAAGCCACGATCCGCTGGTGGCCCTGACCGCGTTCCTGCTTTTCTTGTCAGGGATTGTGCGCCAGTTCTCACCTCTCTTATTCATTTTTAATCTATCTCTTAGACAGGCTATATATCCAGAACAATGGAAAATATCTAGGGTGACGCTTGTTCCAAAGGGAGAACCTGGAAAGGATGTTTCTGCTTTTAGATCTATAGCGGTGCTTTCGATTCTGGCGAAGATATTTGAAACCATATTGAATTTCCGCATTAGCAAACAGTTAGATAACATTTTGTATGACAGTCAACATGGGTTTCGAAAAAGTCGGTCAACGAATACTAACCTGATAGCAAACGTGAAGTGACTATGTATGTGCAGACATGGATTCTAGAAGACAGGTAGACGCCGCACATTTCGACCTTAGGAAAGCTTTTGATCTGGTGAGTAATGACACACTGTTACAGAAGCTAGCTAAGTTGGGTTTTACTCCGAAGCTTCTACAATTCTTTGCTAGCTATTTAGATAATCATAGTCAATTCGTTACTGTAAGTGGTTACGAGTCCGCTAGTTATTTTACTAGATCTGGTGTGAGTCAGGGTAGTATTCTTGGCCCTACGCTTTTTATTTTATTTTTATAAATGACTTGCCTACCAAAGTTAAACATGCGAAGTGCCTGTTATTCGCAGATGACCTAAAATTAAGCTTGGGAATTGGCAGTGCTGCTGATGCACAGGCTCTTCAACAGGACATCGATGGGGTATCGGAATGGAGTAAGGTAAACCATCTTTCTCTTAATGAGACTAAATGCAAAGTTATTACTTTTGCATTAAAACCGAATCTTATAATTATCAATTGTAACTTATTTAACGCGCCTATGGTAAGAGTATATGACATAATTGACTTAGGCTTATTATTAGATACAAAATTAGATTTTCACAATCATATGATATCCATTTGCAAGTCAGCTAGTAAGACTTTGGGTTTTGTGATGAGGACTGCTGCTGACTTTAATGATATAAGGGTGGCTAAAGCTTTGTATAATGCGTATATTCGGAGTAAACTAGAGTATGCAGCTGCGGCCTGGAATTCTAATGAGAATATACTATCATGTTAGAGAGAATACAATGTAAAGGGGGATGCCCATATTAGGCCATGTAACGCCCAACAATGTGCATTTGTTAAAAAAATATATCTTTATTTATGGTTATTAATCGCGGTATTCATTTATCCTAAAACAATGGGAATATTTTTGCACAAATTAAAAGTACCGAAAAGATAAAAATAAAATTAGGTAAATACGTAATTCATTAGTCTGTGAATAAAATAAAAAATGTTGCCAATCACAAAAATCATTAAAAAATCGATTCCCCTTTTCGATCGATTACTTATGGTGTCATTATTACCATGCATATATGATCTTTCGATAACTATTACGATGTTATGATATAGGTTTAAAATAACCGTTGACAATGGATATTTATCCAAAGCAGTCGATACGCAACCGTTATAACCAAATGTTTACCGACTACAGACGAAAAAGGATGGTTATGTTTTTACTGTGTGTGCGGATTAGGCTATGTTGAATCGTTTTTTGCTATGGTGCTTAAAACGTAGGATGCATTTTATTATTGAGGGAGCTACTATCAAAGAATATTTTATTCGCTTAACTCGTAAAGTACTTGACCAACTTTAAGAATTCTTTCACCACTAGATTGTTATGTATAATTTTAGATATCTAATATAGGGTTAATTTTATTATAGAGGGCGCTACTTTCAATGAATACGTTTTTTGGCTAATCTCAAAAATTACTAGACCGATTTTGAAAATTCTTTCACCATTACATTGCTAATGAGGGCGTTAGCTGTGTGATAAATTATATTATTACAATAAATAATTGTGAGATTAATATTTTCTAAATAAATAAAACTAAATACCTACCTAAGATGTTCAAATCCAATTATTATTTTTACAATTTAAGAATCGTATTTACACACTTTACTTACTCATTGATTATTGTAGATAAAGAGGTAATAAACCTAAAGTAAAAGAGCTCCGCTTAAACGAAAAAACTATTTATTAGAATAAAACTAAATGTTGAAAAAAAGTGGTTCAGTGCGAGTCGGACTCGCAGGTCCATGAAGAGTTCAGTAGTAACAAGCATATATTTTAAATCGAGTCAAAATACCACTATCATTATCGCCAGCAACAAATTATTTTGTTTTTCATAGTGTTTGTATAAATAACAAAGTTGTTTTTGCGGTTCCTTAAAATGTGCTACTTGTATCAAAAAAAGGACTATTATACATTAAAGGGGTTTCTGTGGTTTATTCATTACCAAAGAGAAAAAACTTATTGCGCAAAATAGGTTTTTATTAATTTCAAGTCATCAAAAGCGGCAGTCAACCATTAAAAACTAAAACAACCGTTGTTATAGGCTCGGTTGAATTCATTGACAACCTTCACATTTATAGTTATGATAATTAAACAAGCGAATTACTAGCTGATTTACCAAGAATTCTTTAGAGTATAACAAAACGCTACTGCACAAGTTAACTGTTATTCTTATCTGTTTTTAACATAACATTTAAAATGGAATCATGTTATGATAATTCAAGAAGTTAATTTCCAGCTGATTTACCACGAATTCTCTAAAGCATAACAAAACAATACAGCACAAGCTAACTGTTCTTAAAAATACATTTGAAATAGAGTTTCAATAAATAAAGGAAATTATATTTTAAAAAGCGTGCAGAACTTAAAACGCGTCAAAGATTATTCTTTTTATGATATTATTAATCGAATAAAAATCGATATCATTCCATAGATTTTATGACCGTTAAGTGGCAACATCGTATCCGACAGGTAGGCCGCTGTCACTGTTATGTCACAAGAATTAAATTACGTGTTGTTATCGTGTTATTGTTCTGTTGTAAAAGTAAAATGCAATTGTTGATCTCTCAACAATTGGTTCGAACACAGCAGGTAAATAGTTGGTACATATCACGATGTGGTATGTCTTCCTCTAAGAAATGCTTTATAACTGAGTTTACTTGAATAATATCAATATAATAATTGTAGCTTCTTTATTAGGTATAAGTTTCGAGTACAGTGAACGTGTAGTGTGGCACTCGCAAAATGCACCAATAGTTCGTCTTGAACATATATACATCAGCTGTGGCACTGACACTTATGAGAATAAGATCACACACATTGTTTGTCTTCGATTTTCCACGTGAGGAATTATTTGCGCTACGTGAGGTAAGTGTTTAACATGTTTAACATTTCAATTTATTAAATGTGATCCATATATCTGATAATTATACATGTTTTTACACTGATTGTATATCAACTCAAGAACTTGTTTTATTTTTTCACATCTGCCCTAGCTATATCTGACAAACATACTAGCTTATTTATGAGATTAACCAGTTTTATCAACTACCAAGAAAGGAGACAGTTGATTTTTCATTGTTTTTGGACTGCTGGTAGTCTGTCAGTCCTTAATTATTAAATAATATAGGGCATTAAATCCGTCCTTGTGCAGTAACATTTAACTTGATAAATATTTTATTTATATTTGAGTTTGAAATAAATCTATTTTATTTTTTCACTTTGACTTCATTTTTTGTATTTTACATTATTTCAGTTGTCATGCCGTGTATATCATAATTGCTGGCAATGAACTGATAGAACAGCATCATGTTCAACTGCAGAACGGGAACCATCTGAATCATCTAGTCCGTCCTCGTTGCAATCTGAAGTGAGTAATGTATTGCACCCAGAACAACAAAGCTTAGATCATACATCACACAGTGTACTGCTAACTAATTATATAAAAGCACAATGTTTTTTACCAGGTTGTAACAGTTCCATCAGCATTGCAAGTATGTTTTTTTGTGATTAACTACATATTGCGATAACAAACATACATAGTGACAAGTACTATGTATGTGTGTTATACTTGGTAGAGCCATGCTGCAGTTATATTAGAAGTATAGTTGTAGCATGAATGGGTCGGCTCGACCGGGGAAGGAGCACCCTCTCACAGAATACCAGCGTGAAATAGTAGCTTAATGCTGCTGTGTTTTGTATGGTGAGTGTAGAGAACCGGAGACCCTTTTTACTGGAAACGAGAAAATGATCTTAGTCCTCACGGGTGACAACGCATCTGCATTTTGATTTGTAATTGAGGATAGATGTGGATGTCTAAGGGTCGCAGAAATGTCTCCAGCAGATGGTGAATCTCAGTTAATGACAAGATATGCTAATAAATCCAGAGCCGTGACTATGTGTCGATATGGGTACTAGAGGTGGTGAATGGCATTTTTAAAACTGAATTTAAAATATTTCATCAAAATTACTTTAACAGGGCTTCTACACATTTGATGATAGACTGCTGTGGCTTCTGCTATAGTTAATAAATTGCACACAAAAATAAGGGACAGGGATGATGCGGCTCAAATACTTGAAATAGTTCATCAAAATATGGAGACAAATAATGATTTTTCTGAGTATGCTAGGGAAAACAATCTAAATAGAGCTAGGGCAGGCAGACTTTAGAAATATAAATGTAGACTTTAAAATGTTAGGGAATTTCCTGTTTTAACTTACAGCGACTTAATATTAATTGCTTGTGTCACATACCAATTAAAGCAAGCTCGCTACTATTATGGTGAGCATATAAGATTTAATGGTTGCTACCGGATAGAACTCTGTAATAACCAGAGGAGCAGCATTATGGAAGGAATAAAGTTAAGCCCTAGCTGATCTTTACTTAGGGCTAGAATTGCAAGTCATCACTATTAGTCGTAAAGTGTATTTTATTATATTAATTCTATATAATATCTAATATATAAATTCTTTTTTAGGAAGGATGCTTGGTACTACCACCTGCTTAGGACCCTGTAATTAATGAAATTAAAAACTCAAGCATACCACTGCAAGACTTCTAGACACAGTAAGTTCATTCTGTAGATCGGACAATAAATAAAAATTAAAAATCTGAAGGTACTCCGGGTTAACGCTGACATTGGGACGTCGGTCACCTCAGTCTGTCGTAACCATGGGTGCTGGAAAGCACCCGAAATGTCTGGAATTAAAAATCAAAGAAATAAAACGCGATAAAATCGATAAAAATAGTTGTTAAAAAAACTGCATTTGTGAAAATAAAAACTTCAAATATTTTCAAAACCCCGACTTTTTTTAAAGCAATTCCTTTACCATTTCATTGTTTTAATTGCATATTATCATATCTATATGCTTTTATATGTGGGCACTCATGGCCGAAGTGTCTATGAAGACTGGGCATTGCCCTTTGCTTATTGGGTTTATAAGAAGAGTCACGGTTACTACCCTTATTTGTATCCTTCCCTATTCGTTTTGGGTATGGTTAATTTAGAAAACTTAATGTTTAGGAGGTTGATGTCAACTATTAGGTATTATCTTTTTATAATTCACCACAAGTTGGACTGCCAGTCGGTTGTGGAGAGAAGCGGTTTGTTGGTGCCCAGGTACCTGCAGAGAGATAATGGAGGAACGGTGGCACCGCGCCGTAGGCCGCGTCTCCTAGACAGACCAGTTACACGTACCAAACGTCTATGCACTGCCTATGCACCAAGAAATCGAGCATTGATACTGTTGCCCGCCTAAGTTGATGTCATGTACCCGCTACTAGCGCCATCTAGTGTCGGGGACCAGAGCGAGGATGGCTTCCTAGAAAATGTCAATCTTGACTTTCGACCAACATCGCCATCTAGTATCGAACAGAAGAATTAAGCTTTCTAGAAGCCTCACACTCGAACTTTCTGCGTCTGGTCGGTCGGCGCCCATATCTACGGGAATATTCTGGATGTTTCGGTGTAAACGTGTATTTAAACCCACTGCATGCCACGATCGGGGTAGTATTGAATTTGGCGAGACAAGCGAAGCTTCGAAGCGAAATAGAGTGAATCAGTGTGATAATTATTAGTGTGATTTAAGTTTTAATTGGTGTTCGGTAATAAAAGTGAAAATTTTGGTAATTCAATCGGCAGTTTTTATTGTTTAAAGTTTACAAGAGTAAAGTTTACAAGAGATGGAAAGTGTGAGAGTGATATCGAAAGAAGAGTGAATGCAGGAAACATGGTGAATGGAGCTTTGCACTCCTTTATGAGCAGTCGGAAGGTGTCTAACAAGGCTCGTTTGGCTGTGCATGAGGGGTGTTGGTTCCGACACTCATGTACGGAAGTGAAAGTTGGGTATGGCAGAAGAAACATGAAAGTAGAATAAATGCAGTTGAGATGAAAACATTAAGAAGTATGATAGGAGTTAAACTGAGTGACAGGATAAGAAATAGTGAGATAAGGAAACGTTGTGGTCTGAAAGAAGATGTAGTGACAAAAATTGAGAAAGGTATGCTGAGATGGTTTGGCCACATCGAGAGAATGAATGAATAACGATTGACGAAAAAAGTGTATAAGGCGAGTGAGAATGAAAGTGCTGGAAGGGGTAGACCTAGGCGGACTTTTCTAGACCAAATTAGGGACGTCTTGAAAAAAGGCCAGGTTAAGAGTACCCTAAACCGTAGAGCATGTATGAAGGGAATAATGAAAGTGGACGAAGCGAAACAAGTATGTAAGGATCGTAGCAAGTGGAAAGAAGTGGTCTCTGCCTACCCCTACGGGAAAGAGACGTGAGTATATGATTATATGTAGTTTTTATTGTCACGAACCTCAAGCTCGTAACAATACTACTAGTGGACATACTCACTCAACACGATGAAATTGACATATTTGCAGACAGTATGACACGTCTGCTGACTCTTTTTTATAAAATTATGGATAATAAAACAATTTAATTTGCTTGACTATGTACTATTTATTACTTTGTATTTAAGATGTAATTTTAACTATGGGCATATATTCTAATTAGCTTTTATTGAGATTATGAATTGATATGACAAAATATTTCATAGCCTGACATTGTATGATTGTGACCTTTTTCTTTTTTAAACATTGTACAATTATTAATGTTTCATTGTTTATTACTATTTTAATTTCTCAACACGGACTGCTAAAGGCTTACAGGTTTTATATCACTAATATTGTATAATGTTTTACTTTATGATTATTAATTTACTTATTAATTTATAAGTAATAACCACTAATTTTTGTTGTTACAATTGGATGCAATATTTTTAAATATTTTTGCATATAAAATTTAACCTTATGTGCGTGTTGGATTTTCTGTAAGCCACAAGAGTTTTTGAATTAAATAAATAAATAAATAGCGTAAACACTCACCTGTACTATGTGCATATATCCGTAGTGCGGCGAATGTCCGAAGAAAACCAGCATAACCGGCTTTTGTGTGGGCCCTATGTAAGCTAGTACTGCGGTGTGGCCAGATAAGTTAAGACCTCCTGAAAAGAAAGAAATTAAACTAAATATACTTTACTAGGAGGTAATCCCCTATTCCAGCTAGCATCAATCACACTGTACCAAAGCAGAGTCCTGTCAATACTTTACTTCCTTAAATAATGAGAACTTCTCTTTTTACTGGCCACTGTTGGAGTGTCACATGTTTAACCTTTTCATTTACTTTTTCATTAGTTTTTAATTTGAAAAACTAAACAACAAACAAATACTCTGTTAGACACAAATACTTTAACGTTTATAGTGCAATTACAGCGGCGACGTAAGAATATCAACTACCCCATATCATACCGTAAGACGCGATAGTGTGAAATAGAGCACAGACACCAGCATCTTCCAAATAACAACCCAAAATAATAAAAAGCCCGACTCTTGTGCTTATGCTATGTTCAGCAGTGGATTTTCAACAGGCTGTAGTGATGATGATGCTAACAGTGGCGAAGCTAGGGCTCCAAACTAAGGCAAGCCCAAAATATCGTTTTGTTGTTTTTAGCACTTTTATAAAAATACACCAATCTTGATCAGTCTCCACTCTTCAGTTACATAATCAGTGCTGTCAAGGACGTGTTTAACAACGCACACAAAAGGCATACTACTGCTAGATAGATTGTATGACATATCAGCAATTGTCACCTTCGGTGGCTTTGCGAAAAACCGTTTGAGTTTGCTTGAGCGAAAGAAAAAGATATTTACATACAATACAATACATGAACAAAAGAAAAGCATGAACAAAGCACAAACAAACTATGTACAAAATTAAAAAGGGGACGCCTGGCAGATGTGTAACATCGAAATTATCTTATTTAAGTTATATACATAGAAGAACAGATTACGACAGGAATTAGATATGGTGTAATGAAAAGATAAAGCATTATAAATTTTTTTCCATAAAATAATGACTGTTTATTAAATAAATATTCATTTTCAATTTTAATAAACCGTACTAAATGATATTTTAACTCATATGGTAATATAAATATTAAATTATTAAATGAGCCGAGAGCCATGTTTGTGCCATCTAGCGTATTCTTTACGTACCACCGTGAAAGTCAATAAAGTTTCGTTTGATAAAATGACTTCACCTATAGAATTAAGTAGATGGCCTCCTACTTAATTCTATTAAAATTTTATACACTGAGTAATACCAAGTAATAACTTCTTTAAAAACAATACATGTATTTTTTTTTTGATTTATTACATTAAATTTTAGGCTTCACATTAAAAAAAGATTGTTTTTTTTCATAGGATTATTTATTTGCTATAAAATTAAACTTATACCTATCTCATATTTTATGCTGCCGTTAAAAATATTTTTAACTCATATGGTAATATAAATATTGAATTTATAAACCTTTAAATACGCCTAGCTTAATTAAACTTCAATAGTAAAGAGTCCTGTAGGTATCTATTAAAGTATGAAGAAATATTTTTTGAAATAAAATTTCATTTTTAAAGATTTTATCTTTTTCTCGCCGATTAGCACTTTAACACACTTCAATTCATCACAAGGAATACCTATCCTACATTTTCACTAAAAATCTTTAAAACAGCATAAATTTACAACTCGCAATATTCATGCGCTCAAGCTATACAGCTACACAGAGTAAAAACACTAAACATTGAAATGTGAAGTGATCTTGCAAACGTACCGCACGTGCTTCACTTTAATCAACTTCATTCCAAAAGCCCGACTTAACGCTCTATACTAAATTGTTATGTAAACAATCGTATTTATATTTCATTATACAACGTGCCGCTACAATGGTGACATTATTTTAACACACATATACGTATTCACATATTCATTTCATGAAGATATTATATTTCCATTAAATGTTATTATTTACGGATTTATTTGAAATTTTAGAAACCAGCATCTTAGAGCAACCTGTACGTAGAGGACTGTCGCGCAGCGGTCATTTGGCAGGGTCACGGATCATAACATCGCATCATTGAAATTAAAACGAATAAGCAATACTACTGAAGGAGAGGAACTTTATCAGCAAAGCGGACGGCGCAGGCGACGTGTGCCCGAACCCGTGTCCTCTTATGTTATCTTGTTAGTAGTGCCCATAATTACGTCGACTAATATTTTTGTAATACTTTCTGCGAAAAAGACGCTTACCTATTGTTTTATTTATTAATTTTTGTGTATTAGTACCGCGATGAAGACGCTTTTTTTGTTTTCGTTTTCTAATCTAGTACGTACGTTTACATCTCTTGTGATACGGACGCTTTTATATGTGTTATTAGTGCTTGTGTAAACTTTGATCGTAATGGCAAATACACATCCGAACTACACAGCAGCTGAATATGCGGACATTTAAAGCGCAAAAAGTGGTACCCAATCAAGGTTAGAAAAGTACATACGCGTGATCAATTAATAAGAGTGAATTATTATCAGAGGTTACTGAGTAACATTTGAGAGTACTGTGACTTTCTTTCCCAAATTTGTTGGACACCCAATTGGGCACCCAAATACCAAAATCTGCGCGCTTGGCGGGAGTCCCATCAGTAGATACGGACCATCACGAGTACAAGGTTGTAGGTACCAGAATCGCTGCGCGGTTGCCAGCTCGCAAAACGACGCGTTGCCACTTCGAGTTAACTAGGTAATTTTATGAATGAATTTTTGCAAGAGTAATCACAATTTTAGTTACATTTTTATTATTGAGTTTGTTTGTAAAAAAAATTTTTTTTTCAATTTACGAGTTATTTTAACCTATCAAATTTAATATGATAAATGGGGACTAGCCCAACCCGTGTGTAAAATTAAAGTCACCATTGTAGCTGCACGTTGTAGAATATTTTGCCACAGGTTAAAAAGGGAGCGATCGTCTTCTCGAAAGCCCGGTAAAAAGTCCACGGGCGCGAGAGAGACGAATAAATCGACAGTCCATTGCGTGTTCGCTTTGAGACGGAGAACACGCATCAGTGTATTTTGAATTGTAAGCAATTTGCCACGTGTTGAACCTGTGTAAAACTGTTTACGAGTTATTTTATTAGTTGATATTATTGATTGAGCAGTTTTGATAGGGCAAGGCCGGCTTCTGGGCTTCTATGGAGGCTTCACTACCAGATGTTAACCAAATTAGATAGTTACCGCAGTGTTTCAACGGTGCAGGTCGATGCGGCGAACAGGTTACTGGTGTAGCGTTCGTCCATACGACGGTGTTGTCTTGTATCCTGCCCTTCCAAAGTTCATTCGTCACCTCGCCAGCCCTTCCCTCGAGTCCAGCGAGACCCCCTCTGTAATCATTTTTCATTTTCATTAAATAAAAAATTATCAAATTCCTTCAAATCATTCCTGTCTACTCATAATCAACAGATATAAAATACGTTTAAATGCGTGTACATGTAATGGTCCTTCGAGCCGCATCTGAACTTATGAACTATGAATATAAGTCGAATATATATCACGCTGCTGTACCTGTAACAACGACTAAGTTAATAGAACTGGAATAAGGTTTACAATATGAGTTTTACAGGCTACTTAAGAAGAGATAAATTAACAAAAATCTGATTTTTACAATATGGAACTATTTTACAACGCGTTTTTTAGAATAAACTAAGTAAGGGAATACTTACCCTCTCTCAGGTTCATCTGAAGCAACCACTCCTCCGTACACGATGATCTCGTCCCCGTACATAATAGCAGAGTGGGCGAACCGGGAAGCTGGATTTGGAGAGCCTTCGTCCAATGGGAGCATTGGATACCATTTGTTTTCAGCAGTCTTGTACCTGTAATTTATTTCTTACTATTGAGGGTTGAAGGGATTAATTTTTTAAACTTTTAGTTATTTCATACTCTTTTGCATTAGGAGCCTCGGGTTAAATATACACTAACAGAACAACTTGAGGTTTATATCAAACATCAAAACACTTGTTTCGTCGTTTCCACTAAAAGTTCAAATACGTAGACATTAAATATATAAAATCGTATTACTTTTATGTACCAAAATTCACTTATTTCACTTTATTTTTATTGTTTTTAGGAAAACTTACAGTTATTTACAATCATTTTATTTACATTTATGCAGAAATTAACCATTACTAAGTTTTCACATGTAGATTAGAAAATAAAAGGGTAGAGTTGCATGCTATCATATATTTATTTTAACTCAACCTACTTCAAACCATTAATTAAACAATAAAACAGGAGCAACAATCCGCAGGCGGGCAAGTTCCCGCTTAAAGTCCTCCGCCGCACTCACCTGTAGAGGAAGTGTGCAGGCGCGAAGGTCTCGCCACCGACCCGAAGTAAGTCTTGTCCGAGAACGAGCAGAGAGTGCGCGGCGGCGGGGGGCGGGGCTGGTAAAGCATGCGCGGCGGGCAGGGCGGGCGGCGCCGCGGGGCGCGCGTCGTGCGGCTCGCGCCAGTGCCACGCCCAGCCAGCGCGCGCGCTGTCCCGCTCGCACGCCGGGCCCGCGCGCCCGCTCGCACACTCGCAGCCCGCCGCCGTGCACTCGCCCGCACCGTACGCCAAGTTGCACTCGTCTGCCGTACAGTTAAGTTCACTCTTATTAAAATTACTACTGACTTCATTCATACATTGCTGCCTATCAAATGTTCACTTGTAAAGTGACAATAAGAGGTAAAGAAACATGCGTGTCTTCTTTTACGTCTTAATTTATATTATATCCTTTTTATAGAATAAGGGAAACGAGGGGCAGTCCACTTGATGAATGTAAATTATTTCCATAGACATCTACATGTATCCTCGATTAAAAATTAAAATGTTGATGCATTGTTACCCCTGGGGATTAAGACAAAATGCCTCCTTCCCATTAGAAAAGTTCTCCAAAATTCTACACTCACCATACGAAATACAGCATTATAAATAGCAGCATTAAACTGCTATTTCACTCTGGTATTCTGTAAGAAAGTATTCCTTCCCCGGCATTGTTGTAATCAGAATACAGCTCATTATGGCACCATGTTAAAAATATCTAAGTCCACTTGTAATGTAGAAAGCTCGATACGAGATTCAAACGATACCATGCTGTCACACAATGATATTTTTTACAGAAGTAAGGGTTGACAGTGACATAACATAGATAGAACATGACACAAGACATAAACACCTCGATTAATGATCTAAATACTAGATCTAGATGTGTTGTCACACCTGAGGTGCAATGCTTCATTACCAATAAAAAGTGTCTCAGATCTCTCTGTCTACTGGCCTCACAAGAAAGCCCAAAGCAGCTCATTAAAGCTATAAAAAGTTAATCTCGGAGATTCTCTGTGTGATAAAATCAATTAGTAAGCTAAAGTTGCAAAGTATCGGACGCATACATAACGATCGATCATTCTCGAAAAGGAGTCGACAAACGCAGTTATATGGTAGTCCCCATTAGACGGTCTGGCGACCTGATGAGTCAACGAATGCAGGTATTTGCTCTGTGGCAATCTATGTTGGTATGATGGGCTGCAATAGTCCATCCATGCATTACAGCCTATAAAAATCCACTGCTGAACATACGTCTCTCCTACGGATTGCCTCATAAAGGGTATTCGCTAGTATAGTTAGTATAGTTTCCACGCCTGGCAAGCATGTTGGCAACCAGTTTTTACAATTTGGAGTGGTTATCAGGAAGATGCTGCTGCCCATCTTCAGTTTCAGTTTACTTCTATCATCCCTTATGACAACCACGGGACGATATGGGGTAGTGGATATGCCTATACCGCCAGTACACGGTTAATCGGTTAGGCTGCAATAAAGAGAATAAAAAATCTCACCTGGACATAGGAGCTCGTCACAGGCCACACCGACCCAATCCGGCTCACACTTACAAACACCATCTTCGCATTCTCCATGGTCTAAAAAAATTTCGATTAACATTAAACTGCAGTCACTTTTACTAAGGCCTGGTTTTGAATAAAACTATATATATGGATTCTTCTTTAGATTCGTAATTAAATTAAACGCGATAGAATCCGTATATTATATAGTTTCATCCGATGTGTTGTGTCCGCGTAAATTTAAGAAATCATTATGGCCTGGTGTCACATGACTTTTGAAATTTGCCATGACTGTTCTATACATTGCTGATTATGCTTAGACATATAACAAAATGGTAGCATACGCAGCAATGTATGATGAATTAACTTACATTGTCATATTTATGAAACAGAGACAAGACATGTGGCACCAGAGATGCAATTTTATCTAGATCTCCTCACGTAATATATCTTTTTTACATGTCTTACTTAGCATTGTAGCCCTTGTTAAGCGATGCCTTATAAAAATCTGAACACTTACTGGAGCAATTCGTTCGATGGTCGTTGGAGGGGCAGGAATATGCAGCATACGTGACATTGAACCCCTCCATCGCGTACGCGTCGTCAGAGAAAAAATGTATCAGCACGCTCCCAGATCGCGCTATAACCTGTCGGGTCCATCCCGACTCGCCATTCTCTATAACTCCGCTGTAATTTAAACCCCATAATTAAATAAAAGCTAACGTACCATGGTAGCTCAAGGTCTGAGTGCTTGCAGTAAATTTCACAGTATGTGGGCAACCTGGGCTCGACCCCTGCCAGCACCAATGGAATTGTTAATTGCAATTTTAAATGCTATATTACCACGTTCTTATCGATGAAGGAGGATGTCATGAAGAAACATACATACCTAAGAAGTAAAATATTTTGAGGACATGTAAAATCTACTAACAGCCTCTGGAGCAGCATGACGAACTAATCCATCCATAATCCTCTAAGGAAAGAGAAGAGGTTTAAGCCAAGCAGTGGGAGTTAAATAGGCTGTAACTTTATTTGAATTTACTTATATATGAATGATAACTGCCATTCACAGGCCTCTATATTAATAAAATAATTATACACATAAAAGTGTCTGTGTATTATTGTCATATCAGCTTCTAAGAAGTAGAAAAACTTATATAATTTTTTTAAACACAATGCAGTGATTACACCAAGGCCATAAAATAAAAAAATTATACACCAAAATGTGTCTGCTTATTATTGTCATTATCAGCTTCTAAGAAGTAGAAAAACTTTTATAATTTTTTTAACCACAATGCAGTGATTACACCAAGGCCATAAAATAAAAAAATTATATACCAAAAGTGCCTGCTTATTATTTTCATATCAGCTTCTAAGAAGTAGAAGAACTTTTATAATTTTTTATAACACAATGCAGTGATTACACCAAGGCCATAAAATAAAAAAAATATACACCAAAATGTGTCTGCTTATTATTGTCATATCAGCTTCTAAGAAGTAGAAAAACTTTTATAATTTTTTATAACACAATGCAGTGATTACACCAAGGCCATAAAATAAAAAAATTATACACCAAAATGTGTCTGCCTATTATTGTCATATCAGCTTCTAAGAAGTAGAAAAACTTTTATAATTTTTTTGAACACAATGCAGTGATTACATTATTCATAAACAAAACATTAATGTCTCTCAATATGAGATCCTGTTCTTGAGACTCAACTAACAATACCTACTTAATAACCTACAAAAACAATTTAAAACAACAAGCAATTGACATGTGTTTATATACTACTAGCTTGCCAGGCAGACGTTGTTCTGCCCTTTTCAACGACCCTTTGTCATGTCCTATTAAAGCTCCTTAAATTCGAAATAAAAATTGTGGGTCACTCACGGGCAAAAAAAAGTATACTATCTCTCAAGTTGGACCAAACTGCATACGGTGTGTGAATTTGATTAAAATCTGTCGAGTAGTTTAGGAGTCCATCGCGGACAAACAACGTGACACGTAATTTACGTAGGCGGTCCCATAATGAATTGGCCTAACTATGAACCAATGAAGGAAATGAAACGAAACCAATTTTATTTTTCAATATAATCACCATGAATACTAACACACTTCTGACATCTGTGAATCAACATCTCTAAACCTTTATAAAAATAATCACATTTTTTATCCTCAAAATGACTGAAGGCGGCCGCCTGCAACTCTTCATCGCTTGAAAATTTTCTTCCTCTTAAGTCCCGCTTTAAATTTGGAAATAAATAATAGTCGGACGGGGCCATGTCTGGACTGTAAGGTGGATGTTGAACTTCTGTGAAGCCGCATTGACGAACTGCATCCTTCGAAACACCAGCGGTATGAACAGGGGCGTTGTCATGGAGCAACAGGACACCTTTAGACAGCTTGCCTCTTCGTTTTTCCTTTATCTTGTCTCGTAATTTATATATTAAAGAAGCATAATATTCGCCGTTCACGACTGTATTACGTTCTTTAAAATCCACCATCAAAATGCCTTGAAAATCCCAAAATATTGTGCACATCAGTTTTTTAGTCGATTGTTGCACCTTTGCCTTTCTAGGGGGCTTTTCACCCTTATAACGCCATTCCATTGACTCGCGCTTGCTTTATGGATCATAATACAAGATCATAGTTTCATCACCAGTCACTAGCCGCTCGATCACAGTCTTTGGATTTTCGCCACAAAGATCCAAAAACTCCGAAGCGCAGCGCACTCTTTTCTGTCTCTGTACCGCTGAAAGAAGTTTCGGTACCCATCTTGCACTCACTTTTTTCATGTGAAGATGTTCATGGATCGCGCGATGAACGGTACTCTTAGAGAGCCCAAGCCTTGCTGCAATTTCTCTAATCTTCAAACGGCGGTCACTCAGAACCTCCTCTTCGATAAGAGCAATCGTTTCGGGAGTGAGCACTTCCACAGGTCGACCGTCGTGGCCAAAGTCTTCGACGGTTTCTCTCCCGAGGCGAAACTCTTTCACCCAATTTTTCACTGTGCTATAGGAGGGGGCAGACTCCTTATATACGCCATCCAATCGTTCTTTTATTTGGGCAGAGGATAAACCTTCTTTAAACAGAAACTTAATGACACTTCGATACTCAGTTTTCGACAATTTGAAAAAATACGCGACTCTCGTTATTCAAATGCCTGTTAAACTAAGAATAAGCATTTCATGTCGATGCATGTTTCTTATATTAAGTGCACGATAAACGTACTATTTAATGCAACACAACATGTAGCGACATGTCGCGTTGAACTATATCAGGCCAGTTCATTATGGGACCGCCTGGTATATATATTAAGATAAAAATATAGGGCATGTATTCAATATTTTGAGACTTAAACCCACCTGAACACAGCCAGGAGCCTCTCGGCCCGTACGCTGTCTCCGTCATAAACATACAAATGGTCCCACCCACACTCTGTCGCGAAACTCTCCAACCTCACACGTATAGGGGGCGGCGTGGGCCCGAGCTTCGGCGGTGATATCAGCCAAGAGCAGGCCGTGCTCACACTGTAATTCCCCGGGCCGTCTGTAATCACTCCCGTTGGGGCAGTCAATCTGGAAAGTTATGATGTAGGGCTAAGACAAAATGATATAGGTATAAAGCTACAGGAAATATATTTTTTTCATTATATTTCAGTAAAAAGTAAATCTGCTTTACTACCGACAACCTATGGTGAAGGAAGGTTCTTGAGCGACAACCTCATACCAAGCAAAGTGTGGGGCGGCTGTCACTAGATCGAGTGAAGACCTGGTAAGATATGCAGGAAGTTGATGGATGCAGGTGGCTCTGGACCAAGCTTTGTGGCATTCCTTAGAGGTGGCCTATGTTCAGCAAAAAACTTGTGGAGGGCTGTGATAATGATGATGATGTATAAAATAAATAAGAGTTCAAGCGCCCCTGCCCGCCCCAACCGCCAAGACATCTTCGAGGTTTAATATATGTTGGTTTGTTCTAGAATTCTTCCCGCTTAGCGCTTTTAGTCTCGAGGATTGTGGGAAGTTTTCATACCAACACACCATACTTGAGAAAGCCTTTTTAATAGAAATGATGCATTCAATATCAGTCCTCAGGGATGGGAAGGGATGACAGTGCATCTGCATATTGATTTTTAATTGAGGATAAATGTAGATGTCAATTTGTCACCATTATTCTATAAAAAAAACCTACAAGACTGCATGCATTAAATTGATTACATTTGTGTTCTTTACTGGCTACTGCCTATACTACCTTAATCATAGCTCACTTCAATACTCCAGCGGCTTTACGGTCTGATATAATGGAGCAAAATTTCACTTGAACATAGATATATTGCATAGTAAAGCGATATTGCCCTTGAGTACCTTTATAAAGAAGCACCAATAGTGCTAGCTAAATGTGATTGCTTCTATATACCTAGAATTTTCAATGGCCATTAAACTGTTTACGCATCATTCACAATTATGTGAACAAAATAAATAGATTTGCCTGTAGTTTTATTTACATTCACTGCAAGACTCAGACCCAAGATTTACCACAGAATGTGGTAAAAGCGAGTGACTTATAACACAAATTAGAAGTTACTAGTTTTTCTAAAATTATCTCTAAAAAAAAAACACCATATATTTATGAGTATGTATGTAATATGTATCACAGACATAATATAAAATGATGTCTCTGGTATGTATCATCCAAATGTTAAAGAAATATTGTATAATCTGTGTGAATCATACCACAAGTAGCATGGAGATTGAATGTTAATGTATTCCTATTCAATTATTTATTTCACATGTCTAACAAAAGACCATGGCAATGCTCCAGTGACAATGAAAGGAAATAATATCCTTTTGTGCTTTACCATTGCTGTGACTGATATCTCTCAGTACATATTATAATCGTAATTTAAAATAAAACAAAGAGTTGGTTGAGAGTTATTTCAATCATGGAATTTGAATTGTTCATATTTTTAAATGAATTGTATTTACTTATCGTACTTTTTCGGAAAAAAATTATCATCTCTAGAGCATTGCATTCATTATGGGTCTTACTACTAATTTGTAACCATCAACATTACCGTTTAGGGTTGTATTTATTTTATATTTTAAGCAACTTCTTCAGATTTGAAATCTTCTTTGCATTGACCCTGCTAACTAACTAATGATGTTTTGAAGACTGATTAATGAAATATAGATTCGATAATGCTAAAGCCAAAACTCACAGATTGTTTATTTTAGCAGAAGCAATCCCCAGCACTGATGCTTTGATATTGGTACTGGACTCACAAACCCAATGAAGTAAACATGTTATTCAGATCAATCTAGAAAAGAGTTAGCAATACAAAAGGGCAAAACAATACAAAATCACTATGTAAAGCTGCTTTAATTTCCAAGGGCATATAAAAGGCCAATTTATTTATGTTCATGAGTCATTTCCTCTAAAATATAGTGATAACATTTTCAACATTTCATTTTATATCCTGAAAACGAAATGCTGAATTTCATTATGTGATTAAAACAATTAAGTGCATAACAGCTAAGACGTAAATAGAATTAGAGGTAACATCGGAACACACCTCAACCTAACAATCTAACACCTCCCATGGCCCCACCAACTAGGAGTGCCAGATCGAAATATCAAAATATCTGGATAAAATTTGAAAATGTCGTGATTCAGGGTTGTTGTCAGCAGAAAATAAATATCAATAAAAAAATTAAAAAGTTTATTTTTAAATTACTAGGCTACAACCAGACTTAATAGTTGACACATAACCAATTTACGTACACTTACTTTGTAGGTTGCCGCATGTACTTGGCATTGTACTTTACTAGAATCACCAATTTGGATCTTATAGTAGTATCAGAAAATATTTAAAATTCAAAGAATATATGTACTTCAAAGTTCAGTGTAAATACTAACTTAGCTTTTATTACATCAAACGTCATACGATTTCCCTCTGTAGTATATAAGTTATTTACTAAACTAAACAACATTCAATAGTAATCATTGCTTAGAGAAATGGACAACACAGATGATATGAATTGTTATATCTACTTAATCAAAATTTGTATGCCTGGATAAGGCAGAATGAATAGGAACTTTTATGTTTTAATAACACTCTTGTAATATCTACCTACATTCTACGCAAATAAATAATTATGAATTATGAATTTAAAAAAAATATAACTAATCTTTTATATATTAAGTAGTTTTGGTTGCATCTTTTTTCCAAAAATATGCGCAAATTATGGCACGGAAAATCCAAAACTGAAATTGCTGCTTGAGCCCAACATTATGTGGTGTACGAGGTATAAAATGCTTTTGAAATTCCTTTCTGTTTGCATTCGTCAACCATTATTATTGCTCGTTACTATTATTATAGCTAAGACATTTGTCTGGAGATTTTGTATTTTGTCGGGAGTCTGGAGATCATTTAAAATGTCGGGACAATCCAGACGAATTCCGACCATCTGGCAAGCCTACCAACTACCCTCAGGTCATAAGGGTCAAATCTCGGAAAATACCCGCGGTACTGGCACGTGGCTCTTCCCCGCACGCACTTTCCTGACTTCCCACACATATTTTGTCGATTCCTTGACCCAGTTTACCGTCATTCTCCCCCTTCTGGGGCTGACGACACTATTACTCCTGCCTTATCCTGCAATCATGCCCCCCTATGCGCAAACTCCCATCCCGTAGTTCACCCCATCGCTGACGAGATCCGAATAGTAGATCGGTTCTTGAACCTTACGAACTAATCCATCCATCATTTTAGCTGTTAGATCATCATAAAAAGGATATGCCCATAGAACATTGTGTACATCCTCCTTTGTCGCACCGCACTCACACATTAATTTCGCACAATCGCATGTCGCTCAGTCTCTTAAGTCATCCATGTCCGGTGAGAATCTGAGATGTTTGGTAGTCCAGTGAGACCCATATACCTGAGTCTCAACGCCACCTCCAGGAAAAATCAATGGAGCTCGCGTCCTTTTGTTTCATTTGCCCATTGTTGCTATCACACACCAATCACCTCAATGCAAATTTCTCTCTTACATAGGACAAACAAAAAAATCAATAAAAACCCGCATTAAAGAACACATAGCTGATATGAAGAATCAACACTTCGGGAAGTCTGCAGTCTGTGAACACATATAGGATCGCCCCCATTACTACATCACGTTTGATAGACCACAATCCTCGTTAAAGAACACCAATTCCTCCCAACGATAATTCACAAAGATATTGATATCAAAAAACATCCTAATTTCAATAGAGAAGATGGCTGGGTGCTGGCATCTTGGCTTGGGATCCTATAAATATTAAAATTAAATCCCAACCCAAGCATACAACTGCAAGACTTCAAGATACTATACGTTCAGACTGCATAGATCGGAACAAAAATTAATGGATTTAATCTGGAGGTAGCCGTGGTCAACTACACCTCAGTCCCCCCCCCCCCCCCGCCCGTGACCATGGGTGCTGTAAAATACTCGAAATGTCGGGAATATAAAATAAGTTAATATACGTGATAAAATCCGTAAGAAACTAGTTTCATTTAAATATTTTCGCCAAGTTGTACCCACCTTCATCCTACTTGGCCATCTAGATATCAAAACAAAACTGCTTCTGCATTGACCTTTATAAAAACATAATGGCATAAAATTCTAGTTATGATTATTAAAAAGGAGATTTTGTCGTAAAGCGACAATTAAAAACTAAAGAACCTAACCTAACAACGAAACAACCAAAAAGAAAACAATTTATTTAAAATTTGTAAAGATATTTACAGTTTCTTTTATAAAATGTCGTAAAGCGACAATTAAAAACTATAGAACCTAACCTAACAACGAAACAACCAAAAAGAAAATAATTTATTTAAAATTTGTAAAGATATTTACACTTTTATAAAAAAAAGGCATGAAGGTGATGATGGGCTGTATTGATGATAGTGAATTACAATTTTTTGTTAAAAAAAGTTAATAAAGATAAATGAGTACTGAAACAATGTATGCACAGGCTATGCCTGTGGTAGATGCACAGCGCCTAATCTAGGTACACGCAGCGCTTGAAGTAGGCACACACAGCGACCGGAGTAGACACACACAGCGCCTGGAGTAGACACGCAGCGTCTGGAGTAGGTCCACGCAGCGTCTGGAGTAGGTACACACAGCGTATTGAGCAGGTACACGCAGCGCTTAAAGTAGGCACACACAGCGCTCGGAGTAAGCACACACAACGCCCGGAGTAGACACACACAGCGCCCGAACAGCGGCCGAAAATAGCGCGGGCACTAGTAGGTGGAGGCGTAGGCGTGGCTAGGCGACGACTTCAGGAGAAGGCAGAGGCTTGCAAGATCCCGAGACAGTGCGGATAAAGCCTTTAAGAGGTGCTTCTCGTATGAAAGCTGAAGTGAGAACCTCTATTGGCCGATTGTTCGGCTTTTATACTTTTTGACGGATCTGGGATAAGAACGAGAAATTATTTAAATTAAATTTGAAATTATTTAAATTAAAAGCAAATTTTTGTAAATGGCCAAGAAGAAAAGAGTATTTTTGAAGTAAAAACATCAGGCCGGTAACGATATTTGAATAAAAATTGCCATGACAACCAGATAAACAACGATGTCAAAACATGTCAAATTTTGGTTTTAGGCTCGTAATAGAGAAACGGCAAGATTTAAGTGAAAAATGAGATATTATTGATATAGGAAAAAAGGTAGCGCAACAGCGCGCACGAAGCCCGAAATTGCAGAGTTACGGAGAACTAAATAAAAGACCGAAAAAAGTAGACTCCATTGACATCGATTTAAAAAGTGCTGATAACGTGAAAATACGACGTGAAAATGATTTGTTATTGTGTTCTTATGGTTTAAAAATGTTACAGGTTCCTATGGAAATAAAGGTGATGCAAAATATCCAGTTTTGAGATGAATGCAGAAAATCAAAAACAGAATGGAAAAATAAATTTAAAATAGTGTAAAATGGTATGTAAGTAGCATAACTACATTTCCCCCCGACCCTGGAAAATTTTTGACTCAGCAAAAATGTTGACATGTACATTCTAAAATAAACCATAAAAACACAGCTTTGCAGAAACAGACATCACCAGGCAAAATCAGATATACTATCTCTTCATGCCGGCACACCGCCTGCAACTTTACAAGGCGCAGGTTCGGCCGCACATGGAATACTGTTCCCATCTCTGGGCTGGGGCTCCCCAGTACCAGCTCCTTCCACTTGACCGCATCCAGCGCAGAGCGGCTCGAATCGTCGACGACCGAGTGCTTTCCGATCGGCTCGATTCACTGGCGCTGCGAAGAGATGTTGCATCTCTTTGCGTATTTTATCGCATCTATCACGGGGAGTGCTCTGAGGAATTGTTCGGATTAATCCCAGCCGCCAAATTTCCTGAACGCAATACACGGCAAACGTCCCGATACCATCCACACCATCTGGATGCTTGGCGGTCCACCACTGTACGTTTCACAAGGAGTTTTCTTCCACGTACAACCTCTCTGTGGAATAGTTTATCACCGGCGATTTTTCCGGACCGATACGACCTGGGGACCTTCAAGAAAAGAGCTTACTCCTTTCTAAAGGGCCGGCAACGCACCCGCAATTCTCCTGGTGTTGCGGTTGATCATGGGCGGCGGTAGTCACTTAACATCAGGTGAGCCGCATGCTCGTTTGCCCCCTCTTCTATAAAAAAAAAAAACATTCATCATCTGCATTCAGGTAAGGGTGGAGTTCACATTCAATGACTACCACTCTAAAAGTGTGTTTTCGAAAGGACATTCAGGCTTATTTAAGGAGTTGTCATCCGCTCCTGCGTGGAAAAAAAAACATTTCGAAAGAACATTCAGGCTTATTTATGGAGTTGTCATCCGCTCCTGAGTGGAAAAAAAACATTTCGAAAGGACATTCAGGCTTATTTAAGGAGTTATCATCCGCTCCTGAGTGAAGATAAAGATAAAGAAATTAATCTTAAGCAAGCTTTAGTCGCTATGACTTAAGTAAAGATTAAGAACGGCCAGAGCGGTAGGGCTCAAAGCCAGAGATCAGCAACATCACTAACGAGATGTGTCTGAAATAAAAATAAAAAGTGAAGATTAACCAACGAAAATTCGAGGTCCTAAAGCAAGATGTGTTGAAGAACACTGGATCACCAAACAAAGAAATAAAAATAATAAGCTAAGAATGATGGTGATATTTATACATATATACAAATTAACAGTTAATAAAAGTTAAGAAAATTTATGATTTTACATCTTTGATATGCCACTTGCCTCTAACTCCATTAGGGTCTTCAAGCACATAGACTAGTGGTGACAGTTTAGCTATCACTTTACACTTGATGAACTTAGGGGCAAGTTTAGCATTAAAGTATGCGCCGGCATTGCTTAAAACATGGTTTTTACGCCAAACAGTGTCTCCCACATTAAATTCTTTAAAAGACCGACGAAGATCATAGCGAGCGCTATTTTTAGCATGAGCTATGTGAAGTTTAGTTTGAACTTTGTGAAAAATAGATGAGAGGAGACCAGCATTAGACGCGTAAATATCACGAGGCATAAATATCAATTCCTCGAGGTTCTGAGTTGGAGTATAGAAGGAACCACAAGGTATTGTTTCTCTGCCAAAGACTAAAAAGTTTGGAGTAAAGCCAGTAGCTACATTTGTAGCGCTGTTCATTGCGTACTGAATCTTAGCAAGATGGTTGTCCCAGGATCTATGATCGTCTCCTACTAGAGATGCTAGAGCTGTAATAATTGTACTATTAAACTTCTCCGTAGGATTAACCTGAGGACAATATAAAGCTGTGTGAAAAATACAAGGAACGTTATAAGAATTTAAGAATGAGTGGAATGCCATGAACTAGAAAAACTGAATTTTCCAAAAGATTAATAATATTAGCTGAAGTAGCACGTTTAAGGGGAAAAATCATAGTAAATTTAGTAAAATTGCAGTTAATTACTAGAATATACTGATTTCGTCTACAAGTCATAGGTAATGGACCCATAAGATCTAAGGATATAGTTTGAAAAGGTCTGGAGCAAAGTTTGGGTTTACCCATAAGACCATAGGGAGAATGATTAGGGTGTCTGTAGGTTAAGCAGGTTTCACAAGACGAGATTAATTTGGAAATGTCCTTAAACATACCAGGCCAATAGTATTTTAAAGATATTTTCTTGAATGTCTTGAAGATACCAAGATGGAGTTCTGAAGGGGAACCATGGTTAACTTCAATAAGAGCATGTCTATCTTGAGGTAGTGGAACTTCTTTCCAAATAAAGTCATCGTTTAGACGATCGAGAGAATGGATGCAGCGGTAAAGTTTGTTATCCTTGATAGTGTAGTTGGGATATGCGTCTGGGTTGTTGGAGCATCCGAGAAAAATCTTGTTGTAGTGCTCAAGTTCACGATCAGGTGGTTCTTCAATCGTAATAGGATGTACGCCTTGAGGTGAAGTTTCTCGTGTATCAGGACGTTCTTGATTCTTATGTCTTGATAATAAATCTGGAACAACGTTATCCCTTCCTTTTTTATGTTTCAGGACAAAGTTAAAGCATGATAAGCGTAAAGTCCAGCGAGCAAGTCTTCCTGATGGATTCGATAAGTTCTGAAACCATTTAAGTGCAGCATGGTCAGTATATATTGTAAATTCTTTACCAGGTTTGTCTAGGTAACATCGCCAATGTTCTAACACAGTTATTACAGCCAATGTTTCTCTTTCAGTAGTTGAGTAGTTCTGTTGATTTTTATTTAGTGCTTTACTCATGTAAGCAATCACGACTTCTTTGTCATCTTGATGTTGAGTAAGCATTGCTCCTATGCCATAATTTGATGCATCACAATGTACAGAGAAGGGTAGTTTGAAGTTAGGGCAAGCAAGGACAGGAGCAGTTACCAAAGCTTCTTTAAGTTTCTGGAAAGCAGCTGCAGCTTGTGAATTCCATAAAAATTTAGGAGCGTTCTTCCCGGAACAGGTTAGTCGGTTGAGTGGAGAGGCAATAGTGCTAAAGTTTGGAATGAATCTTCTGAACCAGCTGCAGGTGCCTATGAATCTTCGTACTTCTTTTCTGCAAGTAGGTACATGATATTCTAAAATAGCTTTTATTTTATCTGGATCAGAACGTAGACCATACTCGTCCACTAGAAAACCAAGGTATTTCAGTTCTTTCTTGAAGAATTGACTCTTCTCAAAGTTAATAGTCAGATTAGCATATGAAAGTTTTTCATAAACTTTTATGAGAAGCGATATGTGTTCATCAAAAGTTTCGCTAATTATAACGATGTCATCCAGATAGCAAAATACCTTGTTCTCAAATTCAGGAGTAAAAAGCATATCCATTAATCTTTGTAGAGTTGCAGGTGAGTTAGTGAGACCAAAAGGCATTACCTTGAATCTAAACATACCTCTTCCAGGTACATAAAATGCAGTTTTATCTTTATCAGCAGGATTCAAGGGAATCTCCCAAAATGCTTTCACAATGATGATGCTTGATAAGTATTTGGCATTCTTCAGGTTGTCCAAAATTTCGCTTATTAGTGGTAGACTATAAGCATCACGACATGTAACTGAGTTAAGCTTCCTGCTGTCTACGCAGAAACGCCATTCACCATTCTTCTTCGGAGTGATGAGAACTGGAGATAACCAAGGACTTTCGCATTGTTCAATGACGTTCCATCCCAGCATCTTATCAACTTCATTAATTAACGCCTTTTGTTTTTCAGGAGACAGTCTGTAACATCTTTGTTTGATTGGAAGAGAATCACCAGTATCAATCTTGTGGGTGATTAAGTGTGTGCTTCCCAGGATACCTTTTTCTTCAAAAGAAATTGTCTTGAAGCGTTGGATGATGTCGTTAGCGATGTTCTTTTGGTTAGGAGTTAAATGCTCATAAGGTAAAACTTTAATATCTTTAGTTTTGACAGCAGAGCATTTAGATTCTGTAAAGTTAAGAGAAGATAAAACACTAGGTAACAGATTAAATTTTCTCCAAAAGTCAATACCTAGTATTAGCGAAGGAAATATTTCCGGAAAAACATAAGCTTTAATCAAATGAGTTGGATTATTGAAATGAACAGGTAAGTCAAAATAACCCAAGGAATTAACTTTTTGATTATTAGCAGTAGAGACAGTAATAAGATCTGACTTGAAAAGTTTACAGCCCAGTTTAAGAATTTCCAAATGAGAATTATTACCCAGAATAGTTACTGAGCTGCCAGAATCTAGTAAACCAGATAAAGTTAAGTCATAAATTTTGACATTAACGAATGGACGATTAAGATCTTGTTCTTTGGAGTAGAGTGTAGAAGAGATTTTGTAACAAGAAAAGAAGTTTTGAATTGTTTTAATCCAACTAGCTCAATCGTCATTATCAAAGTTTAAGTTACTTTTCAAGTCAGCAGTTAGTTTTTTGAACTAGTATGTGGTTTGGGAGAACAAGTAGGGCAATCTGCAGTTTTAAAACCTTTAAGACCACATTTGAAACAAATCACGAATCGTGGTTGAGTACAAGTGTTCAAAGTATGACCTTGTTTACGACAGCGAACACAAAAAGAGCTTTCTTGAGGAGCTTTAGTTTGAGAGAGACTATTAACTTGTCTAGAAGGGTATTTGTAGGATGAAGTGAATTTATTCATAAAGGGAGGAGAAGGTTGTGAGTTATTAGAAGAATTTGAAGAGCCAACTGAACTTGAAGTGGAATGCTTGTAGTTGAATTCAGAAATAAGAGGACTTTGTTTTACATTTGGTTCTTTAAATTGTTTGTCTCTGTCAAGGAACTTTTCATAGTTTTGGCAAGTAGCCAGAAGAGAGTCGATAGAGTCAATGTCTTTTAGAGCTACGAAGACTGAATAACATGAGCGAATATTCCTCAAAATAATCTCCAATTGTTCTGTTTCAGAAAGTTTCTTCAAAAGACGAGAGAACATTCCAGACATGATGGAAATATAGATGACGATAGGTTCATCATGGCCTTGAGTTCGGTTCCTAATCGCTTCTAGAAGTTTATAATCATAATCAAAACCACCAAAGTCTTTGATTAATAAAGAGGAAAGTTCGTTCCAAGTTAAGTTTGGATTCTGATTATATTTAAATCTGAACCAATGAAGAGTATTGTCGGTGAAAATTTCAAATGCTTGAGAGATCAACAAGTCTTTGGATAAGCCACGAGCTAAGCAGTATTCTTCAAGTTTTTGAAGAAAGGATCTTGGAGAGCTTTTACCATTGAAGGTGTGTCTTTTCAGATCTTTGAAGACGTTAGTTGGAGAAAAAGATTGAGGTGGTGGTGAAGGATACGGGGTATGGATCTTAACAGAAGTTTGAGAAACAAGAGGAGGTTCCATGACAGTCGGGTCAACAGGAGGGTCAAATGATGGAGTCATTTTCAGTTGGAGGTGGAGTCAAGGATTCAAATTGTTTAGTAATAGCGTCAAATTTCATCTTCAAAGTATCGAAAATAGCTTTAAAGTCTGGATATAAGTCAGTATCTATTCGCTCCAATCTGTAATAAACATGATTAATAAAAGTTTCTATTAGTCGTAAGTATTTGGTTTCACCTTGTAAAAATTTTTCAATTTTACAGTCCAGGTAGGTCAAAGTAGAACCAATTTGAGACAAGTCATACTCGATCGGAATTGGAGAGGTCAGAATATCTTCAGGGTGAGAATTCTCAACTAAACGCAAAATCTGTTTTTTTAGAAGCAAAACAGTATTAGCTGGTTCCTCACATCTAATCTTCACTTCGTATTCGAGTTCAGTCTTGTTAAGGAATTCGTACTTAATAACCCTTTTCATTGCAAAGTTAAGTTTAAGAAATAAAAATTTAATAAAAAATTGTACCTCTTTAAGTTATCTAGAATAAGAATATTAAAGTGATGAATGTAAGTGAAGTGTTATATGTAGGTCTAAATATAATAAATTTTTTGATATCTTTCAATTCTTCAATAACAATTCAATTATATACTCCACAAGCATGTTCAAATAGGTTACTTTACAAAATTCACCCTCAATGGCTATTTCTGGAAAACTAAAGTAATGAAATGCTTTAATACCTTTCAATCTTTAACATTAAATCCTAGCTATAATTAATACAATTAGTATACACATTCAAATATTTTTAAGAAAATCGACAGGCGGTGTGCCAACACTACCAGTATGGTTTATTTTTAAATTATTATTGTAAATATGATTATCATCAAATTATGTAATATGTTGTGGGAGCTCAAGTGCTTACCATAAATTTCACAGTATGGTTCAATCATGAAATTATTATAATATTTCATGATCAAAATGATTAATATAGTGCTGATTTACCACATGTAAATCAGACTTATATTAAAAAAATATAAAGATAAAATTGTGAAGAAACCTGCACGAATGAGGTTTTTTTCTTAGAATAAGTGTGACAAATAAGCATACAGTCCACTTGATGGTAAGTGGATGCTGTGGCCCCCATTGTCCACCCCTGAGGACTAAAATGGAGTGCCTTGTTTCTAGTATAAAGGGTCACAGGTTCTCTAGACTCACCACACAAAACAGCAGCATTAAGCTATTATTTTACGCTGGTGTTCTGTAAAAGCACAGTTCTGCCCTAGTTGAGCCAACCCATTCATGCTATGACAATAATAAGGCCGCAGCATAGCTCTACCACCTATTTAAAAAAACTGAAAATGTGTAAAGTCCACCAACAAGCATTGGGGGCACTTTCCTGCCCTCTTAAAAATAAGAGCTAGCTCAACTGTGGGACATAATATTTTTAAATAGATAAATTTAGAAATTATAATAATTAATTAAAGAGCAAATCTAATAAAACCACCACAATAGGAAAACCATGTTGCAGTTGTTAAATGGGTTTGTTTGACTGGGTAACACATGTTTCCATTTATGGAGAATGACGAGAACTAAAGGCCCCAAAGGTGATGGATTTACTAATACCACTACAACACTGTTTTTTCTGTTAATCTCAGTGACTTATTTCTTGTATAAAATGAGTACCACTCAATCATACTCCTGTAAAGGAATTTATTACCTTATTTTTGTTTGTTTAATATTAAACCAGTCTTTCTACTTTTTGTTGATGAAATTTTTAGTAAACATGGATTCTTAATAGAGATTATTTTTGTAAACAAAAAAATGGCACTGCCATAGCAAAATTCTAGATGCAAGAAAACTATACTATGTATGCAGTGTTATTTTCCTGGGCCCAGTGGATTATGCACTAACTTACTTAACTTACTAACATTAGATTTAAAATGAAAACTTTAAAAAGTAATTTTTTTTACAGGATAAGGGTGACTAGTGAGCACACAGTCCACCTCGATTCAGTTTCGGTCAGATTCAGTCACACATCTATCCTCGATTGCGAATCAAAATGTAGATGCTTTGTCACCCATCAGAACTAAGATAGAATGCCTCGTTTCCAGTAATAAGGATCTCCAGTTCTCAACGCTCACCATAAGAAACACAGCAGTGTTAAGCTGCTAATTTACGCTGATATTCAGTGAGAGTGTGATCCCTTCGCGATCAAGGCAACCCATTCATGCTACTATACTACTAATGTAGCTGTAGCATGGCTCTACTGATAATAAAATATATAATATTATAGTTTTAACATGAGACTATTAATAAAACCCCTTTTGTGCTCCAAATATTTTTTTTAATTTTATTTAAATTATTAATACAATATAGCATAATAATGATGAATGGTAGCATGTTATGATAGTATAACGAAAATAATGTTCAGAGTGTCGTTGACAGTAAATGCAAACCTATTTTTTTACTGTACATTTGCATATTGTTAAAAAAGGAAAAGTAATGTATTAGAAAGTAAAGAAAGCAGGTAAGAGATACAGGATTTTGATGGATGCAAGTGGCCTATATTTAGCAGTAGACGTGTGCAAGGGCTGTAATGATGATGATAAGAAAGTTAAGCTATAATATTCTGCAGCTAGCACAGGTTCAGACTTAGAATTAATGTAAGAGTGAGAAGTTTCTCCTGTGTGTTATAGGTCGGACATTCATTTATGCATAATAGTACATAATATAGTAGACTAAAAGCATAGTCTAACCAATGCTGCTGTGTTTTGTATGGTGAGTGTAGAGAATCAGAGATCCTTTTTACTGGAAATAAGGCATTTGGGAGTGGCTTTAATGTGTGCACAATCAGGTCACATAACGAAGGATGTAGCTGATGACATCCTCGTGGCTATACAGAGGAAGATAATCAGCGAGGCCTGGAGTAGTCAGGACCCTGATGCGTCGGGCCCAGTTTTTAGAGGCAAACCCGTTTACACAGAGGGTATATTGAAGCTGTGTGTGTAATTAAATTACTGCTACATTAAAAACAACATTCCTACAGCTAACATAAATCAACATAATTGGCACTTCACCATGTAATAACAAAGATTGAACAGGCCATCCAAAACAAAGTAAAACGTCTAGGCTCCTTCATAGACACATAAGGTGCTTTTGAGAGAACAAAATTCTCCAGCATAAAAGGTGTAATATAAAGTTGGACTTAAGTAGATATAAAGCTGAACCGGCACTGATTGACTGGATAGTAAATATGCTCAATTAGTTTAGTTTAGTTCAGTTTATGACAGGCTGTTTTCCGCAACTCCACGTCTAAGCGCGTATTTTGCGTGGGCTTATTCGAGCCATAATATCTCCCCGAAGAAGCTCAGCAGTCCCTTGATGTTGCAAACAACTTCGGGGAGCGATCCCGGCGTGCCTGTATGAAGCGACTTCTGGACATGTTAGCAACTCGTGAGCCGCCGTTTCTTCCTCTCCCACGCATGCACTGCAAAGGGGGCTGTCAGTAACACCTATGGTGAACAAATGTTTGTTAAAAGAGTCATGTCCTGTGATAGCACTTGTTACTATCCTGATCTGTGGCTTGTTCAGTCTCATTAGAACCTTGGTTAGACAACTGTTTATTTCAGGTAGGGCCTCCCTAGCTTGTCTACAGTCTACTAAATTTTTCCAAAGCTGAGCGTGTAAATTATCGAAGTATCTATGTACCAGTGAACAAACATAGCCAAAGGGGATTGGTATTATTGGTTCCGGCCCTATAGTTGCTAGGGCCGAATCCCTTCTGGCCAGTTCATTTGCTGCATCATTGCCTCTAGATCCATTGTGTCCCTTGATCCATTGCAGAGTCATATTGTTGTGCTTACATACCTCATTCAATCATTGATGGCACTCTTATAACAGTCCCGAGTTCGTCACATTGCAAATGCTCAATATGCTCAATACACGAACAATAAAGATTGCTGGTGAATCTTAAACAATTCTGATCAAGATAGGCTGCCCACAGGATTGCGGGCAGTCTATCTTGATAACTTGCGTAAGTCTGCAGGTCATTAAAAAACTCATCAACAAATTAAATGATAATCATTTCTACACAGTAGGTTATGCAGATGACCTGACAATATTGGTCTCTGTAAAGACTGTAAGCATGGTGTACCAAGAGGCTCTCCATATAGTGGAGACATGGTGCAGGGAATATGACCTAACTGTTAATCCAAATAAAACGGTTTTAGTAAAGTTTACACAAAACGAATGCTGAATAACTATCATCTCCCAAGTCTTTACAGCACAAAACTCCAGCTATCCTCTGACGTAAAATACTTAGGTCTTACTTTGGACAGTAAACTCAACTGGAATAAGCACTTAGAAAACAAAATCAACAAAACTAGTATAACTTTCTGGCATTGCAGAAACATGATTGGGTTTGAAAAATTATAGTGTGGCTGTACAACTGTTATTCGGTCCATGATCACATATGGTGCTCCGGTATGGTGGACCAAAACCCCTGAGGACTAAGATGGAATGCCTTGTTTCCACTAAAAATGGTCTCAAGTTCTCTACACTCACCATAAAAAACACAGTAGCATTAAGCTGCTCTATTACGCTGGTATTCTGTGAGAGCATAGTCCTTCTACGGTCGAGCTAAGTCTTTTAATCAGACTTCAAAAAAAGTACTAGGTTCGCAATGAAACTGTATGTATGTATGTATGTATGTATGTAATGCAATATCTTTGTCAATTGTGAACCAATTTCGATGATACTTTTTTATTAATCAATTTATACCTTAAGGGTAGTCCTTATAAATAGGGAATAAAGTTATTAATGTATCTATTTAGGACTTTTATATTGTGATATTTTTTAGTCCACTCAAAAAGGTCAATTATAAATAATTTTATTCTTTTAGTTCTTTGAAATTTACTTTTATTTTTTATAAATAGTTAAAATAATATTTCACTCCAACTTGTATACTAAAAATCTATAAATTTTATCCAGCTTGCTTTTCACACCACATGGCTTCATTTCAACTTGATTCAATTTAATGATTTCTTATATTTACGCGAACACTACACATGATTAAAACTACGTTTTCGGATTTTATCGCGTTTATTTTTACTTTTTATTTTTATTTTTAATTCCCGACGTTTCGGGCGCTTTCCAGCACCCATGATCACGGAGGACTGAGATGACTGACGTCCCGATGTCATTGTTAAACCCGGAGTACCTTCAGCTTTTTTAATTACCATTTTAGGACCATAAACAATAATTAAAAAAGCTGAAGGTACTCCGGGTTTAACAATGACATCGGGACGTCAGTCATCTCAGTCCTCCGTGACCATGGGTGCTGGAAAGCGCCCGAAACGTCGGAAATTAAAAATAAAAATAAAAAGTAAAAATAAACGCGATAAAATCCGAAAAAGTAGTTTTAATCATTGATTCAATTTAATTAAGATTTAGGTGTATTTGTCATCTGAGATTATATTTTGGTTTGTCTAGTGTGGTTGTTAGTTGTGGTTGTTAAGTGTTATCTAATGTGGGACTAGATATGTTAATGTAAAATATAAAATAAAGACAAGAAATAAACAGCAAACAAAATTTTGGCAATGACATAAAAAGTATAAATACAAAATGCGAGATGCAAAAAATATTAATCTGGAGACTAAATAGCTATCAACACCTACACAATATGCATTGAATAACTTTGTACTAATTGTTATAACGGCTTGTTTTTAAACATTAATTGTAGGCAAATTTCTAAGACCATACTAAACATTTCATAACATCAACAAATGCTACAAAAAAAGAACATGAAAAGTAATCACGTTTTTACACATAATTTTTAACTAGTGCTTACATAGTTTTTTTTTTTTTATAAATTTATCGTTGTGAAATATTTTTATAGTGTTTCTCCTCCTTATTTAAATTCTAGCAATGCCAGTGGTAGGTCTACTTCTTTCGTTAGCGATGTTTTGTATTGTTTAAAAATGACATCTAAATTAATATGTAAAAGAATTGCATTATTAGGTATTATGTTATGTGACCTTTAATAACGATCTCAGGAGGAAGCGGAGAAGCCAAAGAAGGTAATTGGATAATCCCTCATCGACTTTTACTTGCAGAATTTACATCGGCAATGGGCATGCCTTCTGTCAAATAGGTCAGTGAACTAGTATGTGTGAATTTAATGAAGAAATGTAACGATTTGTACTTACTTTATCTTCCCACCGCAATGCTGACATTCTGGTCCTTGCCAGCCCTCGAAGCATTCACAAGTCTCGTTCTTACACTCACCATTTAAACAGTTATGTTCACTACACCTAGTCAGCACATCATGACAAAACAATAACACTATGAGTACTGAACACAAGAACGGTGAGAACCATGAGTATTTTCGTCGGTATTTAGATTTGAAGAGGAATAAGAACATTTGTAGAGATTCTACCATTTTGATGTATGCATTTTCAACGAGTTTTGTTAGCTTAACGCGAATCGCGAACGTAAAAGCAATCGTGCGTCGTGTAGTTTCCGTACGGTACTGGTAAAATTTAGTGTTGTCATGCTAAAATTCAAAATTATAATTTCATCACACAAAATAAAAAAATTACCTCGCGTTAAAGTGAGTAAATAACCAAAAGAGTGAAATTCACATTAAATATAAAAAGAAGCACATTTGGAAACTTATTTCAGTCATTTTGGTTATTGGTAGTCCAAATTTCATGTTTTCACATTTTGAGATCTTGAAGTCCAATTCAACTGCATTTTAAAAGAAATAAAATTGTTACCTATATGCAACTAAAATATCCGTTCCCCCAAATTGAATCTCAATTTACGTTGATAAATATTGATTGAATTATTGCCCAAATCAAACCATCCAACCATTTATATTGATAAAAATCAATGTAGACAATAATAATAGCAATGGTTTAAGAGTGAATATATCAACTTGTTCATCAAACGTCGGGATCATCTACATGCGGTATCAGTGAACCCTGCTGAATTAGGAACAAGGCTTAGATAACCGACAGACGAAAAATCCTTCCAAAAACGCTTCAAAATGAGAGTAAGGATCACCTCATCTCTCATCTGTTAAATTTACAAGTAAAAGGAAAGTGGCTTACGTCGACAAGATTGTATTTGTATTTAGATTCCAATATTCATTTTCTCATAATTTCAATAAAAAGTTATTCCTCACTACAACGTGATCATTTTATGTATTGTAACACTGCATTTGACGTTCCTCTGTTACTCAGCTTAAAAATAGTTTTGGTTGCGTTCACTGTTTACAGAAACCGTTTCCTAAATAATTAATATTTATCCGAAAAATATAATATAATCAAAGTGATATGAAAAAATGTTTTTATATTTTAAATTAATTATATAATTATATATTTAGTTGGGCAGCCTTAATTTGCATTATACATTTATTAGTTTTATCTATAGTATTTACATATTTATAAGTTTTATCTATAGTATTTACATATAGATGTAAAATATGTGTGAAGTTCACACGCGTTTGGAGTAAAACCTTCAAATAAAATGAAATATAAAACAAAAATATTTCACAACAAATGATTTATTTAATTTGATAATTTTTAACCACAAGTACGGCATAAAATATAAGATAAAAGTTTAATTTTATAGCAAATAAATGTTTTTAGACATGTAGAGCCCCAATTTCATGTATTAATTAAATGAAAAGAATTTTTTTCGACTAAAATTGCTTTGTAGTAGCGGCGGCGTCTACTTCATTCTATAAGTAAAGTTATTTCATCGAACAAAAATATATTGACTCACAAAGGTGGTTCGGTAAGATACACTGACCTCTATATATACAAGTACGCTGGACCGGCTATACACCGTGACATGATGAAGCGATTTTATTTCCGCCATTTTGGCGCTGACAGCAGAAGTGCATGTCTACGGAACTAATACTAGGGATAAGACAGTGTACCAAATTATATCGATAAAAATTCTATACCCTACCTATACCTAAATAAATAGAATGGACTCTATGGATAGATGGACTCTACCTGTTACGTGCATTCTATTTATGTATCATATTAATATAATGCCATTATCATTCATAATCATTAAAACCCTTCACAAATCCACTGCCGAACATAGGCCTCCCCCAAGGAATGCCACAACGCACGGTCCTGAGTTACCTGCATCCATCAACTTCCTGCATGTCTTACGAGGTTTTGACTCCATCTAGTGGGGGAACGTCTTACACTTCACCTACCAGTACAAGGCTGCCACTCGAGAACCTTTTTCCCCATCGGTATTCGGTTCTTCGAGCTATATGGCCGGTCAATTGCTACTTCAGCTTACTAATCCATTGGGCGATGTCGGTCACTCTGGTTCTGCTGCATCCTCATTCCTAAGTTTGAACTCCTGAGCATAGCCCTCTTCATAGCTCGTTGAGCAACTTCGAGCTTCCTCATACAGCCAGCAGTGAAAGACCTCGTCACAGATCCATATATCATCACTGGCAACACGCATTGGTTGTACAATCTAGTTTTGAGGTATTACTGACGAGAAGATGTGTTGTAATCTCTCGAACGCTGCCCAGCCGAGTTGAATCCGTCGATTGACCTGTCGATCGAAGTTGAACTTACCTAGTCGGGCTATTTGTCCCAATAAAAATACTCATCAACAACTTCAGCTAAGTGCTCCCAAAAACCACCGGCATAGGTGTGACATGGACATTACACATGACTTTTGTTTTGTCCATGTTCATCTTAAGACTTATCCGTTGGGAGACACTATTGAGGTCATTGAACATAGTGCGTGGGTCCTCCAGCGATTGTACCATAGGGACTATATTGTCGGCAAATCAAAGGTGAGTGACATACACGACATTGACGTTAATACCGTATCCTTTCCAGTTCAGAAGGTTGAAAACATTTTCCAATGCAGCGCTAAAGTATTTCGGGAATATTACGTCACCCTGCCTTACACACCTCTTCAGTTGGATTAGTTCTGTACTCTGGTTCTGTACTCTGATAGCCATCATAGCCCTTAAACATTCAACTAAAAATTATTAAGATTAAACTAAGTACACAAAATAAAAATATAAACATAATTTCAAGAATAATTTATTGTCAACCGTTCATTTAGTTTTAGTATTATAAAAAACAAATCAGCTGCTATAATAACGCCTATTCTAATCAACTACAGGTCTGTCTATAGACAGTAAAATATTTTCGACTATATAAACATTTATGTTTATTCGTACTTTCTACGATGCCATACCGTTCATTAGAGTGCGGTAAAACTTAGTCAACTTATTGGCTGCACTTGTGCGAAGGTTATACGCATGGTACAGTTAACTGACACTAGGTGGCGTGCGTATTATACTGACTATTTATTTGAAAGTTATAGAAAGTTATATATCACTCTATTTCAATGATTGTATTATCATTCCTAATTATACAATATAACTGTTAAACATTTTTAACGATATTTCCACAATTACTTCTTCTGCGGCAGCAATGCGCAAGCTAGTAAGATAATATAAAAAATATAAACTTTGAATTACATAGTTATCAGTTATTTACAACGTCATTTTCGAAATTAAAATTACAATATAAAAAAATAACTGAAATTGTCAATTACCGAGCCCGATATGTAAATGGAGTCAGGGAAAAACAAGCACTTGGAAGAATCAAGTGGTGTAGTCTCACCAAAATCGCGAAAGACGATCGAGTGGCGCATCGCCAATCGCCATAGCAACACTCCTCTTCCCTTACGACTCCATCTCGACTACAGCGGTACAGGGAGAGGAATCTCCTCCAGCCGCAGTCCAGACACACGTCCAACGTGGCTCGACATCATCAGGCGACCTTTAGACAGTTGGTTATGGCCCTTGAGTTTGGTGGAAAATGAGGAAATAAGAAATAAAAAAAAAACATTCGAAACAATAATCTAATACTTAGTACTTGGTAGTTGGTAGTGCTTGGTACTGTTACTACTAGAAAATATTGTCGGTATACTGCACTTTATCAAAGTGGTGCAGTTCTCACGTATAATAAAACAGTCGTCTGTGAAATGTTTGCAACAAATATGATCATTTTGTTTCGGACGCCAATTCACAATATTTATGATTTTAAGCCATAATTTTAGTCTAGGTTCAGTTGGAAACCTGTTAATAAACATTTTATAATCATCTGTTGTTGGTGACTTTGTTTGTTAATAGATATGAGTAGGAAAGAACATCGATAAGTATTATAGACAAGGAACTCGACAGCCCTATTGAATTTTATTGTTTATCAAAACTCAGTAATATACAGCCAAACATGTTTGTATATATGATATTAAGATTAGTAACAAATTTCTAAGTACTTATATTATCAAATAGTTTTAATTTGTTTAATATTTACTGCAAATTCACTTACTTGTGAAATATTATACCACTTCCCTTTTGGTTACGAGTTTTACAGATTACGCACCCTCTCATAATTAATAAAAATAATTCTTATGATGTAACTAATATTATACACAATGAAACAACATAAAATACTTTCGTTTAAAAGTTCAAAATACAGACTTATTAAATATGACAATATGAATAAGACAACATACTTTGGCATATTATGTCAATTTTATTTTTTAAGACATCCTTTAGCGGCGCTTCAAATTGGCACAGTCATTTTGTATGGTATAGCCAGTCCAGCGTACTTGTATATATATATAGAGGTCAGTGGTAAGATACGAAATCGTGGATTGGTAAATTAATATAGTTTGGATATGATAATTTCATTCAATATTTAATTTAATTAACCTATTTGATAAATTTGGTATTTTTAGTTATTCTTATTTTAACAATTAAAAATTATATTAACCATATTTAAAGCACCGCACACAGAGGAGAACGAAATAATAGGAAACACTCACAGAAATCTAAATAAGAGAAAGGAAGATAGGCTTATAGGTTTAAAGGTTTTAACAGTGGTAGAGCCACGCGGCAGCTTTGCTGTTGCACGTATGGGCCGGCTCAAACCGGGATGGTACCATGACCTCACAGAATACCGGCGTGAAGTGGAAGCTCTGCTTCCGCGTTTCGTCTGGTGAGTGCAGGTGGCCGAAGGCCCAAATCCCCCCCCCCATCAACATGGTAGCGGAATTAAATAATGATAGACTACCCCAGGAGGGTACCAGTACCCCTGGAGAATCCCTCGCTGAGCATCCACGACCATGTTTCTCCACTTCTGAGCGTGGGTGCTCAGGCTGCCCCGCGTATTCTGGGGGGGGGGGGGGGGCAAAATTCCGCTCAAGACTACAACTGCTCGGGGCAAACGGAGCAACAAGACCAAGGCGACCTCTGCCACGCTGTCCGTGAATTTCTGCAATATCAGGGGACTTCACTCTAACCTAAACGCCGTCCACTACTACCATCTCGAGACGGCGAGGCCGGCTCTGCTCTTTCTGACCGAGACGCAGGTGTCCTCTCCGGCTGATGTCTCGTATCTCTCCTACCCGGGGTACAAACTGGAACACTCCTTTGTGCCTCGGGCTGGAATTTGCGTTTACGTCAGAGAGGACATCTGTTCTCGACGCCTCGGCAGACTTGAAGGTTCGGACCTGTCCATCCTTTGGCTACGCGTAGACAGCGACGACCATCCGCGCGTCTACGGGTGCCTCTATAGGTCCCATAGCGGTAATGCCGAAACAGACCGACTCTTCGACCACATCCAAATGGCTGCAGATTCGTTGCTACAGCAGATCCCCTCCGCAGAGATCGTGATCCTCGGCGACTTTAACGCCGATCACGCCGAATGGCTTGCTTCACGTTTAACCGATCATGCGGGGAGATCTGTTCATGATTTTGCCTTGGCATATGGTCTGACACAACTGGTTACTTCGCCTACGCGGATTTCAGATGTGGAGGATCATGCACCTTCCCTGTTGGACCTTCTGCTGACCCGGACGGATATCAGATTTCCGTCGACGCCCCTTTAGGCTCCTCGGACCATTGTCTGGTCCGGAGTGCTGTGCCACTCACGCTGAAATCGCGGTTGCGATTCTGCAGGCCGCCGCCGTGTTTGGCACTGTAAGTCAGCCGATTGGGATGGGATGCGGTCTTTCTTTGCATCCTACCCTTGGGGGCGGGTTTGCTTCTCGCCGGATGATCCCAACGTTGTTGCGGATTATGTTACTGATGTGGTACTTCAGGGTATGGAACTTTTTATTCCTTCCTCATTGGTGCCCATTGGAGGCAAATCTCAGCCATGGTTTGGTCGCTCCTGTAAAATAGCATCTTGCTATAAGCAGGAGTGCTACCAAGCCTGGGTTGAAGCATCAGCGTCCCGGGATGTAAACACCAGCGCTCTAAAAAAGAAATATAATTCCGCCTCTAGGTCCTTCAAAAGAGTCATTGCCAAGGCAAAGTCAGAGCACATAGGCAGAATTGGCGAGAAACTATTTCGCCTTCCTTCTGGAACCCGTGCATTCTGGTCTCTCGCCAAGGCTGTCCAGGGGAATTTCTGTCAGCCATCTCTTCCATCTCTGCACAGGGAGGACGACTCACTGGCCCATACTGCAAAGGAGAAAGCCGATTTTCTAGGCTCTTTCTTTGCGTCTAACTCGACTCTCGATGACGGGGGGAGTACGCCGCCGACCATCTCGCGGTGTGAGTGCTCCATGCCGGAAGTGCAGTTCACACAGCGCTCGGTTCGCAAAGCACTCCTCTCCCTGGACATCCGAGACAAGTCGAGTGGGCCTGACGGAATCCCCCCAATTGTGCTGAGGACGTGTGTTCCAGAGTTGGCACCGGTTTTAACGCGTCTTTTCCGGTACTCCTACTCCCTAGGCGTAGTCCCAAAATCATGGAAGACGGCTTTCGTCCACCCGATCCCTAAAAAAGGCGACCGCTCAGACCCGTCCAACTACCGGCCAATCGCCATCACCTCCTTGTTCTCCAAAACAATGGAGTCCATTGTAAACTGCCAGCTCATGAGGTACCTTGAGGATCACCAGCTGATTAGCGACCACCAATACGGTTTTCGCCGTGGTCGGTCAGCTGGTGATCTTCTGGTCTACCTCACTCACAGATGGGCGGAGGCAGTAGAGTTCAAGGGGGGGGGGGGGAATTGGCCGTTAGTTTGGACATTGCGAAGGCCTTCGATCGGGTTTGGCACAAAGTGCTTCTTTCGAAGCTCCCTTCCTATAGGCTTCCCGAGAAATTGTGCGATTGGATCACCAGCTTTCTTGCAGATCGGAGCATCAAGGTCGTTGTAGACGGTGCAAGCTCCGATTGCAAGCCTATTAATGCTGGTGTTCCACAGGGCTGCGTGCTATCGCCAACGCTGTTTCTTCTGCATATCAATGATATGTTGCATACCCGTAACATTCATTGCTATGCAGATGACAGCACTGGTGATGCTCTTTACACCGGCCGAGCCAATATTTCTCGGGAAAACGTCTCCGAGTGCCGGGACAAACTTGTGTCTGAAGTCGAGTCTTTGCTGAACAGAGTCTCGGATTGGGGACGACTAAATCTAGTCCAGTTTAACCCCCAGAAGACACAAGTTTGCGCATTAACCGCTAAAAAGAACCCCTTTGTCGTATCCCCTCAGTTTCAAGGCACTCCCCCTGTTGCCTCAGCCAGTATCGGAATCCTCGGTGTCGACATATCGAGTGGCGTGCAGTTTCGTGGTCACTTGGAAGGGAAGGCCAAATTGGCCTCTAAAAAGCTTGGCGTGCTCAGCAGAGCGGGACAGTATTTCATGCCGGCACACCGCCTGCAACTTTACAAGGCGCAGGTTCGGCCGCACATGGAATACTGTTCCCATCTCTGGGCTGGGGCTCCCCAGTACCAGCTCCTTCCACTTGACCGCATCCAGCGCAGAGCGGCTCGAATCGTCGACGACCAAGTGCTTTCCGATCGGCTCGATTCACTGGCGCTGCGAAGAGATGTTGCATCTCTTTGCGTATTTTATCACATCTATCTATCATAAATTTCTTCGCAACCTTCCGCTAAACAAATACAATGATGTGTCTTACCTGGATTGAAGAGCACCTCCCGCCCTCCCTCAATTGCATGCACTAGCTCCGTCACCACTAGTCCCAGTACCACTACTTCCAACACCACTATTCCAGGCAAGACACACCATCGACGATAATACGACACGTGTTTCGCCTCTACACGAGGCGGCTGACCGCTAAGCGTCTTAGTCCCAGCACCACTACTCCCGCTAAGTGTCTTGCGGTCAGCCGCCGTAGAGTCTACATTACCTGAAGATGCCTTCTTAGCATTGTGGGAAAACTGTATGCTAAAGTACTAATTGAAAGGGTCATGAAAGAAACAGATGGAAAAATTTGGGATGTGCAAGCGGGATCTAGAAAGGGAATGGGATGTACAGATCAAGTCTTACCCATGCGCGTGATCGCGGAGAAGTTTTGGCCAAAAACCAAAAGGTTTTTTGTGCGTTCATGGACTTATAAAAGGCCTACGACAGAGTTGATAGGGATGTGCTATGGCAAACACTGAAATCATTTGGGTTGAGCGCAGGCTTGATACAGGCATTGGAGTCTCTTTATAGAGACTCTAGTGCTTGTGTTAGGATCAACGGGGTCTACTCGGACTGGTTTGACATCCATAAAGGTGTCAGACAGGGCTGTGTGGCTTCCCCGTGGCTGTTCAACCTATTTATGGACAGTTGTTTGCAAAATTTGAAAGTTGAAGAATGCGGGTTAAGAATGGGTGAGTTAACCGTCAAATGCCTTTTGCACGCCGATGATCAAGTTATCCTTGCGTCGTCGGCGGCCGAGTTGCAAATGATGTTTACATTAATGAACAGATCATTAAAACTGTGCTATAAAATCCAATTATAATAGTATTCATTGGGGAGTACGAAATACAGAAGAAATAAATAAATATTCTACAATGTGTAATAATAAATTAAAAAATTTTGATTTTCCTAAGGTTTTTGAATCATGTACAGATAAATGTAATAACCCAGAACATAAAGTTTTGTTGGATAAAATATATAACAAAATTGTTTTTATACTATGTGATGCAGCCAGAAATAGTAAAGCCCCGAGGGGTGTTGTAGGAAAATATAAGGGTATAAAGGGATGGAATAAATATGTAAAAGAATCTCATAACAATGCAAGGATTAAGTTAAAAATATGGATGTGGTATGGTCAACCTAGTAGGGGGCCCATATTTGAAGATATGAGACTATCGCGTAAAATATTTAAATCTAAATTAAAGTGGTGTATTAAAAATCAAGAAAAATTAAAAATGGATATATTGACCTCACTTCATTCAAAAAAATGTTTCTCTGCTTTTTGGAGAGGTACTAGGAAATTAAGCAATACCGCAAGTCTTCCAGGTAGCGTGGAGGGTAAGAGTGACTATACTGAGATAGCAAATGTTTTCAAAAATCATTTTAAGGTGAGCTCACCCCTTGAAACTGTGCATAGTGTGAACGATGCGGAGTCATGTCAGCCAGAATCACCACTGAAGGTAACATGTAAGGAACTAAAATCTGTTATTGAAAGTATGAAGAAAGGTAAATCTCCTGGACATGACGGACTCAGCATCGAGCACCTTCAAAACGCTGGAATACATTTACCAAGAGTGTTGACCATATTCTTTAATCTATGTATAGGACATTCTTACTTACCACAAGAGCTTCTGGATACTATAGTCGTACCTATTGTTAAAAACAGGACGGGAGACATAGCAGATAAGTGTAATTACAGACCTATTTCACTGGCGACTGTGATAGCAAAAGTATTTGACAGTGTGCTAGACTCGCGCCTCAGTGAATACATAAAATTACATGATTCACAGTTTGGTTTTCGTGCGGGACTATCCACTGAGAGTGCTATTTTTGCATTGAAGCACACTGTCAAATATTACACTGACAGGAAAACACCCGTATATGCTTGTTTCCTGGATCTTTCAAAAGCCTTTGACCTGGTTTCCTACAATGTTCTGTGGGGAAAGCTTCGGGAGGCGGGAGTTCCTGCTTCATTAGTATCTATGTTATCTATGTGGTATGATAAGCAAAGAAATTTTGTTAGGTGGTCCAATGCATTGTCTGACCCGTATAAACTTGAGTGTGGTGTGAGGCAGGGGGGTCTTACCTCTCCGAGGCTTTTTAATATCTACATAAATAAGCTGATTGACGAGCTTAGCAACACACATGTTGGTTGTCATATAGATGGAGTATGTCTAAATAACTTGAGCTATGCAGACGACATGGTGCTGCTGAGCCCGTCAATCTGTGGAATACGAAAGTTGCTTTCAATTTGTGAGAATTATGCTGAGCGGCATGGATTAAAATATAATGCTAAAAAAAGTGAACTGTTAGTTTTCAGAGGTAGAAATAAAAGTCCAATATGTGTTCCTCCAGTAAAGCTTAATGGTTCACTGTTACAGAGAGTAACTCATTTTAAATACCTGGGTCACATTGTCACAGAGGATTTAAAGGATGATCTAGATATCGAAAGGGAACGCAGGGTTCTAGCTGTGAGAGGTAATATGGTGGCTCGAAGGTTTGCTGCTTGCTCTGTACCAGTTAAAATTACACTGTTCAAGGCTTACTGCCAATCATTTTATACCAGCAGCCTTTGGACCAATCATACCCAAAAGGCAAGCAATACCCAGCGTATTCAATATAACAATGCCTTCAGGTTATTATTGGGGCTTCCACCTTATTGTAGTGCATCAGGCATGTTCACCGATGCGCATACTGATGACTACTTCGCGATCATGCGTAAAAAGGTGGAGTCATTAATGCGCAGAGTGAGAGGGAGCTCGAATAGTATCCTGAGGGTCTTTGCGGAGAGGCTGGATGGCCCGACACTAGGTAGGTTTGTCAAGCTACATATAATAAAGTGAGCTTGATAAATCTATAAAAATTGTATGCATTGTGTGAATTTTTACTTTGTTTTTTATTTCTATTGTGTTTTTATTTGTTTTGTGTACTAACATTAGTTCTTAAGTTTTATTTGTATTAGGTACTAACATGTTATGGGCCTACGATGCCTGAAAAATAAAACATTTTTATTATTTATTTTTTATTAAAAGAAGGGGGTATGAAAGTGAACGCAAGTAAGACGAAGGTTATGGTTTTTGAAAGAGAAGAAAGTAAAACGATTTGTGAAATAAGAATAGAAGGGGAGTTGATCGAGCAAGTAGACGAGTTTGTATATTTGGGCTGCGTATTTAGCATGGATGGGAGATATGATAAGGATATAGAACGACGAGTGAATGCGGGAAATAGAGTAAATGGGGCCCTACACTCTATTGTGAAGAGTCAAAATGTGTCGAAAAAGGCACGTATGGCAATTCACAATGCTGTGTTGGTCCTTACTTTAACGTATGGTAGTGAAAGTTGGGTGTGGCAGAAGAAGCACGAGAGTAGAATGAACGCAGTAGAAATGCGGTCGTTAAGGAGTATGTTAGGGCTGAATCTGAATGACAGGGTAAGAAATTGTGTAATAAGAGAAGAGTGTGGTTTGCAAGATGATGTTGTGACCAGGATTAAGAAAGGAATGCTTCGGTGGTTTGGTCATGTGGAAAGAATGGATGAGGAAAGACTGACAAAGAAAATTTATGTTGCAGAAGTGAATGGCAGAGTCGGAAAGGGCGTCCTAGGCGAAAATTTATCGACCAAATTGGCGATTTATTAAAAACGGGCCAAATTAGGAGTACCCTTAACCGACGAGCATGTATGCGTAGGTATATGGATGTGAAGGAGGCGAGAGAGGTGTGTCAGGATCGTGCCAAATGGAAGTCTGTAGTCTCTGCCTACCCCTCTGGGTGACAGGCGTGAGTTTATTATATTATTATTTTTAGGTATGATCAATGAGCACTTCGAAACATCGGCAAATACTCCTTCTAACAATGATTTATTAACGATGGCTTCAATGGCAACTAAAGAGTATGGTAATGTAAGCTTAATCATATTCATGCAAATTTCATCACATCCTTTAGAGTTAGAAGAAAAGGAATTGATAATCTTCTGTAGCTCTGATGCACTCACTCTATTAAAATTGAACTCCGCTAAGTTACTCCTACGAGTACTTTCAAAATTTTCGAACTGTTTTAAGTCAACCGACAACACGGGAACACTACCTATTTATGAAATGTGTATTAAGTTTTGTGGCATCCAAAAGATGTTCAGGAATTGATTTACTAGAACCGTTCTTAATTGTTTTATTAATGTGCCGCCACTTAAAGACGGATTATTAATATTATTATTTACAAATTGGGTAAAATATGCCTGTTTCTCAACACAAACAGCACAATTATATGTTGTTGCGCATATCCTGGTAAAATTTAATAGCTGATTCGGAATTATATCTCATCATTATACTCCCCAAACGGGATGAGCATTACTGAAGATGTGTACTGTGAATAACTGAACATAATGATGGAGAAGCTCGCGAGTCTCCAACCAGCTTTGGTCATCCGCTGCTCCTGCACGACAACGCGCGACTTCGTACTGCACAACAGACGGTCTCTAAGTTACAAGAACTGGGATTTGAAACTCTCCATCATCCATCTACTTTTTCCGGAATTTGAATAAGAGAGGCTATACAACATGCCTTTAAAGAATTTGTTGCATCTTGTCGAGTTGATTTCTTCAGGCATCAATAAACTGCCACTGCGTTGGCAAAGACGTATCTGTTGCATGGTTGATTACTGATTACTTTGATTAATAGAAATAAAAATGGAAATAGAAAAATACGTTAACTTATTTCATAAAAAACGGCAATTTTATAGGTAAAGACCTAATATATTATATTAGTCATAGATTACAGCATATATATGAGAGAGTTTTAGTATAGATTCTCTTTCATTCTCTCGCAGACTAAATCACGTAGATGTATGTCTGTCTCTTTTTAGTGTCGCTTATTCGTTTCCTCGCGTTTGAAATCACAATGATACTACAGAGCATTGATGTATATATTATGTTATGTATAACTCAGTGCTACAGAGTGTTTCTTCACTCATGTGACGATACCAAAGAAGTTTTAGGGTACAATTCCGTAGCCGACTGCAGACAGCAGCAACAAGCGATGCGTCGTCGCGACTCGCGACGCAACTGGTTTCTATGTAGTTCTATGAAATACGTTCTGTAGCTAGCCACACGTCGTTTGCCTAGCGGGGGACGACACTGTAGCTCGACCGCAGATCAGTAGTGCCGCCAAAGCCCGAGCGACAACACGTTAAATTATTCTTAAAAAAATAAGTTTCACCGATTCCGAGGAAGAGAAACTGATAAACCAGGTGGCCCAATATCCCGCACTGTATGTTCCCTCATTTGCTCTGCATTTCAACATAGGACGTGTGTCTTTTCGTCTTTTCTCTTTATACTTGTAAAATAAAAGCAAGTCATCATCTTCTTCCTCTTCTAACAAAAGATACAAAAATAAATCGTGATAACTAATTTAAAACACGTCAGATATCATGTCCCACTGAACACTCGGATCTCGGAAAAGACTGTATACGGGCTGCTGCCGTCCGCCGTCGGGTTCGGAATCATGACTGCAGGGACATGATGTCACGACATGCGACACGTCGCCTGCTGTTGCTGCCTGCAGTCGGCTACGGGATTGCACCTTTACTTCAAAAATCACAATGTCTGTACCCACTGACCTCTATTATACACAAGTATATGAGTCGATACATATCAAAAGTGCTTAAGTCCACTAAACAAATTTTTTGATGTTTTTTATTAAGGTAATTTATGTGCACAAAATAAAAACGTTGTTTTAGATCAATTCTAACTAAGTCCACTATTTCTCTTAAAAATAATGCTCCAAATTCTACGTTTCTTTTCAAAATCGCCTAAGTCACAATGTAATTTTAAATCAAACCCGCCAAAGTCCTCTTCAACCAATGACAGACAGCTCTGCTCAGTGTCATGGCTGCCATTGTTGTCGTAAGTTCTCGGCGTGCGTATCGTATGCTTAGATTTTTATTAAATAATGGAAGATATAATAAGAGTTGTGAGACCTGAATTAGCTAAAAAGAAGGCGAAGTTAATAGGAAAGGAAAAACGGAAGAAAAAGCAGCAAGATTTGTTAGTTTCTTTGTTTAATTTTGAATTGTTTTAAGTAGGGCTATAGCAACGTGGTTATTGATACCGGTCATAAACAGGGGCGGAATCAGATGGACTCGATAATTAATATGTTTGTATGTAATTCAGTGCTAATTTCATTACTATTTATTTTACTTAACTATTCATAACTATATCGATTGTTTTAGTAGATTATCCCATATATTATTCCAATACATGCGTGCGTGCCGTATGACATGGGTATGCCTGTTTACTTAGCGCATATTGTGCTTTATAAATTGTATGCATTATTAAAAAAAATCCTACTTTCAGGTACTCCGCAAAAGCTTTACCGGAGAAACCCAAGTGTCAACACAACAAAAAGAGTGTATACAAATGTGAAACGTTAACTTCAAATGATATTTTTTACTTTCATAAAAAGTTTTATAGCCAGCCTAACAAAATTAGTCAAGATAATTATATTTTGCAAAATTTACTCTTAAGACCTGTGAAAAGAAAACGCCCAAGAAATAATTTCTCAAAACAATATTTTATCAGCAAATACAAAACTAAAGAAAAAGTCTCGGTCTGTCTAGCTACATTTTGTGGAATTCTAAAAATTAAACAGGGTCGCATAAAAGGCGTTTCAAATCGATATGCAGCCACAGGAGAAATCCCATCAGAAAAACGTGGAGGAGATAGAAAACATCTTGCTTTCCGTTCCAAGAGAGAAGCCATACAGAACTTTATAATAAAATTTTAACCGTTGGAAAGCCATTATTGTAGGGGCAAAATAAATCGAAGAGTTTATCTTGATACAAGCTTGAACATTTCGAAATTATACAAAATGTATGAAGACCAATCTATGCCAGGATATTCTGTGACCAAAAGCTTTTTTAGAAAAGTATTCAATACCTCCTTTAATATTGGGTTTGGGTCTCCACGCCAAGACGTCTGTTCGGACTGTTTGCAATTATTATAAAAACTCAAATTGGAGAAAAGTGAAATTGAAAAACAAAAATTGCGTACCCAATATAATAGGGTACACAAAATAAGGGCAAAATGCTTTTTTGACAAATTAAGATAAGATAACCAAGATTTGCTAATTCTGTCATTTGATTGTCAGAAAAATTTACCTCTACCGAAAGTAGCTGATCAATCAGCGTATTATTCTCGACAATTATATATACATAACTTTACGATTGTAGAAGGTAATTCCCACGCTAGCCTCACCAAAAATAATGTTTATTCATATGTATGGACAGAAGATGTGGCATCAAAAGGTGCCAACGAAATTGCGTCTTGTTTATATCATTGCCTGAATCATTCAAATCTTGATGGCAAAACGAAGATAAGGCTTGTGGCTGACGGTTGCGGCGGCCAAAATAAAAATTCGATATTGCTCGGAATGGTCGCTAAGTGGCTGCATGATACACAACATAGTATAGACCAGGTGGAGATAGTCTTTCCCGTTACAGGACATAGTTTTATTCCACCAGATCGGGTGTTTGCTATGACAGAAAAAAAAATAAGACGATTATTAATAACAAATCCTGAAACTTACATTGACATTATGGGTTCTAATGCTACAATCCGACGTTTAGTTACTGAAGTACCAATTTTCGATTGGAAGTCTGCATGTCGAGATGTTTTAAAAAGCACTCAAACGTTACACTTTCAGATAAGTAAAACGAAGAGAATTATCGTCGATAAAACAGAATGTTGCAAAATCTTGGTTCGGGGAGAAATTTCATACAGAAATGATATTTGCAATTCACTAGCCATAACTAAGCGTGGGAAATCTTTTTCTAGAATTTTACCGAACAGAATAGAAGCATGTTTTAATGTTAAAACTGAAAAACTAACAGATGTTACTAAACTACTTGAAAAACATTTTGGTGAAGACTGGAAAGACTTACCTGACTTGCAATATTATAAAAATGTATTGTTTCATAAGTTTGCCCCAAAAAGATGATGATGTAATAAATGATGACTCTGATTATCTGCCCGATGAAATTTTAGATTTTGTATAATTAATAATAATTAAACGCCATTACATTAATAAATGATAATTTTAATTTTCGTAGGATAGGTCCCAAGTACGCCCCTCTATTTGTCAGTTGCATCAAACCAGCCAAAGTCACGTTTGTTTTTTTCATTATCGCCTAAGTCCGGTAACCGTTGATTTCAAACGAACCTAAATCCATGGTGTTAGGATCAAAGTTGCTTAAGTCCAAAATAAAAACCCGTTTATTTTATTGCCTGATTGGTGTTTTAACTTTTTTTGTCACAGTATTGCCAATGTATATTATATCATTAGTGTTGACAGGACTGTACTTCATTTTAAGGTATAATTTATGCCAGACAAGAAAAACATCGTTTTCCCAAAAGTTGTTTATCCGTGACTTAGGCACGTTTGATATGTATCGACACATATATGGAGGGCATTGTCTGGACCCGATAGATGACGCTTGATCAAGTACCTATTAAAAGTTTTTTTTTATATAACAATGTATTAATATCGGAAGTGAAACAAATGAAACTCATCGCGCCATCTAGCGGAAAGAGCTGATCAATGTCTGGCGGGCGAACTAGTTTCTTTACTTATTATAAGCTTTCACTCGCGACTTCATCCACGTAATAAAACTGTAAAACATTTGCAGCATAGATAATGATTTGCAGACTTGCTGTCAAGCCTACAATTCGACTTTCGAGGTGAAACGTCTACATTGCAGACATATTGAGATATTATGTCTGTGATCTACAATCTGGGTACCTACATATATCTTTGATAACTACGTGCTAAATTATATAGTTACAAGTTGAGACAAAAAAATAAAGTGATTAGGTACTATTTTTATCTACAACTAACGCATTTTACACAGTATCCATTCTAATGCTTTTATATAAATTACTAAATATTAGAGTGGGTAGGTAAATTAATATTCTCGATATTTGATTTTAATAATCGTTCTCAAATTGTTAATATAGAAAATATGTTTTGGATTAGCAGAAATCTGGCCATTTTTACGTTACACTAGAACTATGACTAATACTTAATGTACATAAACAATCAATCTAACTTAAAATTAACTAATTAAATAATCGTTGTATTATAGTGCACCAGTACAGATTACAGATGATACCGCACTATAATTCAATGAAATATGTGAAAAAGTAATTTATCAAGCGCAGCAGGGATTTGACCTGCAGACCTACAAGTGTTGCCTAGTCCTGAAACTTGAAACCCGAACAGACCAGCCTCTTAGGCTTTTGGGTAAAGCTGCACAAATCAACTTATTAAAGATTTTGTGTCTTAGTTTTGAAAATGATAAACATTAATGTAAGTAATCCAGGCTTTTTGACCTTTTATCATATACCTACCATAGATAATACACTATACGGGGTGTTAGTGTAAACACCGTTATCCTTGAAACCAAAGGAAAAAAACAACTTTTTTTTTAGTAAAATTTCAATTTTTCCTTAATTCCTCAATTTTTGCCTGTCCTAAGCCAGGATGAAAATATGAAGGAAAAGTTATGTCACAGGTTATGTGTACCTATTGTGTTTTTATTGGAATGTTGTGTAGTTAGCTAGCGCGGGCGATGATCTTTACAGTGATTACGTCATTCGGGCGCATAGGGTATCCATGAATTTACGGATGGTGTCGGACAGAAACTTTTTAAATTTTATGAAAGAAAATAGCGTTTTTTAAAATTCATTGAATTTACGTTCTATAAGTGAAACCAAACCACTGGTTTCAACGATAACGGTGGTAACACTAACACCTTGTATACCAGAGATCATATACTTAATCGTCTCAATTTTTGATGAGATAACAACAAAGTTTAATGAATCAGTCTTCTTTATTATGCAATTCAAAACTAAATTACTGACAACTCATAGACTTAGAATACACTGACAACCCTACTCCCTACAGAATTGAATCAACCCATTTTTATTTGAATTTCCAACTCAAGGTAATGCTAATGGGGGCTAATAATCTTACGCTCACCAGATGTCGCTAGTTGACGCAGAGGTGAAGTTTTTTGTTATACAATGTCTTTAGTTGAGAAAGTTAGAGATAAAAGTTACTTAGTTTCTAGAGTATTATAATAATACACAAAACAATGTCTTTATGGTTTGTTGTTACATATTTTTAACAATTTTTTTCATTTTTCTATTTTTATAAATATCTGTAGCTTAGTTTATTTATTTTTAATCTAATTTAATACAAAATATAACTAATCGTACAGAAAGAAACACTATCCTTTACAATTTTGCCCACCATGAAATTTGTCAAATTTTATACCTCATTTTTAAGTATTGCGCCCTGGTGGCCGAAAAAGTTGTGGTTGCGTCAAGTGTGGATGTCATTGGTACTCTCGAAAGCGAAGCTAACGCTTGCTAGCTCATAAGGTTTTAATTTTCGAGGTTGAAATGGTCTTCAGATATATGTCAGTAGATGGCGCTTGTAGTAGCAACCAACGAGCGCTAATTCTATTTCACAATAAAATTGCTAACAATAATACCATATTTATATATTACTAATATATATAGCGATATAGCTATATATATATAGTAATAAAAAAGGTAAAATTACCTTAGACGGCGCTGCGCTGTAGTAAGCAGTTGTGTAAATGTCTACAAATGAAAAAAAGGAATGTTTTTTGTGAGATTAGTGACACATTAACATGACGAAATACTCAAGGTATGCTCATTTGGTAACATTTACCGATAGTAAAAATTTTAAGCATTTATTTAAAGTAATATCACAGAATATATAATAGTGGTATAGTAATGATCTGCTATATTATGGTTTTGGCACGAATGGCTCGGCTCGACCGGGGTAGAATCACGTTCTCACAGAATACCGGCGTCCAAATAGTGTAGGTATTTCAAATTATGAGTGCAGAGTATCGGAGGCGCTTTTTACTATAATCGAGGCATTATAAGATGTCTAATATGTCCCGTTTGTCACCCTTATTATTCTATAAAAAAATAGCCTTAACAGCAATACTATGGGCATTTCCGCTTTGTTTGTTTTCCAGCAACGATAAAAGAAATCATTGAATTCAACGCCGACGTTAGCACAGTTTAAACATGAAGTACTGTTATGACGCCATCTAGCGATGAGTAAGCGTATTATGTATAACCAACGTCACAACGTCTTTAAAAAAGGTTAAACGTAGTTGAAAACATGATTTTAAATGGATGACGAAGTTATTATATTTTTAAGTGAGAATTCTCGAGAAAAATATGTTTATTGAACGCCATACAAGATGCGAAAAATGGCAATTGTAACACCAGTACACTTCTGACGCTGTTTTCCGTAGTTGAGTTGGGTATTTTACTAATAGTATAGAAATAGAACATGGTTAAACCGTCATCTATCGAATACTATAAGATCTTTTGGGTCTTTCCCAAAGTTTTTGTGACAACCGTAGAATAAAATGGGATGAAGGTTTCTGATGTAGCACCCCTGCACGACATTAACGTTACGGTGCTGTTTTTTTAAAATGTATCCAGTGAACCAAACCGAAATATCATAGCATTTGTTTTACAGAATGAATAACATTTTTAACAGTAGATGGCACTGTAAGAATCACTTGTAAAGCGCCCTCCACATTCACGCCGTGAACACCCGTGAAAGGCGTGAACCGCGAGTGTGGATGGCTTTCGCGCCCGTTCACGGGCTTCGCGCCTTTTCACGCCATGTTCCCCGTTCAGTGTCGGTATTTTGTGCCCGCTTCAAAGGGTTTACGAGGTGTGAACCTCCCGTGAACGCAAGCGCATCCACACTCGCGCGTGAAAACAGTAATGCGCGAGACTCGTTGCTGTGAGGTTGTGCTTATTTGTATTTTTTTACGGAGGACGGTGCGTCAAAATGAGCGTCAGTTGGACGAACGAGCAGGAACTCTTGTTGATAGAGTATTATCATGCCGAACCTATTTTATGGGATGCTAAAAATAAAGATCATAAAAATAAAATGAAAGTACATGACGCTTGGATACGAATAAAAAAAATAACGAATTTTATTTTATTTTATTTTATAGGATAGGGTGACAAACGAGCGCAAAGTCCACCTGATGGTATGTGGATGCTGTATTCTATAGACATCTACACCTATCCTCGATTACGAATCAAAATGCAGATGCGTTGTCACCTGTAAGGACTAGAATGGAATGCCTCGTTTCCAGTAAAAAGGGTCTCCGGTTCTCTACACTCACCATACGAAACACAGCAGCATCAAGCTACTATTTTACGTGTGGTATTCTGTGAGAGCGTGGTCCTTCCTCGGTCGAGCCGACCCATTCGTGCTACAAAAAGTAAAAGTAAAGTTACAGCCTATATACGTCCCACTGCTGGGCTCAGGCCTCCCCTCATTTCTGTGAGGGTTTAGGGCAAGGAAGTGTCCGCCGTGCTGCTCAAATGCGTGTTGACGAACTTCACATGTCTTCGAAATATTTTTTTTCTTATTCCTCAGACATGCAGGTTTCCTCACGATGTTTTCCTTCACCGCCGAGCACGTGGTAAATTAGCACTTAAAATTGCAATTAACAATTTTTCATTGGTGCCGGCGGGGATCGAACCCGGGTTACTCGCGTTCTGTTATATTTGCAGCGAGCGTTAACCACTGAGCTACCACGGCTACAACTATACTACTAATATAACTGCAGCATGGCTCTACCACAAAAAGCGTTGAAGTGACTGATTGAAAAAAAAAGAAAGTCTAATGTCCAGTTATAGAAATTATAAGAAAAAGGTGAAGGATTCTGAAAGGAAGTCTGCAGCAAGCAGCGACAAAATTCACAAGCCCGTTTGAATTGCCTCTGACGTGATCGATGCTTTTCTAGAAGAAAGCGATAATTGTAAAAAACTACAAATACGTTTTTTTTTATCTTTCATATACTACACGTAATTGTCATGAGCCAAAGCGTATAGCGTCACGGCATTAGCAGTGCATATTTCAGCGTCCATTCTCGACGAGCGCGCGAACTAAACTGTGATACTGTGAACGATAGCGAGTGTGGAGGGATGTGTTTTTCACGACGAGTTCGCGGCAAAATTACGGCGTGAATTCACGCCGTGAATCACACAGGAGTCTGGAGCCCGTATTAAGAACACCCATTGTGTTAAAAGGTTTCAAGGTCAAATTAAAAAAAGTAATTTTGTCCGGAAATATTGTGAATTAGGTACTTCATCATTACCATGATTACAGCTTACAGTCCATGATTAAAACTACTTTTACGGATTTTATCGCGGTTATTTTTACTTTTTATTTTTAATTCCCGACCTTTCGGGCGCTTTCCAGCACCCATGGTCACGGGGGACTGAGATGACTGACGTCCCGATGTCATTGTTAAACCCGGAGTACCTTCAGCTTTTTTAATTATTGTTTATGGTCCGATCTATGCAAAATGACTAAACGTCGGGAATTAAAAATAAAAAGTAAAAATAAACGCGATAAAATCCGTAAAAGTAGTTTTAATCATGTGTAGTGTTCGCGTAAATATAAGAAATCATTAAGCTTACAGTCCATCACAAATCCACTATTGAATATATTTAGGCTTCCACTCAAGGAACGCAAAGCACGGTCCTTAACCACCTTGTCTTCAAATGGGGGCCGCCTTACACTTCGCTTACCGGTACGAGCGATGCTGCCCTTAGATAACTTTTTTCCTGAATCGGTTGTCGGTTCGTTGTGGTTATACTGTAAATGAAAAATGGTTATTTAAAAAAAACTGTTAGTAGCAGGACTGTACGTCAGAGGTGAAAACTTCTTAGCTCCACAAATTTAGTAAATATAGTATTATCTGTAATAATAGTATTAGCTGTATATACTTATAAAACAAACAAATTTATAAATACACTTGTATATTATATGTACATGAGCGTGAAGGTCACACGACTTTAGTGCTTTTTCCCCATATCAAAAGTGCCCAACGCGCCTAAAGAAATTTTCTCTTCAATTTTTAACGGTTTTACTTTTATCGGATTCGGTTGAAATAAATAGGGCCACCTCTGTAGAAGTAAATTATATTGTGGCCCATAGACATCCACATTTATCCTCAACTAGGGATCAAAATTTAAATGCGTTGACACCCTTGAGGACTAATATGGATTGTCTCGATTCCACAAAAAAAGTCTCTGGATCTCTACACTCACTATACGAACCCATAACCCATTCACAGCTGCAACTTGGCTCTACCACGTATTTTTATCTCCTTTATCGAATGCGATTAAACTACTAAGGTATCATTATCTTTCAACAATAGTAAGTTATAATCACAGAAATCTAAGTAATAAGGTACTATTATTTAGATATCTGTGGTTATAATATGTTGTAGAAATATCAAATATCTATTGAATAGTAGGTACTTATGGTTGAAATACAGGGAAGGAATGAATAACAGAATCGTATAATTTCCGGCGGCTATGTGCCGTGTAGTAACGGTGCAAGAATATCTACTACTGACTACCCCATATAGTGTACAATATCGTATCATCTCCTGATCGTTCACCAATACAGAAGATGGGCAGCCGGCAGATAAACCTTTTGGGATCACCTCGTTATCTGTTTGTCTGACACAAACGTTCTTTTAAAAAAAAATTCAGAGACATTTTTTTTAATTACTAGGTGTTTTTTTTTTTGATGAACTAGGTACGAATATAAATTTCTATTTATACACGTAGTTCTTCAAAAAGTCTCGACCAAAAGCACGTGCTAGTATTATAATATGTCCATCTCCTAAATTTGGCTCCCAGTAATCATTTTTATGTTTAAAATGTTAATTAAAAATATTTGCTTATTTGCGAAGACGTTCTCTCTAATTCAGTATTAATATTTTAATATCATAAAGATGTTAGTTAATTTGGGCAAATTAAAATTATTCCCTAAATTATATCATTTTACATGGTAGACTAAAGCCGCAGCTATATTATAGTTGTAGCACGAATGGGTCGGCTCGACCGGGGAAGGACCACGCTCTCACAGAATACCCGCGTAAAATAGTAGCGCAATGCCTTTCGTACTCAAATCTAAGCATTCGATCTTAGTCCACAGGGATAACAACGACCAAAAGTTAAATGTCGAATTTTTATTATTCAACTGGGATATTATGTGTATAGCTTTTTCGAACGTTATTAATGGAGACCAAGGGGCCCTTGACCTTGGGGCCCAGGGGAACCGCCACGCCTAGTCCAGAGGTAGCTACGCCACTATAGACACCTCACCTCTACCAGAGGATTAAGTTCGTTCCAGATAAATGATTCCCCAGTACCTCGTTCACCATTCGAAACTTTAACAGATTTATGCTATTATTCCACACTGGTATTCTGTGAGAGCGTGAAGCCGAGCCGACATATGTGTTGCAGTCATAATGCACCCTGCGCACTGCATCGTGGTTCCACCACGTTATACCACAGAATATATGAGGGGTATAGTTTCAAAAACAACAAAGTCGGATGTTGACGAATTAGTAAAATATTGATTTAACCTTTTCCCCCCTGAAACTTAACACTACGAGTTTAATTTTAACATATTATGAATCGAATAATGAATGATCCACTCTCAATTATTGTTAATAAGCACAACAGTAGCTCTAAAACTGAAAAAATACGAAAACATAATGGACTTTGCGGTTTTTGAATCATTCATATGGACATTGCTATTTTTGAAACAAATGCCAATGGACATTGCTGACTTTGATAATGCTACTTTTAGGCTACAGTACGACTACACAAATTGATACGTTGTGAAAAGTGCATGCCTACGATAAGATTATGCATAAAGTGCACCTAGAAAATACATTCTTATTAGTGAAATATCATATAAATATTATATGAAGTGGATACGGAATGTATGACCAAAAACAATATGAAGACAATTAATTATAGCTTTATTTTAAAAAAATTAAATTCGAAGATCAGTATGTCAACATTTTCTTCGCAGATATTTTCTTCATCTTCTTGTTGATCAACATCTGCTTCTCCGTTTTGTGGTATTAATTTGTCATAAAAACATAAAATTGGAAATGTTCTCCAGGAATCACCAAAATGAGATGTTAATAGTTTATTGACATCAAAGATGTTTTGATTTTATGATTCCCATAGTTTGCATATTTTGAGCATCAATTTCGGATGTTCTTTTATTATTTTTTACAAACACTTCTGAAAACTCCCGTGTCAATCATATAATTTATTTCGCCCCTAATTACTGTACTCGTATTTTCAAAAGACAACTTAGATCGCTTTATAATGAATCGTTTGCATTTCATAAAAGGGATATGCCACCGACCGGGTGTTTTTATGATCTTCTTAACAGCTTCCTTCCAATCTTGGACGAGACAATCTTTTCCGACTTCAATTATAGTAGCATTTTCTTTTATTATATTTATATACTCACAAGGTTCCAATATTGTGTCTCGTTTTCGAAATTATTTTTCTGTTCTGCCAAAAACGCGGTCGGGAGGCAGAAATGAGTGTCCCACTATAGGAACGATTATTTCCATTTTCTTAATATGTATGGGTGCTGCGGTCATCTATTTCTGACACATTCCAATTACAGCGAAATTTTTATTTTGACCAGCACACCCATCGGCCATTATCTGATTGTATCTATTTGTTGTGAAAATGATGTATTGTTTAATCGGTGAAATACTGCAGAAGCTATTAAGTTAGAAACTTTGGCGTAAGTATCTTCCGTCCAGATGTAGCTAAAAGTATTATTTTCATTTAATTTTGTGTTTGATGGCCCAGTAACAATAGTGAAGTTATAAACGTAAAATTGTCGCGAATAATATGTGCTTTGATCTGGAATTTTTGGGAGCGGCATATTTTTTTGACAATCAAAAGATATAATCGAAACGTTTGGTGCTTGATCCTTCAAGTAATTATAAAAAGCTTTGGCCCTTTTTGTATGAATTCGTTTTTGAATCATTAGATCTGCTTTCACTTTCTCGTCAACACTTGTTTTGATTTTTTCTGTATATTGTAAACATACAGAGCATACGTCCGTTTGAGGTGAGCCGAATCCTAAGTTAAATGTTGTATTAAATATGTTTCTAAAATAGCTTCTTTTTACCTTCAAAAAACTGTCTGCCTGGCTTTTGTTATATATTTTGAATAATTTGTTAATACTTAGTTCGGCGGGTAAGTAACATCTGTCACTACTGCCACGACAGTAATGTGGCTCAGAGCAATTCAATTTTTTAAGAAATTCTATTACTGCTTTCTGTCTCGCTGAGTATAAATGAGACTTATGGTCTCCCCCACGACGCTCCTCTAATAAGACACCTTCATTATGAAATCTTTTAGCAATTGCTCCCACACGGTATCTTTTAACACCCAGTATAGCAAGAAATGTGTTCTGACATACTCTTTTTTTCTTTTTAATTGACTTACAACTTATATATTTATTACTTGAATTCCTCCCCACGTATTTGGATTTTCTAGGCCGATACCTTGCCACTTTTGATATTGTCATGTGTTTAAGAATAAATGCATCTTGCGAATGTTTATCAATATGTTTATAAAAACATCTATGAAAATCATTCAAATCACTCATTGTCAATGAATTACATTCATACGTCTTTTTGTGAATACAATTTGGACGATCTGGTAAGCTCTTTGCAGAGTATCTGAAAAAAAGCATCAAACTATAAAAAATATAGTAACAAACTTTATTAACCTCATTATACATATACTTATTATTAAATTACACACAGATAAGAAACTTGAGTATACTATATTGTATTACGTTTTACAAGAGAAGATCACTGACGATCTCGTTAAAAGTACGCCCGTAAGCTTGTCTTTGTAGCTACACATGTAATACAAACTAATTTATTATAATTGTTATTATTAAAAGATCGCGTAAAAGCGCTTACAAATAGAATCTGTATTTTACCGACATCAACAAAACATAAGTAGGTACATAAGTTGTAAGGATCAAAATCAGTAAATACAACTTAACTTACCGCTCTAATTTCGCCACATTTCTTTTCGATTTATTTTTATCACTAAGTCTTTTTCTTGCTCTAATTCGTTGGACAACTATTGGTGATTTATCCATTGTTGGTCCATCCAAAGTTGAACGAAGTGTAAAAACTCTCGAAGCAAAAGCTACTTCCGTTCAAAACAAAAGAAGAATTGCGTCATCTAGTAATGTTTCCTCTTATCATAAGACAATGTTCTTGTTATAAGATCGGAAATAATTTTTATTGCTTTGTTTTAAATGTTAAGTTTCAAATGTTAACTTCTATGAAAATACTTTTGGTTGTTATTATGAAAATACTGAGTAGGTAAATAAGCTAATAGATAGCGTTGGGTGTACTAGAAATTTAGCTATAATTTGTTTTCAATTTTTACTCGTAGTCATACTTACTTATTAATTACAATGCCATCTGTGGCGATATGCAACATAATTCAAAAACCCATTCCAGGTTGTCGCCGCCGTGCCGTAAGCGGTGACTTAAGTGGACCAATAGATGGCGCTGTAACCACTACATGAGGCAATCTATGGTAGACCTATCATACCTTTCATTACAGTCTGGAATTAATTAATCAAATACTATTAAACGAGCAATTCTTGTATATATGTATATATATATATAATCGGGATCTCGGAAACGGCTCCAACGATTTTCATAAAATTTAGTGTCCAGGGAGTTTCGGGGATAATAAATCGATCTAGCTAAGATTTATTTTTAGAAAATGTCTTTTTGTCCGTGTTTTTAGGCAATTAAAAACTGCTACAATATAGTTAGAATAAGAAGGTAAATTTTGACAGTTTGATAATGATTATAAATAGCTTATTGGTATAATGGGCGGTCACAAAATCGTAAAACCCCGGTTCAAGCCCAGACCGACCGACCGACTTTTTTATTTTTTTTTCAAGTTTCTTTCTTTTTTGAGAAAATATATTTTTTTCGAGCCCTTTTTTTAGTATTTTTTAAAAACACGAAAATTTAAATAAAAATAATTGCACTCATGATTTTTTATTCAAATAACCAGTTCAGTTTTTTCTGTTATGTCGCTAAGATCAAAAAATATTATTTATAATTCATCAGTATGTAATTTGTATCTAAATATAATTTCCAAAACACACGAATTAAAAAAATCGAGCGAAAAATACCGAGCAAAGCTCGGTCAACCGGGTACTTAATCAATTAAATGAATAACCATGTCTTATTTTTTTTAAATTTGGTGTTAAGTGGTGATGAAGCCCCAGATCGTAAATTGAAAACTAATAAAACTTATTTATTCATTCACTAAATAAATTAATAAAATTTTTATTTATTCATTCACAAAAATAAGCCTCCCCCATAGATTTACTCATAACGGGATGTTTGACATACTTAGTTGACACTTGACATGCTTGGCAGGCGTCAAAGGAAGTTCTTTTTAAAATTATTTTGAACAGTTATCAGGAGGATGTTTCTGATCTTCAGTTTCGGTCTCTCTCAGTGCCCTCTTAAGTCACGGGCTTAAATGGTATTACCTACGGATTTTTGCGCTGCGAATACATGGGATTTAATATGATTTAATTAGATAGATGGGAAGCAGCTTCAAACCTGTGATATTGCTGTAACAATCTGGCCATCTAACTTAGCGACTATTGTAATTTCTCTATAGTAGGCAGTACTACTCATAATTTGAGAGCCATGGTGGCTCAGACGCTAAGCACAACACCTGCAAGTCTAAGATACAAAATATTTCGAAAACATCTGAAGTCCGCCAACAAGCTATGGATACCTAAACACAGCGGACTAGTTGATCTCCGCTTACTACTAATTGCGTACTCTCTCAGAAATTACTTAACTTTACTTCCCTGAAATGCATATATATTCCCGGAATTACCCTGGACTTTGACCTAATGAATCGTGGGTGATTAGGTCATCGTGCAGGGCTATTATAATTGATGAAGAGCCCGTTATCGTTACAGCTTAAAGTCCACTGCTGAACATAGGCCTCCTCTAGGCCTTCCCGGGCCTTGCCTCAATGGGGGGGGGGGGGGATATTTGCCAAAGTTGCCACATTTGGCAAGCGAATTGGCAACCGCAGTTTATTTTTATTTTTAGTCGTTATTAGTAAGACGCTGCTGCCCATCTCCTGAATTGTTTCCCACAGCCGCTTCTTACGACTCCTACGAGATGATATGGGATAGTGGATATTCTTATACCGCCACTGCATGGTCAATGATGAAGATTAGTACGATATAATGTGAGACTTCTACATAGTAGCGATGATTTTAGAATTTTAACGCCGAAAATACGAATTACGAAATCATAATTGCATTTCTCGATTGCCAAAGGCAATCTATGGATGGGGCCTATGTTCGGCTTCGGCTGTGGGCTTTTGATAGGCTGTGAAGGATGGATGATAATTGAATGAATTGTATCTAAGTATATCTAAGGATTCTTGTTTCTTGGTATAATTAATGACAATTTACATACATACATACATAAACACTCACGTCTGTCACCCAGAGGGGTATGCAGAGACTACAGACTTCCATTTGGCACGATCCTAACACACCTCTCTCGCCTCCTTCACATCCATACACCTACGCAAACATGCTCGTCGGTTAAGGGTACTCCTAATTTGGCCCGTTTTCAATAAATCGCCAATTTGGTCGATAAATTTTCGCCTAGGACGTCCCTTTCCGACTCTGCCATTCATTTCTGCAACATAAATTTTCTTTGTCACTCTTTCCTCATTTATTATTTCCACATGACCAAACCACCGAAGCATTCTTTTCTTAATCCTGCACTCTTCTCTTATTACACAATTTCTTACCCCGTCATTCAGATTCAGCCCTAACATACTCCTTAACGACCGCATTTCTACTGCGTTCGTTCTACTCTCGTGCTTCTTCTGCCACAGCCAACTTTCACTACCATACGTTAAAGTAGGGACCAACACAGCATTGTGAATTGCCATACGTGCCTTTTTCGACACATTTTGACTCTTCACAATAGTTTCTACACTCGTAGGGCCCCATTTATTCTATTTCCTGCATTCACTAGTCGTTCTATATCCTTATCACATCTCCCATCCCTGCTAAATACGCAACCCAGATATACAAACTTCTACTTGCTCGATCAACTCCCCTTCTATTCTTATTTAACAACATATCGTCTTACTGTCTTCTCTTTCAAAAACAATTTCTATTTCGTTATGTTCTGGTTATACCTAGTTGTTAGGTATATAAAAACACAGTTCTTTTTTCAAAAATTTATGCAATTGGAATTATTTTTATTAAATAGTTTGTTAGCGAACGATCACGTCATGGGAATGATCCCAGGAGATATTGTGATTCATGTGTTTCTTAAAACAACATATCTTTTTAATCGAGAATTTAATATGTTGAGTACGTTTTCTGTTGCAGAGTTAGTGTCACTGCTTCTGGAGTAGCTGTTGGCGAAGGAGCGAGCATTTTATGTACTTAGGTAGGATAACTTTTGAAATCTCCTTTTACTTCGGTTCCTATGACATCCCTCTTTGTGTAACTCGTGGCTTACTGAGAGGGTACATCTTTTACTGAGAGGATACTGAGGTTGTGTGAAATTCCTTCAAATGGAATTGCAATATATTTATTTTAAATAAATAAATAGTTGAGTTTATCCCTTTTAATGATCTATATATTTTTCTTATTTATATATTTTTTTATATTAGATATTTTTTTATAAAAATTCTGCCCCCCATACATAGTAGTGATAGAGTCACGCTGCAACTGTATTATAATTGTATCACAAATAGGTCGGCTCGATCGGGGCAGGACTAAGCTCTCACAAAATACCAGCATAAAATAGCAGGGTAATGCTGCTGCGTTTCGTATGGTGATGGTGAATGTAGAGAACCGGAGATACTTTTTACTGGAAACGAGGCATTCCATCTTATCCCTCAGGGGTTGAAGATAAATCCACTTACCATCAGGTAGACAATGTGCTCGTTAGTCACCTTTGCTATAAAAAAATAGATTTTTCCCTACATCGTGGAAGCATTTTACAAACATAATTTACTCAGGGACAAAGAACCAGGCCGGAAACAATTATTATTTGTAAGCCATTTAAATAAGACTTCTGTGTTGGATTTGAACCCTGTCACAGAATACCAGCTACATGCTGGTAGGTAAATATTGTATTTCGTATGGTGAGTGTATGTACATACGGAACCGGAGAGCGGAGACCCTTTTTTACTGGTAACGCGGCATTTTATCTTAGTCCATAGGGATGATCCCGCTTTTACTTTGCCCGCTTTTATTCGTGGATAGATGTACCACAGCATCCACTTACTATCCGACGGACTGTGTCCACACTTGTCACCATTATTTTATAAAATAAAGAATTAAGGAAATGTATGCAATCGGCCTGCAAGTTTACTACATCTAGTTTTTGTTTAGGTACCGTTAAAAATATAAGAATAGTAAAAAAGAAGAAAGTTTTGGCTTATAATATATATATATATATATATATATATATATATATATATATATATATACCTAAATTACTGACAGTTGCATTTTTTTCTTTGTATGCAGACCGATCAAAGTTGCAGAGAAGATTCAGAATAAGTAACATGGGCAAATGGTGAAGAAAAATAAATTTAAAAAATCTTAAACATTCTGTCCTTTTTAACTTTTAAATTCGAAATGCGCGGTAATGCGTTAACTGATTTTACTGCGCACGCACACATTGTAAAGGTTGATCGATAGGCAAAAACATCGTTGGCCATAAATTACATTCAAATTGTAATGATTTCAAATAAAAGTAGAAGCCTCATTTACTCGTATTTTCAAAAACTGCACCAACGTTATATCATTATTGATATATTTAAACTTAAGTATAAATTTGGCTACTCTTTGAAAAATAATCCTGTACTTATATTGAAATTTATTTATTAACACTTAGATATTATAAATAATAAATAAAAAGATCAATTTTTATTAATTTAAGGAACCACAGAAAATGCCTTATGGGCGGCCCAAAAACGGACAGTAGGTTGGTCCCTAACCTACCAACCAATCCGCATTAGGCTTTTATGGTGGAGTAACTACGGTCGTTTATTTTTACCCTCATTCTTAAATAGGTCTGAGCTCAGTTCCTTTTGTGATTTATAGCGGGTTAACTTTGTTTTTTATATCCGTTCTAATTGCTAAGCAGGGAGATTAAATTAGGGCGTTTACTTCGAAAAAATAAAAAAAAACGTTTAATTTCAGTTCAGATATATATTCTTTGGTTCAGAGGTGTGGCCTGACCTTACTTCTACTTAAGTATTTTTATTTCTGTACATCGTCACTTTTTAAGCCTTGGTCACCATAATTGCACATAATATAATGTACAATATTATCCATTTTGTAATTTAAACAAAACTTTGTAACTGTCACAGTGGGAACAAATGAGTGTTGAGTTACTTACTCGTAAAGCAATTTAACGGCAGTTTTAGACGAATTTCTATTTTCGCAAAATGCTTCTAACTAAACATCACAAAAGTATTCATGAGATACATTTTTTTTAAAGTTGTATTGCATAGGAATTACCTATATTGGTTTCACTGAGACTGACTTGAAGAAAATGGGGAAACAGATTTGGTATGGAGTAAAATCGCTTTCCCCGTTTTCTCTATTGCGCAATAATTCGCGAAAATCTGGTGTATCGATGGCTCGTCAGCATCGCTATCAAGTAGAGTTTGTAGTGCTGCTTACCATAGTGGCGCTATTATTATGAAGGACATTCCTTTTCTACATGTACTTGGGTACCCATATACACCTATACATCAAAGGTTTATTTATACACTCAACTTTATAATAAAAATTAGATGTATAAACAATTACTTAATTGCTTTTAAAAGGAAAAGAAAATACCTAATAATAACAGGACCCCTCTAGATTCCATGTTTAGTAATTGTGAAACATACTGCTATAGAACAACAAAACGTACCAACTCGCATTACCTACTCTTTCAAACTGGGTGCAAAAAAAAAAAACAAATCTAGGTACAGAAAAAGTTCCAATTCGGATCATTCGAATTTCAAAATGCCGAACGAAAATGTCCCTTCACACGCAGCTGCGTTGTCCAAGGTCAGTGCTATTGTACCCGCGGAGGGCAATGCTCAAACTACGTACGGCGAAAAATGTACGCACTCACACAAGCATGTGCACGCGCAGCGGTGGCGTCAGTGTTGTCCAAAGAGTATAACCATAACCATACCAAGTGCGGTCGTGCTTGCAGCCAACGAAAAAGTATCCGAATTGCACGCCCAAAGAGGGCACGAATGAGAATCGAAATTCGGCAGTATTTTAATTGTTTTTTTTGACATATTTTCCATCTATTTCAGTAGCTGAAAGTGTCGTACCTTTAACGCTGCTCTTCGTCACCGTTATCGTAGTAGAGTAACGTTGTAGCTATATTATAGTTGCAGCATGAATGGGTTGTCTCGGCCCGGGAAGGACCACGCCCGCACAGAATACAACCGTTAAATAGCAGTGTAATGCTGCTGTATTTCGTGCAGTAAGTATAGAGAACCGTTGACCCTTTTTACTAGTGACGAGATATTCTACTAATATTTATTCCAATAGATTATTTCTTTATTCGAACAAATATTCAATCACAACAACGTGTGTACTCCGTTATGTTTTGCTTTAGATATCGATTAAGCTGATAAATCTTTAAAAAATTACGTATAGGAGTGTTTTGTATTACGAATCACAGTAAAGATTCGAGATAAAATATTTTCGCATACTTTATTTTATGCAAAAGTATTAAGTACCTTAATCAAAAATAAAGTGGGACACGTTATTTATTATAAAGTGTGGTTGACAACCCTAGAAATAGGTGTTTCTCTCCCTTGTTCTATAAAAAAAAAATGGTCAAGGTCTTACATTCGGCATAATGTAGATGGTACACCGCTATCACAGATCTATTTGGTCCACCAGTCGCCCCACCGGATGAAACGTAGTGTTGAATTATTTTAGGTCGCGAGATCGCATTTATGGGTACCTATATTATGATACCGCAATACAGCGTTATATAATGGATGTCGATATGTAACAGAACATTAGATTTCTGGTGTTTGTCCTCTGTTCAATCAATGCTTTTCAAATAATCTATTTCTCAGGGTTTTCAATTTCATACGTAGGATTTTGATTTGTAGCGTAAAATAGCATGATGCTATTTTCGTACAAAACGGAAAAGAGATCGGAGATTAAGGATCTGAGAGCGTATTATTTATTTGGGTAATATCTGCGATACTTGTTCTTTGGTAAATGCACTTACAAACAAAAGTACGACAAGCAGCCAAAGTACCCGAATTGCACGCCGAACGCACACAGAAACAGGCCCACGAACACACCGACAGTAAGTCAAGAGCAACAGGGTAAGGTCATGGTTACTCATTTGGCCGCTGATTCGGCTGTTTTCGGGAGACTTCGTCGCCTGCGCTCGAGAGTTCTGTGATTTTTCTTTTTTAAGGTGCACCGATTCAGGTCTCCTTTGTGTTGCATTTTTTGACGTAATAAAGGTACATAATAATATACTACATTATAGGTACACTGGTTTGTTTTCACTTTCGGTACCTACACACATCTCTTTATTCTTGTTACTTACGCAATTTTCTGCTAAAATTTATACAGTATGCTGCAATTTAGAATGGCTTAATCGATTAAAATCAAATTTTATTTTTATTCATCTACCCCTTTGTTATCGATACTCTATGCATTTGAACCACACAGTTCATCTTTCGTGATGATTACAGCAAATTAGTGAAATATGACCTGCTGCCGTTTGTCTTTCCGTCCGATTACAATCTGGGCGTCTTCAAGGCAAACGCGGGACTATGGTCAACTGTATGTGTCTAAAGTATGTACCTATTATAAAAATATTTAATATATAGAATATTAAATATTTTTATATACTTTTGGCAGAACCTAACTCAGGCGGACTAATGCTCCTGTTTATATCGTTTAAAAATAGTTTGAAGTGGATTTTAATACATGAACTAGGTATAAGCACAGAATAAATAATAGTACCCAATCCTACGTGGTATAAGTGGAAACGACGGCACAAATGCTTCGGTGTTGATATCAGTCAAGTTATTTTGTTCTCATTAGATTTACTTATTCTATATTCTTTTTGATTAATTCCTAATCAACATTATACGTTATGAAATTTTATTACTAATAAGTACCTGCGGGTAATAAGGCCTAGCTAAGGGAAATTCGAAAAAAAGTGAGAAGTATCCAATTTGGTCTACAGATTTTAATGCATAATCGTTGGCTTAGTATAGTTTCTGTAAAGTGTGAACGTAAAATTGTAACATTTGCCATAAAGAAAAACAAAATTAAACATTACTAAAAATCTTGCTTGCTAAAAGTTTAACGACAGAATAAATAATAGCTTTATGAACTCAAATAATCGAACTATACATATTCTAATATTTGTAATCAATAATCACATGAATGCAGCAATTAAGACACAAAGTTCTAAAAAAATATAAATTTCCCCGACTAACAACACTTAAAGTATGGTATAATAATGACGAACAAACTGACAAACAAAATTTGCGCCCTCCTTTCTGCCAAGGAGGGTCGCGTTCGTATACGGCTTAGAGATCTCTAGTCAGATCGTTAAGCCAATTCCTAAAAGGTTCAGTTTAGTGGGTAAAAGTCACCACATAACCACGCAGCCGGCTGCGTGGTATGCTATGAGCATTCCCAACCTCCCTCCCCCGCTTTCCGGAGGATTGCCCATATTTGCTTCGGGCGCAAAAAAAATGACAAACAAACGCACTCCTTGTGATTATCATCAGTGCGTCGGTCGTGTCTCGAGTTGAGATGAGTGTTAGGTTGAGTTGATAGTTGAGTTGGTTTTTGAGTTGATTGTTGGGTTGGTTGAGTGTCCTCCTAACCGAAATTTTATCACAGCGGCCAGTCTCCACGGAGACTAGTCTTTCTGCAGCGTACAGAATTATGGTGTCCGAATATATACGCAAGCACAGATGCACTCTGTATTCGCGTTAAGCGTTGTACTAATAATTTACCTACACATAATTTAATAGCAATAAAAAGAATTAAGACTTAACTTAATTCTTCAACACATTTTGTCTTTGAACTGTATTGATAGCTGAAACCAGGTTGTTTTCTGACTATGACATTAGTTTAGTAATAAAAGAGTATGATTTATTTGAAATAATAACATTTTAAAAATTTATATAAAACACATTATAAAACTAAAAAAAAAACTACACACGAGGAGGGAGTATATTAAAGCCTATGATGAAATTTTGGAGGCCTAAATAACAGCTGACCAAGTATTAAAAAAACAAATTAAAAAAATTGACGACGTTACATTATTCAAATCTATTATTATTTCCGTTTCCGTAGAAATGCTTACTTAGCTTTATGTGGCTTTATGATACCAAGTTACATAGGTAGAGAAAAGTAACTAAATGTGGGCTAGTGCTTTAATATGGCTTAGTGAAAATTCTCGAAAACAAATAATTAAAAAGCGCTGCAAACGAATATCTTCTATTGCATTCATTAGCCCCAACACCGCAATCACTCTATCTCGTGAGTTCTGCGAGAGGTGAAGATAAGGTAAGACGTTGTTGCTTCACCGCCTTCAAAAAGTTTCGTAAGATAAGTAAAAACACGTTATTTTATCAATGATAATCAGGACTAAATAGTGTAACTATATCTTTTATTCATGTAGAATATGAGTTTAATTTTATGTCTATCGGTAGATTAATTGTTAGTAATGTATGACTTGTGAAGTACAAGTTCAACATTATTTCATTCAAGAATTTTGAATATGGGCTATGTCACTGGTCTTAAATATGGGCTGTACGGGCTGGCCCATATTTAGGTACTAGTACTTGCGTACTTAGAAATTAGTCTCTAAAGGTAATTTTTTTTCTAAATGTCACCGACGCAACCAAAAGAACCAAGTAAACATTGGGATGAAGAATAAATGGTTAAAGTAATAGAAGTGGTTGGCGAGAAGACAACAAAATCATCATCCAATAATGAAAAACCACCGAATAACTATCCTAGATTGCCCCTTTCACCTAAATCTTTGATTGCAATTCTTAACGAAGACAGTTTGATTTTCACCGAAGCATCATTCTCAAGGTTCTAGATCTGAAACAGAAAATAAATCTCAATTCGGACCTTCAACCTTAACATCCGGATGTGACGACACTCAAACCGAAGCATCTACTTCTAGAACTCACATGAATCTGTAAATAATGGCGAAACCTCACGTTCCAGAATTGATTGCAGTAGTCTAGGCCTAGTATATCCTTATGACATAAGTCCTATACCAAAAGATCAGAAAGATGTCTAATAGGGGTAGAAAAGAAAAATATTGGAAAAGAAAAGAAAACTAAAGATAAGAAAGTCAAAGTAGAGAAAACAAAACCGTAGAAATAACAAAAAACACCAGAAAAGAAAACAACTAGTGACGATGAAGTGATTGACAGTGAAGGTGGAGAGGTTTTCCAGTTTGGTTCAGACTCTGAACCAGATATAATCGGCAAAAAAGCTCCTGATTCTGCAGATGCATAATGTATGTTTTGCCAACAACTTTTTTCAAAAAATTTATGAGACTTTGGATTAAACTCTTGATGTGTGGGCTCTGGGCGCATAATGACTTGTGCTGGGCCAGAATTTGATAGTTGGATATGAGACATTTGGATGTAAAATAATTCATTTCTTACTCTAACCTAAGTTAATTATTGATCTAGATAAGCATTTATGCTTATAATTTTCTTAAAAGATAATAAAGTTGTTATAGCCCATATTTGAGTACCTGTTCCATATTTAGTGCCAATTTTGCAATTTTGTTTAATGCTCTATTTTGATAGTATAGTTTAGTAGTAAAACATAAGACTGTTATTTTGCTCTTTAAAAATATATGCCTGAATATTATAATATTAATATAAAGTTCATTTTTAAATGGTTTTTAATTTTTGACCTCAAAACAAAATGGTAGCCCATATTTAGTTACTCTCCTCTAGTTATTTTCGAAATGAATTAACATATAATAGTTTTACAAAATTATTGCTAATATAATAAATAATAAAATGGATATGGTATGTGGTAAAAGTACTATAGTTTTTAATGTTACGAATGGATATGAAGTCCAATAAAGTTTGTACAAAAGGAGCGTAAACCAAATTTAACAAAGACTTAAGATTAATAGGACGATCTTAGGTATTTTAGTCATAAAAATAACGTTTGAAGTTTAGAAGCTAAGTGACGCCACAGAAATTATTTGATAAACATAAACATAATGAATGAATGAATTTTCTTCTTTTGAAAATCTTTGGTGTGTTTATCGTTTCTTTTTATATTTTTTTGTGCTTATACTTTATATTTGTTCGAAATTAATATTTTGCTGCTTTTTGTTGTTGCCTATATTTCGGTGCCAAATAGAATATTAATTATGGCTTAAAGGAAAAACATCCAAGCCAAAACTTAAAAAACATGTTTATTTGTTATATTAAATCTTAGAGCTGCCTGTGCCTTAGAGTAAATTACATACATACGTATAAATACATCCTCATTATAATTGTGAAGCCGTCAGTTATTTTAACAGAGGGAGCAGCGGGCGGACTTTTCCTGCTCAATCACCCTTTTTATAACCTGCGATCAGCATCATTGCAACAATTATTTTATCACTTTATTTAGAATCGACATAATTTAACTTCTGTGTTAATTTTCTATCCATAGCTTTGGTATATTTAAAGTTTGTGAAATATATAACACACAAAGAATATGTCCATAACATACACACAAACATACATTACGTAGTTTACTTGCAGTTAAACATTATTGTTCACGAGAAAATACCCCAAATTGCATCCGCTGGGAACCGGTCATTTATTCTTCGTACAGCTTGTATGACGTTTTGTCTACTTTCTTTTTCATCTTGTCTTTTTATTTTTAAAATCCTTGACCTTGAAGCCAAGTGCTCTGTAAACATGCGAAGTCGTCGAAAATTCTTTTCATAACGATATTTTAAAATCGAAAATTATTATCAGTTTATAACTATTAAACGTGTAATTTGCGGTTTTCGGATATAATACCCGCCTCCTGCGCCAAGTTTCGAATAAAAACACTTTTTACCGGTATTATTTAACTTTGAATGAATTCATTTTTGAAGGGTTGGTATATATACCATTTGGTACATAAGGCCTGTCACATTATCCTTGTATTTTATTAAAGTAAAATTAGGTTTTGAGGCAGCTGTGGTCAATTACATCTCCTATAATCTTTCAACAATATTTAAACAGACTTGTTTCACCTTGCACCGTTTAAGGTTTGAATATATGTTATGAATACAAGAATGTAGTTAATTATTGGTATAATTTTAAATATGAAACCACTAACTAAATCGAGTAATTGTTAACCGTAGCAAAAAAAAATGTTGCGTTAAATATGATGAGCGACGAACGAACACAAGCTTTGTTCTTTGAGTATTGTTAAACGCTTGCTTAGATGCAATATGGATACTTTTTAGAATTTTTTATTTAGCAATCAGTTACAAGATATGTTTTTAGTACGTGAGTTATCCAGTTATTATGGTCACTTTCTTATAACTCAAAAAACTTGTTTGCATAGGCCAGGCTTTGTGATACGATAGCTCTTCATTGGTCAATCAAATAATAAAGTGTCAAAAGGGCAATGCTTTACCGGCACCATTTTGATAGTAGACATAATAAATATATTAGTCGATTTTAGTATGGTGTATGGAGTTATTTTATTATTAAGTAGATTTTTCGAAGTGTTCCTAATTATTGCCAAAGCTTGTGTGCTGTTTTTTTCTCTCCATATATTAGTTATAGTATACGACTTTATGTATTTGTTTCTGTTCTTCTTCTAGTTTTGGTTTTATAGGGCGACAAATTGGCAACAAAGCTTAGGATGACCATCTTATGCTCACGTACTTTACTTCATTTTATATCTTACTGCTTAATGATTATAACCAGGAACAGCAATCAGTAATCATTTTTGTATTACGATATTAAATTCGACGTTTTAAAGATGTTTATTTTATAAAATAGGTGACAACATGACAGCGATCAAAATGTTCACGTTGATTCATCTGATGACAAGTGACATCGACTCATAGATATCTTTGATTAGATATCAAATGTAGATGTCCTGCTACCCCTGAAGACTAAGATGGAATGCCTCGTTGTCATTAAAAATGCCTTGCTTTCAGCAAAAAGAGTCTCCGGTTCTCTATACTCGGCATACGAAAAACAGCAGCATAAAGCTGCTATTTCACGCTGGCATTATGTGACATATATACAACCATAATATCGTTTAGCATTAGGTCTTATGTTTAATGAAGAAATGTTTTGTTATTAAATTTTTTTTATATACTAATGAAAAACGTGACTTTAGGCTTAAATAAGGGTAGTAATCACAAATAAAACAAATGAATTTTCAACAAATGAAAGAAATTTATTGTATACAGGTTTTAAATATCCTCGCACATTCTTACACCTGTCTAACCAGCCATGTCATTAAGATATTTAACGTAAAGATATAAAGATCTTATAGATAAAGGACATTACATAATATGAAAAAATTTCACCTCAAATGATGCTACGTAAGTTTTACATTAGTTAATACGCAAGAATCAGTTTTCTACAATACATTGTGTACAATTCCACAATTTCAAATCAACTCTTTTTTTAAGTCGCCTAGCGACGTATCTGGACGATATTTTCAAATTTTCTTTTTAAATATCAAAAATTTCAGTCGAATCAGCTTAGCGTTCCGAATTTTTTTTAATTTTTAGAAATTTGACTAGATTCAATAGATTAGTGTTGCCAATCACTGATATTTTTTCGCCGTCAATTTCCTGCCACAATATTTTGTTTATAACAAATGTGAGTAGTAAATTAGATTAAAAAAATCCTATAATCATCACTTTTCTTACTGAGGAAGTGAGTAAGTAATATATATTATCTATTATAAAAAAATAAATTGAATCGCTTAAATTAACGCGAAATCATCTGTAGTGACAAACAATGATAATAATAATAATAATAATCAAAACTAAAGAAATAAAATAACAAAAATAAAGAGGCGAGTAAGGTATATTGAAAAAAATATTCCATTAAAACTTGTACTCAATAATTAAATAACAATATTATATTTTGATCTTGTCAGCTCCTTTAGCAGTTTATATATTATCAAAAAAAAAAAACATGAGCCGTTAGCAATTAATTCATAAGGAATTAACAGCGTCCTATACATTGGTCCATTACCTAACTTTTTTATCCAATCACAAATAAAACTTTTTTTGCGTAGACAACACTCTCAAAAAGAAGAAATGTTCCCCAGCAGTGTGATGTGATTTGACATAAGCGTTAAACTCTTTAAATAAATACACCATGAAAATATTTCATCGAATTCCATACTAAGTAGTTAGTTTTAATAAAGATAACATTATATTTAATATGTCTAAAATTAAATGCTTCGTGTTGTACATAAATTTTTTAAACGAACCCTTATTCGTTATCTGCATCTAGCAGAATTAAAAAAAAAACATAATCATCTCATAATACGCTATTCCCTTCCATGATAATTCTAATGTAATAATAATAAGTCAATTATTGTAATAATAGAACAATAATTATCGTTTAAAATTAATTTTCTAGAAATACATGCAGTTGTAAAAACGAAAACAAGTACTGACAATAAAGGTGAATCTTACATTTAGAAAAATGTATCGAGTTTACACATTTTACTACGGCAGACATTCGCGACATTGTGTTGAACAGTGTACGTCTCTCAAGATATCTCGAACATTTCGTCTGCTGATGTAAAATGACGATTATATACAAGATTACAGTAACAACCTTAGCCTCATTACAAAAGTAGTTTATTTTTAATATATTAAATGTTCACAAAATAAGTCCCGCGGAAATATGCGAACTAAAATTTCGCGAAGATTGTGGCACCACGACTAAGAGACTTTCTTAGTTAGAAGGACTATTCTTAAACCTATTTTCAACTCGATATTATCAATAAACCACGTTTTGTAATAAGGCGGCCTGTGTTTGCGAAAGTTAAGAAGTAGGATCTGGACAAACGTCATTTTAAGTTATACCCATGCTAATTGACGTGTTGAAAACTTTAAAAACTGGACGTTAGAAAATTTTCGTTTATTACGCGTCAGTTTTGCGTGGGAATGTGATATACATAGATCGACACATAAAATTTGAAGTACGGATTTCTATTTAAGAATGCTTGAATAGGCAATAAAATATTTGAGGTTATAATTTATGAACTTTATGCCATTTTGTCTTATGTCAAGCGCGACTTAAATTTTTAGTAGCTAAATAATCGTTAAAGGACTTTCACTTGTAATATGGTCTTATTTAGAATAGAGGAAAATAATTGCACTCAGAATTTAAACAGTCAACACATTCATAACGTCTCGCGGAGTCTTAATTTTTTACAATTGTTTAATTAAAAAATGCAACTTCCCTTCATTGTCTTTTTGTTCCTGGACCAGTCGAGGACCGTTCAAGACTAACCTAATTCTTACTGAAAATTTATTACAATAAAGAAAAAAATTAACAGAATATTAAAGAATTACTACCGCCTACCTAATAATGAAAATTACACTACATTATTAACTGAAATACTTAAAACTATGTGGAAAATGATTGAACAATATACAATAAAAACGATTCACTAATAACCAGTGACCTCTTCAATAGGAAACACGCATAAAGCCGTGAGTTTGCCGGATTTAGTACTGAGTAATAGATCGCCAATAATATTGAGCAGGCATATATTTCTATTTGATATGGTTTGACAAAAACAATCTAGAAAGGTTGCCGAAGTGAAAAAGTAATATATTACTGTAAATACATAATGCAGGTCAATTTTTCGCGGAGATCACTGTAAATAACATTTAAAGTGTTAAGGCGGCTTATACCATTTTGTACAGACCGACCCAGTGCTGAGCACGTCGCAATTTTCTACTACATATCAGTCGCAACTCTCTTTTTATAACGGGAATCGAAACCCCAAACACTTTGCACAAAAACAATGACATGTTTAACATCTCAATATAATATTAGGTATAATCATATAAGGTTATTTAAAAATAAAGCCACTTAAAAATTAACTAACGTTACAAATAAGATTAAACAACATAATGATTTGTTCCCGATGCGAAAAATATTTATATTATAATTAAAAAAATCTAATAACATTCTAAACGGAATGTTTAATAGCTAAATTCTCTTTGCAATTTGTCCCATCCTATTATTTCTGTACAAACTTACACAAAATAATCTTTTTTAAGCTAGCAACAAATGTCAGGCATAACACACAGATTATTGTGTACGTATTAAAAATTAAATGTTGTTCGATTTTTAAATTTTTTAATATTTGAAATGCGGTCTGATGGGGCATTTTTTGACACGAAGACAAAAAAGGTTTATCTTTTAATAATTTATATAACATACATATATATTAATATTTTTTAAATCAGTATAAAATTATAATTTATATAAATGCAATAAAAATTTAATTAACATATTCAAGGAACAAACGCCGAAAAGTCGTCAAATATATGTTTATGAAGAGAAAGCAAAGTGATGACCAACATGATATCGACTAATTTTAAAATTTCGAATATAAAAATGTTTGTTTTTAGAACTTGCGTTTGACATCGCGTCATTGGATATGTATTATGATTTAAATATAATAAATTCCTATAATATTTTAAACAAATTGTGTGTTTCTTTGAACAGTTAATTTGGTAAAGGGAATTATGTCGAAATGTCGAATGCAAGCTCGTAATCCTATTTTTCACATCACTCATGGTCTCCGAAGAAAAATGTACGACAATAATTTTATTAACTTGTATATAATATATGTATATTTTAGTTACATACACAATACAAAGATTTCTTAATTTCCATGAGGCGAACATTTACACGTAACTTACAATAAGTAATCGTATGATAATTTTATATCCAAATAGTTTTTACCTAAATTTAATCTGGGAGAGCGTATACATTTTTTCATCTCGTACCTCCATAATATATTTTCGATTGAACACCAAAAATTCCACAAATTTGAAGATATTTTTTTGAAGATTTTTGGGCTAATTATAATAATTTTTAAAGTTGACAAGAATATAATAATGATTATCCATATTTTTGTATAGTCGATAAAACATTTAAAACTTGGACCATGAAAAATAAGAATATATTTTCTTACGATACAATAATAGTACATAAAATATATAAGTTCACTAGGTGTACCAATGTACGTACGTGTATATACCATGGTGGGGCCGAAGGTGCCCCAGGTCTAGAAGCAAACCGCATTTATAATACCTAAATATCACATTTAGTAATATGGAAATCCACGTGTTAGCTTAGACACAGTTAAAATTACTATTTTTTTACAAAATAATAATTGCACATAAGTCCGAACATTGCTTCGAATATCAAATCGATACGAAGCTCACTGAAATCCGCGCATCCCTAATATTGCCGTCCACTTCACTTACCCCTTGACAAACAGAGATGGTGCGATCGATCAACCTCCAAATAGCTAATCATTTCATTCAATATATTACCTATCTAATTATAAAAACATCGCACAAAATCTGCGATTGTTTACTCAAAAATCGATAACGTTACACTCATAGCTAGCGTTATAATTAATTTGTTACAATTTTTATTACTTAAAAATATTTAAATAGTTGATTTTATTACATTAACTTTTGGTTGTCTTTTACTTAAAAACAAGGTCAAAATCGAGGCTTTTTGGATTTTGGGAGAAATTTCGAACAACCTTCTGCCGATTGCGCTTTTAGTGCCATATTATTAACGTTGCCACCACATATACGGTGTCCCATTACAAAATTTTTGATGTTCAGTAAAATATTGATAAAAAACTTTTTATTTTTTTATTTCGGATTCTATAAGTGTCTTGGAACATATCGAGCATTGAAATATTGGGAATGGCACTAGAAGTCACAAGTGACGTCATCCCGAAGATAAAACGGCAAAGGGTCTTTAACACTATTCAATTGTGATTGCATTAGTAAAGCTGTGTTATATTGAACTGGTTGTGACTTTAGGTAACTATTGTGATATTTGGTGATACATATTGTGTGTGAGAAATCGTGAAACTCGCTTGCACTGGCTGAGAGAAGCTGAACGGGGGGAACTATGAGGGGGAAGCGAAACGTGTAAAAACAAATGCGCAAACCAAATCGGTCATAAGTCTGATAAAACTAACGTTATTGTCACTATAACAGTATACACAAACGATGCAACGGGTTGCGGAAACTCCATATCTATTGCACTTACGCCATAACATCATGGAGGCATGTTGCTACACCGAAGTAGCGACGCGGGCCGCGGCTTGCCAACGGAATGTACTTTACATTATATTATCACAAAGTCTGAGGAGATCGGAGCGTCGCGGCGTCGGACCCTACGGCTCGGGATGCCCGGCGCCCGGAGTACCGGGGGCGAGCTGCGAGCCGCCTATACGCGGTCGAGCGGCGGGGGCACGGGCGGCGCGGGGGGCGCAGGGGCCGCGGGGGGCGAGCAGCCGCCGGGGGGCGTCGGGGTGCCGTTCCTCGGCCGCATCTTGTCCGCCCGTAGTCTCTGCACCGCTTCGCGCATCTCAGCGGCCAGCTGCCGATCCGAACTGTCTATACGGGGACGTCTCGCTGGAGGGGAATCGTCTGGCTCGCCCGCCAGCCTCCGCAGCAAGCTGGGCGCCTCACCCGTCGGTGCTATTGGCGCTCGGGGCTCGGTAAGCCGCTGTAAGAGCGCCGGCTGTCGCTCCAAGCTCGATCTGATGATCCCCTCGAGAAAGGACCCGTTCGCTGGCGGTGCTTCGTCGCGTAACCTTCGCATCATGTGGGACGCGTATAAGTCCGGGGCAGGCGGTGGAGCGAAGCCCCCCGGCCAAAATGGATAACCTGTTGGATAACCCGGTGTTTCCGGCCCGTTGAGGCCATTCGTGAAGGGTTTCGTGGGAGGCTTAGGTGGCGGCGGCTTCGGTTGCGGCTTCGCTTCCTGTTGCGGCTTGGGTTCGCGCTTCCTCGGCCGCATCAGATGCCGTTCCTTCACTTTATACTCAAGCGTCGAATGTGGCACTCCGTAATACGAGCCCGCTCTATGTACGGACATCTCTCCTCTCTGCACCGCTTTCACAGCCTCCACTAAGCTATCTCTGTCGTAGTTTCTGTATTTTCCACGCTTGGGTCGAGTCCCCTTCCCGCCAGTAGCAGGTTGGCCATTGTTGTTCGTGGTCGCTCTAGAATTGCTTGGCACTGCGTAATTCCTTTGATTTTCAGGCGGTGTTTTGATCACCGACACATGCCTATCTGGCGCCCTCATGAAGGGCAGATCAGGCTGCGGCGGCCTCTCCAGAGGCTGCTGGAACTTTTGACTGATGCTCTTAGCTATGACATCGCTCAGAGACGTGAATAGATGTTGAGAAGATGGCGGGTCGGCAAAAACTGATGCTGGAAGGAGAAGCTGAGAAGGTGGATTTAATGGCGGCTGAGGAGGTGGGATGATCGGTGTTATTGGGGTCACTGGCGTGGCTGGGGAAGGACTTTTGTCTTCCGGTGGTGGGAACGTTGGTATTTTTAGTATGACTGACGGGGGAGAGTCGGTTCTTTCAGGGTCGCTATCAGGTTCAGACTCGTGGCCTTGCTCGGCTGTAATGCCGCACTTGTTGATTTTATTCCTGAGAGTTGAGCGCGGTATTCTGTAGATCGCAGCGGCTCTTCTAGTGCCAAGGCGACCCGACTGGATATCTCGGAGGGCCGACTGGAGTTCATCATCAGTGTAAGTTCTCCTCGTTGTACTATTGCTAGCACTATCTAGGACTGCCCGTTTTAATCTGTAACAATATGAAAGATGTTAGATGAAGATATTCATTTTGATTATTGATTATTTAGGATATACATAACGTGCGAATGGTCCATAGTATCTACTAACTATCAGGTGGAACGCGTGTGTAGTGTAGTGTAGCCCCCCGCATCAATATATATTAGTGTTAAGGTAGAATAATGACAGTCTAATTTAAGTTTTAGTGGCAACAACACGTCTCCTACTTATTGATACCTTTCAAATATTACATGGCGAGTCTGCCAGGATTAATTTTGATTAATCGTTACTTTCATGATCCACACAAATAGGTTAATTATGCAATTATAAATAGGATAAAAGTATGCAATTATATATATATATATATATATATATATATATATATATATATATATATATATATATATATATATATATATAAATGTGAAAATATTCAATGGAAGAGTAGGTACTACGTAATACGAGTGTATGGATAAGTTACTTATTAAGTGACTAAGTAACTCAGTATCTAAGTATGTTACAATAATGTGTCGACCAAAATAATATACCATCGTGAATATTCACCTAATTATGTCAAATACTTATGTTGTATGCATGCATAATACATCATACTAATTTTAATATGACTGAGGAATTAATATGTGCGCAGGAAGTTTGGCAAGCCGTTTTACACAAGCCAAGACGAATTTTATATATTTATACGCTATTAGAACGTAAGATTTTATTTAGGATTAACTTTATACAATATAAAAAAATGTTTTTTTTTGTCGGTGGGAGGTGTAGTGTAGCGTAGCCCCCAGCTCTATACATATTAGTGTTAAGGTAGAATAAGGGCAGTCTAATTAAATTTTTAGTGACACGTCTCCTTCTTATTGACACCTTTCAAATATTACACGTTTTAACGAGCAGAATTTAGGCAAAATTGGTATAATTGAAAAATAAATTACGACATCCATTACAACTTATTAAAACTCACTGTTAAACATGTTCCTCCCATTAGACTGTCTCATAGGAGGATTATTGCCATAGTTGCACGCTTGGCAGATAGGTTGACAACCGCACTTTTTTATTCTATAGTTGTTATTATGAAGACATCTGTTGGTTCCATCCAAACTCTAAAAACTCTAAAATTTAGACTTATTAATATTTATTGTCGTCCTAATCTTATCTATATAAATAAAAATAAAATACATAGAGTAACTAACTTTTGTTTAAATCACAGGATATGGAATTTTGTATTAATTCTATAACGCCAAACTTCTTTATAAAAGAATAGTCTCTAAATATACGTTTTAATGGTTTAACGTGCTGTAGGTGGCAAAAAAAGTGTAGGTCAATCCCGAGCGGTCGCATGCTACTGCTCAGGATTTAACGGACGCATGCGACTGCATGGGAAGCCTGCAAGCCTCAACAACGCGAGCGGAGTCAAATTGATACAAGGCAAGTGCTATAGTCTACATGTTGGCTAAGTTTGAATGAGTGAACATGCATGGCCGTATAACATGTAGACACGACTTCCCGAGTGCAGCCGAACACCTTTGATTTGTGGAGAAAATCCGACACTGTTTCGAAGTGAGACGAGTTGTGGCGATGGCGAGCGATCATGAGTGGTGGCAAAGCTCGGCCAGCTAGACGAGTGACGACGATCAACGGCGAGGCTGGACAAATGGGGTGTTTATACGTTGGTAGTCGCCTTCGCTCGGCCAACATGTTAAGCCAGCCGGCTTAAATAAGGGCGCAAAAACCACAGGCTAAGTGAAATGAATCAGAAAACAATCTAGGTCAACAGCCGGCAATCGGGCGGTCGTCGAAACGCGATATTTCAAAACAGCCTGTATTAAACCAGTGATAAGCGAAATGCGAAATATTTACTCTTCGACTCACCGATAACAGACTGCTATGAATGCATCTTTATCTTTTACCTTCGTCTTTTATTTCCCGTTGCGACTCGATCAAACCTAGTCGTTATTTAAAAGTAATACGGTTGAAAAACGCGTGGATTGCGGCAGTCGTCTTTAGTTTCATCTTACATAGGTTTTACTTTCTTATTTTTCGCTATCATTGATACGGAATTGCGGGCTTTATTGCTGGTTGGCAAAGCGTATTTTCGTGTAGAGTTTTCAAAGTTTACTGCGGGGATGCAAGGTCGATGCACCGGGCGACTATCGTTGAATTTTTATTTGTTTTGGCGAGTCATACGACCCACATCGCGGTCCCAGCGAATGAATTTATTCAGTTATCGATTGGATATTGTGTATAATATCGATGTTGAGACGTTGTTCTTCTTCAGGATGACACGAATCGCGTTAGGGACGCTTCGTATGAAATGTTTTATTCAAAACGTTCCCGACGATTTGGAATATATCATCTAATATAATCTCGTGATGGTCTGGGATTGTTCTTCATTTAAAGTGGCACTTGCTATTCTACCACTGTTTGTCTTTTGAAGCGATTAGGGAGTAACTAGGTCATTTAAGCGATAAATATATGGTCATACGTGGTAAAGCCACGCTGCAGCTATATTATGGTTGTAGCACGAGTGGGTAGGCTCGACTGAGGAAGGACCACGCTCTCACAGAGTACAAACGTAAAATGACAGCTTAATACTGCTGTTTCGCATTGTGAGTGTATCGATCCGTAGACCCTTTTACATTCCGAATTACATGGCCAAATGAGTAATTGTACTAAATTTCAAAACGATGGTTAAATAATTATTGAATTTAATTCATTCGTTTCATTTGAAATGAGTTTGTAAAGCAATTATTTGTTAGATAAGTACATAAATGTTTAGTACCCGGATGACCGAGCTTTGCTCGGTTTTTTTTTAAGTTACATTTATATACAAATTACATGAATAGTAGTTTCTGATCTTATTGACATAATAGAAAAAACTGACTGGTTATTTGAATAAAAATCATGAGTGCAATTAGATTAATTAAAAATTTTGTATTTTTAAAAATACTACAAAAAAGAGCTCGAAATAATAGATTTTCTCACAAATGAAGGGAACTTGAAAAAAAAAGGAAAAAAAGTCGTACTCAAGACGGGACGCGAACCACGGAACATCGACATCACGCCCGAACAACATCCCATCTGAGCTATTACGATCGTTAGTTACCTGTCAAAATTTACCTTCATATATTGTAGCAGTTTTTCATTGCCTGAAAACACGGACAAAAAGACATTTTCTAAAAAGAAATCCTAGCTAGATCGATTTATTGCTCCCGAAACTCCCTGGACACTAAATTTTATGAAAATAGTTAAAGCCGTTTCTGAGATTCCGATTATATATATATATATATATATATATATATATATATATATATATATATACAAGAATTCACTGCTGAACATAGGCATAGTAGTTTCTGATCTTATTGACATAATAGAAAAAACTGAACTGGTTATTTGAATAAAAATCATGAGTGCAATTAGATTAACCAAAATTTTTGTATTTTTAAAAAATACTACAAAAAAGAGCTCGAAATAATAGATTTCTCACAAATGAAGGGAACTTAAAAAAAAGGAAAAAAGTCGTACTCAAGACGGGACGCGAACCACGGAACATCGACATAATTAATATAATTAACTATGTTCAGCAGTGGACTTGCGAAGGGCTGTAATGATGATGATGATCATGACAAGAATTGCTCGTTTAAAGGTATAGGATTTATTCCGCCCGGGATTAAAAGTAAAAGATGTTTTCCTTGAACCATCTTGAATGCTGTCGGGTTGGATCAAAATCAATTATTGAATATTTCTGGCAAGAAATTCTCAGTGTTTTTGTACCAGCAGCGTTTCGGATAGCATGTAAAGCTGTTTGTCCTGCGTCTGATCTCTGCGGTCGGAATATAATGAGTGAATATAATCTGTACTACGCAGACGACTAGTATCCATAGAGATTGACCACCCCGACCAAAATTCGGTCTTGAGGACATTATAAGAGAATACCCTTCTAAAGATCTATCAATAGCTAGCTTTTGCTTCTTTTTTGTTTCATAAATCTTGCGCTTAGTCAGTATTAAATCTTCAAATTAATACAGTTATGACTTACATCCCCATCAACCTGTTGGCCACTTTATAGGCCTGTACATAATTAGAATTTATGTTTGCAAAAGTGAACGGCAGAGTCGGAAAGGGACGTCCTAGGTGAAAGTTTACCGACCAAATTGGCGATGTATTGAAAACGGGCCAAATTAAGAGTACCCTTAACCGACGAGCATGTATGCGTAGATATATGGATGTGGAGAGGAGGCGAGAGAGGTGTGTCAGGATCGTGCCAAATGGAAGTCTGTGGTCTCTGCCTACCCCTCTGGGTGACAGCACCAGCCTTCTCCACCTAAGCCACTTCACCGTTACTTGCGATATTTTAGGACGAAATTGTCGTCGTAGTTATCCGACTTATCGGATAGTATTAAAGATTCTACACATTTTTCCTAGATTTAATATTTACATAACAGACAAAATGAAATGAGATGATATATTAAGGAATTTATGGATGATAATAACCCCTGGGAAGGGTGATCGCTACCAAGCTATTTCTAATTTGTCTTGTGTTGTTTATTGTAAACATTATTGTAAACTGTTATTGGAAAAAAATAGTCCCGCTGGGTTTCTTGCTGGTTCTTACCAGGACAGAGGTAATTTTTGCGAACCAGTGGTAAATGAAAAAAGTGACTTTCAATAAGTATTGTTATAATCTACATTGAATAAAAAAGTTTCTGTTTCATAAATTGGTTTATGCTATCATACACTCATACAATATGATTATATATTACATAAAGAAATTGCTTCAAGACAGTAAACGAGCAACCCGGGTTCGATCCTACAGGCATTAATGAAATTTTAAAATGCAATTGTATGTGATTTACTATGTGTTAGGCAGCGAAGGAAAATACCGTGTGGTGTATTGTTTTTCCGAGTCATTCCAAAAATAGAAAAATATTTCTAAGACATTGTGGCACCGCCGGAGATACTCCTATGCCATAAACATAAATAACATACATAAACACTCACGCCTCTCACCCAGAGGGGTAGGCAGAGACTACAGACTTCCATTTGGCACGATCCTGACACACCCCTCTCGCCTCCTTCACATCCACACACCTACGCATACATGCTCGTCGGTTAAGGGTACTCCTAATTTGGCCCGTTTTCAATAAATCGCCAATTTGGTTCGATAAATTTTCGCCTAGAACGTCCCTTTCGACTCTGCCATTCACTTCTGCAACATATTTTTTCTTTGTCACTCTTTCCACATTCATTCTTTCCACATGATCAAAACACCGAAGCATTCCTTTCTTAATCCTGGTCACAACATCATCTTGCAAACCACACTCTTCTCTTATTACACAATTTCTTACCCTTTCATTCAGATTCAGCCATAAAATGCCACAAAATCCTCTCAGAAATGAGATGATGTGAATAGGTATACACAGATGAGTGACCTTGAGGCCTTAGTGCGGAGCGTGCAGTGGGGCGTGGCGTGTAGCGTGCTTGACAAAGATACACATATAGAAAACATAGTATAAATGTTCTAAGTGGCCATGTTCGAAAATTTGTATGCCAAACGCACCGCTACTTCACAAAGGCACGTGTCAAAGAAAAGAAAGCAAAAGTGACTTGTGGATATGGATAAGGATTCTCTTGTGACGTTCTGTTTAGGCGTCACGAGAAACGATTCGTTTTAGATTCGCAAGAGCCAATATTTGCAGTTCATTTACATTCGCACTCGTACTCCGAGAATATTACAAACGAGAACAGGGATGTTACATCATTCATAATTTGGTCATGTCTATTTGATGTATAGCTCGTAATAATTTAAAAAATCATTTTTAATATCGCTGGTTGTGTAAAAATGCTTAGATTCGATCTAAGGACAAATGGTCAAGTTTTCAGCTACGCTCACTAAGCGACACATGATATAAAATGCATTTTAATGTATGTTATCTATAAAATGGTTCATGTTATTCGAAACGGGCAGCCCTCTCTAGTGAGTCAACACACAAATAATAAAACTCGTTGTCAGTTTGTAGGTCCGGGCGATAAACTTGCGATTTCTTTCGCAATACTATTCCTCACGAGGCCATGGAGCATTGACACTGTCCGATATACGGGTTCTTTGACTTTGAAATGATATATTTATTCATATGTACCGGTAACTGTAGCTGAATGCGATCTGCATGTCTTGGTATCGGAATGTACGAGTACGTTTGCATACATTCGCACGAACGTTTTTGAGTCTATAGAGGGTACGTATGTTGCGATTTTGTAGGTCGTGTGTAAAGTGGTTTTAAAAAAAAGTAGATAAGTATGAACATTTTTGCTAAGAATTTTGACAGTGACATGTATTATCAAATAATTATACCCACAAAGCGAACTCAAAAATAATTTTTAAGAGGAGAATTCTGTTTAGGAAGATTTTTTCGTATTAACGAAAATCGGTCACTTCGACCAGTCTCATCGATGACCAGTCATCTTCGCGGGAGAGGATTATAGGGTACAAGAGTGTGCATAAAAACAGGTGCACTTTATTCTTGGATTCATATTCCGATCGTTTTTAAAATTGGACGGAAAAGCTCACACAAACACTCACACACATTAAAGTACAATCGAACGCTAGGGACCTCAAGACGTGCAGATGTATTGCAAGTCGGATATCCAAAATACATGTTTATCTTTTTTTTTTATAGAATAGGCTGACAAAGGAGCACACAGTCCACCTGATGGTAAGTGGTTGCTGCGGCCCATAGACATCTACATCTATCTTCCATTACAGATCAAAATGCAGATGCGTTGTCACCCGTGAGGAGTGAGATGGAATGCCTCATTTCCAGTAAAAAGGGTCTCCGGTTCTCTACACTCACCATACGAAATACAGCAGCATTAAGCTACTATTTCACGCTGGTATTCTGTGAGAGCGTGGTCCTTCCCCGGTCGAGCTGACCCATTCGTGCTACAACTATACTACTAATATAACTGCAGCATGGCTCTACCACGTAAAAATGGTAAGTATTAACTTCCTATATATATATATCACACATAGGAAGTTAAATTTATAAATTTTTATATCAATTCATAACTGAGCCATGTCTGAGCGGGTACGTGTTGTGAAATTAGCTCAGTTTAGATAAATCGTGACTAAGATAATGTTTCATACATAACCTACATATCTTGCGGCTGTATTAATGTAACATCAGCGAAAGTTGCTCTAACCGGACGTGGACTTTCTTTGCCAAATCGTTTGAATCTTATTTAGACAAAACTATAGAGTATGTTTCTTGTATTGGGAAGTCTGAAATCGAGGAAGACAACGGAATACCGCGTTATCATAAGGTCTGTTTCACTTGCTTAAAATACATTTTTTAACTTAACTGACTTTCATGTAAGTACTATTTCAAATAATTGAAAATACCCTATGAACTATTAAAAATGAACACACGGTAATATTTAATTATTTTAATTTCAAGTGGTAAAGAAACGTTGCAGCTATATAATAGTTATAGCACGTATAGTTCGGCTCGACCACACAAGGTAAATTAGCAGCTCATAGCTGTATTTCGTACTCTAATGATGTGTGTGTGAACTGGAGATCCTATTCAGTTACAACGCATTTACATTTCATTCTTAATCGAATATAGATGTTGGTGTTTATAGGCCACAGCATCCATTTATCGTCAAGTAGACTGCTGTGCGTTCGTTTGTCATTAGCGTATATATATATATATATATATATATATATATATATATATATATATATATATATATATAAAATTTAAGTGTCTGAGCTCCCATGGCGTAAGAAAACGATTCTTTGAAATCTATCTTCTCCGTAATCCGTAGGTTAATTTACATAATTTTTTCGGCAACATTTGTTGCTCAACGCAGACAAGGTTTGCAAAACAACAAAAATCTGAATTTGAATTTTTTTCTTTTACCATTTAATCAATTTGCTAATTTAAATCTGCGCTATGTCACGCCATTTGATTGAATCTTTTGTTGAAATGAAGATAGTTATGTGACTTTAGACTTTTACTCCGCTCCGTTTATGATGCTATCAAAAGGTTTTACCTTTGCATCTTCATCGGCCCTAGTAACTTTTTGTCTGTCTGTTTTTTTTTTGTTCCGGCTAATCTTGGAAACGACTGGACCGATTATGATGGGACTTTTGCTAGCAGATAGGCGACGTTATAAGGAGTGATTTAGGCTACTACTACTTAGGCTAAGGCTAGGTTTATATTTTGGAAAAAGAATTAGGGAATTAGCAAACATATTAAAATCTTAACCACACGCGGGCGAAATCGCGGGAACAGCCATGGATCAGCTGGTATACAATATAACGTTACTGCCACTGCTGAGCACCTAATATTTTTTGATATTGAATTTATAACTGTGCAAGTTGTATATCAAACTTTTGTATATCAAACTTGACGGCCTCGTTGGTCTAGTGGTTGTAGTAGTGCGACTGCTGATCATGATGGTTCGAATCCCGGGTCAGGCCAATAAATCAACTATTGAGTTCTTCCGTCAAGAAATTCTCAGTAGTTGCACGGAGTCAGAAAGTTGGCGGTATCTCACCCCCGTGCCTCGGAAAGCACGTAAAGCCGTTGGTACTGCGCCTGATCTCTCTCCGGTCGTGTCGGTTTACCGTCCCAACGGATTACGAGAGTGAGGGAATAGAGAGTGCACCTGTGCTTGCGCATACACTTGGGCACTATAGTCCTGTCCTGCGCCGATGGCTAGCCTCCGTTGAGTTGACCGAAATTCGGTCTGGAGGACATTGTTATTATTATATCAAACTAAATTGTTTCAATGCAATATACTCGTACAACTGTCAATATTATGTACAACTGACAATATTATCAATTTTATAAAATAGAAACACAAAAGAAACAACACATGTCCTCTCTGACGTAAACGCAAACTCCAGCCCGAGGCACAAAGGAGTGTTCCAGTTTGTACCCCGGGTAGGAGAGATACGAGACCTCAGCCGGAGAGGACACCTGCGTCTCGGTCAGAAAGAGCAGAGCCGGCCTCGCCGTCTCGAGATAGTAGTGGACGGCGTTTAGGTTAGAGTGAAGTCCCCTGATATTGCAGAAATTCACGGACAGCGTGGCAGGGGTCGCCTTGGTCTTGTTGCTCCGTTTGCCCCGAGCAGTTGTAGTCTTGAGCGGAATTTTGCCCCCCCCCCCCAGAATACGTGTTGTCTGGTCCGGAGTGTTGTGCCACTCACGCTGAAATCGCGGTTGCATTCTGCAGGCTGCCGCCGTGTTTGGCACTATAGGTCAGCCGATTGGGATGGGATGCGGTCTTTCTTTGCATCCTACCCTTGGGGGCGGGTTTGCTTCTCGCCGGATGATCCCAACGTTGTTGCGGATTATGTTACTGATGTGGTACTTCAGGGTATGGAACTTTTTATTCCTTCCTCATTGGTGCCCATTGGAGGCAAATCTCAGCCATGGTTTGGTCGCTCCTGTAAAATAGCATCTTGCTATAAGCAGGAGTGCTACCAAGCCTGGGTTGAAGCATCAGCGTCCCGGGATGTAAACACCAGCGCTCTAAAAAAGAAGTATAATTCCGCCTCTAGGTCCTTCAAAAGAGTCATTGCCAAGGCAAAGTCAGAGCACATAGGCAGAATTGGCGAGAAACTAGTTCGCCTTCCTTCTGGAACCCGTGCATTCTGGTCTCTCGCCAAGGCTGTCCAGGGGAATTTCTGTCAGCCATCTCTTCCATCTCTGCACAGGGAGGACGACTCACTGGCCCATACTGCAAAGGAGAAAGCCGATCTTCTAGGCTCTTTCTTTGCGTCTAACTCGACTCTCGATGACGGGGGGAGTACGCCGCCGACCATCCCGCGGTGTGAGTGCTCCATGCCGGAAGTGCAGTTCACACAGCGCTCGGTTCGCAAAGCACTCCTCTCCCTGGACATCCACAAGTCGAGTGGGCCTGACGGAATCCCCCCAATTGTGCTGAGGACGTGTGCTCCAGAGTTGGCACCGGTTTTAACGCGTCTTTTCCGGTACTCTTACTCCCTAGGCGTAGTCCCAAAATCATGGAAGACGGCTTTCGTCCACCCGATCCCTAAAAAAGGCGACCGCTCAGACCCGTCCAACTACCGGCCAATCGCCATCACCTCCTTGTTCTCCAAAACAATGGAGTCCATTGTAAACTGCCAGCTCATGAGGTACCTTGAGGATCACCAGCTGATTAGTGACCGCCAATATAGTTTTCGCCGTGGTCGGTCAGCTGGTGATCTACTGGTCTACCTCACTCACAGATGGGCGGAGGCAGTAGAGTTCAAGGGGGAGGCATTGGCCGTTAGTTTGGACATTGCGAAGGCCTTCGATCGGGTTTGGCACAAAGCGCTTCTTTCGAAGCTCCCTTCCTATGGGCTTCCCGAGAAATTGTGCGATTGGATCACCAGCTTTCTTGCAGATCGGAGCATCAAGGTCGTTGTAGACGGTGCAAGCTCCGATTGCAAGCCTATTAATGCTGGTGTTCCACAGGGCTGCGTGCTATCGCCAACGCTGTTTCTTCTGCATATCGATGATATGTTGCATACCCGTAACATTCATTGCTATGCGGATGACAGCACTGGTGATGCTCTTTACACCGGCCGAGCCAATATTTCTCGGGAAAACGTCTCCGAGTGCCGGGACAAACTTGTGTCTGAAGTCGAGTCTTTGCTGAACAGAGTCTCTGATTGGGGACGACTAAATCTAGTCCAGTTTAACCCCCAGAAGACACAAGTTTGCGCGTTAACCGCTAAAAAGAACCCCTTTGTCGTATCCCCTCAGTTTCAAGGCACTCCCCTTGTTGCCTCAGCCAGTATCGGAATCCTAGGCGTCGACATATCGAGTGACGTGCAGTTTCGTGGTCACTTGGAAGGGAAGGCCAAATTGGCCTCTAAAAAGCTTGGCGTGCTCAGCAGAGCGTGACAGTATTTCATGCCGGCACACCGCCTGCAACTTTACAAGGCGCAGGTTCGGCCGCACATGGAATACTGTTCCCATCTCTGGGCTGGGGCTCCCCAGTACCAGCTCCTTCCACTTGACCGCATCCAGCGCTGAGCGGCTCGAATCGTCGACGACCGAGTGCTTTCCGATCGGCTCGATTCACTGGCGCTGCGAAGAGATGTTGCATCTCTTTGCGTATTTTACCGCATCTATCACGGGGAGTGCTCTGAGGAATTGTTCGGATTAATCCCAGCCGCCAAATTTCGTGAACGCACTACACGGCAAACGTCTCGATACCATCCACACCATCTGGATGCTTGGCGGTCCACCACTGTACGTTTCACAAGGAGTTTTCTTCCACGTACAACCTCTCTGTGGAATAGTTTACCACCGGCGATTTTTCCGGACCGATACGACCTGGGGAACTTCAAGAAAAGAGCTTACTCCTTTCTAAAGGGCCGGCAACGCACCCGCAATTCTCCTGGTGTTGCGGTTGATCATGGGCGGCGGTAGTCACTTAACATCAGGTGAGCCGCATGCTCGTTTGCCCCCTCTTCTATAAAAAAAAAAAAAAAACACACAAAAGTTGAATTTTAAGCTTGTATTATGTATTGTATGTAACTTCTTTAGTCGTATTTAATTGACCATTGAGTTAATAAATCAATGTAATTGACTATTAAATCTTGCCATGTTATAAATTAGACATTAAAGAAGGTAACATTTTTTTAACGAACGAGGGCTAATAATATTAGCCTCACCAGACGTCACTAGTAGATATTAAGCTGAAGGTTTATGTTACATAATGTAATTTAATTGACAAGTTAGTTTTAAATACAAGTTTAAAAATTTCTAGAGTATTATATCATTATACAAAACAATGCTTCAGGGGTTTGCTCTTTAATGTTTTGCATATTTTTAACTCTTTTTTTAATTTTCTACTTTTATGAATACTATCTGTGGTTTGGTTTATTTATTTTTGTGGTTTAAGATATTTATTTCTCAAAAGAATTAAATTTCACTTACATGAGAAATGTTTTACAGCACTAACATAGTTTTATATTAAACGGCACGATACACAAACAAACTGATAACAAAATAAAAATACACCATTTTTCTTTAATAATCTAAACAAATAATGCTAAAAAGTTATGAGTACATAGTAAAACAATAAAAGAAGACTACAAAGATTAAAATAAACATTCATGACGGTTACTTTATTTGGTTCTAGTTATTTATTTTAAATCTAAGTAATATAAAATATAACTAACAGTATATAAAGAAACATTAACCTTTACATTTTTCGAATAAATTGAGTTCTCCGCTATGAAATCTGTCAAATATTACCTCATTTGTAAGTGGAGCCGCTCTGGTAGCAGATATAGTCGTAGGTGTCCTTATTGAAGAACGGTTTTTGGGAAACTGCTATGGAATTTGGCACCCGTTTAGATCTCAACTCTTTTATCAGCTAAGCCAAAAAGTTCGTGCGACGTTTGTTCAGAGCTTGGTTACAGCCCATATTATACGTCCAAGGCTGGGCACAGACCTTCTTTCATTTCGCGGTTTTAGGGCAAGGAAATGTTCACCGCGCTTGCCCCTAATGCGTGTTGGCGAACTTCACATATGTTCGAAAATTTTGTTTTCATATTTCACGGATATACAGGTTTCCTCACGATGTTTTCCTCGACAGCCGAGCACGTGGTAAATCAGCACTTAAAATTGAAATTAAAAATTTCACTGGTGCCAGCAGAGATCGAACCTGGGTTGCTCTCGTACTGTGAAATTTACAGCCAGCGTTTAGCTCCTGTGTTACCACGGCTCTTTTATGTTAATGGTGAGATGTAGTACCCACTACGATAGCCAACTTTCATTATTATTTTGGCAAATCCTCTCTATTGTGGGGAAGGTTCAATCATAATCCACGTGGTAGAATCACGCTGCGGCATGTAACTGCAGCACGATAGGGTCAACTCTTGATTGATTGAGGGTAAGAGTATAAGACGATCCTTTTAGTTAACGTAAGGGTCGAAAAAAGGGAGAGATATAAATTTTTAGCCAAAGAATATTTTGTACGTTATGAGCTTGGATTAGAACTTTGTAAGCAAGACTCACCAAACAGCTATGTTTACCGTTGGGCTTAGATGTCACGGTACAAAATATGGATCTGTATAGATTTAGGTATTTGGGATAAAAAGATATATCACGTTTGGGTCTCAATGTATAAAACATTATGTCAAATACTTCACTCCTGGTTTCATAACATAAAATGCATTACAATTCATCATGGCGCCACCTGTCATTGGTGCGTTGACCCCAAAAGTCGATCGTTCAAAGTTTCGTTTTCACAGTTTAATGGGTGCGTTCACATGACCATTGTTTGTATAATCCGAGTGCTATGTTTCAATAGGAAGTAGCTGCCTGAACGCGCCCGTTTCAAATGTTGCAAGCGTTATGGGCAATATAAGGCCTATGGCGTTAGTGACCATGGAAAATTGCGATTTCCCTACCGACAAGACCTAGCTTATTGCGAAACTCGATTTAGATTGTTATCATAATATCATTGTATTATAGTTGTTTAATTTATGTTTGTGTGTGCTTTGCTCAGGCTGGACGAATATAAAAACTGAAAGAGGTGTATAAAATAGCGCTAAATAGATAATTTTATTAAGTAGAAAACTAACTTTGTTTTCTTTATCGTGATAACGTCAATTAACAGTTCCCTGACCGTTTCGCAGGCAAAAATCACAACAAGAGAAAAAATAGGGAGATGCCTTCAGTGCCCGCGAGCGAAACTGCCTAATGAGCATTATGCTAGCAACACTGCGTCAAAACTTTCCCCAATAAAACAAAAGCAGATAATTAATTACACAAACGCTAACTGACAGCCCTACTCGAACATGGCGCCTTTTATTTGTAGGTTTCCTTTTGAATACGGACGGCATTAATGAAATATGTGTTGATTGTTGTAGCCTGCGGCAATGAAGAGGATTATATACAAAGAGTTAAGTCATTACCTCTCTTGTAATGCTCTTCAGAAGATAATAAAACCGCACTTATACAAAATAGATGGTAGAGCTATGCTGCAGTTAGTATAATATAGTATAATTGTAGCATGAATGGGTCGGCTAAAGTAACAATATATATATATATATATTGTTACTTTAGCTGAAACTTGAATAAAGGACCCAATGTTCGAGTCAGCTTTTACTGCCATCTCCATTCTCTTATCGGAGTACCAGACGTACTACGGGTTACTACCCACACTTGGTTGATATTCCGAATATTCGCACTAAATAAGTCATCTTTCATAATGTACACAGCTAAGGAGTAGAATGTCTAGCCTATAACCTGAACCTCATCAAGGTGCGCGTTAACAGGCTTCTCCTGGGCAAACTCGCTCCATCGTAGGCCTAGTAGGGTCAGATGGAGGTCAAGAGGGAGGCAATTTTTTATTTAAAACAAGTCACATTCGTATAACTGAGTGGTGGTCTACAGTACACTATTACAATACACTATCGCGGTCATTTACAATGTCAAAATTACAATATCAAAAAGCTAACATCATTTATGCGCAGCGCATGCATTTTAATTTACCTAAACATCGGCTAAATGGATTAAACATTAACACTGTGACCTTAATTTGATGTAAATTCGCCTCCGTTCGTATCAGCGGCCGGCATCTCCTAATTTCGAATACCTTACGTTCATTTGTTATTAATTTTTATTGCATTTTTAACGATGTTTTGACAAATTAAATTGCTTTTGTGACGACCGTATTTGATTGGCAAGAGTGGATAGCAGATAACAATATAATATTTACTTGTATTTGATGTTTTTTTTTATAAACTGTTCGTCTGGGACGCGTAGGTCTCATGTTTATATGGGGCGTATAACAATGAAGAATGCGCCAACAGTGCTGCTTGCTTAAACTGTCGCAAAAGGTAAATAATGCGATATTGGGTTCGTGATTGTGTAGCACACTTATCACTTCTTTCAAAATTTACCATTTATACCCATATAACTTTTGCACATCGTGGTTCAAGTAGCTATCAGAATTTTTTGAATCTGCCTACCCCCTGGGGGATTACAATCGTAACGTATATATAGACCAAAGGATGTATGATTACATTTTCATAAATATTTGCAATGAGCTTCACTCGATTCATCGCATATAATGTTCAAAACTGCACTATACTGATTATAACTTCAGGCTTTCTCATCTTGGAATGAATATACCGACTGACCGACGAAAACTTTGACGCTACATATACTTGTACACGGTAAGTTAATTTCGCCAAGTTATTGCAACAAATGTGCTTTAAAATATCATATCCATAGACAATAATTAGTAATTTATTCAATAATCCCTTCAGTAGAACCAATATTGGAAAATATTCTCCGTTAAGCACATGTATGCGAACTTAGAACACCTTAAACAATCATGACATCGACATCTTTATCGACACCAAACGTGTATTTAAAAGGAAATGTAAAGACTTACTATTCTTCTAATCTATTATTTATTGTAATTGTTACCAGGTGAGGTGTTCTTAGGTTAATTAGTTTGTTTTAGAGTTTATATCTATGTTGTTTAATTTTTTTTCTTATAATGATGTATACCTACGTTTCTTATAAAGACGTGTATTCTTTGTGTAGAAAAATTGTATTTCGTTTGCAAAAATGTATATCGATGTTGTTGATTATGTATCTATCTATCTAAATAAATAAATGATGAAAGAAGGTAAATGCAAACGTTTTTTTTCTTTTATTAAAAATAATGTAGGTATAAAATGCACCTCGTATCATCATATGGGTGGATATCATAGGAGGCGACTGAAGAAAAAGAAACAATCAGCAACTTCCCGATTACAACTCAAAATAAAAAACTGCAGTCGCCAATACGTCTGCCAAACGTTTCAGCTTTGGCAAATATCGAATATCAGGCAATCTGCGAGGGGAGCCTACGTTCAGTAGTCGACTTTTAACAGGCAAAATGAATGAATTAATGAATACGCTGCATAATGTGATTAAAATAAAAACGCAACCGGCCGTTAACTAGCTCCTCTATTGAATACGGTCGGCAAACAAATCATTCGAAACAAACCGTTGGCATTATGCCTCTACTCTAAAAATGTATTGATATTGCGTTCAAGACTACTTCACATAATTTCAATATATTTTATTTAAAATTACAAAGCTAAGTGGTGAGTGTAGAGAACAAAATACACTTTTACTGGAAACAAGGCATTCCATCTTAATCCTCAGAGGAAACAACGCATCTGCATTTTGGCCACAGCATCCACCTACCATCAGGTGGAGTGTGTGCTCGTTTGTAACCCTCATTCTATAAAAATGGTACCTAGTATATTGCTTTGAAAGAAACTAATTCTAATTCATCTAATTTGTTTTAAAGAACACGATAGCTTTCGATTTCACTCTGTTAACTTATCTATACGTATAAACAAAATTAATCTCTGTCTATAAAATAGAAAAAAACTTGTTATAATTAAGATATATTTTTTATAGAATTGGGTGACAAACGAGCACACAATCCACCTGATGGTATGTGGATGCTGCGGCCCGTAGACATCCACATTTATCCTCAATTAAGAATCAAAATGCAAAATCGGTGTCACATCTGAAGACTAAGGTGGAATGCCTTGTTTCCAGTAAAAAGGGTATTTTGTTCTCTACACTCTTCATACGAAACACAGCAGAATTACGCTGCTATTTTACACTAGTATACTGTGAGAACGTGGTCCTTCCCCTGTCGAGCCGACCCATTCGTGCTGCAACTATACTAAAAAGCATACATCATATAATAAATAATTATTTTTAAATTTTCGTCTGTCTATCACTCCAGGCTTAATCTTCGAAATGGCTGAATCGATTGCGATAATACTTTACAAACAAATAGCGACCAAAGCCAGGAGAGATCTAAGTTATATTTAGACGAAAACCTTGAAGTTTTGTTTTGAAGAAACGTATGTTTATAAAAGAAATGGTTTTTGATTATATGAAATCTAAATAAGGTCATGCTCATAGATTTAGGCGAAGGCGGATTGCTAGTGTTTATATTTATTTAGTTATACCAGTAGTTATATTTTCTTTTTGCATACGTACACGATTATGTTAGAGCGAAGTTAGTTTGTAAGCTTTCAGCTATGACGTGAGATATAGAGCTGAAGCCAGTCCAATTTTTATATATGTTATATGTATTTTAATTGGATGCTGACATGTTTATAAATTTATTATACTATCGTAGATAACAAAGGTACGTAAGGGTAAATAGTCACCGTAAGCTCTGCCTCCCTATAAAACCAAAACTGGGAGAAAGAGACAAAAATACAAAGTCGTGTACTATAAGTAATATATTAAGAAATAGCAAACAATCTTTTGCAATAATTAGGAACACTTTGAATAATCAACTTAAAAAACTAACTACACTGCACCATACTAAAATCGACTAAAATATTTACTATAATGTCAACTGTCGAAATGGCGTCGATAAAGCATCGCCTTCTTGACCTTTTAATATTTGATTGACCATTGAAGAGCTATCGTATCACAAAGCCATCTATGCAAACAAGACTGTAGTTTTTGAGTTACAAGAAAGTGACCAATAGACCGGATAACCATATTAACCTCACGTGCTAAATAAAACATTTCAAACAAAGACAGGCTGTTTATTTTTAATGCGTAAAATCCTTAATCGCAACACATGGCAATCAGATTGGCAATGACAGTACCATAAATCTCGCACCTTTCATGCTTTGCGCTGCTTTCCGCCGCCAGTATTAGTTTTTAATGCTTGGAGTAAAGAAGATGGTTATTCTAGCACGTATTAGAAGCCCGATCCTTCTCATTATTCCATAGTCAACTCTTACGACACACGCGGGATGAAATGGAGGGATGCTTTGTAAGCAAGGCACGGTAGACACTATCGGTCTTATGACAAAACTTGCTTTATTAACGTCTCAGATTTAAATAATCTTTGTCACGAAATAAGTCTATTTTTAAACTGGCTCTATGGCTCTGAGTTCTAGCCCTTCTGAGCATATCATTTCTTTAGAAAACTTCGTTTTTATATATCTTTTCTTCACAATATGCTGATGCGTCACATTGCGAAGTTTTTGGGAGATTTTGCCGGAAGCTCAACCCAGCGCACTGTTGATGACGACAGCCACTCAAGTTCATAAGGCGCCCATGCGGTCAAAATCACTTGAGGTTTATATCGACATCAAAGCACTTGTTTCGTCGTTTTCTTTAATAGTTCACACGCGCGGACACTTGATTCACCAAATCGCATCACTTTTACGAATCAAGATTTGAATGATCAAGATCTGACCAGTAGTTTTTGAGTAATTCTTAAATAATGCGTATTGAATTGATTTCGAATACATTAGTGATGTTCTCATTTCATTTATAGTACCCGGTTGACCGAGCTTTGCTCGGTATTTTTCGCTCGATTTTTTTAATTCGTGTGTTTTGGAAAATATATTTAGATACAAATTACATACTGATGAATTGTAAATAATATTTTTTGATCTTAGCGACATAACAGAAAAAACGGAACTGGTTATTTGAATAAAAAATCATGAGTGCAATTATTTTTATTTAAATTTTCGTGTTTTTAAAAAATACTAAAAAAAGGGCTCGAAAAAAATATATTTTCTCAAAAAAGAAAGAAACTTGAAAAAAAAATAAAAAAGTCGGTCGGTCGGTCTGGGCTCGAACCGGGGTTTTACGATTTTGTGACCGCCCATTATACCAATAAGCTATTTATAATCATTACCAAACTGTCAAAATTTACCTTCTTATTCTAACTATATTGTAGCAGTTTTTAATTGCCTAAAAACACGGACAAAAAGACATTTTCTAAAAATAAATCTTAGCTAGATCGATTTATTATCCCCGAAACTCCCTGGACACTAAATTTTATGAAAATCGTTGGAGCCGTTTCCGAGATCCCGATTATATATATATATACATATATACAAGAATTGCTCGTTTAAAGGTATAGGATTAAAGTCGGTTGTATAAATTTTTAATTTTTCCACTTGTTTAATAACTAAAATAAAAGAAATTCTATTTCTACTGTTTTTACCTTTAAGCTTGTTTAATAAGAACGTATAAATGTGTAATAATATAACGATGTCTCACCTGGAGTTGTCCAAGTTGTTATGATCTGGGGGTGGAGTGCCGCTGGTGCTAGAAGTAGACTTGGCGCTGAGGTCAAGAGGTTGCTCGGTCAGCGTGGGGGACGCACTCGCCGCAGGAGCCTTGTCACACGCCTCGGGTAACCTGATAACAATACATATGTAACAATGAAATAAAAGTAAAAAGAAGAATGAAATGATAATAATTTGAAATAGAATTTTTTACGTGGTAGAGCCATGCTGCAGTCATATTAATAGTATAGTTGTAGCACGAATGGGTCGGCTCGACCGGGGAAGGACTACGCTCTCACAGAATACCAGCGTGAAATAGTAGCTTGATTCTGCTGTGTTTCGTATGGTGAGTGTAGAGAACCGGAGACCCTTTTACTGGAAATGAGGCATTCCATCTTAGTCCTCACGGGTGACAATGCATCTGCATTTTGATTAGTAATCGAAGATAGACGTAGATGTCTACGGGCCACAGCAACTACTTACCATCAGGTGGACTGTGTGCTCGTTTGTCACCCTATCCTATAAAAAAAGTGGATTGAATTTGTACAGCACAGACGAACAGAGAAGAAAGTGAGTAAAAAAATTAACAAAAACAACGTAACAGCCCACAGCTGGGCACAAGGCAGAGTCATTAAAATGAGGACAATGGAACGAGGAGTACCTAACCATCACGCTTGATCGCGCTGCTTAAAATGAATTCTTGAACTCATGAAATTTTTTGGACTTAAAGAAATCAGCACTTAAAATTCCAATTATCAATGTGGTGTCTCCGAGGATCGAACTCAGGTTGTTCGCGTACTCGGCTTTTAGCTAAAACATTTAATCATAAATTATATATGGACAAATATCCGGAATCCAGCCTCGTAAATTATGTATAGACCGAACAAACAGTTAAGGTTAGGTGCGGTATTCTAACCCGCAGTGTCACAGTTAAACGCTAAGCTGATTAAACTAATAAATTTTGCATGCATCATCGTCATCATACATAGTATAACATAAACCTCACTCGTAGATAACTTTATAAGAGGGTAAATAGATAAAAAATGTCAACGAGATTTGTTTGCTGAACCTATTCAATACAGAAGCTAATCAACAGTCAGTAATTGCATTTTTATTTTTATTCGCGAATCCATTCATTTAAACCTATAAAAACTTTACTTTTAAACTACTACTTAGCATAGGCCTCCGTCATGGATTGCTTCATGTGAGGGTTATCCGCCATCGACCCGGGTCGTACCAAAAAGAACCAGCTATTGAGTTTTTCCATCAAGAATTTCTCAGTACCTAGCTGTCCGGAGTCAAGAAGTTGGCGATGTCTCACCCCTATGTCTCGGAAGGCACGTAAAGCCGTTAGTCTTGCGTCTGATCTCCCTTCGGTCGTGTCGGTTTACCGTCTCATCGGACTATGAGAGTGAGGGAATAGAGAGTACATCTGTGCTTTTGAAGATATTATTGTCTACCACGGCTGCCATGCTTGGTATCCAAGGTTTTTCATTATTTTGAGTTATTATCAGTAAGATGCTGCTAAACCACCTCTCGTTTCATCTCCCTCCCGCCGCATCTTACGACATCGATTGCATGACTGGGGTAGTGGATATTCTTACACCGCTACAGCACGGTAATATATGATAGTATTTGGATGACCGACTTGACATTTACATTTACCAGAATCAGAAACTTATTTGACATTACATGACTTTTGGTAATCATTTTTTTTTTAAATATATCAAAAAGGGGGCTCCAAATAATATATTTTCTCATAAAAGACGGAAAAAAGAGTCAGACCGGAGACATTTGGACTCTTGTACTTTTCTAAAAATGAGTCCTAGCTAGATCGATTTATTGCCCCCGAAAAACCCTGCATACTAAATTTCATATATATATATATATATATATATATATATATATATATATATATATATATATATCATCATTCTCTAAACCATTTCCCATTATCTGGGGTCGGCGCAGTAAACCTTCTTGTTCCATTCCTCTCTATCAGCCGTCATTTCCATACTTACTCCTTTCATTCTCATATCACTCTTCACACAATCAATCCATCTTTTATTCGGCCTTCCTCTGCCCGTGTGTCCCTCCACATTCATATATATATATATATATATATATATATATATATATATATATATATATATATATATATATATATCATTGTCATTCATATCATTATTATGCCCTACATTAATATTTCAAACGTTAACTTTTAGTATATTTTCTAAAGATCTGGTGACGCTTGCTTTACGTCTCTGCTTAAAAGAAATTCAATCAACAAACATGTTCATAAGATAAACACAGTATTTCGACCTAGAACAGCATGTGTAAACATTTCGAATCGTCGTTTTCTTCTTGTTTTTCGTGTCATTTTTTATAGTTATTGTTTTGAGTATTTATTTGGTGCGCATTCAATTTTATGTCGTTTACTTGATGGAAACTATGGCTTGTTATGAAACGTTTTTAATTTCGTAGTAGCGGTATAATATAATCCACTCATCCATACCATCCCGTGGATATTGTAATGGGCGACAGAGGCACGCTGAAGCAGGAGATGGACAGCAGTATCTTGTTATTAAAAGCTCAATTAAAAGCTCGATTAATATGAACTGCGGCTGCCACTGCCAAGTGTACCAACTATGGCAAATAAGTCGTCATTTTTTTTTTATAGAAGAGGGGGCAAACGAGCATGCGGCTCACCTGATGTTAAGTGACTACCGCCGCCCATGATCAACGGCAACACCAGTAGAATTGCGGGTGCGTTGCCGGCCCTTTAGAAAGGAGTAAGCTCTTTTCTTGAAGGTCCCCAGGTCGTATCGGTCCGGAAAAATCGCCGGTGGTAAACTATTCCACAGAGAGATTGTACGTGGAAGAAAACTCCTTGTGAAACGTACAGTGGTGGACCGCCAAGCATCCAGATGGTGTGGATGGTATCGGGACGTTTGCCGTGTAGTGCGTTCACGAAATTTGGCGGCTGGGATTAATCCGAACAATTCCTCAGAGCACTCCCAGTGATAGATGCGATAAAATACGCAAAGAGATGCAACATCTCTTCGCAGCGCCAGTGAATCGAGCCGATCGGAAAGCACTCGGTCGTCGACGATTCGAGCCGCTCTGCGCTGGATGCGGTCAAGTGGAAGGAGCTGGTACTGGGGAGCCCCAGCCCAGAGATGGGAACAGTATTCCATGTGCGGCCGAACCTGCGCCTTGTAAAGTTGCAGGCGGTGTGCCGGCATGAAATACTGTCCCGCTCTGCTGAGCACGCCAAGCTTTTTAGAGGCCAATTTGGCCTTCCTTTCCAAGTGACCACGAAACTGCACGTCACTCGATATGTCGACGCCTAGGATTCCGATACTGGCTGAAGCAACAAGGGGAGTGCCATGAAACTGAGGGGATACGACAAAGGGGTTCTTTTTAGCGGTTAACGCGCAAACTTGTGTCTTCTGGGGGTTAAGCTGGACTTTTTTTTTATTTTTATAGAATAGGGTGACAAACGAGCACACAGTCCACCTGATGGTAAGTGGTTGCTGCGGCCCATAGACATCTACATCTATCTTCCATTGTAAATCAAAATGCAGATGCGTTGTCACCCATGAGGACTGAGATGGAATGCCTCATTTCCAGTAAAAAGGGTCTCCGGTTCTCTACACTCACCATACGAAATACAGCAGCATTAAGCTACTATTTCACGCTGGTATTCTGTGAGAGCGTGGTCCTTCCCCGGTCGAGCCGACCCATTCGTGCTACAACTATACTACTAATATAACTGCAGCATGGCTCTACCACGTAAAAACTACTAGACTAGACTAGTCTAGTAGTTTTTACGTGGTACGTGGACTAGATTTAGTCGTCCCCAATGCGAGACTCTGTTCAGCAAAGACTCGACTTCAGACACAAGTTTGTCCCGGCACTCGGAGACGTTTTCCCGAGAAATATTGGCTCGGCCGGTGTAAAGAGCATCACCAGTGCTGTCATCCGCATAGCAATGAATGTTACGGGTATGCAACATATCATTGATATGCAGAAGAAACAGCGTTGGCGATAGCACGCAGCCCTGTGGAACACCAGCATTAATAGGCTTGCAATCGGAGCTTGCACCGTCTACAACGACCTTGATGCTCCGATCTGCAAGAAAGCTGGTGATCCAATCGCACAATTTCTCGGGAAGCCCATAGGAAGGGAGCTTCGAAAGAAGCGCTTTGTGCCAAACCCGATCGAAGGCCTTCGCAATGTCCAAACTAACGGCCAATGCCTCCCCCTTGAACTCTACTGCCTCCGCCCATCTGTGAGTGAGGTAGACCAGAAGATCACCAGCTGACCGACCACGGCGAAAACCGTATTGGCGGTCACTAATCAGCTGGTGATGCTCAAGGTACCTCATGAGCTGGCAGTTTACAATGGACTCCATTGTTTTGGAGAACAAGGAGGTGATGGCGATTGGCGAGGATGATGATCGGGTGGACGAAAGCCGTCTTCCATGATTTTGGGACTACGCCTAGGGAGTAGGAGTACCGGAAAAGACGCGTTAAAACCGGTGCCAACTCTGGAGCACACGTCCTCAGCACAATTGGGGGGATTCCGTCAGGCCCACTCGACTTGTGTATGTCCAGGGAGAGGAGTGCTTTGCGAACCGAGCGCTGTGTGAACTGCACTTCCGGCATGGAGCACTCACACCGCGGGATGGTCGGCGGCGTACTCCCCCCGTCATCGAGAGTCGAGTTAGACGCAAAGAAAGAGCCTAGAAGATCGGCTTTCTCCTTTGCAGTATGGGCCAGTGAGTCGTCCTCCCTGTGCAGAGATGGAAGAGATGGCTGACAGAAATTCCGCGGTGGACGGTTTTAATTTTATTTAATATAGAATAAGGGTGTCAAACGAGTACAGAGCCCACCTAATGGTAAGTGAATACTGTGACCCATAGACATCTCCAATGCAGATGTGCTGTCACCCGTGAGGACTAAGATGACATGTCTCGTCTCCAGTAAAACGGGTCTCCGGTCCTCTACTATTTCACGCTGATATTCTGTGAGAGTGTGGTCTTTCCCCGATCGAGAGGACATATTCGTGCTACGACTTAAAAGAGAATGTATAATTCAATAAATGGATAAGCATTTTGAACCAACATAAAATAACCAGACGCGGTGAACAATAGTCACTAGTTTAGTAAATTACATGTACCCTCAGCCCACTATTCTAAATCTGAGGGTACATAGGGTTACATAGACGGACAATCTGGTGGCAAAGCGCTGTGGTCCAAAACATAGAGAGACTTTTAGTTGAGTTCAAAAAAGAAGGCTTACAATTCGATTTTAAGGTTTCTTTTTGTATGTTACGCGATATCTTCGTCAGCAACCAATTTTGAAGATGCTTTTTTATTAAATAGGTTATATAGTCCCATTGCTAATTCAATTCACTGATCCGTTGTGCTATGTTGGTTGGTTTGGTTCTACTGAAAATATCCTAACATGGAATTTTGTCACGCAGAGAAAACTCGAGCGTAGCCCTCTACTCGCTTGCTAAGCGAACTGGAACTTCCTTATTAGGCCAGGGAGTCTATCGATTTAGGTGGCTCACGATCGTATTTGTGGCATTCTTTGATGAGGCGTACGATAATCTTAGACTTGTGAAGGGCTGTAATGAAGATGATGAATATGATGATGATAATATCGTTCAGATTTAGGGACTTTATACCAATTCTCAATGCTCTACATAACTACCTAATAAATAAATCTAAATAAACCTTTGTATGTACACAAAATAACTGTCAAATTGTAAACCATATCTTGGAATGTCTTATTCGTTCGCGACCATAGAATATTATAATACATTTGTGTATTATAATATTCTTCGCGTTCGCGGAGTTGGCGGCTTAGATATTAATATTCTCAAACGGCGACTACAATGACAGCCGATATCGTACCGCGTTCGCGTACAGTCTGCGGCACGCTCCACAATGTCTTCAGTGTGAATTTCCACCTGTTAGTATCTCGCCTCCGACTGAACGGTTCAAATACTAATGAATAGAGAAACCCCGTCAAACTGAACGGCGTGCTGTGGGGGCCTATCCTGACGAAACGATAAAGAAACGATATAATAGAACGAAATTGTGTCGGGGAAAACTGATTCCATGTAGTAGGAAATCAAATATTTTCAAACCTGATTAGTGATTTAATCAGTTAAATATTAAATAATCAAAAGAATTTTCAAGTAATGCATACGAAAAACAATGCGTGAAGCTTTTGTTTATTATGTTATGACATTCTATTCCTAAGAAATTGCAAAGCTGTTTTAAAAATAATGATAGTGAAATAAAAAAAGAATAAAAATAAAGTATATTCGTTCAAAAATAATAAGATATTTTTTATATCTATATTAAAGGCAAAATAAATCAAGATTAATTTGTGAATTACAAGAATCAGAAACTAATTTAACATTTAGTTTTAACTCCACGTAATAAAAATATCATATAAATCCAAGGCAACTCAGTAAACATTCCAAAAGTTTGAATCCGAACGTATGTTATTAAATCGATATTGCATTATTTCAATATCGATAGGTCTGAATAGCGTCTCGGTATCGTCTATATAAACGAAAAGCAGCTCGATGGAAGGCATTGAGGCCGATGCTGACGGGCCCGGTTTGACGCTCAACAAAAGACGCGCGATGTTATTGTCACCCTGGGCTGTTTCTTGAACGTGGAAATACTATGCTAGTTTGAATCACATGTAAACTGTTTCTGCATAACAAGAATTGGTTTAACATCAAAAGCATTTAGTAAACACTATATGTTTATACCTTTTTTATTCTAATTAGGTTGGGTGATATAATATTTATAAATATAAATAACGTGTCACGTTGTTTGTCCGCAATGGACTCCTAAACTACTTAACCGATTTTAATCAAATTTGCACACCGTGTGCAGTTTGGTCCAACTTGAGAGATAAGATAGTTTTTTTGCCCATGAGTGACCCACAATATTTTTTGCGAAAAGGGCAGAACAACGTCTGCCTGGCAAGCTAGTAATATATAAATATTAGCTATCGATGAAAAAGTTTATGGTTTTAATAGTAAGTAGTAAATTAAGGATAAAGCATTTTCTCTATGAGATATCTTCACTAAGTTTCTCCAATCTCCAAATCAATTTTTGAATACGATCTTCGGATTACTATCGGATGAGTAACTAATACATTACTGAAACAAATTACACTAAGATAAAATATCCGTGAACACGAAGACGAAAATTCCTTAATAATCTTGATATATGTCGATCATTAAGCTCCAAGGCAGTGAAAATATTTTTTAATCCATTATCGCAAGTGTATTATTGTTTACACAAGCTGTTTAATCTCCAACAATAAAGTGAACGTCTTGTCAACGCTTTCTTACCTATAAGCAGGTGTACCAATGTTAGGGATAGAGCAGCCATATTTTTTATTCATCGTGAGACTTTCGTTTTCCAAATTGAAAAGAAAAATTCTTGGTCTAGATTCTCTTTAGAAGCGAAATCCAAATTCATCTCCAAAAGTGTAAACGAGACGGAATAAAATACAACTTAAGAGAATAATGACTGAGTTTTAATGAAATTCATAATCTAAGCCATCATAGAAGTGCGTTATATGCGCGCGTTGGTTTCAATAAAACGTCATAATATCAAATTCACATGTAGGCTTGAGTTAATGGTCTAACCATGGCGAATATTTTCAATTTCTCCTAGCTTGGGAGAGACATAACTCCAGCATTTAAAAAAGTTACAATGGAGCACACAGTCCAACTAATGGTAAATACTTGCTGTGGCTCATGTATTACAATATATCATCTATAAAAAGTCGAAATCCAGACGCGGTGTCATCCAAAGGGCATAGATGGAATACCGATTTACTGCAAACGCTGGAATTCTGTGAAAGTCGTTCTCCGGTCGAGCCGACTCATTTGTTTTGCAGAAATAATACAGTTATTACCTATTAGTAATAATATTTATACTATTAGTAATAATATTTTGTATTGTACGTTTTTTTAAATTATTACGTCCCACAAAAAGAAAGATTGTGGTAAATCTATACATCGATTGAGCTTTCTCTCTCAGTCACTGAAGCAAAAGGAGTCCGCGAACATTATTTATCCCAAACACGGCTCCCGCCAACGGATCTTAAGATTGTCGGCGCATCCGCTTTGCGAATCGGGTGCAGGCGGGATGCATTTTGTACACGTGCAGTTTTGTATACTGAGCGATTCTGATTGCTCTTTCATCGTAAGGTACAGTAGTTCAGTAGATTTTATTATCAACATTAATGTTCGTGTCGGAATCATCTTCAATATAATTTCCAAAAATATTCATAAGTGACGAATATGAAACTTATGAACATTATTGGAAATTATACTTCTTTTTTAAATAATCATAAGTAACGAAATTACTTTAAAAATCGCTTCTTTAACTAAAAACTCGCCTTCTTTAACTAAAAATTAGTACGTATTATGTATATGTATATAATACATTTCTCATTTAAATGTTCATTTTATTTTAGTTTTGTTATAATTTTTAAAATTTTAGTTGAGTTTTTAGTAATGTCTTTATTTTTGTTAGACTAATATGGTTTTGCCATACTTTAGCATAATGTTGTGATTTAGTATATAAGAACATTGTTTATTGTAAACTTGTTTTGTACGAATGTTTTTTAAACTTCCTATTGATGTACCTTTCTTGAAAGCCGTGCTAGCTTAGAGGCTAAGCACACGCCGTAAATTTCACAGTACGCGAGAAAACCGGGTTCGATCCCTGCCACCAATGAAATTGAGATTTTTTTATCTCGAAGACGTGAAGTTCGCCAACACGCACATTTCATATTGCGTACCGCGGCGAACATTTATAGGCAGAGCAGGGGGAGGTAACATTAACTTTTGGTTTACTTTTACTAAATAAATAAATAAAACTATGTATGTACCAGATGTAATGATAAAGTAGATTTACAACCCTTTGTTTCTAAAAGAAGTTATCACCTTGTGCTACCACTGCTAGTGTTAGATATCTGTAGAATTATTGTTTTCTTATTTAAGTCTACCATACAAGTGTACAGCTCAGCTCAGATATGACGACGTGTTATATATTCAGATATATGGATTGGCCTCTTATATCCTTCATAGTCTATTTTAACTTAAGTGAAAACAAGAAATGGGGTATCGACTTTCTTTTATGTATCTGCCAAGGCTAAAGTAGTAAAACGGAAAGGAAGTTAACTTTGCACCATAAGCAATACTATTATAGATATGTCAATGTTGACAGTGCCTAGATGCAACATAAAAACAGAAACAGTGGTAACTTAAAGGTTAAGGTGATGCATACACCCCCCTTTACGCCACTGCTGGTGGTATTCATTTTGTATTTAGGTGAATTTTTTTCGATGCTTAAATGCAATGGTTTGGAGATGATATCCTCAGTTTTTAAGCTAATATGTCAACCAAATGTATAATTGAACTCTTTGAATATCAGAACGTGGACTTCAAATTTGAACTATCAAAAAAGCTGCTTCTAAAGAAAGTTAATGAAGAAGAATATAATCTGAAGAATGTACGAATTACAAGCATAGAACTATCGCGTTGAAATTAAACAGCAACAAATGCCGAAAGGAACGTCTGTGTAGAAAGTTAAATAATTGGAATGTATTAAAAGCTAGATAGCAATTCGAAAGTTCCCTTCGATTCAAAATATGCTTCGGTAGTCGTTACTGCTTTGCCTTTAGGATGCCTTTTCTCTAAAGTTATTCAATTGAAGACAATTATGCAGAACTAACAGAACGTATGTCACAAAGTGTTATTTATAATGCCTTATTATATTCGTTTATTAAACATATGAACCAGATTGACCTTGTAGTGGCGGCGTAAAAATATTCCATCAATCATCAATTATCATCACCTGCCCCATATTGTCCTTTGGGTGTCCGACAGAGGATAATAAAACTGAAGATGAGCAGCAGTGTCTTCCTGATAACAAGTAAAAAAAAGTGTGATTGCAAATTTGCCTGCCACACGTGGCAATTATAGCAATGAGGCAATATATAGGGGGAGGCTTATGTTTAGCAGTAGACCTTTTCTAGGCTGTAACGGTAACGTTGATCAAGGTTGAATTGAACATTTTTATATTGTTTCTGCCAGTAGATATACCTATAGTACTCGTATTAATTTTTTTATAGGATAGGGTGACAAACGAGCACACAGTTCACCTGATGGTAAGTGGTTGCTGTGGCCCATAGACATCTACATCTATCCTCGATTACAAATCAAAATGCAGATGCGTTGTCACCTGTGAGGACTAAGATGGAATGCCTCGTTTCCAGTAAAAAGGGTCTCCGGTTCTCTACACTCACCATACGAAATACAGCAGCATTAAGCTACTATTTCACGCTGGTATTCTGTGAGATCGTGGTCCTTCCCCGGTCGAGCCGACCCATTCGCGCTACAACTATACTACTAATATAACTGCAGCATGGCTCTACCACGTACACAAATTTAATGATTTGGTGATTAACCTTCTGGCCCGATTAGTCCAAGGTATAGTGTAAAATCATGAAATTTCATAAATTATATTATCAAATACAATCGAATTTTCGTATTTAAAAAAGAAAAAAATTTACATCATATTGCACCGACTCGATCAAATCAATTTCTATACATATTTTTATTTCAATGCATTTAAAGAGTTTTATTGTATTTAAAGCCGGAATAGTTCATAGAATAAGTTTAAGTTAAATAAGTTTAAGTTTCCAAATTAATTTTGTTTCCTAGTACCAACGAAATGTTACATGCAACATTAAGTAATTACATTACCACGTGCTCGATAAAAGAAAATATTTAAAATATCGAGGAAACCTGCGAAATATACTGGGGCAGCGCCATGTACCCATTAGTGGGATATATGTCGGCAGAACTTTATAGTTTTTTTGATTACTTAATGGTAGCTCGGTAAAGGCCACCCGGATGAAAATGTGATTCGATGTTCAATATCTAGAGTTCGTAACTTCTAGCAGAATTTTCATATAAATTTGGCTTCCTTATCGTTAGTCGTACGTTTTCAACCAAAACAGTTTAAAACAACCTAAAAGCGTTCGTGAAAAGTAAAATCACTGTCATTCTAATTACCGACCTAGTTGCAAGTCAAACAACAGCGCCGATTTCGCATTTAAATTTCAAATGGGTGCAAGTATGCTACCTTGCGGCACACCCGGCGTACGTAACACTCGCTGATGCGTCGGCCTTGTCTATTTCCATTGATATTTTAATGAATTTATTGTTTTCAAAACGGTGTCAACTGTTTACAATACATTTTTATGTTAAAACTTTAAATGGTTTTAATAAATACTGAAAAAAAACATCGCATTTTCATTTATGTTAACAAAAGACTTTTTTTGAAAATGAAATTCTATTTTGAAGACAGAAAATACAACGCTGAACCCAAGTTTCAAGGGTCAATTATGGAGAGCAGCATACTCATTGCGTTTCCTCGCGTTGCTAATGGAAACCCAGTCCAGCAAGGTGAGTATCGCCAAATCTTCTAAGTAATGCTTGCTACCTGACACGTTATAGGAAATACCTATGCACAGGAGTATATTTGCAATACCGCTAATCATCAAGGCAGTGAAGCTCTGGTAGTCTCCAGCTGGAGGTTTCTGCCAAATGTGGAAAATTTGTTGTACTTAATCAACTCATGATTACAGATCTAAAATATCAAGAAGGAGATTGCGTGTTGATATTTTAAATCGGTTACCGTTACTGAGGTCCCACCTCTAAACGGAATATGGCTGGCTATATTAGGATAAAAGTATATATTTTTTATATAAAATGAGAATGAGATGTTATAGGTTCATGTCGAACAAGCAACCCTACCTACCTTTATGAGCTGATAAAGAAAAAAAGTATGTGAATTCAGATATTTTCGAAATTGCTAAGTTTTACTGAACTAGAAAATGTTCACATTGTCAATAAAACAGGCGGTCTACATAAAACGCAAACTACCAGCATACTAGATTTGCTTACTGATACGAATACGAAGGTTATAGAGGAATAGGGAAAATGGTAAGTACCGGTGTAGCGGTGATGTACTCATATTAATTCACTTTGGAACCAGAAAAATTTAACGCCTTTTTATGTTATAATTATAAACTGAAAAGTAGACCTATGCGGAATGTAGAACTGGTAAAAGACGAAAAATGCAACCAATGCACGAGATCCTCTCTACAACACGAGAGGCCCAGCTGGGACTTTTGCAGGTGAAGATGAGTAAATCCCACATAATTTAACTTTAGAAGTCTGTGCCGAGACGTAGTATATAGAGCAATATGAAGTTTTGGAAACGTGCCGACGGAAATGGAACTTAACTTGATCGTGTGTACTATGCAATTTTTTTGTAGTCATATTTCTATATATTTTGCTGGTGAATGTTGTAAGAAAAGCGACTAGATTAGCAAAAAAAGTAGAGACATTTGAAATGCGATTGTCAATACAGCTGCCTAATATAATGTATGGCAAATCATCCAGTATGATGTTTTTTTTATATTAAAAAGCTAATAGTATAAATGTTGATAATTGTATGAAACTTTTCTATGTTATTTTCTGTAATGCACTAGACATGGCTGTGTTTATATGATATGTTAAATATGTTTCACATATTTTACAAAACCATCGAACATATTTTTTATTTACTGTTTTAAAAGTAAATGAACTTATTAGCTACACGAATAAACTTTACATTTCTCTTGACACTTGCAATTAGATGAAAATAGTTATAAAATATACAGTCAATTTCCGATAAACTCACTATATATCTTTTATTTTTTGTTGTTAATTCTATATTACTACACTTACCTTACCTTACCTCAAAATTTGAATACCTATGTTCAATTTATTTTAACAATTTTCAAAGGAAATACTCTTTGAACTTTGAAAGTTGCCAATTATTCATTCAACAGAGTGTCAGTCTATAAAGGTGACGGTTGCGACCGGTCGGCACCAGTTCGATCCGGTTTCGATAAGGACATCACGAACTGCATCTAGATTTGTGTATTTATCTAGGGCTAGGTCTAGCTATTTAGGTACAAAATGAATCTAGGAGGTCGACAACTAGATTGAACATATCTGAAAGGATTTAGAAAAAAAAAAGATTGATAAAAGTTATAACTAAAAATAGTAAATTAAAAGAACATTACCGTATAAACTGAAACTTTTAGAATAACGGATTGAGTTACTGCAATGAAATGCTAATGTGCAACGAAAGTTTTGCAAAACTAAGGCGTATAGATGTATAACATCTAATATAGTGTAGTTAACATATTAATTATACCTATAAATAACATTGAAATCATCTATATTATTGAAATAATTTTTTTATAGGATAGGGTGACAAACGAGCACACAGTCCACCTGATGGTAAGTAGTTGCTGCGGCCCGTAGACATCTACATCTATCCTCGATTATGAATCAAAACGCAGATGCGTTGTCACCCCTGAGGACTAAGATGGAATGCCTCGTTTTCAGTAAAAAGGGTCTGGCTTCTATTAAGGCTCAGGCGGTAATTTAAGACATGTCTGTCTGTCTGTCTGTGTGAGCTAATTATCGGAATAACTGAACCAATTGTGATGAAAACGAACCAAGCCAGGAGGAGTTGAGGTTATATTTATCGGAAAAGAAAATGAAAAATTAATAAAATAAATCGTCTTTGACTATGTTAAATCTAAATTATTTATTATATTCTATATATATTATATTATATAGTGTGTTGCTGGTTATATATATATATATATATATATATATATATATATATATATATATATTATCTTTATATATCTTAGCAATTATCACAGCACGGAACTATGTTATTACACGGCCAAAATTTTTAACAATAATTTTGAAGGAAAGGTTCAACCCTGCAAGCAAATTCATACCGAGTTTCAAGGATCCATCTTTATTTATCTCAAGCGACATACGTTTGTTATTGAATTAATGTTCGAGCTGAATTATTTATACATTTACGTTACAATTTTTTATTTAAGGGCATTCATGTGAATACGCTATAAATAAAATAGGTCATAACTTTCAACGAGTTCCAGCAAAAAATTGAAACATGACCAACTCGTGTATGTGACAATAAGTAATTAGAGTTCCTTTTTATACAATATTAACGTGATGTGAATAAATAGGTTAGTTTCACGTCGACCAGGGATCACACTCCCAATACCAATACCAGCGTAAAATAGCATATTGCTGCTGTGTATAGTTTTTTTATAGGACAAGGGTTACAAACAAGCACACAGTCCACCTGATGGTAAGTGGTTGCTGTGACCCATAGACATTCTACTACTTCATCTACCCTAGATTACGAATCGAAATGCAGATGCGTTGTCATCCGTGAGGACTAAGATGGAATGCTTCCTTTCCAGTAAAGTAGGTCTTCGGTTCTCTACACTCATCATACGAAATATAGCAGCGTTGAGCTGCTATTTTACGCTGGTATTCCGTGAGAGCGTGGTCCTTCCCCGGTCGAGCCGACCCGTTCCTGCCACAACTACACTAATACTACTAATATAACAGCAGCATGGCTCTACCTCGTGCGAATGCTTTTATTATTAGTGTATACGTATTAATGCATATAGTTTGTCAGTTTTTTTTAAAATATAACTCTAATATCTCTTACTTCTTTATAAAAGCTTCAGATATTGCTGAAAGAAATTGCCTTGGTCGAAATCAGCCAGAATAAGGATCGGGCAAAAGATATCTCAACTAATTAAATCAGTGTAAATTCATGGCAGAAAGCATTTAAGCTTGTTACAGCAGTTGAGGAATATAAGTAATAATTGATAATAAAAATATAAGTATGTAAAAGTAATCATTGATATCTACGTGGTAGAACCACGCTGCATCTATGTTATGGTTGCAGGGTCTGTTCGACTGGGGTTGGAGCACGCTCTCACAAAATATCAGTGTAAAATAGTAGCTTAATGCTACTGTATTTCGTATGGTGAGGGTAGAGAACCTTTTTACTGGAAACAAGGCATTCCATCTTAGTCGTCAGGCTTGATAACTCATCTATATTTTGAGTTGATTTTAATCAATGATAAATATAGATGATGATATGGACCAAAGCAGCCATTTACCGTTAGATGCACTATGTACTCGTTTGTCACACTAATTTTATAAAAATGCTTTATAAAGAAAAAAAACGTACATTTATAAAAACTGGAAGCGGTATAAAAAAATTGGACAAGCATTTGTTAAGCAAGTTGCATTTCAAACGTGTAACATGTTCATTTGCAAAGAGCAACGTCTTTATACCGTGTGCATCTGCTGAAGTCATCGGCCATAATTGCTGCTTGTTACATTGTTACCATGTGTTTGACCATATAGCTAGCATGTCTATCATTATGCAGCAAAGCAAAAAATACGGACAAATTAGAAAGACGGTAATAGTTTTTAGAGCTATTATTTTAAAGGCCATTTTCATATTACATCAAGCTTGAATTGTACTTTTTATAAAACAAACTTTTGACCACAAATTGGATCGTATATTTGATGAACGCAATAAATAGAAGAACTAGAGCAGGGGTGGCAAACATTTTTCATTTTTGTTATTTGTAAAAATCGTCAAAAAATTGTTAAAAGCAAATTATAAGTCCATAACTAAAATTAAGCTTCTAAAACATTCGGAATTAGACTTTTTTTCTATGGATTGAATTATATATATTTTACAAAATTGAAGTGGCAAAAGATTTTGTAGTCCATCTGATGGAATGCCTGAATTTTGATTTTTTGATTTTTGATTCTTGGACTCAGACCAGTGGGATTACTTAAAGGTAAGTTAAATTTATCTTGGTTTATTTACCATGCCAAAGTTTATAACCACTTATATATACTCGTATATCTTTATTAATTTATTTTAATGGTTGTCCTAAATTTAACATTATAATAAAGAACTTAACTAAAATAATAATTAAAATTATAATATTTACGATTAAAACTAATTATATATACAATATAAAAGAAGAAACTATAATATAGAAAACCTAAAACTAAAAATTTTAATGGTCAAAAAGACCTGCTCCCCGTGGTATAGTGCCAAAAACGCTGGCTGCGTTTCCTCGCTGAATAGTTATACTTAGCCTTTGAGCGAGGAAAGAACCAGCCCTCTTACCACCAGCAGCGACGACCAGTCGTCGATACAGTTCTTTTAGAAACTTCATTGCACGTGGACCCCACGGACCGATAGTATCTACAGCAAATGGCACAAATATGTAGTCATTTCTCAAAGACTCATATTTGCGCCATTTACTAAATTCGGCTACCTCTGATGCCGACCCGGCTTTAAAACAGGTACCCTTGAGATGAGAGGCCGCCAAAGTGTCAACGCAAGTCTCTCTCCCAAGGGACCAAAGTCATACCGTCGGGTCTCTTGCCATCGTCTCTAAATATCCCGCAAGGCTCTAAAACCGAGGGGATATTTATAGAGACAAGAGCCCTTCGGATGATTTCGTTCAAAGAACCGTGACGGGAAAACCTACCTGCACTTTTTTTGCATGAAAGTCCGTGGAGCCCAAACTCATCGACGCTGCTACCACAGGGGCACTGGTGAGGTTGACAAATAGCCACTCCTAGCCGGATTCCTACGGCCGATAATGTGCCGAGATTACTTGATGGTAGAGCATGTAACCAGTGGCTAGATTCCTTAGTTGAAACAGCTAGAAGGCGAGCCTGATCTTGTTGAATATGAAAATTTTGAAATACATTTTTGTGGACACTCCGTACCAACGGAATATCCCACTGTTTTTGTTGGTTAACTTCCAGTGGGACATTTTCGCCGGGACAGAGCGTTAGCCATATTTGCTTTGTCTCCGCAGCAAAGCATAGGTCTACTTTATTATTTAAAATTGTGTTACATAGGTCATTGACACTATGCACGGAAGCAAGGAAAGCAGGCAATGCGACGCTAGAAATATTTCTTATACCAATTCCACCAAATTTGACAGGTAAAGTGGCTTGATTACAGGCTATTGTATTTAATCTCAAATTTAGAATGTTTTCTAAAGCAATTTTAAGATTATTATCAATATCTTCTAAAATATCCGAACATTTTCAGACTGGACTTGAGCGCAACAAGTATGTAAATTTAGGTACAAGGACACAATATTTTAAAATGGTAAGGGCAATATGGGGGTTTAAAATATATAATTTATGAACGTGATTTAAAAATTGATCAAATTTTGTTTTTAAAACAGGTTTAATACTATCGAAAAACAACGGAGCACCAAGCAGGTAAAGCGATTCCGAATTGACAGTTTTTATTCCTGGAGAAATCTGATTGAAATTTTGAATTAAGTTATCTCTTTTAGAATTAGATAAATTATTAGAAATAAATATTTCACATTTATTTGTATTTGGTTCAAGACCAATATTTTTAAAATTTTGAAAAATATGAGTAAGATCATTGAGGACGTCATCTGCTTTACCTCCCAGTGTACCGTCGTCCAGATACCAGACATTCAGCTTGGATTTTAAATTTTAAATAATAAGTTGAATTCCCAAACTGAAAAGAGCTGGACCTAATGGATCACCCTGCTGAACACCGACAGCAGACTCAATAATATGGTTTTGATAAAACAAGTTTGAATTTTGACTGTAACATTGCCAAACGTAATGATATATTTCGGGGGTATTGTTAGCCACTTCTTTCAGCAGGGTTGTCCTATCAATAGAGTTGAAAGCATTTCTAAGATCAACCTTCAGAAGAACATCTGCATCGGAATTAGTTAAGAAAGTACGCACCGAATGTACCGTCGCCTCACAGCCACCTTTGGTGCCAAAGCCTAGTTGAGTAGGTTGAAATTTTGTCTTAAGGTTTGAGATTATGTGCCTGCAAGCTAATTTTGAAGTAAAGCGTCGAAATGTAGAACCAACAGCAATAGGACGGATACCGTTATCCTTTTTTTTTGAAGGCACACAATCTTGCCCCATATAAGTAGGGAATGAAATTGGGATTGACATTACCAGAAAGCATAAAATTACATAATTTGGTTATGTCATTAAGAAGTACCCTACCGGCGTCACCGGCAGATACGCTTACAAGGTCTTTGAGATGCTGAGGCGTAATCCCGTCAATGTCGCCGGCAGAGCCATTCGAAAATGACAATATTGCGTCTAAAGTGTCTTTTTCGGAAACTTGTAATGATTGCATAGAAGTATTGGGAGGCAGTGGTAAATTCTGGGAAGGATTGACCGAAGGATGTTTCTGACGAAGGCCTTCAAGAGTTTCGACATTACGAGGAGCGAGGATGTCATCTGAGAATAAAATACGGGATGCATTTTTTAAGTCGCCGTCCATTACTTTTGATTCAACTACTTTTATTAAATCAAATTTAGGATAAGGTCGATGTAAATGAGTATTAATCGGGTAATTCAAATTTTGAAAAGAATTTTCTTTTGTTGAGACGTAATTGATTTATTTATTGTTTTACTAAAATGAAAGTGGGAATACGCGAATGTAAATAATTATTGCCAACTTTTTTCACAATTCGTTAGACAATTTTGAATAGTTAATGATAACGCTTTAGCAAGTTGCATCCTCGCGCCTCTTGGAATTCTTTTAACCACTCTTTTAACCTCTTGGAATTCTTTTAACACGTTACTATACAAATTGTATAATTGTTTCGAAAAAAGTGAAGAATTTGTGTCATTAGGTATATTATCAGAAGAGTCATGAATTTTTACGGTAGGCTGTGAAGCCGAAATATTTTTACTATGGCATCGTTTAATGTGTATATTTAATCCCTTTTTACCTTTAAACAGCCTACCGTCGGTACAATTTTGACATCGTAGGAAATCCGGCTGTGAATGTATTGGAGCGATAATATTCATAGAAAATGTAAAAAAATTAAAAAATTTAAAAATATATCTACAGCACTCAAAAGTCTATAATTTAGTAAAAATCAAAATCTTGAAAATTAAAAGAAAAACCTAGTTCTCGAGCTTTGTTTATCGCCTTAAAGCAATCTAATATTAATATTGTGTACGATGAATCACCAGGCGTTGCATCTTGAGGTGACCTACAACTATAACCGCTTACAGTTGATGGTTTCAAAGCTTCTTTTGGTGACAATCTCAATAAAACGCTCAAGCATCTCAATAAAAACGCGGCATTCGTTGTTTTCTTGGGATCAGTAGAAGTATAGTGAGCATTGATTGTGTTATTTTGACGTTGTTCTATGTTCTCATTTAATATTTCTTTAAAGTTCTCCCTGGCATTAATGTTGCAAAATAAAATATATTCTTGGTGTATTCGGCCATCGTCATTTCGTGTCATCACTTCAGGCAAACGAACTTGTAAATATATTATCACATATTCATTAATATTGAAATATATTATTTACATAAAACGTTATTTTTCGGAATTTCAGGAATAAAATATAAATATATTTTAATTAAAATATTTGGTTAAAATATACGACAGTTGTCACCTGATTTTTATTTAGATATGGACTTGTACGGTTATACTTTTGCCAGAATCAAGTATTAAGAAATTATCCTTTATAATATTTGTTTCATTTTTTACAATAGTCCAATGTGACACAATTAAACCAAACGGATTGTCAATAACATTATATCAAGTTCTTGAGACATCTAAGCGGACAAAAAAACTTGAGGTTCATATCAACATCGGAGCACGTGTTTCGTCGTTTTCACTAATTATCAAAAAAAACAATTTTTAATGTTCACATGCAGGCACTTAATACGCAAAATCGCATCACTTTTATTTATCAAAACCCACTTCAAACAATTATATAAACGACAAAACAGGAGCAACAATTCGCCGGCGGTTACTTTCCCGCCAAAACTCAGATGGGATCTTAGTCAAAAGATTTTAAAATTATAAAAATGAACCACAGAGTATTTTATTAAAAATTTATGCAATTCGTATATATACTTAGCCTTGGTGGGGGACGCGTTTAGTACAGGGAATTATTAAGGTGAATAAAGATTTATGTACAGAATCGTTATAAATTGCAGCTGTCAAAGTTAAGGTGCGGCTATAATAACTCGGTTGATAGATAGTTTGGTAGGAATTACGAAAACAGATACGTCTTCTCATTTAATGAAATAGAAATTTTCGTGATTCAATCTTCGTCAATTAAAGAAATACTTATGTGATATTTATTTTCTTACAAAATCTTCGCTTACATAATTATATTTCGATTAGTAAACATTGGAAAGCACATGATAACGTTGGAATGATGATAATGATGGTGAAGACAATGAGATAAAATGTTATCACTTGTGTGACTACATAATCCCCTATAGTATTCATTGTATACACAGTCAGTCTTTCAGATTATTAATAATCCTCATGAAATAAGGTACGTGAGGGTAACATGGTCACTTTAAGTTTTCCCGCCCTATAAAACCAAAACTAGGAGGTGGACAGTGACAGAAACACAAAGCCATCTACTATAACTAATATATTAAGAAAAAAATTGCAAACAAGCTGTGGCAATAATTCGTAACACTTCGAAAAATCTACTTAAAAATAAAATAACTACACTACACAATACTAATTAACTATAATGTCAACTGTCAAAATATTGTCGTTTTAACGACAATATTTTGACAGTTGACATGAAATAATAAAGAGTCAAAAAAACACTGCTTTAGCAGTGTTTTTTTGACCCTTTATTATTTGATTGACTGATGAAGAGCTATCGTATCACACAGCCATATATGCAAACAACTTATTAAGAAGTGACAATATTAACCGGTTAACCATATTACCCTCACGTACTATATTAGTATTTCAAAAACACTCGGACGTATTCTTTTTTAATCGATAATGTATTTATTTTACCGGCTATTTAATTAAACAGGGAATTAAACTGAAAACAATTAATATAGTAAAATAGAACATAAACAAATTAAAATTGCAGTTACATTTGCATTAATAAAATTGTTCAATTATATCACTTTTGCATTCAGTCATAATTTATTTGAAGGATTACTTATATCGGACGATTCAAAAAATTCCAAAAAAGCTCCTAAGTAAAGTAAAACAAAATATTTTTCATTTTAGTTAATATTCGTTATTATTATTAAATCGACTAAAGGAGGTCACAAATGCATTGACATTTCTTGGATCTAAAATGAAATATCTAAAATCTGACTCTCTTATCCTTACCCTTTGAAACCAGTCTATAACAGTGGCCTCACTGCTGTGTGACGACTGAAACAGCTAAGACTGAAGTACAAATCCAAACAGACTTCAAGACAAGAAAAGAAACACTGTAGTCGGAAAGTAAAGATGTTGCGTCAATTAAGCATCATCATTACAGCCCTTCGCAAGTCCACTGCTGGACATAGGCCTCCCACAAGGTATGCCACAAAGCACGGTCCTGAGCCACCTGCATCCATCGACTTCCTGCATGTCTTACAAGGTCGTCACTCCATCTAGTGGAGGCCCGCCTAAAACTTCGCTTACCGGTACGAGGTTGCCACTAGAGAACCTTTCTTCCTCATCGGTTGTCGGTCTTTCAAGCTATATGGCCGGCTCATTGCCACTTCAGTTGATATCGTAATTTCTAAGTTTATTATTAAAGCATATAAATATAAGTAACACAGTTATTGAAAACGTACCTGTCGGGATGTTGTCTGGTCTGCGCCAGTCGCTGTATGAGCCAGGCCTGCGGCAGCGGCGGCGGCACCAGCCCGCTGCCCAGCGCCGCCAACGCCGCCAGCATCTGCTGGAACTGCACACACCAATCCGTGTAGGCCTGCTATCGTAATACGTATATAGAGAGCGTCAAAGATTTTTTTTTGTAGAATAAGTGCGACAAACATACGTACAACACATAGTACCTACACCTTATGATAAGTTGATCCTGTGGCCCATTTAAGAATCAAAATGCAGATGCGTCGTCATCCGTGAAGACTAAGATGGTACTCGTTTCGTTTTGGAAGGGTCAGTAAAAAGTGCAGAAAGGAACTGTATATTGTAACAAAGCATCGTTGGTGATACGAAGATTAGTCCTTATCTTAACCAGAGGCTAAGACTTTCAGCGAGAAAATATATGGCAAACGTTGCTGCCAATCATATTAGTCCAATATTGTACATTGGTCTCCTATTTATGAGGTTAGAATAGATGCCACAAATTTACTAGACTAAGCTAGCTAAAGAGCATGTTCATAACCATTTGGTACTACGAAAGTTAAATATTCTACCAAAATACATATAGACAAAAATGTAATTAATAAAACTCAATTAAAATCTTGATAATGAAACCCATAACGCTAGCATGACGGTTCGTACGACGGAAAGCCGTTAGTAAATCAAATATATGCGATGAAACACACCAAAGGTTCTTCAACCCTGGATCGCTAATGTTAAATCAAAAGTTACACTAATGCCACTTTCTCATTCAACTCTTTATTCCTCAGATACTGGCACCGTACCCTCCCTGTTCAGTGTTCATACGTGTCATCAGACAAAGAAGGGTTAGAAATGTGAGTGCCTAAGTATTTGCGCTAATGCTTTGTGCTCTGCCATATATTTTGCGTAAATGGCAGCTTCAGGGGATAACGAGAAACGGGTTTACACACACGTTATGTACGAGTATTAAGCTTTAGGATCTCATTGGCCCAGTTCAATTATGTCCAGAGCCAAACAAAAAAATCTTTTTTATTATACATATGTGTAAAGATTTTATACTATCTAATCCTTTCATTATTTTTTTTTATTTTACATGAAATAATATATTACTATATCTCTAGGGATAGGCAAAAGTATATTGACTTTACAGCCAGTTCAAATACAATATGGTTCTTATTCATTTGGCCGTAAATTCAAAATAATGTTACAGTTTATTATATACCGAGTAACTATTTGTCATAACATTTAAAATTATTATAATATTACTAATTATAAATTTACATTACTGAAATATTTTAACAAGTCTTGGGCATTTAAGCGTGTTTTAATTGTAAATGTGTTATGTAATACGTGAATTGTTTTATTGCAAATATAAATGTTTATCAATAATAGATTTAGGACGCAATAGTTTTTGTAATATAGAATAAAGGAAAAAAAGGATATTTTTGTAGAATAGAATAAAGGAGATACTAAAAATATAAAAACATATCTTATATATTATCTTATAATATATGAAAATGAATTGCTGTCTGCTAGTAAACGACTGTATTTGAGTGGATCTCTGGATGGTTTAAAAACTCAATTGGACCCGGTAGATGGCGCTGTTAAGATCCAGAAATCACCCGTGCGAAGCCGAGGCAGATCACAAGTGACTTGATAACATCGAGCAGATTGATATCATTTGTAATATTTAATATCATAGTTTGGTTAGGACAAAGGTTAGTGAGCCGGAGACCGTTTTCACTGAAAACGGGAGATTCCATCTTAGTCCTCAGGGGTGACAACACAACTGCATTTTGATTCCTAATTGAGGATAAAATATAGGTATGTATATGGGCCACAGTATCCACTTACCATCAGGTGGACTGTGTACTCGTTTGTTGCCCTTATTCTATAAAAAAAAAACAATGGAAAGTGTAAGTCTTGAAGAAAAGGCCATTTTGGATATTTATTTAACAATTCCAAGGGTGGTCTGCTCTTCAAAAAATATGTTCTTACGTTTTAAATTTTAACAAATAATTGTCCAGAATTTGCAGCGATACCGTTATAAACTTCTATATCAATTGTTTTCTCAACGATAATTTGCGCACAAGGACATACGAGTGCACATGTTTGCAGTACGTATATTTCGAAAAGAGATTTGAATGAAGTAATATTTTTAGAACAAGGGTGGCAAACGAGCACACAGTCCACCTGACGGTAAAGTGGATGCTGTGGTCCATGGAAATCTACATCCATCCTCGATTAAGAAACAAAATGCAAATGCGTTGTTACTTCCGAGGACTAATATTGAATGCCTCGTTTCCAGTAAATAGGGTCTACATTTCTCTATACCAACCATACGAAACCCAGTAACGTTAAGACGCTGGTGTCTTGTGCGAACGTGTTTCGAGTGTTAATTCGAGCCGAACCACTCATGCTGTAACCATATCATATCGTCATTTATACAAGTATGGAATTTTAAATTTGATGTCTACGGGCCACAGTGTACACTTACCATCGGGTGAACGGTGTGCTCGTTTGTCACCCGTATTCTATAAAAAAAAACTTTATGTTTGAAAATACACCTATATCAACATCTTTAGCAATTCTAAGTTTAATCTTTATACAGATTATACAAACGAAGGCATCAGATTGATATATCTATTATGTCTGACATTTTGAATCTATTGTGTATGATGCTATCTGATGGGATATTTTATCTGTGATGTATATGTAAAGGACTCGTTTATCATTTCAAGTAATTAAGCAGTTGTTATACCTGCGCAATGGCCTGGGGACTCTGGGCCTGTAGTTGCAGCTGAAGCATCTGCTGTAGCAGGGGCGGAGCGGCGGCGGGGCTCTTCGCCCCCGACACTGAGCTGCTGTCCGACTCCGACGCTGGACTCTGCAGAATTAAGTACACATTATACCATCTGCAATACTCAACTGTATTTGCATTGCCGCAGTCATAGTATTGTTACGCGCTCAAGTCGACGACACAACTAGCGCCATCTAGTGTCAGGAACGAGAGCGAGTAGAGCGTTGGAGAAAATGACATCACAAATCTCTCAACCGACAGCGCCATCCGAAGAACTAAGTTTCTAGAAAATCTATACTCGCATACTCGTCCCCTTGCGCGCATTTACATGAATATTCGGGACGCTTCTTTGCTAATTTAAATAAATAGGCGCTGCGAGATGTGATCGAGGGCAGAGTTGAACTCGGCGACACAAGCGAAGCTTCGGAGCGGAATTAAGTGAATTAGTGTGTTTAATTATTAGTGTTTTAACTTTAATTTGTGTAAAGTAAATTAAAGTGTTAATTTAGGTAATTCTATCTGCAATTTTTATTGTCACGAACCTTAAGCTCGTAACAGTATATACAGGGTTATTTCGCTTTAACCAAATTTGCAGAAAAGGTTCAGAATAATTTTAATATAGGCAAATGGTGAACAAAAATTAATTTAAAATAAATCTCAAACATTCTGTCCTTTTTATCCTTTAAATTCAAAATGCTGGGTAATGCATAACTTTAACTGATTTTACTGCGCACGCACACGGCTCTTACGAACGTAAGGGTCGATCGGTAGGCAAAAATCTTGTTGCCCATAAATCACATTGAATTTGGGATAATTTCTAATAATTGTTACTTGCAGGCCTTATTTATTCGTATTTTCAAAAACTGTCTATATCTAATCTATGGGGTCTCAAATACTTAGTATGAAAATTGTTTGTTTTTAATTATTTAATTGAAATGAAACGAAATGAAATCTCTTACATCTCTTGGTCTCGAGGATCTTCACTTTTGTCTTTACTCCAAATGCGATCATTACGTCAGTAATAAAAAAAGAATACTTTGAGCTTTTTGTGGTGGTAACGGGTGGAAACTTTCATCATAACTTATAGTTTAGAATTGATATACCTTAAAGAAAGCTCTAAATAAATGGCCAGTTCCAAAATTCATTGGCAGAACATCAGGCGAAAAAATAAACAAGAGAAAAAGGAATTAAAATAGGATAAAATATTTGACGATGCAAAGATTTGGCTTATGATTTAGTTTTTGAGTGCAAATAAATATTAATAACTTTAATAATAAGATCAATAAATACAATATAATAATTTAATTTTGTGAACTTTCTTTATTTTTGATTTTACTTTGGAAGCAATTTTATATTAATACATTTCGCAAAAAAAAAAACGCATTGCTTCATCATGTTTAATTTTCAAACGATAAAATTACCAGAGCAATCCTTATCGGGATTTAATCAATTTGTTTGCTTTTATCAGTTATTCAATTTGAAAACCAACTAATAAAATAAAAGATAAAATATTCAAGCCGTTGTGTAAATAAAGAGAAATTTAATTTAAAGAAGACATCGGTACGTCATAATATATTATCCTTGAAAACTGTATTCCATTACACAAAGGTAGGCTTTATGAATATGAAAAGCCTTAGTAACAAGGTTTTAATTAATTTACTAATATTATAGAGCTATTCTAAAATTGACTGTTAAATATTTGTTCTTAAGATTCTTTCTAGAGAATAGATTAGAAAAGATTTTATTTACAATTAAAATTTCATATTAGTTTTTTTTTATAAAAGTGAGGGCACCTTCAAATAATAAACGCTAAAAACCTGTGCCCAACTTACGTAGGTTTTTACGTATACTTTACTGCTGGTTTTTTAATGTGTCGAAAGTTTAAAAAAAATACTTTTTATCAAAATCAATAACCATTATTGTTCGACTACTTCGTTGATTATAGCTTCTTCTTTTTCACCATCAGCTCGCAAAAACCCACACATGGACCTCTTCTGTCGTTGGGAGAATATGCCATAGTCATCGCACCTGGCAGGCGGAAATACTTATAGCATGCCAGACGTCTCGGACCTTTAACGCTAACGTTTCCGTCGCCATTTATTTTTAAACTATTTAAATATACAGCATGTAACAAAAACCCTGTGGTTCCCGTTAAGTGCGTTATCAGAATCAGTATTTAAACGTATAGAAATAACTTTTTTTAGAAAACTCGACCATTATTTACCTTAACTTAATTTAAATAAATTTTAATTTGAAAATTGTATGTGGTTCTATTACTCTGCATTGTCCGGGGAGTAAAAGGATTGTACGAAACCTCGCTTTGTCGATGCGCGTGTCAGTTAGAGATAAGTAATAAAACAACATAAAATTTGAAAATATTTTTTTATATTAAATAATTTTTTTAATGGACGATGTACTGAAAAAAGGTTATTTCTATACGTACGCTTAAATACTGATTCTGATAACGCATTTAACGGAAACCACAGGGTATTTGTTACATGTTGTATATATATATATATATATATATATATATATATATATATATATATATATATATATATATATAAACATATTTTAAAGAAATTATAATAAAAGATACGTTCATAACCCACTAACAAATAAAGAGAAATGTAGTTATATAATAAAAAGTTATTTTAAAAAGAGAAAATATTAGAGAGGTAATTAAATGAAATAAAGAGAATTCTCTATGGTCCAGTTGATATACTAAGAATAATGAAACTGATGGGCAGGAACATCTTCCTGCTTACAACCGGAAATAATAAAAAAGGCGTTTGCCAACCCGTCTGCCAAGAGCGTGGCAGTTATGGCAAAACGAGGCAATCTATGGGGGAGGTCTATGTCGAGCAGTGGATTTTTGAAGATAAGTAAATGTAACGTTCAAAATGAAACAAATTTTAATTGCCGTTCGCAAATTCTATGGATGTATTTATAGTCAAAAAGCGTAGTATTCATGAATGTGATGTAAGTTTGAACGCGGCGTCAGCGAGGGATAAAATCTAGTGATTAAAATGTACATTTTTGAAGAAAGTAATGAAAAATACGGCTCAACATTTTTAAAATTTGTTCTCCACGTGCGAGATACGAATAAAAAATCTTTGGCAACGAAATTTTGAAAGCACTTAACCTATATCCCGCATATAGTAATAGTGCTGGTGGCGTGTAGGCTTTCTACGTCAGAGCCTACTCGTAATTAAGGAGTCTGTGGCATGCTAGGAATCGCCATAGGTTTAAAAACTGCTTACTATATAATTAGTATAACTAGCTGTTCCCCGCGACTTCGTCCGCGTGGAATTTATCTCTATTAGATTTCATGTGGTTTTTGTTTTCGCGCAGAACCCTAATTATTTTTCTAAAATAAAAGTTGCCTTAGTTACTCCTTATATGATCAGCTACCTGCCGGTCAAATTTCCGTCAAAGTCGGTCCAGTCATTTTGGACATTTAACGGAACAAACAAACAAGCAGACAGACAGACGGACATACAGACAGACAAAAATTTTAAAAATTGTATTTTTTTTGTTATAAGTACCTACCATATATATTTTCATACGCATTTATACGTGATAGAGCCATGCTGCAGTTATATTAGTAGTAGATATAGTTGTAGCACGAATGGGTCGGCTCGACCGGGGAAGGACCACGCTCTCACAGAATACCAGCGTGAAATAGTAGCTTAATGCTGCTGTATTTCGTATTGTGAGTGTAGAGAACCGGAGACCCTTTTTACTGGAAACGAGGCATTCCATCTTAGTCCTCACGGGTGACAACGCATCTGCATTATGATTTGTAATCGAAGATAGATGTAGATGTCTATGTGCCACAGCAACCACTTACCATCAGATGGACTGTGTGCTCGTTTGTCATCCTGTCCTATAAAAAAATAGTTAAAAGTTGTTCTTTTGACATTACTAACAGGTACACTTCAATTTCATTTATTTTTATAGATATACAGATTTATAGATAATAATATTTTTTACTTAGACTTGACAGGTGTTGTTATGTACTACTGTTCTCATAATGCCCCGACACACAGAAATATACAAGAAGATGCTAAATTATAGCCGTGGTAGCTCAGAGGCCAGGCGCTCGCTGTAAATATCACAGTATGCGAGTTACCCGGGTTCGATCCCCGCCGGCACAAATGAAATTGTTAGTTGCAGTTTCAAGTGCTGATTTACGGGTACCACGTGCGTTACGGTGTAAGAAAACATTGAGAGGAAACATGCACGTCTTAGAAATTAAAGAAAATATTTCGAAGGCATGTGATTTTCCCCGACGCGCATTGGTGCAGGGCGGCAAATTTTTCCTAAAAACCACACCTGTTAAAATACAGGAAAAGTACATACAATCTTAATATATACAAATTACGTGTCACGTTGTTTGTCCGCGATGGACTCCTAAACTACTTAACGGATTTTAATCAAATTTGCACACCGCGTGTATTTTGGCCCGACTTTTTTTTGCGAACTCAAGGATTTTTAATGGGACATGACAAAAGGTCGTCGAAAAGGGCAGAACGACGTCTGCCTGGCAAGCTGAGAAGTACCGAACTACCGAAAGGAAATATTTTGTAAGTAGTTCGGTCGAAGATTCCAGAAGTTATTATACAGCGTTACATTAGAAGGACAGAACGTAAATAAACAAGTTCCTTTTTTTAAAGCGCAACCTTAACATTATAAGTAGCATTTATTGTAATTTCAGTTACAACAATTAATGCATTAGAATAATAATATTGCTGAAAATAACCGGCCACTAAATTCAACTGTTGCATGCGAATAATTTAATCATGGAATAAAAACAAAAAAAAAAAACACGGCGACTCGTTTTGATGAGGAAACATAAATAGCCATTCAAGGTGAGCTTCGTGTCAGGGGAAATGAAGACAATGCTATTATTTTACGTTGGGTTCGCTGTTTGTCCTTTTTTTCGAAAAATACATTAATGTGCATACTGTGACGTAACAATACATAACGTGTACCTAAGTACTGGCCATATGCGATTTTATTTTTTCTTGTCTAAATCCGCGATTTTATTTTTTATTGTAAAAAAATTATCTATGGTCTAAATCCGACCAATACACAGCAACCAGCAAAGTCTTGAATGTGATCAAAATGCTTTAATTTCATTGGTTAGACGTTTTATCATGTTCACTTTTTTATTACACATGATTTTTTTTTCTCCACCTGTATGTGACATCAAATTAAGTTATTATTCAAATAAAGTATATAAATTTCATTTCACCCGTTTTAAAACCAGAGACAAATTTTGACGTTCACGCATTTAGACGACATAAGCTAGGGAAAGGCCGCCAAGTTGTTACAATACTTTTAAGTGTATTTTCCGTGTTTTCGGTATACCATTTTAATAATTAAATTTCACTTATCATAACATTTTCCGAAGTGATTTACAATTGGATGCTGAGAACGTTGGTAAAAATAAAAGTTATTTCCCGTATAAAACAAACATAATATATGTTATGAATATTGAATAAATAAATAAAATTTTACGTGGGACTCTACCACGTAAAATTTTGCAGTTATATTATCGGTCTGTGGGATTACGCTATCAAAGAATATATATCTTAAAATAGCAGCTTAATGTTGCTGTGTTTCATATGGTGATTGTAGAGAACAGGAGACCGTTTTTACTGGAAACGAGACATTACATTTTTCTCAGGGGTGACAACGCATCTGAATTTTGATTCTTAATTGAGGATAGGTACTTGTAGTTGTCCACGGCATCAGGTGGACTGTGTGCTCGTTTGTCACCCTTTTTCTATAAAAAGAAAGTGAATATATTTAATAAGTTAAAATTACTAATAATAAATCAAAGACAATAAAGTAATTCTATATTAGAATGAACGAACTATATAGATAGCAAATCTTTTACTCAAATTATTTTATTTTATTTATTTTATTCTTTATTGCATCCATAAACAAAAGAATACAAAGGGTGGACTTAATGCCTTGAGGCATTCTCTACCAGTCAACCCATGGAGTGGTGAGAATTTGATGTAGGTGTGGCAACAAGAGAACACTATACAAATGATAATTAAATACATAATATATACAAACTACTAATAAATAAACTATACATATATGATCTATCCTTACATATATACAAATATATAAATAAATGGATATACATACAAGTACATATATATTTAAATACATACATAATTAGTATATACAAATGACTATGAATATATACGTCTGTTTGGCAATACATATTAAATTGATGAGTCATGTAAAATGCATTGTCTTAAGAAATGATCACGGACCAACTTTTTAAAAGCGTACTTATTGGGAGCTTTTCTGATGTCATCGGGCAAGGAGTTCCAAAGGCGTGTAGCCTGAACTGTGAAGGAGTTACCATAGAACTCGGTGAAGTGAACTGGAGTACAGATTTCGTTGTTAGAAGAAGAGCGTAGGGAGGCGGAGGAGGAGCGTAAGGAAGAACCCTATCATGAGATGAAGAAAGATAATGAAATTTACTCTTAAGATAAGAAGGCGAAGATGGATCATTTAATATGGAAAAAGTACAAGTAATATTGCAACTCTGCCGGATTGTAAGCCAATTTAGCTTAGATCTGTATTGAGAATTACGCATAACGGAAATTTTATTTATTATTCCTAATTAAAACAACACTTAGTTCGAACTACAGCGAGACATTTTTTATAGCTGGTTTCAGTGCCGAGGACGTTATTGTGTTATTGCGTGTAAAGAAATTTAAATATGTAATAGTGCTTAAATAAATCATTTCAAATTTTATATTGTTCCAATGCCTCAAACGAACAAAGTAAGATAGGCAGAGCGCGCCTACGTTTCAAATCAAAGATTTAATAAATGTTTCAAATAGGGTTGCCACCCGTACTATAATATAATACGAATATAGTACGAAAGATAATATATTATTATCCATAATTCAACTGTCGCGCTTTTTATATTAACTGAGTTTGAAAGTCTGGAACAAGTAAGTTTTACGGAAAAAAAATTTCCGTCTTGAATGTAAAATTGAAAGCAGAAAGAAAAAGAGCATGTATTACTTTAATTGAAAATTCATTGTTAATTTATTTTAATAGGAATCTAAATTGCTCAACTTGACTCCTATAATTATTTTAAAGGTAGTAGATCATGGAAGTCCAAAGCAAAGAGCAATAAATATTTTTGGAAAAATACATAAAACATAAAAATAAATGTGTACTTTTTCTCTAGAATTTCTCAAAAATACTATATTTTTGCATCTTTATTTGGAAAAAATACTATATTTGTTCCAAAACAAGATGGCAACCCTAATTTCAAGTGATGCTAAAACCATGTGCTTATCTTCTTGACACACACTCACACACACACACACACACACACACACACACACACACACATCTTTTTTCTTCATTCTCTATCAGCCCGTAAAAGTTAAGTAAGTTATCAGTACATAAAACCATGTTGTTAGTTCCAAATGATTTCGGATGCATATGAGTACGTCAGTGTCCTTAATATAAATTGAGCGATAATCATTATGACTTGATTTTCGTAACTTAAAATGTATACAGCGCTTCGACTCTATTTCTTTGCTGGTCTGAATCCAAAGTTACTAATATTATTTTAAAAAAAAAAACATCTCTCTCATTACTAATTTGTGAGATTTGGGTTTGGTATCATCGAATAGATTTACTGCCATTTGTCCGACGCCGGAGTCTCTTTGACTGCGCGTGGCGATGATTTTGACATTGACATAAGAAAAAAGATAATAAGATAAGAATACACGAATTCTCTCCTTAGTTACGCCACATTTTAAAAATTCAAAACCATCAGCTGCATATAACGTTTCAATGCTTGTCGCAGGTCTCCTCATATTCCAGAAGAGGTTTAAGGTTAAGAAAGAGTCCCTCGTGTTTCATCAATGTGTGTTGGAAAAGACCTTAAAGGTGATTTAAAACAATCAAGTTTTTTTTTAATTTGTTCAACATATAGATTTTCTTAGTATATAATACTCTGAGCTACTGTAGCTTACCTACTACCCAGGCAATGTAAAATAAGTATATTACATAATATTAAGTTAGTATCTTTGATTTTATTCTTTTGTTTTGTATTCTAACCTTTTGTAATGTTGTGTATGTATTGTATTGTAATCGGTACTTAGCATGTTATAAAAGTAAAAAATGAGGCATGTTATAAAAAGTAAAACCAAAATTATTTCTCAACAATAGCTTCTGAAGTCGGTGGTAAGAAATAGTGTAACAAAGAACAGTTCCAGCTTTAGAAGCTTTAAAAAATATTTCTTTGGTTTTCGAAGTAGATTTTTGATTATTTTTAAATGTTTAATTTTTACCCTTTTAAGTGGTCTAAGCAATATGCTTAATCCACTCAATAGTGTAGAAAAGTTCAAATCAACAACTAGAAATTCGTTTAAATAAAATAAAAAATGAATCTCCCGATTGTCCCATGAACATTTTTTCGTGAATATTCTCTTCAACTTTAAATAGAACCATCTATGTGAAAAAATACATTTAAATCAGTTCAACTGTTTCTGGAAAATTCATAAACATACATAATAAACAAACGCGTCGAATATAGAACCTTTTCGTTTTGTGGTGTCGGTTAAAATCATTAAATATCATTTAATAAACGGATGCAGCAAAAATAATTGCCTCTCTTTGTTACGCAACGCGGCTGTCATTTTCATCGTTGTGACGACCGAAGGCTGGTTTTTATTAGATTAGATTTTCCTGTCATTTCTTAAAACGTTTTCCGCCTGTTTCACAAATAAATTACAACTTCAAACACGAGAAAAATATTTGTTCTTATAATAAGAATTCGTGCGCACCGTTTTTATTAAATGTTTGTAAATCTCCCTAACGAAATAATTATGTCATTAACGACTATAGTAAGCACGGGCGACTAAAAAAACTTGTCAACATTTTTGCAATCATTAGTTGACAATAGAAACTTCAAAAAAGGAAATTAGCAATGCGTGTGTATTGTTTTGAATGTGTAAGTCATGCGAAATATTAACCAATTGTAAACAGGTTTAAATAGTTATTGTTCTATTATTGATGCCATATAATAAATGATGAACCTATTTAATTGTTGGTGAAGAAATCAACTTGAAGTTTTAAATGTAACTGTTTAAAAGACATTGTGGTTCTTTGTGATATTACTAAGTCAATATAAAATGGGTCGAAAAATTTTCTCGGTGAATCGATTTCGATGATTTTTTTCTTTGAAAGCTGGTGCTACTCATGTGGTCTTATATAAATTTGATCAAGGTCTGACCAGTTGTTTTTGATAATGATTTCTTATATTTACGCGAACACTACACATTGAAATAATACTAGTTTTTACGGAATTTATCGCGTATATTTAACTTTTTAAATACCCGACGTTTCGAACGCTTTGCAGCACTCATGGTCACGGGCAGTCACGGGCGGGACTGAGATGTTCAACGTCCATATGTCATAGTTAACCGCGGTTACCATGGATTAAAATTTATTTTTTTAACTTTAAAATTTATTTAGATTAAAATCGGAACAAAAGTTAAATTTTAATCTATGGTAACCGCGGTTAACTATGACATATGGACGTTGAACATCTCAGTCCCGCCCGTGACCATGAGTGCTGTAAAGCGTTCGAAACGTCGGGTATTTAAAAAGTTAAATATACGCGATAAATTCCGTAAAAACTAGTATTATTTCAATGTGTAGTGTTCGCGTAAATATAAGAAATCATTATCAAAAACAACTGGTCAGACCTTGATCAAATTTATATAAGACCACATGAGTAGCACCAGCTTTCAAAGAAAAAAATCATCGAAATCGATTCACCGAGAAAATTTTTCGACCCATTTTATATTGACTTAGTAATATCACAAAGAACCACAATGTCTTTTAAACAGTTACATTTAAAACTAGTTGTTTTTGAGTTATCCTTAATAATTTATATTGAATTCGGTTGAATAAAATTTTTAATTTTGCCACTTGTTGAGTTCTCGACCTTTTGGGCGTTTTATGCGAGTAGCACGCATGGTCCGAGGTGGACTGACGTGTGTGACGTCCTGATGTCATAGTTAACTAATGCTACCTTCAAATTTAAATTTTTTTTTGGTCCGTTCTAAGCAGAACGTACTTACAGTAGGTATATTGAAGTCTTTCAGTAGTATGTTTGGGTTTGAATTTAACTTCATTTATGAGATCGCAAGCATAACAATATATCTTTTAAAGTTTATAGTTTTAACTATCAGATAAGCATGAACGTATTAGTCATTAATGAAATAAACTGTTGATGAGAATTTCACAATAGATATCACTATTTACTTAGAGAGTACGTATACTTAGAGAATTCAACTCTTGATTATCCCGTTGGTTAGGTGGCTGAAACCGCGACTTATGTTCAGTTCGAATCCCAGAACCGATATGAAGATTAATTATTAGGTATCTCTGTTAAATAGCAGCAGCTCGGTGTAAGAAAGAAAGTCAGTCAGAAAGTTGACGGCGTTTCACCTCGTGCATAGGAAAGCCAGTTTCCGGTTGTGTCGGATTACCGTCTTATCGGACTATGGAAGTGAGGGAATAGAGCACTCTCTGTTTCCTCACTCTTTATTCTCACCCATTCTTGCTAGTCTACATTGCGACCGGCAGCTGTGATTGCATTTCGGTCTGGAGGACATTACTAAAGCTTTTTAGTTATGCTTCTTCATCCATTCAGACCGTGCGTCCAATGCTGAATGTGAGCTTCTCCCATTGTATTAAAATATGCAGATTAGCACGGTCAATAGGTTTCGCGCCTTTAACGCTGCTTACCGTCCCCGTCTGGGTATTAATTTTTTTTATAGAATAATATTTTTATAGAGATGAAAACGAGCACACAGTCCAAATGGTGGTAAGTGGATGCTGTGGCCCACAGACATCCATATTTATCCTCGATTAAGAATCAAAATGCAGATGCATTGTCACCCCTGACGACTAATATGGAATGCCTCGTTTCCAGTAGGACGGGCTTCCAGTTCACTACACTCATCATATGAAACACAGCAGCATTGCGCTGCTATTTTACGTTGGTATTCTGGGACACGTCGTCTATGATGAGAGTGCGTCTATGGGAAATGTTATATTAAGTCCTATTATGGCTTAAGATTTCAGCAAACCTCTGCCAAAATGGTAGAAGCCTAGAAAATATAATTATCATGTAATCGGTATGAAGGCGAGATATAAATAAGTTTAAATTCAATAAAATACTTTAAATGCAAGTGTCTTTATTCTAAGGTATTCAACACGTGAGGTATTCCAAGGGTAATTCTAAGGTAAACACAAACTTCACAGCGTCAAAATTTGTCTAATTTAGAATGGTCTAGAGTCTGGACCCTGGGATAACTGCTTTAGTTATCTTTTTGCGGTCTGACTCAAATTTTGACAATGTAAAGTTTGTGTTTAAACCCTAAAATCTTTATAAACACCGACCTTAGTATTAAAACGCTTCATTAATTAATATTAGATATTCTTACAAAATACAAGAGAAATCAAAAACAATGTATTTGTCTCGCGAAGAGCAGCGCACGAACTAACTACGTATCATTCTCTCTATTTTAGTAGACTTTTAAATAGAACTCATTTTTAGTTTTGTTTCAGAGTACGTTGAAAGAAATGGGAGGGACAAAGGACCACATCCCTTAATACTGCGAAGCAATGGTAACAATAATACATTTTTTATAAAATGGAAGCTAAACAAATAGAGTTTTTAACAGAAACATATTTGTATGCGAAATTATTATGCTAGTAATATTGTTTCTAAAATATTAGCAAAGGCATAAAATATATACGGCCTATTAAAAGCAGCGTTAATTTTAAAATATTGCTCTGTGAGCGTAAAATTAAATAGAGTTTAAAAATTACATTTTTGCTTTCTAACCCAAAGATAAATTATATTTTACTCTGCGATTTGATACGGTTTGATTTTATTGTTTTAATAATAATGTGTAATGTGTAAAAAACAAAATAAAGAAAATAACACAAAGGAAAAAATGTAACAAATTAACACAAGTTTTTTTCCGCTAAAATTCTTTATATATATTTGCTATCGAAAACTACTTATTTAGAAGGTATGTAGTACGGATTAAATAATAATTTTTTTATCTATTACTTAATTAAAATTTATCTATTAGGTACCTACTAGATAAAACCGAAACCAATAAATACTATTATAATAATAGACAATAATAAATACTATTAACAAATACAATAAAAAATACTATAATGGTAGTTATTGTATCAGGCATAAATAACATAAATACATTAAAAAAAAACTAAATACATAACGAAAACACGAACCGGAGCGAGCGCCCGACCAGTGGGGTTCACCTTGACGTTTCGCTAATCACGTCCACCTTGAATATTAACTAACAGATTGTTTAGCCGCGGCCAACACGTGAACACTTAGGCACCTAACATGTATACTTAGTTATCTTCCTCAAGGAAATACATCGTATATACGTTCAATTGTATAGAATGTAAATACGTCAACAAACTGTCCGCTCGACTTGACACCGTGCCAAACGTAAAAGTACAGTAATTATTAAAAATAGGAAAAATCCCGACTACATACGGATGGTTGTGCAATCTGGGTGCCGCAGTTCTTAGGAAAAAATATAAAACTTTACTAAACTCATAATTTTTGAATTTCGCTTACTTGTATTAGGTATAAATTGTCTCTATACCTGTCTCTTTCTTTTATAATTTAGTGAAAAGAGAGAGAACTGTCAGAATCATTCTTAAAATGACGTCCATTTTTATGAGCAAGCACGATAATTAGAATTAAAATAAATTTTTTATAAAAGTAAAGTTTCATATTTAATTATAAACATCCACATGGTTCGCGTTGATCATTTTACTTAGACTGTCCCACACATAGGTTTTATGTCTTTATCAATACCTACACAGTTATATTAAATATAATATAAAAAAATGAAATAGGTATAAAAATATGAAATCACTTGACAAACTTTCCTTCTTTCATAAAACAGGTGTATTTATGAGAAAAAAAATGTTTAATAATTTTATTACTCTATAAAATCACATTGTAAAAGTAAAGTAACAGCCTATATACCTACGTCCCACAGCTGGGCACAGGCTTCCTCTCACTTCTGAGAGGTTTTAAGGCTCGAAAGTCTACTGCGCTGCCCCAATGCGTGTTGGCGAACTTCACATGTCTGCGATATATTTTTTTATTCCTCGGACATTCAGGTTTCACGATGTTTTCCTTCATCGCAAATCACGTTGTAGGTACCTACATAATTAACGTATTATCAATATCACAGTTTTATAATAAAATATTTCACAAAACAAGTCGCTATTTTAATACTATTATTTTATTAATTTTTTACTATAGATATTTTTAATCATTACTTAATCATTAAATAGGTACAGGTAGTAATTACGCTTACGAAACGATTTTTTACATTCAAAAAAATGGTTGGTACCAAAACTAGAATTTTCAGTCACAGAAATGAACGAAAAATTTTCAGTGTTTCAGTATCAGAACAACAGAACCGTTCTATAGAACTATTGGGATCATAAAAAAATCTTTTTACACATCTTTTTTAGAGGTTTTTTGGGACGTTCACAATTATTTTCAAATTTTTCATTTTTGATTTTAATAAAAGTAAGTAGCCACACTGTTACAATATTTTTAACTGGTATTATAAATTTAAAATAAAATATACGTAAGTATATACAAATTATCTAGCTGATTAATCAGCAGGATATGAAACATCAAAGTATAGGTATCATAAATAGTCGCAGATCAAATATGGAGTTTACTAATTGGTTTGGAATTGCGATATAAAATGAAAATTCTGACATTTAGCAAGCAAACAATATTTTTTTTTGCAAGAAAAAATGTGAATGATAGGTTATGTAATTTAAATGCTTATTTCTTTATTAATACTAAACAAAGTCTGTCTCCAAATATAAAGATCGATTTATTTCAAAAAGAAAAGATTTGGGTAGATATAATATAATATACCTACAATCATAATAGTCAAGAGACTAAATCTATGGTGCCTATTATGATATTTGACTTTGCTTACACGTTAAAACAAAACTGTAGGTAAGTTATTTTTAGATCTTCTATTAAATAATTCCGAAATATTAAACATTTTTTTAACCTAACAAAAGTTCGATACCTAATGCTAAATCGTTTGAAAATATTTACCTAGACGATAGGTAATAGGTTTAACACTCATATTTTATATTCTATCAATAAGAGAAAGGTCATAAATGCCCATCGCAGTATGATAGTCATTGTATCTAAAATAAATCATGCTAAGTATTTGTAACTCGCATCTTCATCATCCGAAGTGAAGTGACTATGAACGTTTCTAAATCATAATTTTTTATTCTTTCTATATGGAGAGGAAAATTACGTATGCCTTTTATGGAGAGGTAAATACGTAAAAAATGACTGTCAAGGACCTGTCTAGGTAATTACTCTAATGCCATTGTTAACGTTCGATGACAACGGACCGAACGCCAGGAACAGCTGCTCCCATTATTTGAGCGCAGTTTAAAAAAGGCTACATAATTTGCCGCTCGCCAAATGGTGGGGTCTACACATTCTAATTCTAAGCCCGCGGCCTCGGCCAATGACGGCCGTGGACGAGCCAACATGGCCGCCGTGGGAACCGGTTAATGGGCCGTTTGAATTTAGAATAGAATTTTTATTAATGCGTTTTGTTACTGAACAATAGGTTTTTTTTTAAATTCCTTATGTTATATCGGAGAGCTCTCGGGTTACGTAGGAGTGGAGGGTGATACGTCGAAGTGGAATAGAAATTACGGGGGGACATTTAGGAATTACAAACTAAACGAAAATTATTGAGTCCATACGTTTTTTAAATGTCACAAATGATACTTGGTCGAAAGTTCCTTCGATCGATGAAGATTTTTTGTAACATATTAAAGCGAGATGTATAACAAAATGACTAAAAGCAGCGTTGTTGAGGTCATTAGGTAGTTAAAAAAACCTCCTATATATAGGTACTATTTTTATTTAAAAAAAAAAACTTTGCACTTCCAAACTTCGATCACTACCTAATCCATAGCCATAAAAATGAGAACTGTCGCTGCTTCATCACAGTAAAATACCTACTGCAGTGTTTTTTGTGAATTATTTGTTAGTAATTTTTACGCTTTGGCGATTAGGTACCTATGTCTATAGGATGACCGTATTTGGCAATATTTTAATAGATAGGTAAGCTACCTAGGAGAGGTACGAATATAATTATTATTAAACAATCTAGGTACACGTGTAAGTTTAAAACACCGTCGATTAAAATGTAAGACTTATTAATAACGAATTTTAATTTACTTATGATATTATAATTGCATCTAATTTTGGTGAAAAAAACTTCAATAGGGTATTTAATCTGTTAAATATTCAAAATAATTTATTCCTAGAACACTTTACACTGCAAGTGACAATCAAAAAGAAAATATTAATTATAAGTAATTTTAAAAGTAGATAAATGTTGAAATACATTATTTTTTAAATTATGGAATAAGGGTGGCAAACGAGTACACATTCTACCTGATGGTAAGTGGATGCTGTGTTTCATCGATAAAATGTAGATGTGTTGTCACCCTTGAAGACTAAGCTGGAATGTTTCAATTCCTGTAAAAGGAATCTCCGGTTCTTTAAACCGTATGAAGCAAAGTATTAAGCTGTTTTTTTTGCGCTGAAAAGCGTCGTCCTATCCCGGTCTAGTTGGCCCTTTCGTGCTAAAACTATAATACCTAAAACTATAAAACTACATATAACTGCAGCATGACTTTATCAAGTTGATTTCTCAAAAGTAAAAAACAAAGGATATTTTGAATCACTTAAAAACATTTTTTTCATTTTTTTATATATTTTTGATATTTTATAATTTTATTTATTTTTATAGAACCATAAATCACGCACAGATTATAAAAGTATTTAATTTTAATTACTTATTGTTATAAATTGCCTTTTATCTAAAGGTTATGCAAATAGGTACTACACACACTATAAACCTAGTTGTATGTCGATTGGTTAAAATATAGAAATAAAAACTAATACCTACATCGCAATTAGATATCTCCGACTAACCATGAAAACGCCTCATGTTCTGTTCCCCGTCATATCTCACTTGAAAAAAAAAACACAATAATGCTTTCGAAGCCACAAAGTACCTATTCAGTTTTTATGTACAACATTTCCGCTGTTTAAACACCAAGGAGAATGGTTTGTAAATAAAAAAATAGTAAACTGAATAACTATGACCCCAGGTAATTTTATAATAGACATTCACAATACTAATTTAGTGAATATTTATTTTTAGTTAATAATACTTATTATAATATTTTAAATAAAAACAAGAATTAATATAATGATAAATAAATTAAATTCAAGTAAAATCGAATCATTGATAAAATAATTTCAAAATTACGAATAAAATTTTTTAAAAACCGCCCTGTCTGCTGAATTAAATATTAAATGTAAATAACATCGTAAATAAAATACCCTGAATTTATAACTACACATTTCTTATAAAACACAAATTCCATCAAAATTAGGACCAAAGAAAAACTAAATCAAAAGGTAATAAAGTCAACAATCTATTTTTAAAAATGACGTTTAAAACGTCAAAAGCGCGCGGCCTTTTTTACGTGCGGCAATGATTAGTAAAGGCGTTCGTACACTGAGGCTATTTGGCGGCACGTGTTACGGAGGGGTGGGCCTTGCACGTGAATTTTCCGAGGTTTCCACCCTCTGCGGACCGCCCCTATAGGCTTTTCTGTCCGGCCTATGTTGTTAAACCGATCGTCTATAAAAGACGGTGGAGTCGTTCCTGTATTTTATATTTTTAATGTTTGAAAAAAATAAATATAATATGTTCCATTTATATAGCATAATCTAATAAATAATAATTACATATATTGTATTTATTTGAGTTAATGGTTTAAAAATACGCTATAAATCGTCTACTATTTTAATCGATATATTACTATATTTTACAGAAAGTATTGAGATAACAACAAATGGTCGCTAAGAAATTTATTTCATGCATCACGTATACCTCTGCAATTATGTGTTGCCCTTTCGTACTTCTGTTCCATAAAAATATATATACCCAGTTGTGCGAAACTATATAATTACCTTAACCTTAACGTTGACGTTACACGTCTCATCATACTCTTAATTATTGAAGAGAAATTAGCACAATCGCTTTGGAAAGTCGTAACAAAAACGTTTTATCATCGTTTTATTATTTATGTACATGGATTTGTTATGCCGTTTATTGTCAGCATAAGATAATGAATGACCTCATATCATTCCGTGGGCGTCGAAAAAGACGACCGAGGGAAATAAGACAGAAAATGGATGACAACATCTTTCCGATAACAACTCAAAATAACATAAAACTGCGGCTGCCAACCCGCTTGTTAAACATGGCAACTATGGCAAATTCATCTTTAGTTTTATAGCCTTTAATAAGGCAATCTGTGAGAGCTATCTTCAGCAGTGGATTTTGATAGACTGTTATGGACGAAGGAATGGATTTAACTGAAGTTATAACTTCTTCTATTTAAACAAAACATGTGTAAAAACAGGCCCTTTCCTAAATAAAGTAACGCACAAAGACCGTAAGCATTGTAACTTTCATAATTGGTTTAAGTTCAAATTAAAATAAAAAATATAAAAAAGAATTAAAACAAAGTCCACTCCACTTATTCCTCTGTTCAACGACTGCCTACTTTTCATGCTCTACGCCTACACGTTCTGTATTTCAGTAACAAATGCCACTATTAAGGCAAAAACCAACCTTAAAACTCAACAACAGGGTTGGAAGTCATTTTAAATAGACCACCACGCACCCCATCTCTTTCCCGCATATTAATCAAAATAGGAGTTTTCTACTTTGACGTGGAATCGCAGCAAATGGATAAGGTATTGTTTCGTAAATTGAAAGTATGGTTTGTCGGGCGTCCAGCGTAACCGGAACTTTCCCGATTCCAGCACCAAGCAAATTTCGTCTGGTTCATACAAGATCGGAGAGGTCTTCGAAGTTGGACGTTTCGAAGCTTGGTTTAGACAAGGCATATAATTGCTATTGTAAGCTAAAGGGCTTACTATAAACTGCAATTATAGAAGACAATCATTAGAAATGTTTATATACGGATGCATCGCTTATATTCATTACCTCTGCAACGGGTCCACCGTTAGATCGCGACAGTATTCTATCACAGTTTATGCAACGATGCATTAGAAAAAATATTGCCATAAACACGGCGGTAATTAATTCTAATATACCTACAAAAGCCCTAATGGAGTTGGGTTACGGACATTTTATGTACAAAAAACCATAATAAATATATATATATATATATATATATATATATATATATATATATAATTTACGTGTCACGTTGTTTGTCCGCGATGGACTCCTAAACTACTTAACCGATTTTAATCAAATTTGCACACCGTGTGCAGTTTGGTCCAACTTGAGAGATAGGATAGTTTTTTTTCCAATGAGTGACCCACAATTTTTTCGCGAATTTAAGGATTTTTAATAGGACATGACAGGGTGGTTGAAAAGGGCAGAACAACGTCTGTCTGGCCAGCTAGTAACTTATAAATATTCTTGATATTACAAGTAAATTGTTATTAGATGCAAAGAAACTACCATGAAATTAATGTAGGCTATGACATTTATTAATTAATTTATTATTTCAACTTTCGTGTACAAAATGTATGTAGTATGGAATTACGAGACTTGTGACGTTCTCTACTTGAGTCCGATGAAGCTGCAAAAACCAAAATACTAAAAGGCCTAATATCACAAAAAACTAGTCAATCTATAAAGTAGTTTGTGCTAAAAGTAAGCCGAAAATGTGATTGGAGGTTATTTTTTTAATTAGGGAGACAAACCAACTCACAGTCTACCACCGCGATCCATTGATACCTGCAGCTAACTACCAACGCAGAAAGCTACAGGTGTTTTGTTTTTCCTGAGGAGTAAGATGAAAAATCTCTCAGCCTGTAGTTATAGTTATAGTTACGATAAGCTTTATAAAAGATATATCAACATAGTAAATTCAATTTTTAAATGTATTATCATCACCACTATCATCGTCATCAGCCAATAAAAGTCATATATGTAAGTCGGTGAATTTCCAATAGTGGAAGTGGTAGTCACCCACGAGATGAAAGGGGGTAATTGATAGATTATCTAATGTTGCCACCATGCGGCAAATATGTAAAAAATCACGGCACAAACGAAAAAAAACAATAAATAAAAAACATGAGTAGGTACTTTAAATGTATATATATATATATATATATATATATATATATATATATATATATATATATATATATATAATACTAAAAAAGTAACTTTCATGAAGTTTTCTAATAGAATTGTGTGACCAACGAATTTAAAGTCTATCTGATGGTGACTTTAAATAAAACTAATTTTCTTACAGGCTGCAATTATAATGGCTCTGTTTACCCTTTACACTGCACGACAGAAGTGCTTCGTAGTTTTTTTCTTAATCTTTAAACGGACCAGAAACTTTTTTATTCATATATAGATTATAAATAATGCTTATTGAAATTCACTCTTATGCTTAATTCACCACTGGTTAGAAAAAAAAAAACTTCTGTCTTGAGAAGAAATCCAGCAGTATTTTTTGTAAAAACAGTTTACAATCATCAGTTATACTTAGTTTACACAATCAACTCAAAAAAATTAGAAATAGCTTGGTAATATCCATAAAGTCATTAATACCTATATCTTCTTCTTCAATCAATCTTTATTAACTTCCCAGTGGGAAGTTATTGTAATGGGTCCGACTTTACATATTGGAAATTTTAACTTATGTCCACGTTTCAAGGTCTTTAGAGTCGAATAGTATGGTTTTTAAGAGGATGTCCGTGTGTGCACATGTACGTATGTATGTATGTATGTTCGGATTCAATTTTCGCCTCTTGTATCTCGAGAACAAAGAGTGATATTGACATGTGACCAGTTGCATTTAACGCATAATTATGTAACTTAGACATCATTACATTTTGAGCAAAACCGGTCAAGTCATTTTTTGTGCCGAACGAAAAATTGTATAAAGTATTAAAACATATGATAATTTTTTATTCTTTCCACTGGGAAGTTAGTCGTGTGGACCTTACTTGTCGCACCTAGACCGCTTTTTTAATAAAATGTTTGCACTTTGAGGAGGTCAAATTTTGTAGATTTTCTGGTATATTTGCAAATATAAAAAGTCACCTTAAATTAAATTGAAAATAATCTCACCGACAATTGCAAAAAAGATGTTTGAACAAAGTTACCGAGGTTTCACATTGCTGTCTTTTTTGTGCTGACATTAATTCGTATATGATTGCCGTTCGTGTGGGAATCGTGACAACAATACGGTTACAAATTTACCGTTATAAATCGAAGTCGCACTACTTAAGATGAAAAAATAAATCGGAATTTACGTGATGATATAAGTTTAAGTACTTTCAGCAACTTAATATTATCAAGTTTTTAAGTTTATATATGATAATGTAGTAAGTAAGTTGTTACAATATTGTTGGGCACCCTCTCTTAAGTAAATAGATACCTGTAGTAGAGGGATATAGATATAACAAAGTTTAATTATAATTTAAATATATTTCCTAATGAATCATAAATATTATTAGATACTATAGGTATATCATTGGTTTATTTTTAAATAAATACAGCCAACTGTTTCTAATAACGTAACATTTTTATTACAGTCAGTGCCCAGTGGGAGAATAGGCTGTAATCATTATTTAATACAGAAAAAGAAACTTTTTTAATCAATAGAGATTATAAATAATGCTTATTAAAAGTCACTATTTTGTTTATTTTAAGTACTATTGGTTCGGAAAAAAAACCACTGTAGTGTGAAGAGACAGTAAAAACCAAACGGGACTATTAAAAATATAACTGCTTATAATCATGTATGCTATACTAATACGTAACACCACAAAACAAATTACAAATTGTTTGGAAGCGATCAGCTCATTCCAGGGGTTATATCATCCAGAAATTCCTTAACATTATAATAAACCCTTTTAATACAAACTTAGTTTAATAAAGTTTTTGAACTTTGAGCAGGTCAATTTTTTTTGTAAAAGCGTTTACATTGTATGTATACCAACAAAACCTATTGAGGCCATGGGTCTTGCGTTTTCGGTTCGCAGACTAGCACCATATCTCATTGGGTTCGGACAACGAGTTGTGTGGTGGACAAGATGGTAACGTTAAAGTCTGAACTTGGTGGAAGACGTTTGATTCTACACACACTTAAGTTTCTTAAACAAGGGTGAACGGCTAAGCTTTGCTTGTTCGGTTCGATTGAATGATTCCTATGCTTAGAATGAACACTGAACATTTGAAATAATACACCAATTTAAACTGAATAAATGTCCTCAGAAAATGAGATTACTTTTTTTTATAGGATAGGGTGACAAACGAGCACACAGTCCACCTGATGGTAAGTGGTTGCTGTGGCCCATAGACATCTACATCTATCCTCGATTACGAATCAAAATGCAGATGCGTTGTCACCCGTGAGGACTAAGATGGAATGCCTCGTTTACAGTAAAAAGGGTCTCCGGTTCTCTACACTCACCATACGAAATACAGCAGCATTAAGCTACTATTTCACGCTGGTATTCTGTGAGAGCGTGGTCCTTCCCCGGTCGAGCCGACCCATTCGTGCTACAACTATACTACTAATATAACTGCAGCATGGCTCTACCACGTATAAAACTTTATCACTAATATTTTCTTAACCATTTTGTTACTTGATTACTGAAGTGTTTTTCCGAACTGTTTTACTGAACCATTTTTCCTAATAGAAATAAACAACATAGTCCAGATTATATGTCAAGTAATTAATAATTATATCTAAAATAAATAACTAATCCCACTAAAAATTACATTTTAGAATTAAGAGGTCTTTAATAGAAATAAAGTAGATAGTAGTGATTATATGAAAAGTTAGTATATCTAAAAAATAACAAAGAGGCACGATTGTACTCTACGCAGTATTTAAAATAAAATAACACACGCATTTTCCCCCACATAATTTTCCACCATTTTCCAAAGTTGCGGGTAGCGACGCGGCTGTTTTAATTCGAGGCCAAACATTGCAGGACAACGGAGTTATACTTTTTTTTTATAGAAAATTCTAAAAGCCGCTTTGAGCAATTTACACTTACGTATTGTATTATGTTCATATACTGTAGGCAAGCAAATATTTCACATGTAAAATGTAAAAATATAATACGCAAAACTAATTAAGTCTATATCCATCTATCTATTACAGCTTAAAAATTTCCACTGCTGCAAAATAGGCCTCTGCCATAGATTGTTGCTTATGTGGAATTTTGCCATACTTGCCACGCTTGACAGATGCTTTGTCAACCGCAGTTTTCTTATTTATTGACTTACTACTACAAAGATGCAGCTGCCGATCTCCTGTCTCAGTTTACCTCTGACCCCTCTAAAGACATACTCGGGACGATATCGGTATTCTCACACCTCGGATGGAGTCCTTAGTATAACCATCCCAGTTATATAAGGCATATATAATGAATGTTTTTCAAATAGAAATTGTGAAATTTTAAAATCGAGGATGTTGAAGGTGCTGAATTTAGAAAACCTTTATATACGTGGTAGAGCCACGCTGCAGCCGGGGAAGGACCACGCTCTCACAGAATACCAGCGTAAAATAGCAGCTTAATGCTGCTGTGTTTCGTATGGTGAGTGAAGAGATCCGGAGACCCTTTTTTACTAGAAACGAGGCATTCCATCTTAGTCCTCAGGGGTGACAACACATCTGCGTTTTGATTCTTAATCGAGGATAAATGTAGATGTCTATAGGCCACAGCACCCATATTCTATTTAAAAAAAATACAAGCGAAGATGTATTAAAATTTGGAAGGAAAGTTATCCTTGATACAGCCAGGTTAAATATCAGATCCCTTACGTGAAGTAAGACATTTGCTACTACGACTTAGGAAAAGCTATCACCCAATTTCATTTAGTGAGTATCACAAAATTCAGGCAAGGTATACAACAGAGACGGGATTTTAAAAACGCCAGATTATTGTGTATCTCGCTATCCCAAAAGCCATCAAGCGTGACTTAATAAGCAAAACCATGTTCAAATGATTTTTTTTACCACGTTTTTATTATCTCGCTATCTTCTCTGTTTGTCTCTTTATTACAAACTTTGCAATCGATTTTAAACTAACATCCCGATGTACTAGAGACTTGAAGCTTTAAACACAGCTCAGAACTGGAAATAGTGGCCATTTTGGGTTTTACTTATTAGTACTTACCAACTATTACAGTTTGTGTAACCTCATGCAATCGTATACTTTGCAACATTGGTCTCTGGTCGTGGGTATATAAGCCAGCCAGAATTCCTTTCCCTTGCTACGAACGGACATTTCCCGATTACTTGCACGTGCCCCGACTTGATATTAATACACCAGTGTTCTTCTAACAGTCTACAGGAGTTCTACCGCACCTGGCTATGCAGCCGGCTGACTACATAGTGGATCAGCGGGCACTACCACTTAACCCGGCCAACTACACTCAGGGACGGTACCTCCTTCACCTACCTATCCCTACAAATAGTGAATTATAAGTATAAACCTTATAGCGAGTGAGACATTGATCTAATTACACCTACTGGTGGCTACCTACTAATTTCACTTTTGCAAGTAAAACTGTTATTCTGTGACGTCTATTTATTTTCCTTCCAAAACTTGCACGTCATACTAAAGGGTTTAAAATTATTAATGACCACAATAATAGAAAACAATGGCGCCAATTACTCACGTATCACGCGCATTAATTATACTATCTCTTTTACTCCTCAAATCGAAGTATAAATGTGGGTGCAAAGCTGCTTGGCGGTAAAGTGTGATGGCACTGTCGTCGTCACTAGCGTAAATTTAAACGAATACAAACCTAAATTATGCTATCGAAGTTTCTAAACAAGCCTATATACAATTATGTATTGTATATTATATAAGTATATATTATAGTATATATTCTGCTTGTATAAAGGCATACCGTTACCTCGGATTGATAATACGTCTTGCAAATAATTTCACAAATATCAGGGCTCTGAGAGCGCTATATGATGCACTCGTAAGGAGCCACTTAGAGTGTAATGCCGTCATTTGGGCTACTCATGAAGTCAAATACAAATTTATGTTAGAGCGTTATCCAAAATAAATTTATTAGATTCATGTACCTGAAACTATTTTGAATATACCCGGGCTATCCCTTGTTAGAAGAGAAGTAGCTCTCGCAATGTACGTGTTGAAGGTGATGAGGGGTAAATACACAAGCCGAGAGTGCTGGAGATGGTGCGACTCAATGCGCCGGATGGGTGCGCGGGGCGCCGGCGGCGGCCGCCGTTGCTGGCGGTGCCGCGCGCGTGCACCGCACTTATGCAGCAGGCGCCGTTCGCGCGCGCGCACAGTGTGATCAACGCCATGTCGGAGCGAACTGATTTGTTTTCATGTTCGCTGAGTGAGCTCAGCAGGGCTGCCAGGTGCAAAAATGGTGTGATCGTACGACAACTAAAAAAAATCGTATGCCAAGGAAATTTAGAAATGAAAAGATCGTACAACTTATAAGTACAAAGTTTTTATTAAAAATAACAAATAATCGTTAAGTTTTAGAAAAGAAATGCAATAAAAGAAATAACAACAAAACAAAAAAAAAAATAAAACTTAAAACTACGCAATTAAAAAAACTATTTATTACAATTATACAAATTTTCTGTGGTCATATTGTTTAACATTTCTTTTGTTGGCTTAAACATCGTACAATTTTCGTTTCTTCTTATTAATTGTTTGGCTAATAATGTTCCCTTTAGTGAAGTGTTAAATTCGATAAACTGTTTCTAAGTTTTGTTTTTATTAAGTTTACTTCGCTGAATGCTTTTTTACAATCTGCACTAGAATGGGACAAACATAACAAATTTAGGCAAATTGAGCCAGTGTTTTATAATTCTCAAATTGTTTTTGATGATGCCCCAAAACTCGTCGGTATTCATAGATAAATCAATTTTATCTGAAATGTTGGGAAAACTGCGCCATTCGTCATCTATTGCCTGCATCATTTGAATGTCGTCGGGTTTTACGATTCTTGGAAAAAATATCTCTCTCTACAAAGAGTCTTCATTCAAGTAAAAGATCTACGTACGCGTTAGGTTGTTGGGGAATTCCCCGAAACTCATACTTGCCAGTTGAGCACGTTCAATTCATTATGAAATGTTGCCAGATTTGCCAGTTATATAAAAATCGTACATTTTCCGTACGATCTTGGTCTAGCGATAGTACATGAGTAAAAATGCCAAAAAATCGTAGGAGTACGATTAAAATCGTACATCTGGCAGCCCTGCTCAGTAGAGTGGCATATGTTATTGTATCGTTGGCTACACTGTCGAATTAGGGTGCGTATCCTGTATTATGTGTATTGACTGCATTGACTATGTATGTGATACATAGTCAATGCAGTCAATACATTGTGATTGTGATTATAAAATAAATACATAAAAAATTAACAAGTCCCGTACTAATCACATCGACCATTGTAGAGCCGTGGAAGTTCAGATGGTTAGCGCTCGCTGTAAATTTCATAAGCGAGTAAACCGGGATTCAATCCCTGCCGTCACCAATGAAATTGTTAAATAAAATTTTAGGTGCTGATTTTGTCCTTTGACAACATCGTGAAGAAACTAACATGTCAAGTTCGCCTACACACACTGGGGATAGCGCGGCGCACACTTCCTAAAAAAATCCGGAAAATTTTGGACTTTTTTAGGAAGTGTGTGAAAATCCACTCAAAAACGAGAGGAGGCCTGTGCCCAGCAGTAGGATGTATATAGCCTATATACGGAACTTTACTTTTTACGTCGATCATCGTTCGCTTCCTGAGCTAACCACTTTATTCGGCTGGAGATCTCCCGTTTTCGTTTCCGGTCACATACTTGTACGTTGGTACCAACCATAGAGACCATGACAAAAAGGGAGTGTAGCGGCGATGTCGTCGCGCCACAGGCTAAACACACCGAAGCCTAAATCGCGCTGTCAAAATTCCGAATCATAAACAGTATATAAAAGAACATCTCCGAACTATCACATGGAGTATCGGCTGCTCCCCGGGCAGAACACCTTGCCAGGGGGTAGATTTCCCCTTTACTTTCCACGGCCACAGTGGTGACCACCCGACGTGATCTGAACACGCAACCAACAACCTGAAAACTTCAAGCTTCATCATCATAATAAAAATACCCCACCCATTCGCTCCCCAAGCAGATATCGTCTGCAGTCTTCATATCTTGCAAGCCATCTAGCTTCACAAGGTTCATCGCAGCACTGGAATAATAATGATTCCTGTTCTTTCAAGCTACTCTCTGCGCTATAAAGTGTTCGGCACGACTCTGAGCCTTACTGCTCGCCTCTGCTTCACGGCACTCTCGCAGGTTACTTGCCTTCTTCTCGACTCACCGCAGACTACAAGGCAATGTCTTGGCACTTGCACATTCGTCGGCAACGAGGCTGCACTATCGACCTCCGGTCTGAGCAGGGGGTGATGTAGCGGCGATGTCGTCGCGCCGCAAGCGAAACACACCGAAGCCTAAATCGCGCTATCAAAATTCCGAATCATAAACAGTATATAAAGAACATCTCCGAACTACCCGAACTATCACACGGAGTGTTGGCCGCTCCCCGGGCAGAACACCTTGCCCGGCGGGAGATCTCCCCTTTTCCTTCCACGGCCACAGGAGCTTTTAGGTTCATTCGAAAGCAAGCGCAGCTTTTAAAAAAGAATCTGGCGTTACTTTATGAAAACATAGCATTCGCAGTTTATTATTTCTAGATGATGCATCGCTCAGAGTTCAGCTCTGATCTCACACGTGTCGTATCATCAACGCTTAAGTATGAGTTTCCGTTTAGTAGTGTATGGTTCATGGTGTGGGAAGAAGGGTAGGAACTCTTCAAAGTAATTTAATCACACCATTCTAGTAGCTAAATAATTTCAAGATAGTTTTTGTGGCTGTCACTTTTTAGGGTTCCGTAGTGAACTAGGAACACTTATAGTTTCGCCATGTCTGTCTGTCCGTCTGTCCGTCCTCGCTTAATCTCTGTGACCGTTAGCACTAGAAAGCTGAAATTTGGTACCAATATGTGTATCAATCACGCCGACAAAGTGGTAAAATAAAAATTGGAAAAAAATGTTTTATTAGGGTAGCCACCCTATATGTAAAGTGGGAAGTGATTTTTTTTTAATTTCAATCCTAACATGTGATATATTGTGTGGAAAGGTATTTAAAAATGAATAGGGGTTTACTAAAATCATTTTTTGATAATGTCAATAATTTCGGAAATAATCGCTCCAAAAGTAAAAAACAATGTGTCCCCCCTCCTCTAACTTTGGAACCATAAGTTTAGAAAATATGAAAAAAATCTGAAAAGTAGAACTTTATAAGAACTTTCTAGGAAAATCATTTTGAACTTGGATGGAAACAACAGTTTTTGTACAAACTCATAAGTGGGAACACTTATTGTGACGGACGGGAAACTACGGAACCCTACACTGAGCGTGGCCCGACACGCTCTTGGCCGGTTTTTTTATAGAATAAAGGTCTCAAGCGAGCTCACCATCCACTGATGGTAAGTGAATGCTCCTATATAGATCTACATATATCTTGGAATAAGAATCAAAATGCAAATGAGGGCCTCTGAGGACTAATGTGAAATAGATCGTTACCAGTAAAGGGTCTCCCATTTTCCACATTCACCATACGAAAGACAGCATTATTTTGTTATTTCACGCTGGTATTCTGTAAGAGCATGGTTTTACCCCAGTCGAGCTGACCTATTCCTGCTGCAGCTATAATATAACTGCTACATGACTCTACCATGTAAAATGTTACATCATAATTACGTATTTAAAACACGTATTAGTTCAGCTACGAGTACAATTTCATTTGTTATTTCACGAGCCGTTGTGTAATTATAAATTGTATAAACCGTATTCTATCATCTATCGCATTGTTTGTGGGTCTAAGCATTGTGAAGTTATAAAGTCACTACTCTTAAAGGTCAGGGCCGGTGGAAAATTACGCGTCAATTTAAGTCGTACGAAATTCAATTATGTATTTTTTTTAAAATTATATTATATAACAATTTTTTTAGAGAAGTAAGGCTGTGCTAATGATACACAAAATAGTATTCTGAATAAAATTTCATTATACTTTAACGGTTATTTGCTATGATATTTAATAACATGGTAATGTTAGCTGTGAGAAGCGTTAGTTATCTTAAACCCGGTAAAGAGCTACGGCCGAAGTGTTAGTCGTGCTATCTACGGTTACGTCGCATATTCTGGGCGGAAGGATGAAAGATGAGTTAAATTAATAACAATGTGAAGTTTATATTTCCCACTGCTGGGCACAGGCCTCTTCTAATTTCTGAGAGAGATAAATGGACAGCCACGCTGCCCCAATGCGTGTTGGTGGACTTCACCTATCTCCCAAAAAAATGTAAAATTTTTTAATAAGTGAGATTTATAAAAGCTGCTGGTACTCCGAATAAAAATAAAATAACTTCAAATAGACGAACGAACGAGGGCAACGCCGTCAAAGGTGCGATCTGGTGCTGCGATTGTCATTAGTCCACCTTCTAAGCATTACGATTAAGGGCGATTTCCTAAAATGGGGGAGGGTATGTCCTTTACGGACTAATAAAGAAGAAGCGGGGTGACGTCATTTCTAAAAGTATTTAAAAATAATTCCATAATGAAATTACTTTTTAAAATATTCAATTTTTTTTCTCTCAGTATTATGTAATATACTATATTCCAGTCATCATCATCATCATCATTACAGCCCTTTACAAGTCCACTGCTGAACATAGGCCTCCCCCAAGGTATGTTGTGGCATACACATAGCACGGTCCTGAGCCACCTGCATCCATCGACTTCCTGCATGTCTTACCAGGTCGTCACTCCATCTAGTGGGGGGTCGCTCTACACTTCGTCTACCGGTACGAGGCTGCCACTCGAGAACCTTTTTTCCCCAACGGTTGTCGGTTCTTCGAGCTATATGGCCGGACCATTGCCACTTCAGCTTACTAATCCGTTGGGCTATGTCGGTCACTCTGGTTCTACTGCGGATACCCTCATTTCTAAGTTTATCACGCAGAGAAACTCCGAGCATAGCTCTCTCCATAGCTCGCTGAGCGACTTTGAGCGTCCTCATACGGCCAGCAGTGAAGGACCACGTATCAGTTCCATATGTCATCACTGGCAACACGCAATATTCCAGTGTTAAATTATAATATAAAAAAACAATGTTTACTGGTATTTGAGACATTATAGATTTATTTCAGTAAAATTTATAATTTTTGATAAGGATAACTTGTTAAAGAATGAATTCTGTTCACACAAATTTATTGTAATTGTATGTAAAAATGTATTGTATTGCAATTATAATTTATTTGATTCCAGGAAAACTAGCTGAATTAAAAAAATATGTTCTAATTGTTTGTAAAGATTTGAAAATTAACTATGATTGTTTATTCATCACAAATAGGTATTTAGTTTTAATTTTGATTCAATCGATTAAATTAACGCTTTTTCTTCTCAGTGATTCCCAAGATGTTTTTTTATAAAAGGTATTTACTTATAAATATTGGTAACAAACGAGCACACAGTCTGTATCCGATGGTAAGTGGTTGCTGTGGCCCCTAGACGTCTAAATCCATCCTCGATTACGAATCAAAATGCAGATGCCTTGTCACCCGTGATGATTAAGATGGAATGTGTCGCTTCCAGTAAAATGGGTTTTTGGTTCTCTACACGCACCAAATGAAACACGGCAGCTATTTTACGCTGGGATTCTGTGAGAACGTGGTCCTTCCCCGGTTGAGTCGATCCATTCGTGCTACTATACCTACTACTAATATAGCTGCAGCATTGCTCTACCTCGTGCAGTACGTTTTGACGGCGACGAGATTTTTTATATAAAAATGGTTGAATGCAACGTTTTGGTAGGAACGATAAATCTGCAGTCAAAACGAAGAATCCGAACTTAAAGCCTAGTTTGTACACCGTATAATGTACTATCCGTACACCGTGTAATATCAGAAATTTTTAAATGAAAGAAAAACGAAAAATACATTTTTTTCCTAATATCAACCGCATAGGGCTGGCATTTGATATTAACTTAATTTCGATTCCAAGTTTTATTAATTAATTCAAATCATTATTGTTAAATTAGGAAAAGTCAATCTATGATTTAAGTTCTAATATGTGATAAAAATGTTTTTCTGTGTCATATATATATATATATATATATATATATATATATATATATATATATATTTTTATCTCCACTGTGACTTTACCATCACTGTTACCGTTGCAGTGATAGAATACTATAATACATACACAATAGAACGGGGGAGTGGGCGGAGCCCGTGTCGCCACTAACGTGTAACTAACATGTCAATTCACACCTATAAATGTCAACACATCTCTTTTGACGTCAAAATCGCAAATTTTAGTGTCAAACGTCACTGTATGCAAATTATTAGAAAAATGCTAAATTACACACCGTTTTTAAATAAATATGTATTAAAATTTAAAGGACCTATTTTTTATAATGATCTTGAACATTAATCAAAAGTCTAAAATGTGTAATTACTCAGTCTGTCAACACAGCAAATCGGGTTTTAAGTAGTGATAATACGACGTAATTGCTTGCATGTGTGCTCTCGGCGATGCCGATTCTCGTACAAAATGAGCTTGACGGCCATTCTTTTGTGTATTATAGTATTCTATGGTTGCAGCCTATCTAAAGTCTACTGCTGAACATAGATCGCCCCATAAATTGTCTCATAGGGGGAATATTTGCGATAGTTGTCTTTTTAAGGAAGACGCTCCTGCCCAATTCCTGGTTTGTTACCCACTGTCGCCTCTTACGACACCCACGGGATGATATGGAGTAGTGGATATTCGTACACCGCCACTACACGACCTTAAATGGTAATTTTAGTACTATTTCATATTTAGAGCTAAGCACATAATGTCATAGGGTCATCAACCCAGCCGTTATTTGTCTGAGCTCAAATAAGACATGTTTTATATTGTAAAGCCGAAGCCCTATAAAGACAAACGGCTTAAAATGCCTCGCAAAGAGCTACGCGACATTAAAGGCGGTTTCAGAACTTATCTGAAAGCTATAACTTTACTAAAATTTATTTACTTAGAATTAATTTATTCATAACCGCGACAGTATCTTCTTAAAGGCCAGGAGGGACATCTTGAAACAGTATATTCTCGAAAAAAAAAAATATGCGCATGAAATGCTAAATCGAATGTTTAATAATACGTAGTAATGTTTAACCATACGTGGTAGAGCCACGGTGCAGCTATATAGTAGTATAGTTGTAGCACAAATGGGTTGGCTCGACCGGGGAGGGACCACGCTCTCACAGAATACCAGCGTAAAATAGCAGCTTGATACTGATCCGTTTCGCAGGGTGAGTATAGAGATCCAGAGACCCTTTTTTACTGGAAACGAGGAATTCCATCTTAGTCCTCAAGGGTGAGAACGCTTTTGTGTTTCGACTCGTAATCGAGGATAAATGTAAATGTCTATGGGCCACAGCATCCACTTACAATCAGATGGACTGTGTGTTAGTATGTTACACATATTCTATAAAAAAAATCGAAAGAATTTTTAAATGACTTTGTATTCATCGAGTTAAGGAAATTATAAATAAATTCCCGGCAAAATTCTTTGACGTGCGACTTTTCGCTTTTTAAGCAATAATATCTAAATAGTGATAAAGCGAGACCTGTGCCTAGCATTGAAAGTTTTATAGGCTGTAACTTAAACCAGCTAGCACTTGTCATTTATCAGTTGCACTTGTCACTTCTCAAAATATAAAGCGGGGTTTATGGTTTAATTTGCCCTTTATAGACTTAACTTTTGGGCCATGAACATATATATATTAAATTACGGTCTCTCCGTAACGTCAAAATAATTGCCCTTTATAAAGCTCATAAGAGTTTTTGCACGCCATTATGACAATCATAAAGATTTGTAGAACTTTCGTTTGTCTATTTGTGATGAAAATTCACGAACAGATGGATAGAATTGTGAGGAATGTTCTAGTTTATATTTTATCCGAAAAGCTTGGAGTATTTTTTTTAAATAACATAGATACATAAAACGAATGGTCGTTGATGATTATTTTAAAAAAATCTTCATGACGCCACATTAATAAATTCTGCCTACTCGAAGAATTCTACGCGGCCGAGGAATTGATCCCTGTTAATATGGCGCCAGTTTTAAATTAATCTAGAGATAAATGTTTAATATACAAAGCAGAAAAGGAAGAATGGTATTTAGTTCAAACATGTTAAATTACATTATAATATATTACATACCGTCGCCGCCGCGGAGACCTCCGCCCCACCAGGTTCAGCCCCGTCTACGCAGAAGTGGCACTTGTCGGCTGGTTTCCAATCGGCCGGCTCCTCTGGTATCTCCAGTTTCGGTTGCGTAGCCGGCCGCTTGATGAGACTCTCTAATATCGTCTCCGGCCGATTCGGCTTCTCCTGGGCGACTTTGGTTTCCTCGGTCTTGATCTCCTTCGCTTCGTCTGGGGCGTTGATCTCCTCTATGGTCTTTATCTTGAGAGCGGGCGGGGGGTCGGTGACAGGCGTGGTATCCTCGTCGCTGGACTGTTCCCCGTCGCTCCTTTTTGGTATTAACGCGTCCTGGTATAGTTTCCATTTTCTTCGACCCATCAACTCCTCCGCCACCCGTTCTAGACCTGAAATAAGGTATTATAAAATAAATAAACTTATAATTTGTATATATATTTATAATTTGTATATATATTTATAATTTGTACATATCCAAGTTGCTTCACTACCGCATATCATCCCGTGGGTGACGTCAAAGTTGACAAAGGGAAACTGAATGTAAGAACTGTAAGTTGAACACCAATGTAATCTTAAATAATATACCTAACAACATGTTGTTTCTCTAGTTTTTTTAGAATATTCCCGATTTATTTAGGTAAAGACAAATTAATAGCAGAGGAGCGTATAATTGTTTTGAGTCTCTGGCCAAAAATAGCCAAGAGTTGGGTTGCAGTTATAATCATACATAAATTAAAATTCGTTTTAGATTTTATATCAAAGTAAACTATGTTTTTTTTACATTACTGTATTTATCGAGAAACATCCGCCTGCGATATATGCGTGGACAACGACTTACTTTTTTTTATTACCCTATAAAACATCAATGTTGCAATTAAATTGACTCCACTTCACTCAACTCCAATCTATTTTATAACGTAATAACAGGTTTTCGAAACTATAAAACCTCTAAACTTTCTCCAAATAAAAAGGTTGACTACCGGTGATTTGAATTATAGCCATGTTTTCGACCGCCAGCACATAATTATCGAATATTAATTATCGATATTTACTGCGGCACGATAAACTTTCTTGTGTATGGCCATTTCGAGTGTGCGTACAGGCCGGCATGTGTTTATGTGTGAGTTCTACTTGAATTGTAGTTATATACCTTTATTTATTTCCGTGTGCGTGTATTTTCTCTGTGTGCGCCGATAGTGCGGCCAAGGCTCGAATTACGATTTAAATATATTTTTCTCCCGATACCGAATATCGGGCGAATGATTTATTACATTTGTACCAAGAGGTCGTCGCTTTGAGATGTTTAGTCGGTGCAATGGAGTTAGAATGAATTTACCTTATATTTTAATGCAGTATAAAACAGAAGTCAGTTGAGGGTCTTATTATGCGAATTATCGTCACATTTAATTTATTTTATTAATGCTAGAAATAAAATAAAGCTTATTGGACTCTGCAAAATGTCCTCCACATTTTATGTGTTTAAACGCAATTATTTTAGATGGTTTATGTTGTAAATACTATAAAAAAGAAGGCAAAATTACCTTTGTTATATAACTACAAGTAGAATTATTGTTTAATCTTATAGTCTATTTATCAGCCTAACAATTCTGTTTTTAGGAGTACATGCAGATCTAAGTATGCAACAAAAATGAGGTTTACTGAACTAAAAATTCAATATCTGTTTTTTTCATTCATTACAGGCCTCTCTTAAGTCCATTGCTGAAAAGGCATCAATAATAAGCATAATTCATATAGATTATAAGCATAATTTATATTAAATATTTATTAGACAAAATATTAACTTAGTATTTAATTTGTATTTTAACAAAAGTGTAAATTTTTTTTATAGGATTGGGTGACAAACGAGCACACAGTCCACCTGATGGTAAGTGGTTGCTGTGGCCCATAGACAGTCGGTCTTTCTTTGCATCCTACCCTTGGGGGCAGGTTTGCTTCTCACCGGATGATCCCAACGTTGTTGCGGATTATGTTACTGATGTGGTACTTCAGGGTATGGAACTTTTTATTCCTTCCTCATTGGTGCCCATTGGAGGCAAATCTCAGCCATGGTTTGGTCGCTCCTGTAAAATAGCATCTTGCTATAAGCAGGAGTGCTACCAAGCCTGGGTTGATGCATCAGCGTCATGATAAAAATGTATGATGTAAACTGTAATGTAAATGATGTAAACACCAGCGCTCTAAAAAAGAAGTATAATTCCGCCTCTAGGTCCTTCAAAAGAGTCATTGCCAAGGCAAAGTCAGAGCACATAGGCCGAATTGGCGAGAAACTAGTTCGCCTTCCTTCTGGAACCCGTGCATTCTGGTGTCTCGCCAAGGCTGTCCAGGGGAATTTCTGTCAGCCATCTCTTCCATCTCTGCACAGGGAGGACGACTCACTGGCCCATACTGCAAAGGAGAAAGCCGATCTTCTAGGCTCTTTCTTTGCGTCTAACTCGACTCTCGATGACGGGGGGAGTACGCCGCCGACCATCCCGCGGTGTGAGTGCTCCATGCCGGAAGTGCAGTTCACACAGCGCTCGGTTCGCAAAGCACTCCTCTCCCTGGACATCCACAAGTCGAGTGGGCCTGACGGAATCCCCCCAATTGTGCTGAGGACGTGTGCTCCAGAGTTGGCACCGGTTTTAACGCGTCTTTTCCGGTACTCTTACTTCCTAGGCGTAGTCCCAAAATCATGGAAGACGGCTTTCGTCCACCCGATCCCTAAAAAAGGCAACCGCTCAGACCCGTCCAACTACCGGCCAATCGCCATCACCTCCTTGTTCTCCAAAACAATGGAGTCCATTGTAAACTGCCAGCTCATGAGGTACCTTGAGGATCACCAGCTGATTAGTGACCGCCAATACGGTTTTCGCCGTGGTCGGTCAGCTGGTGATCTTCTGATCTACCTCACTCACAGATGGGCGGAGGCAGTAGAGTTCAAGGGGGAGGCATTAGCCGTTAGTTTGGACATTGCGAAGGCCTTCGATCGGGTTTGGCACAAAGCGCTTCTTTCGAAGCTCCCTTCCTATGGGCTTCCCGAGAAATTGTGCGATTGGATCACCAGCTTTCTTGCAGATCGGAGCATCAAGGTCGTTGTAGACGGTGCAAGCTCCGATTGCAAGCCTATTAATGCTGGTGTTCCACAGGGCTGCGTGCTATCGCCAACGCTGTTTCTTCTGCATATCAATGATATGTTGCATACCCGTAACATTCATTGCTATGCGGATGACAGCACTGGTGATGCTCTTTACACCGGCCGAGCCAATATTTCTCGGGAAAACGTCTCCGAGTGCCGGGACAAACTTGTGTCTGAAGTCGAGTCTTTGCTGAACAGAGTCTCGGATTGGGGACGACTAAATCTGGTCCAGTTTAACCCCCAGAAGACACAAGTTTGCGCGTTAACCGCTAAAAGGAACCCCTTTGGCGTATCCCCTCAGTTTCAAGGCACTCCCCTTGTTGCCTCAGCCAGTATCGGAATCCTCGGCGTCGACATATCGAGTGACGTGCAGTTTCGTGGTCACTTGGAAGGGAAGGCCAAATTGGCCTCTAAAAAGCTTGGCGTGCTCAGCAGAGCGGGACAGTATTTCATGCCGGCACACCGCCTGCAACTTTACAAGGCGCAGGTTCGGCCGCACATGGAATACTGTTCCCATCTCTGGGCTGGGGCTCCCCAGTACCAGCTCCTTCCACTTGACCGCATCCAGCGCAGAGCGGCTCGAATCGTCGACGACCGAGTGCTTTCCGATCGGCTCGATTCACTGGCGCTGCGAAGAGATGTTGCATCTCTTTGTGTATTTTACCGCATCTATCACGGGGAGTGCTCTGAGGAATTGTTCGGATTAATCCCAGCCGCCAAATTTCGTGAACGCACTACACGGTAAACATCTCGATACCATCCACACCATCTGGATGCTTGGCGGTCCACCACTGTACGTTTCACAAGGAGTTTTCTTCCACGTACAACCTCTCCGTGGAATAGTTTACCACCGGCGATTTTTCCGGACCGATACGACCTGGGGACCTTCAAGAAAAGAGCTTACTCCTTTCTAAAGGGCCGGCAACGCACCCGCAATTCTCCTGGTGTTGCGGTTGATCATGGGCGGCGGTAGTCACTTAACATCAGGTGAGCCGCATGCTCGTTTGCCCCCTCTTCTATAAAAAAAAACATTTACATCTATCTTCGAGGTTCCCCGACATAACAGCCCCGGACAGAATAGCCCCGACAAAACAGCCCCGACAAAACAGCTCACCGACAAAACAGCCCCCGTCAAAACAGCCCCCGACAAAACAGCCCCCGACAAAACAGCCCCCGACAAAACAGACAAACAACAAACAGACAAAACATAAAAGTATAATAATAAATAAATAATTATAAAACTAAGTAAGTAATTTACGAAATATGATCGTTTTAGGTAGTATAATATTATTACTTTGCTAGTTGCATTGATAATCGTGCTTTTTATCTTCAGAGTATATTACATAATGAAAATATAATATAATAATAATAATTATTTCTGTGAATATATTGTGGAATTTTATATTCAGCTTTCAATTTAATTAACTTACCTATTATGAGTAGGTTCCAAGAAGGGGCGATTTACGTTTCGGCCGATTAGCAGATTTGAATAAATGTTACGTATAGTCCGTTCATCGCTTTAAGAAAGTAATTTGTAATGTGTTTACAATACCTATTCTACATCTTGCGGCGATAATCCTCTTATTGCTATTGAACGAGTATGGGTCATTTAGAAATACATGGGAAGTGTTAATAAATTACTTATTTTTAATTATTCTATAATTGCAGCACCAGGTAAGGGGATAATTCCCCGTAAAAGAAAAGTTAGTTTCTTAAACCGATGAACGGACTTTACCTATTATGAGTAGGTTCCAAGAAGGGGGGATAAAGTAATATATAAGAACATCGGGACACACAAAATAACTATAGTCTTGTAGAATTTTGTCTGGTGAAGATCATGGAACTTATTCAATCGCAGAAAGGCAAAGATTTACTGTTGAGCGATGGGTACCGGTATCGTAAGGCGAGAACTAATACCGATGGCAGTGTATCATGGAGATGCGCCGAGACACCTTGCCGAGGACGTGTCAAAGTGTCATTGGAAAATGTCGTGGTAAATGTGACTCGACACAGTCATGCTCCAGATCCAGCTAAAAATGAAGCAAAAAAATCTGTGTCTAATATGAAAAGGCGAGCAGCGGACACCCTTGAGAAACCAAGGCAGTTGATTCAAGGATCGACAAGAGGGATAAATTTGGAAGCATTAGTCCATTTGCCATCGTACAATGCATCTCAGAGAACTGTTGAGCGTATTCGGCAAAGGCGTGAAGTGTCGTGCCCAAACCCAGGCTCTGTTGCCGATATTAATATTCCTGTTGCACTACAAGTCACTTCAAGAAATCTAAATTTCTTGTTATGGGATTCTGGACAGAATGATTCCCATCGCATCTTCATGTTTGGTACTAAAGAAAATTTGGAAGTTTTAAAGGAGCACCGGCACTGGCACGTAGATGGAACCTTTAAAGTAGCCCCACAATTATTTTTACAAGTATTTACCATTCATGCATTGGTAGATAACCGTTCTATTCCGTTGATTTACGTGCTTCTACAGGATAAACGAGAGGAAACATATGTTCGAGTGTTTCAAAAATTGATGGAGTTGAAACCCACTTTAAATCTAATAAGCTGCTTATCCGACTTCGAGAAAGCGATCCAAAATGCAGTTTGCCAGGTATTTCATGGTGTCCAGGTGATGGGTTGTTTATTCCACTTAGGGCAGTGTTTATGGAGGAAAATCCAAAAGCTACATCTTGTAGAAGAATATCGCAATGACGAAAATGTGAGAATGCATTTGAAAATGTTACTAGCGTTATCTTTTGTCCAAGAGGGCGACGTAATCACTGCTTTTGAGGAGCTAACCGAAAGTTGTCCACGAGAAATTGATGCAGTCATCGATTAATGGGAAGATACTTATATAGGACGGCAAAGGAGAGCAGATCCAAAATTTCCAATTCATGTATGGAATGTTCATGATAGAGTGCACCAGGGCTTTCCGCGTACAAGCAACTCTGTAGAAGGATGGCATCATGCTTTCCAACACACCGTTGACTGTCACCATCCATGTATTATCAAATTAATAGACCATTTCGGGAAGGAACAAGACCGGGTAGAAATAGAGTTGGAACGTTTTCGAGCCGGCTTCAGAAATCGCGAAGCTTCCAAAAAGAAGTATGTGCAACTTAATCTTTGATTGGAAACTCTTATGGGAAATTATAACAACGACGACTTTTTACCGTATCTCCGTGGAATTTCCAACAATCTGACATTATAAATTGATATATTATTATATAAGTTCATTTATTTTTGTTTTATAATAATTATTAATAATTGTAACCTTTGTAATTAATAACCTTTGACGAATATATTTTGTAGAATTTTGTTTGTAAATATACATTAAAATGTAATTTTATACCTACATTTATTTTTGTTTTTATTTCATGTGTAGACGATGCAATAGTTTTGTTGAAAACAAAAAATACATAAAATAAACCAAAAAAGTCACGTAAAGTATTAACATTCGTTTTACACCACTTACAATTTTTTCAATAATTTCTTGCTAAAACTCACAATAGAAAAGTTTCCCATATATCGCCAACTGAAGTAGATACACGGTATAAGTATAGTTATAAATTCTATAGATATGTATGGTATTTATTTTGACTTGGGCTGTTTTGTCGGGGGCTGTTTTGACGGTGGCTGTTTTGTCGGTGGGCTATTTTGTCGGGGCTGTTTTGTCGGGGGCTGTTTTGTCGGGGCTGTTTTGACGGGTCACCTATCTTCGATTATGAATCAAAATACAGATGCGTTGTCAATCATGAGGACTAAGATGGAATGCCTCGGTTTGAGGAAAAAGGGTCTCCGGTTCTCTACACTCAATGTACGAAACACAGCAGCATTAAGCTGCTATTTGACGCTGGTATTCTGTGAGAGCGTGGTCCTTCCTCGGTCGAGCCGACCCATTCGTGCTACATCTATACTACTCATATAACTGCAGCGTGGCTCTACCACGTTTTAAAAAATAATATCAATATAAGAAATACGAAATTTTAATTATAAAAAGAGATTAAAAATAACAACTATGTCATTTACTATAAATATATAGTTAGGTGATAAATGTGGGTATATATTTTTAGTGTTAAAAATACACTAAAAATATATACCACATTTATCACATAAATAAACGGTGCCCTTTTTACATTAAAGCGCCCTGGTATCCATTAAAAATCCTATTAAGATGTTATACCGTTTAATAATCCTAAAGGCCGGATAGGTACAAAAAGAACAAAAACAAGAAAAGTTTGAGCGCCCCTGCCAAGCAGGTGCAAAACAGCTACAAAGAGAAGAACGTAAAGCATCAACCGTTAAGATTTTGTGCGGCAATCATAAAATCGCATATATTAGCAAACTGCGCGCGGTAAAACTCCGGCGTGTCTATAAACCGGAGATCGACAACATTTTACCGATTACATCGAATAAATTACCGTTATAATGTGAATAACGTATAGACCAGAAAATAAAGGGTTGTAATAGGAAGGTAAGACACTAGTAGATATAATACAAATAACAAAAATCCGGTAGTTCCCGTTAAGTGCGTTTTCAGAATATAGATGTATAGAAATATTTTTTTTCAGAAAACTCGACCATTAAAATTAAATAAATTAAAAATAAAATGAAATACATTTTTATTTGCAAATTGCATGTGCGAGCATCGGGAAATCGGGGTCTACGACAATCCTCTAAGTCCCTGGACAATGCAGAGGTAATAAAACCACATACAATTTGAAAATATTTTTTTAAAATTAAAATAAAAAAATAGTTCAGTTTAAAAAAAGTGATTACTATTTGTTTGAATACTGATTCTGATAACGCACTTAACGGGAACCACAGGGTTTTTGTTACATGTTGTATTTTTATAATAATAACAGTAGTTTCTCGTTATTCTAATATTTTATCTTTTATCTTTTACCTCCCATTACATGCATTAATTAGCATAATTGGAACTTTTTGTAACCTTTTCTATGCAATATAAGAGTTATCAAAAAGATTAAAGTTCCTTTAGTCATATTATGTTGCGTGCAAGGAAGCGTAAAGTTGAGGCGATAAAATAAAATCTTTACAATTATTAGCTTTTGAACTTTGAAAAATTTTTATTCACATAATACTAATACATATTTATTATACTATGTATTTGTATAGTAACAAGTACCCGGTTGACCGAGCTTTGCTCGGTTTTTTTAAGTTACATTTATATACAAATTACATGAATAATAGTTTTTGATCTTATTGACATAATAGAAAAAACTGAACTGGTTATTTGAATAAAAAAATCATGAGTGCAATTAGATTAATTAAAATTTTCGTATTTTTAAAAAATATTAAAAAAAGTGCTCGAAATAATAGGTTTTCTCACAAAAGAAGGGAACTTGAAAAAAAAAGGAAAAAAAGTCGTACTCAAGACGGGACGCGAACCACGGAACACCGATATCACGCACAACATCCCATCTGAGCTATTACGGTCGTTAGTAATTTGTAAAAATTTACCTTCTTATATTGTAGCAGTTTTTTTATTGCCTGAAAACACAGATAAAAGGAAATTTTCTAAAAATAAATCCTAGCTAGATCGGTTTACTGCTCCCGACACTCCCTGGACACTAAATTTTATGAAAATCGTTGGAGCCGTTTCCGAGATTCCGATTATATATATATATATATATATATATATATATATATATATATATATATATATATATATATATATATATATATATATATATATATACAAGAATTAAATGTTCGTTTAAAGGTATAGGATAGTCTATATTAAAATAAAAGTCAACGTATTGGAGGCGTAATAGCACTCACTACCCCATATCGGTGTTGTGAGGAGTGACAGAGAGAAACCTAAACAAAAATTAGGCAGCGACATTTTTCTGATAACAACCGAAAATGAAAAAAAAAAACTACGTTGCTGACCCGACTACACAAGCGTGGCAAGTACAGCAAACTTATTTTTTATAACATAAGAATGACACTCAAGCACACAATCCACCTGGTGGTAAGTGGTTGCTGTGACCCTTAAACATCTACATCTTTACTCGATAACGAATCAAAATGCAGATGCGTTGTCACCCGTGAGTACTAAGATAGAATGTCTCGTTTCCAGTAAAAAGGGTCTCCGGTCCTCTACTCACCATGTGAACATAGCAACGTTAGACTTACTTAGGCTGCTATTTAACCTGGTATTACGTGAGAGCGTGGTCCTACCCGTGTCGAGCCGACCTACTCGTGCTACAACTATACTACTAATATAGTTGCAGCATGGTTCCACCACGTAATAACTCTTCATATGAGCTAATCTATTGAGGGCAGGGGGCTTTGTTCAGCAGTGTACTTCCGTTAAATTCTGAATGATTAAATTTTCAACCGGTGAACCGGAAGAAATAAAAAATTTGTAAAACTATGCGATAAGAAACTAAAGGAATTTTATGTCTTCTACGTCGTCGGTCATTATCCTGTTACTGAGACTAAAAATAAGATAAGGACGGCTGATTTCACGTATTAAGCAATTACGTTTATGCTGAATAAGCAGTTGCATGCAACGCATACTTTTTTAATAATGCGGCAGGAATGAAAACCCGTTCCTACCCGACGTTCTAGGGACCTGTTGTTTCTAACTTGACATAAATTCAACCCCAGTAGATTGACTTACACGTTGCGCTAGAACATAAGTAATTTTTTTAACTTACGGCAATATTCTTATTATTATAATTGTAAATGAACTCTCTGTTTACATGATCAAAACGATTATCTGATTATTTAAATGTAAATTCATTTATTTACTTGGGGACGGTGAAGTTCCTTAAGGACCCGTATACGCGATTATACTGCTGCTGATAAGGGGGCTGGTATATGATATAATGATGGGGGGGGGGGGTAGGATATATGATAGATTAGTTTTTTTTATTATAGTAATAAACATTGTATATTTATCTGAATTATGCTTTTGTGTTATCATAAAACTCATTTGAAACTGACAGTTTCACAAATTTATTTGTCAAATTGTATGTATTCTATTCTGTTTTGATTGTTTCGTCGGTCGGGTGGTCGTAAACGACTAACAATAGTCAGCGGTCTGATACCAGGGTCGGGACAAAATATTTGTTATTGAGTTTTTCTGTCAAGAAATTCTCTGTATCAGCCCGGATTCAAAACGATGGCGGTGTTTTACTGCCGTGCCTCGGAAAGCACGTCAAACCGTTGGTCTGCATCCTGATCCCTCTCCAGTCGTGACGGATACGGGCCCAGCGGACTATAAGAGTGAAAGAATAGAGAGTGTATCTGTGTTTGCGCATACACTCGTGCCCTGCGCAGATAGTGTCCGTTGAGACGAGCAGACGTAACCGAAATTCGGTCTGGAAGACGTTATTACATTCCATTTCTTACAATTATTACAGTCAAGCTGCAGCTATATTCTGGTTGTAGCACGAATGGGTCGGCTCGACCAGGGTAGTACTACGCTCTTACAGAATATCAGACTAAAATAATATCTCAATGCTGCTGTGTTTCGAATGGTGAGTGTAAACTGCCGTAGGCGCATTTTACTGGAAGCAAGGCATTCCATCTCAGTCCTCAGGGGTGACACATCTGTATTTTTATTCTTAACCGAGGATAGACTAAAATGTGCTGATGTTGAAAATGCTGGTGATAAGTGAATGCTATGGGCCATAGCATTCACTTATCACCAGGTGAACTATGTGTTCGTTTATTCTGTGAAAAAAAATTGAATGTGATGATTATATTTATTTATAAGAGTAAAGTGTATTTTCTTTAGGTTTCTCAAGACAGTAAATACATTATATAATTAAATGTTTTACGTATGTACACGTATAATGGAATTGGTGCATTGAGCTTTGACTTTGTAAAAAAAAAACATTTTTCAATTGTTTTTCATATTATATTGTACCTATAATATACTATCCCTGATAAATCATGCTCAAAAAGTACTAAAAAATTTGCCATTATCATCACTACATTGTCCACATTTGTCGCTGTTTTTGTTGTTAAACTTTAACAAACCATTTATGTTATCTGTAATGTTGAAAAACTGCATTTTCATTTAGACTCAATAATTTTCAAATATGTTAGAATTTGAAGCGCCACGGAGTGCTCGTTAGGCCAAGTGGGCAACTGAAGCGAGACCCTCGTTTGTTAATATTGTAATTAACGTGATGGCGTTGAACTCCCATGGTATGGTGTAATAAAAAAATAATTACATGTCAGATCCGCTTCCAAGAAAATCGGACAGTGTGTGTGAGGTTGCAAACTTTTGGAATCATACTGCGGACTTACAGTAGCAAAGTATACCACTTCATTTTGTCATATTTTATTTTATCTTATTTCGTTATTTTTGGAGTTGAGAAAAGTATAGAAAATAAATAAAAAATGTTTTTAATTATTAACATAAAAAGAGATAAGTGCTAGTCAGCCGTTACTTTAATAGAGTTCCCGTACATATGAGCTATGATTAAAGACAAACTAAACTTTTTTCCATTAAAAGCATTGAAGTGCAAGCTATACTGGTACTTGCAATAAGTGACACGTGGGATCAACCACACACTGAAATTGTTTCGTTAATTACAGTAAATCACTAGATGAATTATAGATATTCCCTATCTAAAAGTCTTTTTTTGGATTTATTTGAAATGTCCGGTCGACGTTATCATCATCTAAAGACAGCAATTTTGAAGCATTTTACTTGAAAAATGTTTCTGTTTGAAAAAATCTGACATTTTCCTTAAATTTACGCATGATTATTCACATTTAACTTTTTTCGGAGTTTTCATAGCGAAACTTTAGGGGGTTTACTGTAGAAGTAGGATACACTAGACAAAACTTTCTGTTTGGGAAGATATTAAAAATACTATACATATTAAAAACACAAAATATTGACTGACACATATTTGGAGTGGTGCTGCAGAGAGTTTTTTATATATTTTTATAATTACAGAATATAAATATTAAGTCTTTATTTATTACGAATTCCTTAAATTGAAACTTCGAAGTTTCAACGTGATAGCTTTATCTCGCAAATAATAATACCTCTCACCATTCTACCATGTAATGGTGACGTTACCAGAATATACCATTTCCCTCCATCATACTGAGGGTATTATCGCAAAGCGTACGCGGGCAGCATGGTTTTTCTAAATATAAAAGACCGTGGTTGCCAACTCCTAAGCGTGACATCTATGGCATTAAGATACTTTTCTTATTTTATACGTGGTAGAGTCACGCTGCAGCTATATTATGGTTGTAGCACAAGAGTGTCGCCTCGACCGGGGAAGGACCACGCTCTTACAGAAAACCGGCGTAAAATAGCAGCTTAATGCTGCTGTGTTTCGTATGGTGGTTGTAGAGATCCAGAGACCCCTGTTACTGGAAACGAGGCATTCTATCTTATTCCTCAAGAGTGACAACGCATCAGTAAATACTTTGATTCGTAATCAAGGACAAATTTAGATGTCTATGGGCTAATGCATCCACTTACCACGACCGTCGCTTATTCTATTTAAAAAAAAACATTTCGGTGAGTGCGCGCAGAAATTGAACGCTTTCATTTCTCCTTTTCCTTTCCACCATCGGACGAATAAGCGCTCATCAGATCTTCACCCCCTTATTTTCGATATTCCACGCATTAGAACTAAATAGGACAGTAAACTTTTTAATGCGTGCAGCAAAGGTGTGGAATAATTTGCCGGCGCCTATCTTTACGCCCGAATGCAATCTGGGCGTCTTTGAGGCAAGAGTGAGTAGTCTTTTTGTTGCACTAAGACAGCGATTTATCATCTCAGGCTGCTTCACCACTTACCACCAGGTGGGTGGTGGTGGTGGTGGTGGAGTAGGCCTATGTGCGGCAGTGGATTGACTGCGATGAATGAAGCAATTTTATAACTATATCAATTGTGAATCAATTATCTATGCGTAGGTGTCTAGTAGTCTCGGAGAACAATTCTGAAACACAACGACGCGACACCGCAAATATTTGATAAGTGCTCTATTAATTTTGTCCCGGAAACCCAAAAACGTATAATTTTGATTCTAGATTTAGTATAACTCATAACACATATTTTATGGAATGTTAAGATTTTGTAGTTTCGTAATTAGAATTTACAATTTTTTGTATAGAATTAGGATGACAAGCGAGAATGTAGCCTACCTTATGGTAAGTGGATGCTGTGACCCTCTTCAGGTAAGCGACCTACATTTTAACGGAGTTCTAGTTTTCGAAAATACTCCAAAACTATATTAATACTTCATATTCAACGGTTGCTTTATAAAATGCCTGGCGTTTTACTCTCTGAAACGTAGGTTTTAGTAACTAAACAATGTGCGCGAAATAGAAAGGTTAACAAAAAAATTTAAAACTACGCACGCCGTAGCATTGTTAAGTTGCAAATTAAAAAAGTTTCAAAAGAAAGAAGTAATCAACATTTTCAGCGGTGGTTCATACGCGACTAAAACTAACTCGTACGTATTTTGCGAGGAAAAATTTTCAGAAGTGAACAGTTTTTTATTTTTGAACACAATATTACGTTCAAAAATAAAAAATGCAAAATTTACTAAATCTAGGTACATATTTACAAATTATTTAGTTTTGAAATTTAGATTTAGTTCCATGTTCACGTTTATTTGGCTTCATACTTAATTTAATTTGTAGTATCTAGCTTTTATCTAATATTTATTATCTATTAGGTTCTTTTATAGTTTTAATATAGTCTATTCTCTTTTACCTGTTAAATTGCTGTTATTTATGGGTAAAATATAAATCAAAATATTTGTCTTTACTATTATTTTTTTTTTTTTTTTTTTTTTATAGAATAGGGTGACAAAACGAGCACACAGTCCACCTGATGGTAAGTGGTTGCTGCGGCCCATAGACATCTACATCTATCTTCCATTACGAATCAAAATGCAGATGCGTTGTCACCCGTGAGGACTGAGATGGAATGCCTCATTTCCAGTAAAAAGGGTCTCCGGTTCTCTACACTGACCATACGAAATACAGCAGCATTAAGCTACTATTTCACGCTGGTATTCTGTGAGAGCGTGGTCCTTCCCCGGTCGAGCCGACCCATTCGTGCTACAACTATACTACTAATATAATTGCAGCATGGCTCTACCACGTAAGTATTAACACATTTTTTTCATTTTATATCCAGTTTGTTGACGCCCTTGCTAAAGAAGATCCATGACAGAATCCATGAACTCCTTTAAAGCCATATGAGACGCATTGTCACCATGTCTGAACTCATATTCAAAAACAATATGAATTTTAATATTGCAGAAGAAAACAAAACCTGAACAAACAAGTGAATAACTGATTTTGAAAAAAGAATACATAACATGCATTAAAATATTATTTTTTTTGAATTTAGAATTTATTACAAGTCGTAAAATACTTGTTATCGTCAACGTGACCAATTCAGCAAAACCGCCATTTCATAGGTTAAGTCCTAACACTTGGGTATTAACGCAAATGTAGGCAATGGAACTAAGGCAGTCAACTCAGCGCTATATTAAATTGTATTGTATTGTAATTACATTAATACATAAAATTTATGTGTAATATTACATAAAAGTGTAAGTAAAAACTAAACGTCCTGATATTACCTATATATAGATTGATATTCTATTGATTTTTTTTTATAAATAGATATTATCTATATGTTAAAACAATTATAGACGTTAAAATACTGTGATTTTGTTTTCTCTTCATCATGAACATCATTTTCACTTAAACATTCATTAGCACACTACCGAATATTGGCCTCTTTCCCCCAAGGAAAGCCAAACTGGACTGCCGAACTGTGTTGAACTACGTGCACCCATCGACTTCCTGCATCCTTTAGCAAGTTGTTACTCCATTAATTCTTAGAAGGTAATAATGATATTATTATAAAATTTCAACAAAAAGATTATTTTAACGAAATGTGAAGAACCAATGGACGAACAAAGGATGGAGCCGGCGTGTCCTGACTACTGATTGGCTAAAACTACGATTAGACTGGTCTATTTGAAGGTCGACGTGAGTCAACTTGCATTTGTGTGTGCCTGTTCGTGTTTTGGTCTAATTGTTGAGCGGAAGCGATTTTTTTGCTGTGTCCTTTATCAACGGTGATGTGTTTTTCCAAGTTTAGCGATATTGGGCTAAGTGGGTTATAGTATTACGTTTTAATATTGTTTTTTTAAAGTGACAAAAGAACTGGCAGTCCATATTATGGTCAGTGGCTGCAATTCATTTGAGTATATGGTATGGTACTCCACACCATCTGGATGCTTGGTGGTCCACCACTGTGCGTTTTACTAGGATTTTTCTTCCTCGTACAACCACTTTGTGGTATAATTTACCACCAGCGATTTTTCCAGAGCGACACGACTTTGAGACCGTCAAGAAAAGAGCTAACTTCTTAAGGCCGGCAACGCACTTGCAATTCCCCCGGTGTTGCAGTTGTTAATAGGCGGCGGTAGACATTTACCATCGGATAAGCCGCATTCTATTTTGCCCACCCTCCTATTAAAAACCAGATATAGATACAGAGGCGTTGTCATCTCCGGGGAATAATACAGAATGCCTCGTGGCGTGTAACATGGGTAAGGCCTACCAACTTTATTTTTCTCGCTGATCTAAGATATTTAGTAATCACATGTGTACTTTTTAAAATTGAATAATATTTAATTAAAGTCAACAATCACTGTTTTATTTTACCGCTATCTCGCACGCTGGATGCTTGTCACATGTTCGTATATTTTAATGATTCAACACGGAAACGAGCGATGTCCTTGTTTGGCACATTGCGAATATGCGCATAGAATTGCCGACATTATTCGTCGTTAATTATCATTATTAAACAATATCCTTCTCGGGACTGGGTCTAGTAGGTAAATGTTTTTTCTAAATTTATAGCGAGACGTCATTCTTTGCGCGCTTGGAAAATTAAAGACATCTACACTTGGCGCATTATGTAATAGTTATTTACCTTTTCTCGATGTTTTTTTGTTATTTAATGATGATATTATGGTATATCAAGAATTTAATAACAGTTTCACATAGAAATATGATGGTTTGAATATAAATAACGGTAATAATTTTGAAAAATCCGAATTGGCTCTTCGAATCTGCTGTCGTCAAATAGTAGTGCTGGCACTTGCTTTGTTTCGGTCTAAATGGTATAAATATCCAGCATAATTACAGTCTAGGATGAATTCATCTCATCTCCCAGATGTAACGCATCTGTAGCCTATACTTGAATTTGGATGCAGGTGGTCCATCATCAGCAATAGCCACTTACTGCCAGGTAGATTATAAGTCTCGTCTATCAATTCAGTTTTATTTAAAAAAGGCTAATATCCAACACACGTAAATTGACCGCTAAACTGAATAATATGTCGCTCTATCTCATCCCGTCATAAATTGAAAACGGACAGGAAATAGTTTGGCCTCTGAACATAATTAAGAAAAATCTAAACATTCTTTTACTTTGTATGCATTGGTGTAAAAATTAAGAACATTTTATAAAGAAAAAATCATCATTTATTAAAAAAATCTGTTGCTCAAAGTCGTCTTTTACTCTTATTATAATTATTTTTTTTTACTCTATGAGTAGTACTAAAATGACATTTAAACAATTCCATTAAAAATTTCATCTTCTATTTTGTTATCCTTAGGGGTGGAATTTTATCGACATATTTACACGATGTCCACCCCTGAAATATAAATTTAATAAAAAAAATCATCAAAATCGGTTCACAAATGACAAATGCAATGCCATAACGTATACATACAGAAAAAACATACAATCGAATAATTCTTTTTTTTGAAGTCGGGAGAAGAGCCATTGAACCAGTAAACAACGTTTATACACAAAACAGAATTATAATCAAAAGTCTAGAGCATAGGCACGTATACTATACAGTATATAATATACAATATAAACATATACCTAATTGTCAATAGTTAATCGTTTTCTCTTTCTATATTGGACATGGTTCTCTTCCGTTTAAGAAAGAATATCCCGTAATCGATACGCTTGGTAACGAGATTTCGGATGGTAACACTACATGTCTTATACATTTCCATAGTCGCGTTTGACAACAACCACAGGGCGAATAAGGCATGGGTGCTGTGTTAAAATTTTAAAGTACGCTACCAATTGAGTTTAATCTCCGCCTCCAACACAGAAATCGTAATTTCCAGTGCTGCTGTATTGCATGTTCGATGACGGAGGAATATATTGTGAGAAAATGAGTTAAAGTTCTATATCTTACTGCAGCTGTACACAGGTCTCTTCTCATATAAGAAGCTAAAAAGTAGCCGCTGCGCTATGGCAATGCGTGCGAACTTCACATGTGTTTGAAATATGTTTTAATTTTCTAATCAAATCTAAAAAAAATTCAATTTCCTAAATATGCAGTTGCAGTTTACTTTCAGTTTACATTAAATCAGAGTGAAAATTAGAGTAAATTGCGACGGGGATGAAACCCGGGTTGCTAGCGTACTGTGAAACTTTCGGCAACCGCTTACCCTCTAGAACTAACACATTTCCGTATCCTGACACGGAAATGGGTCAACATCGTTATCAACACAGCCTGTCAAAAGTCTGTCCAAATAGTGCAGATATTTGCTACAGTAGCCCGCTTTGAAGGTGGGTTGGCAATCGCAGATTTTTTAATAGGTAGTATTGCGTTGTTATTAAGATGCTGCTGCTCATCTCCCGTTTCCATTTTTCTCTGTGACTACGTACGACACCCACGGGATGATATGGGAAACTTTGGGAGTCGGAAATGGATACATTTCAGAAATTAAAAATAATAGTTATAACTATTTGAAATAGTTTTAATAGTTTATATTTGAAGGTCACATACGTCCTCCGACTCGTACTGAACAGCACGATAGACTTCCCCCTGTTCTGTAAAAGTGCAAGCTCTCGGAAAGAAAAAACTTGGCTTGGCTGAAACTTTTCTCTTTTTGCTATTTACGAAGCAAGTTCTCAATAATATTTATTAAGCGTTACCTTGAGATGCGAATAAATCATAGCACGATTCAAAAGAACGGATATTTTGTGTTCAAACCGAGTTCCTTGATTGATATTAACTGAACAATAACTGGGTCAAATGTTTGTGGACACGTAATATTTAACAAATGGAGCAAAATGTTTCATCATCGGACCAGTGATGGGTGGGATTGGACTTGTTCAGCCAATTTGCGATAAATTTTAGAATTATAGCAATGTTAATGTAGCGTGACACACGGACTACATATCTAATGGCTTAGAACTTTTTATGTATGTATTTATTTATTATTAATTTTATTTTACTAGTCATATAAACAGTTACAATAGATGGAAACGAAAGCTATATGCATCCTATACCAGTAAACCTTTGGGATTAACTGAAATCTTAAAAGCGGTTCATCATACGAGTCACAAAACTTGTGAAACATGTGTATGTATATTTGTGAATGATGTCGGTATATTTTCGGTGTGTATAAACAGAAAATATACATAAAAATGTACACGATATCTTCTTTTTCCTTCTTTATTAGCCTTTTATATCTACTGCGGAAAAAGGGTATTTTCAAAAATGTACCAACGGGCAATCGCATAACTTAGAAGACACTCTCACACGTTTATTATAACAAGCCAGTGCTTGATTACCATCTCTCTCATCCCATCTAGTAAGTGATGATGTAGCCGAAGATGTTAAAGCGCACTGACTTTCCTTAACAAAAGCCCATTCATTAATTGTAACCGGATGGAAAGACGGATGCTGGAAAATTAATTATTTCAACATGAACACCCTACCTACCCTGATAATTTTGCTCCTTATAACCCTGTGGGATTTATGTTTGGATTTATTTAATACAAAGCGTCATTTCGAAATCCCCAAAGTCAATTTTGCTAGTCGGCGGAGTGCACTGCTTGATTTTAGATAAGATAGATTACATAGATAGATAAGATTTTTGGATAAGAAGGTTTTAAACACCTCGCATCATCCAAGTTTGCTGTCCTGAATAAAATAATGAAATAAATTAAACCATCCATGATGCACAATTTTACTTAATTTTGAAACTTCAGTAAGACAGTAATTAGGTACAATCACCACGAATGCAGTTTTCGTATATAAAAAATTATTTCTCGGCTAAAACATATTCCCTTTTTACATATAAAGGCCTGCTGGGGACAGAGGTGTGGCCAAACAGGATTCCAGTCACCTGATACGGCTGTTAAATCTCAGGAGACAATGAGTGGCCGGATGTGAGACATCTACGGCCTCTGTGCGATGTCGGTCATTCAGAATTGGAAAAATGAGGACTTTTAATACAACGGACTGTAAATAGACATTTTCTGTACGACGTTTTGTAATTTACGCAATGGAGATGGATTTTGAGGTTTTTCATACGTGGAGTCCGTCGCCGGACATCGAGCTCAAGGTGCTGCTAATACGCTGACTACGAAAATTAACAATCATTTTTTTTTAAATAACAACGTTACCCATACACTAGGATTCTCTCCTGTATTATGGAGGCATTATATATATATATATATATATATATATATATGTATATATAAATTAAATAAATAGCCATACGAATATATAGACAATGAAATTTAGGTCAAGCACTAAGTTCTTGATATGCCCATTTATATAATATGTGTAGGTATACACTCATATATATACTGATATATACATTGTCCATGAAAAAGAATAAAATATGACTTAATAAAAGGGAATGCCTTTTTAAGTAAATTAACTATACAACAAGTTGTTAGTAACGAATCTCTTTACGATAGAAATGGTATAATTTTCATACGAAAACCAATTTAGATGTATTTATTAATTAAGGTGAAATTGCGAAGCGAACAAATTTTACGTTTGAATTGAACTAAAGCCAGCTACTCTATTATTAAGGCTACTTACTGAGTTGCAAATAGTCGATTAAAGGAAACGTCAGCCCAAAATAGCTCAGTAGTGTTCTCAAGTAATAATTTATCATCAGTGGTACCTAGAGCTGCAGCTGTATTAGTAGTACCCATAGTTGTAGCACGAATGGCTCAGCTCGACCGGGGAAGAACCACGCTCTCACAGAATACCAGCGTAAAATAGTAGCTTAACGCTGCTGTGTTTCGAATGGTGAGTGTAGAGAAACGGGAACCGTTTTTACTGGAAACGAGGCATTCCACCTTAGTCCTTAGGGTTACCCCCTAATCGAGGACGGATGTAGATGTTTGTGGGCCACAGCAATCACTTACCATCAGCTGGACTGTGTGCTCGTATGTCTCTCAATCTTATAAAAAAGAAATTGAGTCATACGTGAGTTTGTTACGGCTGTAGCACGAGCTGCTCAGCTGGACCAGGGAAAAACCACGCAAAGAATACTAACACGAAAGAGCAGGTTAATGATGAGTGTTTCGTATGATAAGTGTGAAGAACCGAAAACTCATTTTTATGGTAAGGAGAAGTTCCATCTTAGTTCTCAAAGATATAACGCAACAACGTAGATTATCTTCAGCATCAAGTTACTTGTTCGTCACTCTTCTTTCTATTAAAAATAAGTCTTAAAGATTGGCGGAAATGAACACGTTTTTAAATTGTTTATGACGTGCAACATGTTTTCAGATTTCATGCTCCTGGAATTGCAATCTTACAGAAAGACTCGAGAAATCCTTCCAAATAGAATCCTAAGCCCAATACGTATAAGAGGATATATCACTATTCACGAGCTTCTTTTAAAATGGAAGTGATAAACGAACTTACAGTCCACCACCTGATGATAAGCGGTTACTGAACCCCATATACAACTAAAAAAACGCGTCCAGTAGATAAGGCTACAGATGAACTCTAGAATAAAATAATAATGTCCTCAAGATTGAATTTCGGCCACGACGGCCAGCCTCAACGGAGACTAGTCATCGGCGCAGGACAGGATTTTAGTGCCCAAGTGTATGCGCAAACACAGGTGTACTCTCTATTCCCTCACTCTTATAATCCAATGGGACGGTAAACCAACACGACCGGAAAGAGATCAGCCGCAGGACCAACGGCTTTACCTGATTTCCGAGGCACGTGGGTGAGACACCACCAAATTCCTGACTCTCGGCAGCTACTGAGAACTCTTTGACGGAGATACTCAATTAATGATTTTTTGGCCCGAACCAGGCATTCAGAATCTCATAATCAGCAGTCACACTACTACAACCACTAGACCAACGAGGCTGTCGAATACTAATAAAATAATAAAAATAGTAAGTCATAGTCTGTCAGCACCCTTATACAAAGGAATGATAAAACATTTAAAACAACAATTTACCTAAAGGTATGAAACAATAAAGTGTTTATCAGCATTTGCGCCACGCAATGGCCCATGCAACTTGCAAACCTTGGCCATGGAAGAGGATATTTAAATGGATATTTAATTATTATTAAATAATTATGTTTTCTTATTGCGTATTTTTTAATTATATCACAAATATAACAAAACATACTCTTAATCCTTTATTAAGAATTAAGCATTAAGCACATGTTAATAAAAATAATTGAGTACGTCGTAGAGTATGATTAATTTGTTCATTATTGACGGATTATATTAATTCCCTGCACAACACTGTTCAATTAAAAGTTTTTTCATAAATCGTTATCGAATACCGTAAAGGTAAACAAGAAAAAACTTAATTAAACCCTACGTATAAACGGCTATGCGCCCCTGGAATTCGATGGCTCACATTTGAATAAGGAATTAGAATAAGATAGCAAAAAAATATCAGCATTAGAAAGAGCGGTGAGATCGGCGGCGCAAAAGAGACATACGATAATACCAGCTCTTGATTGGCTGACCGCTTTTTATGCCTTAGTTCCCCTAATCTTTGTTCCATACAACATCTGCTAGGTTAATGTGCATTCAAAATAGTATTTTAAATTTATGGCGATACGATCTAATTTGCAGTTGGCGTTCATTGACTTCTATAATTTTTCTCCACTGTCTGTAGGTCGTTGCACGCAACATGTTATTTTCAATTTTTAATACATCTCCCATCGAAGCGTATTTGTAAGGTTATCGTTTTATTGGAAAAAGGGCTTAAATTATAATTAGTTTTTTTTTCCATTTGGCTATTGGTCGGCAGATGGACGTACAAATTATAAGCAAGAGTTTTTTTTTCAAACGATGGCTATGGTATGTGGGATGTGGGTATATACAGTTGAAATTTGTAAATATCGATTTAAATTATAGTAGGGTATAGCAAAATAGCTAAGTACCCTATAATTAAGGTATTTAACTATTTTGCTAAGGAAAATTGTCTATCGTCATATTATTTTCTTTTTTTTATAGAATTCTTCAGTATTATTGAATGATTACTGAAGTTCACCTGATGGTTAGTGACCACTGCAGTCCACGGGCCCTTCAGCCAACTGCAGACAAAGAAGGTTGCAGATGCGTTGTCATCTCATCTGAGAACTGAGATGAACACAGCCTGTAAGTATACAGCAGTGAAAAACTGTAAAATCCTGAGTATTATATTCATCCATCCATCCATTCATCACAGGCTATAAAAATCCACTGTTGAAAATATCTCCCCCCCGTAAATTGCCTCATGGGAGAATTTGCCATATCTGCCACGCTTGGTAAGAGGGTGGGCAGCCACAATTTTATATAATTTTAAGTTGTTATCGAGATGCTACTGTCCATCTGTTTTATTTATATTAATTATTAGTTTTTTTATCAACGTTAAAAAACAAACCGAAGAATAAATCAGTTGTTGTGTTATAACCAAGTAAGGTAGCTGTTGAAATAAGTCTTAAGAAAAGATTCAATATTTTTTAAAAGTGGGTTCAAAGCTTCGAAACCAGGACATATACATGCAAGTACACTGACCGCTACGATACGCGCTCTATCATATTCCAAGTGCTGGCGTTGTCAACTTGTCACCAGAATTCTAAAGAGTTTTACTTTATAATCTACGACACAGATGACCAAAATATTCTATGGCCTTGATGATTGATTTGTTTGTAGTATTAACTTAAGTAAGAAAACATGAATTAATTACACGAACTTTTAATTAAATATTGTTCCAAGCGTTCAACAATTTGTATTTAATTATATTTTTATGCAAGTAAGGGTTAGAAAGCATTGTGGTAGCTCAGGGGCTGAACGCACACAAATTATTTACTACTATTTTAAATGCAGATTTAACATCGTGAGAAAACCCGCATGTCTACGAAGTTAAAATAAAACACTTCAAAGACATTTACAGTCGACCAACACGCATTGGATCTGCGCGATGGACATTTCCTTGCCTTAAAACCTTCTCCAATACCAATTGAGGTCTGTGTCCAGACATTGGACGAACTTATTGTCCGTAACTTTAAATTTAAGGGATGGTATTTAGTGGTGCGTGATGTGTTCTTATAGTTATACTTTAATTTAGCATTATGAATGACAATGAAAGGAAGTTATCAAACCTGCTGTATAAAATGAAATGCTTTGTCAACAGTATAAAGGTTCTCTGATCCTCGTCACTCACTACGCACACCAGCTTTATATGGCGCTATTACACTCACTCAGAATATAGGTGACAAGCGAACGCACTGTCCACATGAAGTGGATACTGTTGCCTTAAAACATCTATAGATGTAATAATCGCGGATAAATATCCTCGATCAAGAATCAAAATGGAGATGCGTTGTCACACCTGAGGACTAAGATGGAATGCCCCGATTCTATTAAAAAAAGATCTCCGATTCTCTGCATTCACAATACGAAACACAACAACATTAAGCTGTCGTTTCACGTCGGTATTCTGTGATAAGAAATATGTTAATAAAAAACAATCCTAAATAGTGTTACGCTCTGTTGTCGACGATTTTGCAGCGTACGCTCTGAGCCCTTAGCCCGATAAAGCTGTAACAACCTCTCATCAGCGCAAGTATTACCAAAATACCATGAGACCGTGAGTATTTCCCTGTTTGATTGCAACATACAAAAACTCAACTACAAAGTTTTTTAACCTGGATCATTTTTTTTATTATACAAATAACAAAAGCACGCAGCATTGGAGTGAATTGCATCTTTTCTATAATGTATACGAATAACTTATTCCGTTAAAGACTTTTTTTATAGAATAAGGGTGACAAACGAGCACACAGTCCACCTGAGGATAAGTGGATGCTGTGGTCCATAGACATCTACATTTATCCTCGATTAAGAATCAAATCGCGGATGCATTGTAACACATGAGCACTAAGATGGAATGCCTCATTTTGAGTAAAAAAGGATCTCCAGATCTCTACACTCACCATACGAAATACAGCAGCATTAGGGCTGATCCTCATTATGATGCCGTTCACAGTTCGTTCTCAGTCCGATATCGGTCTGATAAAATATTATCAAGTAAAAAATATGAATGTGCATTCATACTATCCGTAACAGTTAAGTTTCGCTCGAATCCCATTCCGATAATACTATGTTTCGTACATAATAAATCACACAGAGATCGGATCGAGAACGAACTGTAAATGGCAAATGAGGATCGGCCCTTAAGCTGCTATTTTCTTTGACTCCAAGTTAACTTAAAGTAGTTGGTTTGTGAGTGATTCAAGATAGTAGTGGAATGGCGGACTGGAACCCACGACTTATTTTCCTTATTTTATAGAAGAGGAGACAAACCACAATATGAGTCACTTGGTTGTAAGTTATCACCGCCACCTATTAACATCTGCAATACCAGAACAATTGCTAGTATTTCCGGACTTTAAGAAAGGAGCGGGCTCTTTTCTTGAAGATCCCTAAGTCAGAGTGAGGAAAAACTACTGGCGACAGTAAAATGTCGTGTGTTGGTGCGTGTCAGAAAATTCCTGCTGAATCGCGGTGTAGTGGACTGCCAAACATCGATTTGATACAGATGGAATTTACAGTTCTAGTACAATGAACAATGGTTAAATTTAACAACTGGAATTTAGTCTTTCTTTCTAGGATACTTATATCTATATTCAATCTGATTATTTGAGACGATTAGTTATGTAACATTGTGATTATACTTAATTTATACTTGAAATACACATTGAATAAAACATATTTCCGGATTTTATGTGTTTAATTTCACTTATTTGACTTATTTTTAACTATCAACGTTATGCCGACGGAACAAAAATTAATAATTATTTAAAAGCTCAATGAAGTCCGATCAGGAATTAAAAATAAGTAAAATAAATAAAACTAACCGCAACAAAATTCGGGAAACAAGTTTTATTTAAAATTAATTTAATTTTGGTTTCATATAAATTACTAAAGTAAAAATTTGAAAGCAAAAATGTTCAATGCCCCTGAAACTCTACGAGCGAGAACGATGTTAATATTGGAAATAATGTTTTGTTGAAACAATCGATATAAACATTCCAGATACGGCAGGAAATCAAAATAAAATAAAAACAATAAATGTTTCTGCGTACCCATGTCTAAGCAATGAATCTACTTCAAAGAAATAAATCAATTCATGGCGATGTAAAAAAGCGTATTTTTCCATACGTACGCGATACATCTGTGCTTGGTTTTCTCACGGCACTGGGCCGCCCCGCTTCCCGCTAGGTCCCCCGCCTATTCAGGCATGACGATCGCCTTCTTATTCCGGTAATTCTTAAAAAAGTTTTGCTATCGCTTTAAATCATGCATGAGTGATCGACAAATAAATTTTTTCCAATAGATTGCTTACTGCTGCCATGGCGTGTGATTTTTGAGGGTGCATTTTGATAAGAAAATTGCCTCGAGGCAGAAAAATTCTGGTTACGTCACACCCAGATGTTATGTACTTGATGCTATTAGTAGTTTTAAAAACACCCATATAATAAAACTTAATCACCAACTTCCGTTTCATTACACGTTTTAATATTTTAAAAAGTAAACTTAATGAAAGAATAATAATTTTTGCTTTGGGCCAGCGCGGCGGACACTTCCTTGCCCTAAAACCCTTTCAGAAATGGAGGGCCTGTGCCCAGCAGTGGGACGTATATAGGCTGTAACTTAAATACTTTTAACTTTAATATGTTTGAACATTATTATATTCGTAAGGTTTGCTGTTTCGTACAAGTGAGACTAAGAAACGAGAACATGATTCATCTGATATTAAATGTAAGCGAACGCTGTGGACATTTATCATCTATTAAGAATCAAAGAGACGATGCGATGACTCTTAGGACTCTGAGATGGAGAGCCTCGTTATCAGTAAAAAGGATTTGTTGGCATAAGGCATCGGCAGCTCAATCTTATTCTGCAATTGGCACAAAATTTGTCCCAAACCTTATGGTATTAAAATTCCGAATCCTGTGTCAGAATACCTTATAAACCACCATATCACCATGAAAATAACATAGTGATTTTCTATATTTATGTGAACACTACACATTTAAATAAAACTAGTTTTTTACCGATTTTATCGCGTATATTAACTTTTTAATATACCCGACGTTGAGAGCACTTTACAGCACCCATGTTCACGGGACTGAGATGTTCAATGTTCAGATGTCATAGTTAAGACGGTTCCCCTAGCGAGAGACCTTGAGCGTTCGGTTCCATACAATCCACGCGCTCTCGCTACAATATATCACGGAAAAATACGCCCGAATATTTGGAATTATTTCAATTAAAAGAGATAAGCGAACTTAAGAAATTAAATAAAACGTGTAGAATATAGATTTTTAAATTATCTATCCATTAGTGTAATTCTCGAATGATTAGAGCATTTCCTTTAGCAACAGATGCATGTAATCAATAATTTTAGTCATTTTTTAAAAGTAGGTTTTAAATGTATTCATAACAAATAAAAACAAATTAGAACGTGGAATGTGATGATAGGATATCGAACATTAACAATGTGCTTTTAGATGTAGCTTATTTCTCATAACTAATGAGATAATAGTCTCTGAAAAACACACTTTGGCCAGGTTTTGGTCAGGGTAGCGCCTTAACCGCGGTTACCATAGCGTATGAACTTATAGTATCTTGAAGTCTTGTAGTTGTACGCTTGGGTTGGGATTTAATGAAGAACCGACGCTCCGGGAAGTCTGCAGTCTGTGAACACGTACAGGATCGCCCCCGCCACTACATCAGATTTGATAGACCACAGATCTTTGCTAAAGAACACCGATTCCTTCCAAGGATGATTCGCGAGGCTATTGAAATCAAAAAGTATCAATAGAAAAGATTGCTGGGTGCTACCATGGCATATTCTTTTACAAATAAACGTTATGATTTTCATAACATAGGTACCTATTAAATAAACCAAGTAAGGAATAAATACAGCAACTGGTTAGCTATAATATTTAAAAAAAAACATCACATCGTTCTATTCATAAAATGTCGGCCAACAAAACACGCGCTTATCTCAGTTAAAATAAAGACTATCAATATTTCGTCATTCCACTTTAATCACGCGAAGTATATAAAAAAGTTAAACAATAAAATTGTATTGATGACTAGCGCGCAGGTGTACAAAATTACGCAATATCGCCGGTCAAACTATTTTAATATAAGCAACCATTGTGCGCTCTGTCCGGACAACTTATGTAACGCCTGGGGCGTTGACAATATCGACGAACTATTTTGATTGAAATTGTTACGGTATTTAGCGGCGGGTATCGAGTTTTGTGGGAAATGCGGGAAAAATATTCAGACGGACGAAGTTTGGCGCCAAGCCAAGTGCAGTTCGAAGTTGGAGTAGCTTGCTTTGTGTCGATTGCGTGGTTTGGTGGTAAGCGTGCCTTTGAGTGAATGGTGAGTTCAGTTCAAGCTTAGGGTTACGAGTCTAGAGACGTATTCTATCTGTCCACTTTTAAATGCATTAAAATAAAAATAAAAAAAAACAACTGCGTGCTTTTTTATTATTTTATCCATTAATTCATCGCAGATTATCAAAAATTCACGATTGAAGATGGGCCTCCTCATTGGGGAGGTATTTTTTTTCATTGCCACGCTGCGTTATTGAATTAGTATACAACATGTAACATAATTAACGCAGTTTGAGAAAGTAGTTTGTTCAGAATCGTTTACTGAATCGATTCCTATCATTTTTAATATAGGTAATTTTTTATCCCAAAAATAATTAAAACTACGTAAATTACAGTCACACTAAATCTGTACAGTCAAAACAAACTGAAATGGACGGTAACTTGAGACAATAAGACTTTTAAGAGTGCAGTTTTATTTGTACCTATTATTACTAATTCTGTCATTCAACAAAAATAAAGAAAAATTAACTTTACGTTAAAGTCTTTGCGTTTGTGGATTTGTACAACATTCTTCCGGAATTAGTATAACTAATTTGATAAATAACCAGTGCATAAAAATGCTTAACTAAAAATTCAGTGTATGTATTATGATTATAACATAATATACTAATTGGGGTGTCTGAGGGTGTGCGTTAATTACGTTACATATTGTATAAGTAGTATTATATAAGTAGGATTTCAGTGTTCTCCTGCCGCCTCCTGTGACACCCACGTGAAGATATTATGATGGCTTTATTATTTATACAGTATTGTAGTATTCCATCTTAGTCCTTACGGGTGACAATGCATCTGCATTTCGATTCGTTATCGAGAATAAATGTAGATGTCTGTGGGCCACAGCAACCACTTACCATCAGGTGGACTGTGTGCTATGAAAAAAGTTTTTAAATTAAGTCAAAATATATCTTTTGTAGCGTTTTCGCTTTAAAATATAAAATCATCATCTAAGTAAATTAATACTTAAGATAATTTATTTATTGAGACACCAAAGGATTAGTACAAACATTAAAAATAAATCGTGAGTTACAGGTATTGTTTTACCACTCGCCACTGAAATGGGTCTAAATTACTTTATAAGCGATATAATTAAGCCCAGAAAAAAGAGGAACGAATAAAGTTAAAAGAACCCATAATTTAATAGTTGAACGCGACCATAACTTGTAATTTCACAAAGTTGGCATCACTGCCTAATGACAGTTAGAAGCGCGCAAATTCCAAAATGGCTACCGCAATAACGAAATGATGATGCGTCTCGAATCACACAAATAAACTTCTTCGTCGATGAGAACTTGCGAAATGCGAGAAATTTCTATACCACGTCATTATGACTGAGTGATAAATTAAAATCACTTGCTTTCAATTTTTTTAAATAAAAAAATATCTATCAATATTTCAGTTTTTAAACTTTTGCGGCATAGAAGAAACATTTACACCATATCATCCCATAGGTTTTGTAAGAACGACATACCTAGGGGAGGGTCTGGAAGAACTCGTGGCTTCCAAAAGATCCAGTAACTATCTTGTATTTATTTAACATATGTAATGCTGAATCTATTGTCTATAATAATGAAAATTAAGGGGAGACGGTCTGGTACAACGATCACTAATCGACTTTAAGGTATGGCGATTAGAAAGTTCCATATGCAATAGTAGACGTTTACTGAGTGATATGGCACTTGCGCGAGCCGGGTGCGAACGCCGTCGGCACCCCTAAAACTTCGTATTGCAATTTTAAGTACTAATTTATAGCGTGCAGGCAAAGGTAAACATCGTGAGGAAACCTGCTTGTCTGAGGAATTATAATATTTCAAAGACCGTCAGCCGTGCAGTGGAGCAGCACGACGGACTATTTCTACCACTAATTTATTGCTCCAGAACCTTTTTAGAAAAACTTGTGTGCCGGTTTCAAGGGAAGGAAAGCGAGTACAATAGTATCTACCAAATGTAAGGCGTTCCATCTTAGTCTTCAGAGGTGACACACCTGTAGCCTTCTGAGTTCGAAGTCGAACACTTCGAAGTTGGTTGCCGTTTTGATGTTACTTAGAATCAGGTGGACTATTACGTATGTCACTCTTGTATTTAATTTATTTATTGGTAACATCGACATCAGTCATCACATGTTATAAAATAATTTCCAGATAGATAAACGTCTTAGCTAGTTGGTAACCAGTATTGGAGTGAATTTCAGAAATGATTTTGGAAATCCTACGGGAAATAATAAGAAAATTATGATTTACAACAAAATATTTATTTTCTCTTAGCGGTCAGACATCGCAGTCTACATCAAATGAGGATGCCTCGTGTATCGGTGAACCACGTGTCGTATTATCGTCGATGGTGTGTTTTTCTTAGTGTAGTGGTGTTGAGAGTTGTGGTGCTGGGATTAGTGGTGGCTGAGATAGTGCACGCTATTGAGGGAGGGTGTGAGGTGCTCTTCAAACTAGATAAGACAAATTATTTTATTTCGGGAGCGGATGTGGTCGAAGTAATTCTTACCAACCAGTATAATGGATTTCCGCAAAGTAACGTCTGATTCTATTAATTATCTTAGATGAAATGTCTCTTGACATGTAACTATACTGACTCTACACCCTTCAGACCGGAATTTAGCAGTACTGAAATTTGGCGACAGAATAGGTAAGATGGTGATACCTTTCCAGACGGATTCTTAGGCAGTAAAAGTGTCCTACAACTTAGTAGAACCTGGATTCTCCTACGCCGCCACTACCCAGGTTTGAAACATGAAATTAAATGAAGCAGAATATTAGCAGCTGCCAAGGGCGTAGCCAGCCGATGGCCCAAGGGAGGCAGGGCCGGTTGATATAATAGAGAATGTGTAGGTACAAGAGCACACGAAGCTTTACACTTCTATTTCGAGATTTACCTCTACGGTGATTATAATAGCGGTACAAATTCAAATGTGTAAAGCTCCACTAGTTCATGACTGTACAATAAAATAACACTGGTTGCTTTGCATTTGACGACATTTTTGTGAGTTTCTAAAGGGGGACGCAGCTACCACTTCCCCATCATCTTTACAACCAGTCTGACAAGCGTTGCAACTATAGGGCAAGCTTATTCAGAGTCGGAACTTTTGATAGGCTGTGAAGAATGAGTAAATGATTGGTTATGATGTATCATGTACGCTCTTCGAATACATTCATTATCCGAACATATCCAGTGAGCTTCCAAGATATATTACCTCCGTAAATACGATAAAATGATACTGTATAGGCAGATATTAGAGGTCGTTGGTGTCAACTTTCCACCTTAAAAGAGAAATTATGGATACACACACGACGGTAACTGTGGTCGGATGGGGTCGTCGTTAGTCAACGGTTCCTTCTCCCAGTTACAAACATACCGACAATGATAGGAATGCATCGCTGCGGGAATTACAGGTGATGCAAAAACCATGCTCAAATTATTGTAACACGCACTTACACACACATATACGTCTAAAATCATTTGCAGCCAACAACACATTTTTTTATAGAACAGGATGACAAACGTGCACACAGTCCACCTGATGGTAAGTGGTTGCTGTGGCCTATAGACATCTACATCTATCCTCGATTACGAATCAAAATGCAGATGCGTGGTCATTCGTGAGGACTGAGATGGAACGCCTCTTTTCCAGTAAAAAGGGTCTCCGGTTCTCTACACTCACCATACGAAACACAGTAGCATTACGCTGCTATTTTACGCTGGTATTCTGTGAGAGCATGGTCCTTCCCCGGTCGAGCCGACCCATTAGTGCTAAAACTATACTTCTAATATAACTGCAGCATGGCTCTACTACATATAATAGACATTAACGTGATATTAACGTGCTAATAAAAAAGGAAGAAGAAAGGTGTGTGCGTGTAAAGAAGTCAATCATTACGGCATTACTTTAATTGTACGCGGCGCTTTGTGTATCTTCTTCCTTGGTTTAAGGTTATAAGTTATCATCTAATTAGTGACTTAAGAAATGACAAACATGGCGCTGTATTTCGCTGTATTTTTATGTTTTGCAGGCAGATGGAGTACAGGGAACACAGTCACGCCTTTCTTCGACTTTAACGTCTCCGTAGAGTGGAAAATAAATAATAGCATGGGAAATGAAACCTAAAAATAAAGCTAATGTGTATAATTAATACATATAAAATTACTTATTTTAAATAGTACTATCACTATGATTTTAGAACATGTAATTGGTCTTTAAAAAATCTTTCTATATAAATCATTACTTTGCTAGAAGTCTACAACATATAAAACTGATATAGGGCCTCGTTTTCATAGCACGATTTCAAAAGAAGGAGGCGGTTTACAATTCGACGGAATAATATTCAGTATGTTACGCGATATCTTCGTCAATTGTGAAGCGATTTCGATGAGTCCTCTTTTATTAAATAGGTTAACACTTCCGGGCTGGTTTCATATAAATTTCCAGAAAAAATCTACATCTAAGAATTGCAATATAGGATGTGAAGTTTTTGATGTAACCATATAGGTATATTGAGGTATATTGAGATTGTAATATTCCCAGTCTACTCAAAAGGTAAAATAATAGTTTTATTAATACAACATAAAAGCCGACTTCAAAAAATTAAAAAAAATTACACTACGAAGTCGGGTCTTCAATTCTTCAACACCATACATCTCAGAATCGACTTCAGAATGTGACATTATTTTATTTTTTTTAGTTCCTTAACTTTAACGTTTTATTAAATTTCTTTTTTTTACTAGTAAGATGAAAATGTGAAACGAATTTTATTTATAAAATAAGGGTGACACACAGTCCACCTGATGGTAAGTGGAAGCTGTGACCCATAGACATCTACACTTATGCTCGGTTAAGTATCAAAATGCTGTGCGTCGTCATCCATGAGGAATAAGTTTTTTTAAATTTCTTTATGAGCTTAATCACAACGTGAATATGTCGCTCCGTTAATTCATCACCAAAACAATTACATTAGGTATACTTAAACTTATTACATTATAAAGTTCTCAAATCCGTAATTAATTACAAAAAGTACGAGTAGAAGAAGATATGCATTTAGTTAGAAAAAATAAAATATAAAGTTCCCAGATCAATCACATTGAGAAGCGCGTGATCGATCGAGAACATCACCTTGTAAAGTTTGACTAATATTTTATATCGTCAGAATGTGGCTTAGCTTAAATTATATTACATTCAGTCAGTCAGTCAAGTTTTTTAAAATGTGGTGGCACTTATCAATACGAAAGGCAGCGTTGTGGACACAATCCATCAAGACATGCACTAGGTCCTCTGGAACACCGCAATGATCACAGTTCGGTGACTGGACATTTTTCATGCGGAATGCAAACTTTCTAGATGGAATGTGTCCAGTACGAAGCCTCATTATCACTAGGAATAAAATGGAATGCCTCGTTTCCAGTAAGAAAAAGTCTTCGGTTCTTTACGCTCACCATACGAAACACAGCAGCCTTTAGCTGCTGTTTTACGCTGGTATTCTGCAAGAGCATACTCGTTTCCCGGTCACCCGAACCATTCGTGCAACATACCATCATTATCAGTCAATAACTCGTAAAGAAAAAAGAGTTCAACTTAGGATAAATGTTGGTGTTTATGAGTCCCAGAATTTACTCATTATCAGGTCGTCTTTATTAGTATAAAAATAAATAAAGGTGAAGTTTCGCTGAAGAGTCCTTGATAAATTTTAACTAAAAGGAAAATCGTTAAGCGCTTCTATAATACAAGGTGCATATATTTCTTAACATCTTATATAGCATGAAGTTACCTAGTCGATTCTCGGAAAGATCGCACTGTCAATAGTTTATTTTACCTGCAAACAGTTGACTCGTTTACAAATTCTCGTTAAGATAATGAGCATTAAATTAAAGCTTTTTTAAATGCAGCTATTTGCTAGACTGATAGCTTGGTACAAATAAAGGTGAGAATTTTTATATTATGTTTCTTTTATTTTCGAGAAAACGCAGCCTAACACTATACCGCAGCGTTTGTTATTGTAATAAAAGGGTTGCCATCTATGCAATAGTCAAGTTTCATCAAAATCCATTGAGTACTTTTTGCATCATTGAGCCATAAGCGTACAAACATCCAAAAATGCAAACAAATTTTACATTGATAATATTAGTAGGATTAGCAGGTTTATTATAATTATTGTTCTTCTCGGTTTGTTTTTAATAAAACTGGTTTGTGTACTACAATGTACTCATTTTTATATATAGTTTTATGTTGAGACAAAACTGCTTCTTGTTATTGAAAATATTAAGTTCGTTTATTTTTTTTTTATTATACGGTAATTTTTGTATTACTTATTTTAATTAATATAATAAATATTGGACATTATTATTTTTGGTAAATAAATGTATAAAAATTTATAATAATAATACTTATTAATAATTTTCACGGGATTTAATATTCACGAGAATTTATCAAAATATCATTTCTCATTTGAAATTACAGGTATATTTTTATTAGTGCCAATCGATCTAGCAGTCCAATTGATGGTAAGTGATTATTGCATGTACATCTGTACTACTTCAGATTAGGTAGACCACACCGTGTTGTCACCTCTGAGGACTAAGCTGGAATGCCAAGTAGCATGTAATTACTCTAGCTCGCTATTCCCTTCATTGCAGAAATAGGTATTAGGATGGTACCTATCTAGACGAACTCCTGGACAAAAAAGTATTCTACCATCTACCACCTAGTAAACCTACTGCAGCTAACTTCAATTCCTTTAGCCGCAGAGATGTGTTGTCCCACGTGGGGACTAAGGTAAAATGCGACACAGTCGGTCATTTATGCGGTAATATACAGGGTTATTTTGCAGTAACCGGCTAAATTTACAGAGAAGATTCATAATAAGTAATATAGGCAAAATGAAGAAAATTTAATTAGAAAATCTCTCATCTCAACATTTTCTCCTTTTTACTTTTAAATTCAAAATGCATTCATTACATATATACATTCGTAAGGGTCGATCAGTAGGCAAAAAGTTTGTTGCTCATAAATCAAATACAATTTGGTATAATTTCAAATAAAAGCAGAAGCCTTATTTACTCGTAATTTCAAAACTGCTATAGCGGTACATCAACATTTATATATTTGAACTTAAGTGAAAATTTGTCTTGACTCTTTGAAAAATAACCCTGAATAAGTTAATGTTCTAACTGGAACGCAGTAGTAGGTGCATTCCTTGGCGGCAGAAATTAAGAAAAAGAGAGCGGTACAAACCTAAATCGATGCTTAGACAAAGAGGAAGTCGCCTAACTTAGTAAGTTATAGTAATGTCCTGTTATCAGTAAAAAGGACTTCCGGTTCTCTAACCTCAACATACAAAACACAACAGCATGGAGCTGCTGTTCCACTCTGGCGTTCTGTGAGATGGTGGTCCTTCTTCAGTAGAGCAGACACGTTAATGCTACAAACATATCTATGCAGCGAGGTTCTACCGTGTAAAATTTATTTTTTTGTTGGTCTAAGTTTCTAACACCAAAAAATAATTATAGGTATAGGTAATTATATATCCAGTATTATTAAAAACAGCCATAAACGTGGTAGAGCCATGCTGCAGTTATATTATGTTGTAGACGTAAGGCTCGGCTCGATCGGGGAAGAACCACGTTCTCACAGAATACCGTTGAATAAAGTTGCTGTGTTTCGTATGGTGAGTGTAGAGAACCGGAGACCCTTTTTACTGGAAACGAGGCATTCCTTCTTCGTTCTCAGGAATGGCAACGCCGTAATATCTTGATTCGTAATCGAGGATAAATGTAGATGTCTATGGGCCACAGCATCCATTTACCATCAAGGGACTGTGTTCTCGTTTGTCACCCTTAATAGTTGATATTATTACGACAAATCGCAGTATTACGTGTTAAATTGATAATAAATACTAAATAAAATTTGAAGGTAAGACTTTTGAATGCCACATTAACAACACAAACTCAATGCAGCTGCAAAATTAACAAGTCGTGTGCTACTTTAATACAAATACCTAAATATAGACACGAAAACTAGATAAGTATACATGGTTTTCGCTTGCACGCGGAATTGTATGTCAGGGTCGGCGCAAGCGACCATGTGCAGTGCGAAATGCGATATCTAATGATATCTAAGTACTTCGTGCTCAGCTGATGATTGACGCTATACTATATTATATAACTAGCATTTATTACATTTTAGTAATTATTATTATAACAATCGCCAAGGCATAATCGAAATCTATTTTAAATTTCACTGGAATCCTTTCAGTCGTTCGAGCGTAGTTGAGGTACAAACATATACCTTGAATAATATAACAGAAATATATACTTTCACATTTTAAATTAAAAAAAATGTTTTTTATTAGTATTGCATTACAATAAAGGAGACACTTGCGAAGTTTAATTCGCCGTTTCTTCTTTGACCAGAAAATGAAAAAATTACGTTCAACAAACGGAATATGATTTTCATACATCTAAGAAATAATAATGATTTTGATTTGATTTTATTCAAAAGTAGAAATATATATCGATTTAATAATAGGTAATTCAGCCCAGGTATAATATGACATCATAACCTAGAACCTGTGACCATAAACTAGTAAATAAAGCCGCTATAAAATCCTTGAGATTTGGGTCATTTGGGTAATAGAAGTACCTAGCTATTTGATAAGAGTAAACAATATAAAAAAACATGTGCCATCCATTACTTATTTTGTATTTCATGTACCTTAATTATTGGTTAAAAATTGTAGTTTGTGAATGTCTGAACTGCTTACCGTAAACCTGTGCCGCTATTTGTAGGTCGATACATGACGACCTCATTGGAAATTTTGTTGAATCATAAAAACTAGCTCAGTAAGTGCGTAACAAGATACCTATTTACCTAGTTCTTCAACACAATAGCAATTAGGTAAAATATTATTATTTTATTCACTATTTTACGGCAAGAAGAACGGACTTGCTAGGTTAATGATAAAATTCTTTCAGCTCACAAAAACTGACGTTTATAGTTTAAATACTTTAAATTCGATGAAATACTAGTATTACCATGTCACTTAATTAAATATATATAATAATCTATATATAAAAATCAATAATTGACCGTCAGTTTCCCTAAAACTCAAAAACGCCTTGAGTGATTTCGATGAAATTTTTCATGTAGGTTTGAATGCGTCCTTAGATGATTTAGATTAAAATTTAAACCGGTAGGTGGCGCTGTTACCAAGATCCAGAAAATAAAGTACTAATATGAAAAAGCTTAAAAAAATTACAGTAAAATTTTAATTAGTAGAACATTAAAGAAACTTGTTAAAGTCGAAGTTGCCACTGTAATTATATTATAACCAACTATTCATCGATAATACCTATCTATATTTAAATATATAACCGAGTGTGACGCACAACACGAATCATCGTAACTGCGGTTCGCGGGAACACGCCCAGTGATAAAAAACCTGTGAAATTCGACTGCCATTGGCCGAAAACGTTTTAGAATGTCAGACAAATTGATGAATGGCCTGATTATTTATTCTAACGTTATTTTTATTTGTATCAGGTCTTTCCAAGTGCCCCTGTGCTTGATTTTTAACATTCGTTAGTCAAGTCGAACTCTTGAGGTTTTAAATTTAATGTTTGTAACTTTTTCACAAAAATTAATAACTTAACATCGATTTATTCGTTGCATGTATTACTTTAAATTAATTTAATTTTTTGAATACACTTAATTTATGTTTTTTTTTAATGGATAGGGTGACAAACGAGCACACAGTCCACCTGATGGTACCTAAGTAGTTGCTGCGGCCCATAGACATCTATCCTCGATTACGAATCAAAATGCAGATGCGTTGTCACCCATGAGGACTAAGATGGAATGCCTCGTTTCCAGCAAAAAGGGTCTTTTTCAAATTTTTGTCTTGTTTAAATTAGGCATAACTTTTAGTATTTAATTTATTTGAACTTTAAAAACCATTTTACGGAATTTATCGCGTTTGATTTTTACCTATATTAATTCAAGTTTCGTGTGCAGTAAAAGAACGCGCGAAATACCAATTTTTTTTTTAAATTACCTTGATAATGTTTTGTTAAATCTATAATTTTTTGTGAATGTTAAAAATACCTAATATAGGTTTTAGTAATTTAAAACTGACAAACGCGATACGAAATAATAACAAAATTATTATCTTACTACTATAACACAATGAAACTTTAGATGTAGATACAGATAGGTAGCTGATTAGCTGGTATCAGCTGCATTGCAATTAATGTCAGCGCAGAATCTTACAGTTGCTATAACTTGCGATTTTCAACTCTAATCAGAATTATATTTTGAATTAAAATCACTATTTCATCATTATTTCAACTAAATCAAAAACAGTTTAAAAATTATTGTTAGTTTGCTTACCATAATTTATAACGTCGTAAGCAGCGGCAATGTATCTTAACTTTTTCGGCAACAAATGCAGACCGGTGAACTGAACCGAGACCGAGACTACAAGACCGGGTGAATTCAGCTCATCTCTACGCACCGTATCTAAACATGCCACTAAAATGGCGTTCCGAACACAAATCACTCGGACGTTCAAACTATTGTAGCTACGCCCATTTTATCATACCAAAACCAACCAATGCCATGTCAAACTACAAATTATTCCGAGCTACGCAATAAGACACTTTATCACTGAGGTGGAGAGGTTAGAATGGAGCGAGGAACGTGTTTCACTAATATTTTCCATTCACGCACACAAACTAATGACAGCACACACACGTGCGCGCGAGTCGCGAATGTCACGAAATCTAGCCCGTTTCTAGGTTAGAATATGCGCGGGCGCATTACTAGTGACCATGAAGCACATGCGAACGGACATGTCTCCAATTTTAGTTTAACATAAAAAGGACTGAAGAAATTTTCATTAGTATTACTAATTTTATTAGGTATCTAAATGTACTATGAGGTACTATATAAGTATATATTTTCAAAATTAAGTAGGTACATAAATAAACTTTAAAAACATTAGTGCATCAAACGAGCTTACTGTTCATCTGACAGTAAACGCCAACAGTACTTAGGTACCTACACCGTAGTTCAAGGCATTTCTTAAACCAAACAAAAAGATCAAAAGGTGCATTGACACTACTGAAAATAAAATGGTATGGTTCAAGCCCATTACAATTAAACCGATTCACTCGCGCTTTATGACAGCAAAAGATAATAAATACAAAAAATCAGCACATTTCAATCCTTAGATTGAACCCGCCAACCAATGCACAACCAACGCCAACGCACATTCTATTTCACTGTAATTGCTGATGTTTATCGACGTCTGTGTTTACTTATGATCATACTCTACAAACAAAAATTTAGATATATAGAAATGTATCAGAGGATGACACCTACACAGATATAAGTACACATAGAAAAAGAATCCAAAGTTTTAATAAATAATCGATTTTTAGGATTTGTCCGGAACTTCCAGCATCATGGCTACAGCGCAACAGTGACCTTGTGCCGCCGCGTTCGCACGCGGCCTAGACACGGCGTATAACTTTATTTTGATACGCGCACTGGGACCCGACTGCATGCCGACTCACTTGTATTAAATATTTCGAATACTTATTGTTACCGTTTACGACTGCAAAGTCATTTTCGAACATTTGCTGTATTATAAACATACTGGCCGAGAAGAAACTGCACGCCAAAGAATATGAAAAAGAAGAAAAATAAAAAAGGATCGACTGACACTTATCGATTCGCGATCTATTCGATACTCAAACACATTTTTTTTTTAAAAACAACGATGTTTTTTTTATATTGCATCATCAACATTATCTAGTTCAAGTTTTATTAAGGTCGTTACAGTTCTAAAAACAAAACGAGTGTCGCTTTCAAATGCGTGAAAGGATGTTATTTCAAGCTGGCAGGGCAGTCTTTCTCAGGCAATACGGCTCGTTACGACTCGGTAGAGCAGTTTATATGCGCTTCGAGCCGTAGGTTCGGATCCCAAGTATTTGTGCGTTCTAAAAGTTGTGTTCCGGATTAGATGTTTGCTACTTACTGTGCGTTTTATGCACTACATCAAACGCCTACACGATACAGGACAGGCAAGAACAGGCGGTGGAAGGTTTTTTTAGAATAAAACATACTACAATCAAGTATGATTATATTTTTTTTTCTTTAAAAAAATGAACTCTAAACTAGGAATTTTACCTGTATTGTGGGGCAGTTTTTACCAGAACTTTACCTGTATTGTGGGACAGTTAGATAAATAAATTTTACAAAGACAAACATCTAGACCCGGAACAAACTTTTGTAGTCCATACAAAAACTTGTACCATTCGAGATTCGAACTCGCGGCGCTCAGCGCGGCAACCCTAACCCCTAACCCTAAGCCACTCGTCACAGAGCTGTCATTTTATAGTAGGTACCATTGATATACAAAAAATTGTATATCAATGGTAGGTAGGTACCTATGCATATTTAATGATTTATAAATTAACTTAAATGCGTTAAAATCCGTATAATTAATTCAGTTTAGTATTCAATAGCTACAAGTCGTGATTGTTTTAATGAATTTTGAATTGTATTATATTTAGCTGAATTTAATTTGCACAAAATTATGGGTTTTAAAGGAGCAATTGTGGGTTCTAACTGCCGTCTTTATTGAAATTGTAAATAGCTTTAGTCTTAAAGTGTTAAAAACACACTGCAGCTATATTATGGTTGCAGCACGAATGGATCGGCACGAACACGGGTGACCACGCTCTCACAGAATACCAGCAGCTTTAGGCTGCTGCATTTCGTATGGCGAGTGCAAATTGTTTTACAGATACAGCGCCATTCTATCTCAGTCCTCAGCGGTGATAGCACATCTACATTTCGATTCTTAATCGAGGAATCATGTACGAGTCCACGAGCAAGTATTCACTTAACGTCAGGTGGACGTATTTATGTTTATCAGCTTTATTTCATACAAAAGTATTAATTCTATAAAAAAAAAGAAATTCAATAAAATTGACAATATAATTAAAATCTGTCAACTGAAGGAACTTTTCCACACTTTCGCCTCTCATAAAATTGATATTATGATTGAGTAGGTGCTACCTACCTAGGGGAACTGCCAGACAGGAAAGAAGTCCTACTTCTACGACTACTTATATATCTATAGTTCAGTATATTAGAAAGTCTAGAACGCTTAATATAATTATATAATTTTGGAAAAAAATCACCAGAATATTTGAAACTTGATTTTCGTGCTACAAATGATTAGTCCAGAGGGTAAGTTAGGATTCTACAACGCCATGTTAAATATAATGCCAAGATGTAAGTTAGAACATGTCAGCTGTTTCTACAAACACCAATAATGCCTGCACCCTGCTGACTGACAGATGAGGCCCAGTGCTCTACTGGCAAACTCTGAAACTCTTAGACTGTTATTCAGAGACAATCCTGAAGAGAGTTTTTGGAGGGAACTTGGCTGTCGACGGACTGTCGCTCCTGTTTTGTTGCTTGAATAATGGTTTTAAGTGGATTTTAATTCGTAAAAGTGGTGTAATTTTGTGAATTAAGTGTCTGCTACTGTGTGAACTATTAAAGAAAACGATGAAACAAGTGCTTTGATGTCGATATAAACCTCAAGTTAATTGGATCGCTTGGGCGCCTTAGGCACTTGAGTGGCTGTCGTCATCAACAGTCCGCTGAGTTGAGCTGTCATTAAAAACTCCCAAAAACTTCGCAATAGAAGAAAGAATATGTAAAATGAAGATTCTGAAAGAAATGATAGGCTCAGAAGGGCTAGAACCCAGAGCCGTAAAGCCAATTAAATAAAAACAAGACAATCCTGAATTGACGCTCAAACTTCACCACGTCTTGATTTATACTCAACCAAGTCTAGCAGTGTTATGTTACACACATTTTGACATTGTGATGTTAAACTCAAGTTTGTCTGTGAATACCAGCCCAAAAGTCTCAAAGCCTTACAAAACCCACAGAAATAAATTGATTGGTGATTCTCTTGCGCCGTCATCACATGTCAAAATAGCAGAATAAAACGATATAAAACTTGGTTCGAACTAGTAGTTTATTACTAGCATACTCTGTAAGAAAAGAACTGACCACAATATATATTATTGTAGTCTTATGTTCCGAATTACATTTATCATTAAAATTCTTAGATAACTTTTGTTGTTAACGCATTCTACTTGTAACGTCCTGTCTGCCACAAGTTCACTGTGTCCGTGACCTCACAATGCATAGGCGCAGTCATCAAACAAACTGAAATTTAACTAGCAGCGCGTCAGATTGTTTGCGATGTTAATAGTCAGTTAACATGTCGTAAAGTTGAGTCCACAATCCGCTATTATATTGAATAATGTCTGACGCAACCCATTGAGCTGGGATACGACTGGCAGAGTTAAACTAGATATGAAAACAATGCCATTTTACACGAGCATTTAACTGCCATAATAAAGTATATTTATTTTAAATAAAACTGAAGTTACAAACTCTTGATGGTATGTGTTAGCGTTGCCAGGCGTCAGGATAAAGCCGGACACAGTCAGGCTTTTAGGTTGCGAGTTCGGCCAAATTAGACGATGTCCGGTCTGTCCACTTTTTGTTAGGCTTTTTAAATTTGATCATTTCTTTACATTTTTCATGTAAATACATACATACTATTGCAATTACTGAAAATAATATTGTAATGAATATTTAATGATTAATAACAAAAAAGACTTATTTATTCAATTGTTGTTATTTCATTGGAATTTAAGAAGATTTAATACTTTAAAAAAAATGTCATTTTACTAAGATTAAAAAATTAAGGGTGTCCGGCCTTTTTACCAAAATATCCGGTTAAGCTCCCTGGTCTGTCCGGCTTTTCGGTTTTGAGACCTGGTAGGCCTATATGTGGCTATCGTAGCCCATGGATATCAGCTGCCAGCTTCAAACAGAGAAGCCTATATATGTGTTATAACATCTGAGGATTCAGAGGGTGTGCATCATGGCCTGTGATTACCAATTATACTGGATAGAGAGCAGGTGTAGAGGTACCCTTCAGACCTGAATACAGCGATGCAGGTACTGCTATTAGCAACGGATATAAGTAAGGGTGTGGAAACTACCCTACCGTACACCCGGGTACAAAGGGAGTCCTACCTAGAAAACCAACACGTCTTCGAAACCATGGAACTTGTGCGCCTCAGCCTAAGTATTTACAATTTGTAGGTATTTTTAAATCTTTTAAACGATTGCTACATGATTACCTTCGTTTTTTTTTGTAACCCCAATTTAAGCCAAATATACTTAACGTTCAACCTTTCCTGTTTAACAATGTGTAAAGTTTACACATTGTTAAACAGGAAAGGTTTGAACGAAAGTGCAGGTAAACCTAACCACTTCCGCACGGTTATCAAGGCACCTACTTATGACATATGAATGGACATTAGCAGATTTTCTATTGAATAGAAAGTGACATTATAATAATTGCGGTACATTTCTCATTATTCGTAAAAGTAACCATCCCACCTAAAAGATACTGAATAAATATTTTTCATTTTCATTTCACCTCGTACGTTACTGAACATTGGAAAGAACTTACCTAAAGTTGAATTGTAGGTAGCGAGTTTGCTAATGTTTTTGATTATTTCTTCTCTTACGTTTTTAGGGTTCCGTAGTCAACTAGGAACCCTTATAGTTTCGCCATGTCTGTCTGTCCGTCTGTCCGTCCTCGCTTAATCTCTGTGACCGTTAGCACTAGAAAGCTGAAATTTGGTACCAATATGTGTATCAATCACGCCGACAAAGTGGTAAAATACAAATTGGAAAAAAAATGTTTTATTAGGGTAGCCCCCCTATATGTAAAGTGGAAAGTGATTTTTTTTTAATTTCAACCCTAACGTGTGATATATTGTTGGAAAGGTATTTAAAAATGAATAGGAGTCTACAAAAATCATTTTTTTATAATGTCAATAATTTTGGAAATAATCGCTCCAAAAATAAAAAACAATGTGTCCCCCCCCTCTAACTTCTGAACCATAAGTTTAGAAAATATGAAAAAATCTGAAAAGTAGAGCTTTATAAGGACTTTCTAGGAAAATCATTTTGAACTTGGATGGAAACAACAGTACCCACTATCGGGAGCAGTTGCAGGAGCGCGGAGCTCTGCTGGAGCGCGAACATAATGGATACCCATCTTTAAACTCATAAGTGGGAACACTTATTGTGACGGACGGGAAACTACGGAACCCTACACTGAGCGTGGCCCGACACGCTCTTGGCCACTTTTTTTAATCTTTATTGCATTCCCTTAGATAACAAGTAGTAACACTTAAAATTTTGTATTGTCTTCAATATAAATAAAATGAGAACATAATCAATCTATTCACAGTAATTTAAATACGCATTATTAAAGATAATCCAACAAATTTAGATAAGACTCGAGAACTACTAGCTTTCTAATAAAAAAGAATCATCAAAATCGGTTCACTCAGAAAAAATTCCGACGTAACAAACATAAAAACACATACAGTCGAATTGAGTTCCTCCTCCTTTTTGAAGTCGGTTAAAGAAGGATACAAACAGCGGGATTCATGCCTAAAGGCATTTTCTACCAGTTAACTCATCTTGTTAACCAAAAAACCACAAAAGTTGGAGTATTTTTTATGGAAAAGAAGACAAACGAGCATGCGGCTCACCTGATAGTGTTCACCGTCACCCATGAGCATTGCAGGCCTTTTAGAAAATAGTAACCCTTTTCTTTTCTAAGTCGTTTCGAAACAGATGAATCTTTTTATTCTTAAAATAATCAGTCTATATGTTTTAAAAAAAAAACTATGTATTTCCAAAGTATTGTATACAAAAAAGAGGTCAGGAAAATTAGATCAGATCCATTGAAATAGCTAAATGATCATTCATCATCATCATCATTACAGCCCTTCACAAGTCCACTGCTGAACATAGGCCTCCCCCTAGTAATGCCACAAAGTACGGTCCTGAGCCACCTGCATCCATCGACTTCCTGCATGCCTTACCAGGTCGTCACTCCATCTAGTGGGGGGTCGCCCTACACTACGCCTACTGGTACGAGGCTGCCACTCGAGAACCTTTCTTCCCCATCGGTTATCGATTCTTCGAGCTATATGGCCGGCCCATTGCCACTTCAGCTTACTAATCCGTTGGGCTATGTCGGTCACTCTGGTTTTACTGCGGATATCCTCATTTCTGAGTCTATCACGCAGAGAAAGCGAGCTCCGAGCATAGCCCTCTCCATAGCACATGAACATTGATCATTTTATTTTATAGGATAAGGGTGACAAATAAGCACACAGTCCACCTGATGGTAAGTGAATGCCGTGGTCCCTAACATCTACATTTAACCTCGATTGAAAGTCAAAATGCAGATGCGTTGTCACCCCTGAGGAGCTGAGGACTAAGGTGGAATGCATTGATTCCAGTAAAATGGATCTCCGGTTCTCTACACTCACCATACGAAACACAGCAGCATTAAGCTGGTATTCTGTGAGAGCGTTAATAAATATAGCCGAAGAAAGTCGGAGAGACATAAGATGTAATATTTGTGGAGTGTGTACTTCATTTAGTACATTGTTTTTGTTTAAGATTTTAAAATTTCGAAACCGGTTACATACAAAATGAGCCAGTCGCTCATAATAAATGAAATGTGAATAAATAATTTTTGTTGGACAATTATAGCTCGTTTATCATCTGGACAGATAGCGACGTGGGACGTGGGTCACAGATTCATAACTCACAAGTTCCAACGAGAAAGCTAATCGAGTGTTGAGTGACGTCATTAGCGATTAAGCTGTTAAAGGACCGGTTTAGTAGGTCAATGTTTAAAAATATGCTCTGGAAATTTTAATGGATCAAACTTATTGTAAACAAAAATGTCACATGCACAGACAAAAATTTTGTTTTTTGTTTTGGTGTTTTTATTTTTCGTTTTATTGGACTCTGTTTCTAGTGCCGCAGTGGAAATTTTATATATCATAAATTTCCTTTCCAAGAAAAGATTTATGAAATAATAATATATTTTATAGTAAGTTATGTACTTACCTATTTAAAAAAATACATTTAATTACTGATGCGTTCGTTTTACTTTAACAGTGAGATATTCATATAGATGTCCCCCAAGGAATTACCATTTGAGAATACAAATGTAAAATATATTTGTATTCTTATTTTATTTTGTTCGTTCATATTTTGTATTCTATAATACATTTGTATTCTTAAATGGTAATCCTTGGGGGAGGCCTATGTTCAGCAGTGGACTTGTGAAGGGCTGTAATGATGATGATGATGATGATAGATACTACCACGACCACGTCAAAATATACCTACCTGGCATAATCTTATTTCAAAATGAATAAAATTGTATTACTTAACCTCTAACCAATAACCAAAAAGAGCCTCCAACCAAGCATTTAATTTTTTTTTATTAATGTAGTGTTTTTGCAAGGCAATTATGGCTCGTAAAGAAAATTATCGCTTTTTGTTATAATTAAAATAAAAATTGTTTATTTTTTCTAGAAAAACACGTAACCAGTTCTTGGATCATTAAAAAAAATCCCATACAGATTACCTAAAACGATTGATCTAAGACAATTAGCTTACTGTCTGTTGTGTTTTGAACAGATTTACATTGTATACAGAAATCCAACGCAATCGACAAGGTTGCGCCCTTGCTCCATTATTAGCCCCACCAATGATATATTACATCCACTCAAGTATTTAATTACCTAGATAATTAAAATCTAAGTCAAGTTGCGATTGACTTTTTAAAATTGTCGCAGGTGTTGATTCAATTTTACAGACTAAATACTTGTTACGGACTTGTTAATAATATTCATAATATAATATTTATTTGTGTCAGTATCAATTCATTGTGGAACATGGCAATGATCCAATATGAGCACGGTAATATCTACGCTTAGTCGGCGTTAACATATTGTGTATTAACGAAGAAAAGCCCAGATTTCAGAATGTGAAATTATTTCAGTGAAGTCAGCTTTTTTTAAATTAAAAGTTGGTTTTTAATCTTCTCCTGTGGACTAAGGTATATTTATATTAAAATATTTATTCTCTATTTTGACATGCTTGAGGGAAGAATTTTTATGGGATCACTCCTGAACTATATAAATAAACATTTTTAGCAAGAAATAAACGTTAGACCCGGTTCACAAGTGACGAATGTATCGCCTAACAAATATACATATATAAAACATATAGACAACTTGTAATATACCTCCAGCGTTTTTGAAGTCGATTAAAAAGGTCATAGCAATATTAGTTAAAATTATTACAAAAATAATTGAACTTCCGTTCCGCCATATATTATTATTGAAAATATAGCTGTGAAATTGTTTTATTTGAAAAACCCAATAAAACATTTATAGGTCCGATCCAGGGTTCGAATCTGAGACCACATGATCAGCAGCCACACTTACAAACACTAGACCACTGAGGCACTCAATTTCATTATAAAATAAATACCATTTATCATACCATTGTTCTTAGGAGACAAGCGCTCGTCTTAACATTTCATAGCACACGAACAAATCGTTTTTGATCCCCGTCTGTATAATTGGCCACTATCACTAAAGTCCACAGCTGAGCATAAGCCCAGGAGAGCCCGCCAGGTACATCAGATCATCATTTCATTGAGGTCGCCTAACACTGAATCATATATTATTATTACTATTCGATTGTGCTCCCCATGAAACATTAATCAGGAAACTTCAACACTACGGCGTAAGAAGTGATGCTCTTAAATTAATTATTTCATATTTAAGTGACAGAACGCAAAAAATTGTCATAATAGTATGAGTTCTTCCGGGTCGATACCACAAATGGGCATGCCTCAGGGCTCAATTCTCGGCCCCTTTCTGTTTCTTGTCTATATTAGTGACTTACCATACATAGTAGGGTATAACCATGATATATTATTATTTGCTAATGACACTTCATTAATTTTCAAAATTAAATTAAAAACTGCGCTTGATAGTATGAAGAACCCGCGAAACTTTCTGCCCCATTAGTCGGTTTTTCGAGCTACAATGCCAGCCTATTGTTACTTCGGTTTACTGATCCAAAGGACTGTTAGTTACTCTTGATTTTCTGGGGTATGCTCTTTAATTTTATTTCGTAAATATATTCCGAGCATACGCCTTTCCATCGCGCACTCAGCTTCCTTACAGTAAGTGATTTTGTGCTTCCTTTTGTGGCCAAAAGATTTACCGCGTGCTCAGCAAAAAGAAAACATCGAGGGGAAACCTGCACATCTACGAAATTTATAATACGTTTCCAGGACATATTAAGTCTGCATTAGAGCAGCGCGGTTTAATTTTCCTTATCCTAAAGCCTTCCAAAAATGAGCGATTACACTCAAACTGTCACTTTCCTTATTACCTAGTCGTTTTAAAAATGCAGCTCTCCTGATAGTAATTTTAGTTATAAAGATTTTATATATAGAGGTTATTTCCTAAATATCTCTCAATAGTCTAAATATTGATTTTTTAATAAAACCTAAGTGTCAAAAGGACTAACGGTCCACCTGATGGTAAGTAACTGCTGCAGTCCATGGACATCTGCAGCCAACTTCATACAAAGGAAGCTAAAGACGCGTTGTCACCGATAAAAACTAAGATGGAATGTTTCACAGCCTATAATAATACTGGATATCTATACTCTGACCGTAAACAGCAGTATAGGGATTGCTGCACGCAGACGGACTCCTATGCAGATAATCAGTCCCAGCACTTCAAGGAAGAACCAAGCTGCAGCTACCTTATGGTTGTAGCATGAACGGGTCGGCTGGACCAAGGAACGGCCACACTCTCAAAGAATGCGACAGTAAAATAGCAGCTTAATGCTGCTGTGTATTGTATAGTGAGTGTAGAGAACTGGAGAACCTTTTTAAAGGAAACGGGACATTCCATCTTAGTCCTTAGATATAACAACGCATCTGCATTTCGATTCTTAATCGAAATGTAAATGTCATAAGCCACAGACTCGACACGGCATTCACTTACCATCAGGTGGACTGCGTGCTCGGTTGTCACCCTTATTGTACAAAAAAATTAAAAGACGGCATTACTATAAAATCAATTCAATATAATAATAACCTGTGTGAATAGCTATAGACACGGACGCGGCTAGTATTATGTACACAGAAACGTTAATAGCGGGACACCTGCTTCCGCCGCAAACTGGATTGCGAGGCTCCGAGCTACGTCACATGCTGCGGCCCTAACCGATAAACGGAGGTATTGAACTTGTATGTATGTTACACGGTTTTCAATAATTTCGTAAGATTACTACAGTGAAAAATCTAAAGTATATTCATATTAACAAAAATATATAAAATACACCAATCAAAATATTTTGCAGAACAAAACTCGAGATATGAACAATTCTAACATCATTTCCGCCTATTTAAAATTGCACTGCTAAACAGAGGCCTTTCCTATAAATTTCTTCAGGGATATTTTCCATAGTTACCGCGCTTGGCAAGCGGAGTAGTAGTCGCAGTTTATTATATTTATTCAGCTGTTATCTGGACTTATTACTTTATACTGCTGCCCATCTCCAGGTACAGTTTGCATATATCGCCTCTTACGACACCCAACGGGTGATATAAGATAGTGAGTATTCTGACATCGCCATTACATGGCTAGGAATATAGGCGTTAGTCATAAATATCAACATAAATTTTAAAACTGCTTAAAGTTGCTCTTGCCCCTGTCACTGCATGATAATAGAAAGCAACAAATATAGGGATAATCAATACTTAATTTAAGTAAGCTATAATGGATGATTACCAGTAAGTAAGCGGTAGGTTGGGGGTTAAAGTTTGCTGTAAATTTTACAGTACGTGAGTAACCCTGGCTAGATCCTCGCAGGCACCAATGAAATTATTAATTGGAATTTTAAGTGCTGATTTACCACGTGCTCGGCGGTGAAAGAAAACATCGTGAGGAAACCTGCATGTCCGAAAAATGAGAAAAAAATATTTCGAAACAAATATCTCTAAAGTTTAATTTTAACAAGTAAGACAGTAAGATATCAACAGACATAAAGAATTTCGTAACCAGGTTTGTTTTTTATAATTTTGGGTCTTTATAATGTTCTAGTTTATGGGTTATCCGAAAATAAACCTTCTTTTTTATATTTATAGAACGTTTGATATTCAGGTTTACCTACTCTATAAAAAGCGTTCTTAACATCATCTACAAATACCTGCTTCATGTCGCTAAATAATAAATTCTTTACAAATAGTAAATTTAATTCCTTGCGGTCACGAATATCGTCCGTTTATGCGTAAAGGTGTTTTGCCATTAAGTAAGTGGCTGAAAAAATGGCTTTCGCCGTAGAAATTAATACGAGCTACCTAAGTACATTGATAACTAAATTCGACTTCTGATAAATAAAATGAATTGCGCGTTTAATGTACTGTTAATGCCAATGAATATTCATTGCCCACTTTCATTGGTTGTGGACCGCAAAAACTACGACTTAGGTGCCAACGAACGCATTATAAAAAGGAATAGGCGCGGACATTTTGAACGGCGCACGCGAGCTGCGGTAATTATGTACAGATTATAAAACCAATGTAGATTATAAAACAAAATTGTGTGACAGTTCATACTTTTAACGTGGTGACAGGGCGCCGATTTGCATAATGTTCAATATTTATAATTGTTTATAGACACGATTTCAACCGGTTTACATACGGAGGGCATGAACTTGTAACAGTTACAAACTTATAAATATTTTTTTGTTAAAATGTCCTATGGTTTAGTAGTTATTTATCTGTGAAATTAGCTAGGTATTTGTTTTGTTTGAATTTATAGACTACGTAAACGAACACTCTACCACCACGCTGGCACTTATATTTGCCACCAAGGAACAGTACTCAGCACTCAGCAAACATCTACTGTTGTGTTTCGATTAAGGGGATTGACAGTATTTTATTTGAAATACCAGTAATGCTATAACATTACTAATATGCTCTTTAACTACCAGGAGTAGTTAAAGAGTTTAAAATGCTTGTGTTAGGGATGGTTCACGACAGTAGCCGAATGGGGGATTCGAACCCACGACCTTTGAGTTCGCGGTCCACACCTTGCGCTACCTTACACTACTGTGGATTGTCATCATTACAATTATCGGTTGTGACCTGTAGCTATCTTTATTATTATTTATATTTAAAGATGGTTACGTACTGTTACAGATGAATTTTTGACCTTGTTTAAATTTTAGGTTATATAAAGGTAAAGTGAGAGAGACTGAAAAAGAACGTGGGCAGCATCCAGCTCCTGATAATAACTGGGAATAATTAAAAAAATACAGCTCCCAATCCACCTGCTAAGTGCGGCAACCATGTTGAGATACTCTCCAGGAGAAAACATTTGAATCAGATTAAACAACAGCCCTGGACCATCTGTGTTCCTCAGCTCCATGCGTGATTCATCGCATAGTCACTCCAGCGGGGGTTTGCTCTATAATTCTCTTCCCAGTACGAGGCTTTTTAATAGAATAACGGTAACAAACGAGCACACAGTACACCTGCTGGTAAATGGATGCTGTGGCCCATAGACATCTACATTTGTCCTCGATTAAGAATCAAAATGTAAATGCTTTGTCATCCTTGAGGACTAAGATGGAGTGCCTCGTTTTCAGTAAAAAAGCGTCTCCGGAATTCTACACTCACCATACGAAACACAGCAGTATTAAGCTGCTATTTTACGCTGGTATTCTGTAAGAGCTTGGTCTTGCCCCGGTCGAATCGACCCAGCTAGAACTAGAATATAGCTGCAGCCTGGCTCTACCACGCCACTCGAGAAACATCTCTCTTCTCATCCTTCTCATAGATCGGTTACTTATTCTTGGTTCTATGTATAATGCCGGCCTATCGCTTTTCAGCTAACTAGTCTAGGTTGGTAAAATGTTAGATATTACATAAAAATATGATCTCAAAACGTTGCAGCGTTTGATATTGCATTTTATATCTTAAGTCCCAGTACGTATGGTGATAAAGATAAATTTTACATTGTCTAATCCATGCTACACAACGCATGGCAATTTTACGACCAAACAGCCCAGTCGTAATTCTAACGTTTATTGTCAGTTGCTATAAAAAGGAATAAAGTGATATAAAATAATAAAGCCGGCCTATCAGTTTTAGTTTTATTGGCGTTATTTAGACACTTCTCGATACAGAGCCTAGATTAAGTTTGTAGTGTTTTTACAAACATCGTGATCCATGGGTCATTTTGGCTAATTTATAGCTTAAAAGTATTTAGTAAGGTTATTAGAATTAATATGAGTTTTCAGATCGTTGTATGGAAACTGGTTTTACATTATAAAATAGCGTGAACAGTTGCGAGGTTATAGCGCACAGTTCACTTGCTAGTAAGTGGATGCTGTGGCCCATAAACATCTACATCTAAGTATCCTTGGCTAAGTACGAAAATGCTAATGCGTTGTCACCTCAAGGGACCAAGATGGAAAGCTACGTTTCCAGTGAAAAAGGTCACCGGTTCTCGAAAATCCCCATAGAAAACACAAGAGCATTGAGTTCCTATTTTACGCTGGTATTCTGTTAGAGTGTGATCATTCCTGTACAAACATTATATAGCAGCAGCGTGACTCTGCGTCGTATATTTATTAATGTCCCACCTTCGCAATTACTAAATTATTTTTACATTTAAATATTTTGCTATACATTGTATGATCCTGTTCATATTATTTATACATCCTGACGATGCCGTAAGTCGAAACCTATCGGTTTTATAGTGTAAAAGCGATCCACCCTCGTCTCGCACGTGTTATTTCTAGATGTGAACAATAGCGCCATCTACCGGTTCTAGTTGTGTGGAGTTCAATAAAAAACACACGTACAAAATAATTATATTTTTTTATTTTACTTATTTTAAGCCAGTACTTTTTTTTTATTTGGATCACCAACAGATGATACACAATACTAAAAAAAATGTAACAACATTACGACTGCATGCTTTGTGTTCATCTTTTTTCTTACAGGTAACCACAACTTACATAAGTAGCGTAGTGATTTTTTTTATAAAGAAACAAATAATAATTGCTAATAAGTATACGTGAAAAAACAGATTTGATCACAACATGGGTGGTAAGTTTTGTAGAAGCCCTAGATCGCATATACATAAAGGTATTAAATTATAAGTGATACAAATACATGTGTTAATCAAAATCTCAAATGAAGATGAAGTTTCAACAAGTAACGTACTCGCAAGTACAAATTACACATCGTAAGTTTGTCGGGGCGCTCAAGCAATCACATGTCTCGCTAAATATTCTTGCCTTTGATAACAGATAATGTTAATTGAACCGATGTCAGATAAAAGATAACGAAGGAGTACATTATACAATGTGAATATATGTGTTATATATATGTATGAATATACTTGTTTGCTTTGCTACGACGTAAATTAAACTTTATTTATTACTAACCACCCGCCCCGGATATTTGCTTAGATCTATTCATGTAGCGTTATTTAGATTTATGATAAAGATCATAACATTCTTTATAAAAATTTTTGTTTCTTAGAAAAATCTTCAAGTTTTAATTTATATTACAATGTAGCCAATGTCTCTCCTGATCTTACTCTCTATCTGTTTGTAAAGCTTCGTCACAAAGGGTTCATTCATTTCGAAGATTAGGTTATTATAAGATTAGATTAGGGTTATTTAAAACAATGGTAAGTTATGTCTTAAATAGCATGCATACAACCCTGTGAGCTTAATACGGGTCAGTTATTTCAATATTAGTTACATACACTTTATTTTATATGTATCGATAAAACACCCTGTGGTGTTTTTTTTAGAGAATAATGGTGACAAACGAGCAAACAGTCCACCTGATGGTTAGTGGATGCTGTGGCCTATAGACATCTACATTTATTCTTGGTTAAGAATAAAAATGCAAATGCGTTGTCACCCTTGAGGACTAATATGGAATGCCTCGACTAGTAAAATGGGTCTCCGGTTCTCTGCACTCACCATAAGAAACAGAGCAGCATTACGCTGCTATTTTACGCTGATGTTCTGTGAGAGCGTGGTGCCTTGGTCAAGCCGACCCTTTCATTCTACAAATAAAATATAGCTGCAGCTGGGCTCTACCACGTTCAAAAATTTATTTGATTATTATTTTTTATTCTACTATACCTTATCATTACTGCGGGATGAGAGGAATCCATCCACTCGGGTCTTTTGAATACTAACAAGCACAGTTTATAATCCAAAAGCACAAATTTTCGGGGACTTGTCATTTTTATTCCAACTGTATTTGACAATAACTTTACCACTTTTAGAGGACGTATGTCTGATTGTTTCAAAATCTGCTATTATATTTTATCGATTGTTCGATAAATTTTACATTTATTCATTCATTCATTCCTTATAGCGCATCGAAGTCCACATCTGAACAAAGGTCTCTCCATAGATTACCTCATAAGGGGAATATTTGCCACAACTGCCACGCTAGTTGGCCACGTTTGCAACCACAGTTTTTTTATTTACTGGTTGTTATTAGGAAGATGCTACTGCCCTCCTCTTACTTTGTTTCCCTCCATCACATCCACAAGTTGATATGGGGTCATGAATCGAACGCCACTACACGGTTAAAATAAACAAAGTTAGATAAGTATAAAGAACGTGATGTTACTTTAGCGCTAACATACTTAATTATAAACGGCCAGAAACCTAAAATGTTTAAGTTTAATGAAATAAATGTTGGCAACATTACATCTTATATTTCTTAAACATAGTTAAGTACACGATACTTTGAAGGTTATTTAACGAATGAAGAGAATATAAATAGGTATATCCATGACATCATTCTTCGGTCTTAAGACAATTGAACTTGAAGATTGAGCAAAATATTGGACATTATGCTACTGCGTGTAAAATACTGGCCATGTTTGTCTTAAAAAAGAATAAATAACACACACATAAGCAATTTCAACGCACACCACTGCCGACAATCGAATGAATATAATGTTAGAGATATAATTTTCAAGATGTCTTCCGCAAAGAAACTTCAATCGTCATAAATTAATGATGTCGAAGCTTAGCTATTCCTTTTGTATACGGAACTGCACAAACCTCGTCTTAGACCTTGGATATGTTTAGAATAATAGATTTCTAAAAAGATTTTCCTCGATTTTAATCGCTTAGAGAATATGAAATTTATTTTACTACAGGAGTTTTAAAAGCGGCCTTTTAAGTAATGTAGGGTTGACTGAATTCTCGTTTAGAATATATATTAAAAGAAACTTATATTTTAAGCCAGAGAGGGTGTAAGAGGGAATATGCCGTGTTTCCTTCAAGTGCCAACCCTTCATGCGGGCAGTGCACTTAGCGGATCGACGGTCGAAAATCCTAGTATAAAATCCCAGTTTTTGTTAATCGTCCAGCTCTGCTTGCCTGCTGGGGAATTCTTGGAACAATCGCAGATGGCAGAAAAATCATTAAAACCAACTGAACCTTAATCTCACTATAAAATCCGAGAATGGGATGACATAAGTATTTACCGCGAGTCCTTCTCGTACATCCGGTTTGAATGTCATCTCTATCTTTCTTGTTTTTGGAAGAGAAGATCTGTCATTTGGTGTTTATTACACTAAAAATTCTAAAATATACAGGCTGCTAAAGTTTTATTTTCCTTTGACAAACATTTAACTTTACACAAATAAGATAGTAACTAACATTTTGCAACTGTAAGCTGAACAAATGAGACGTAGTTAGGCAAATTTGTCAAAGCTTTCTAACAAACGAAGGGATCCTACATTAGTGTATCAGTCGCAAAGATCTATGATCCACCCGCAACAGGTTGCTAAACCTTATATGGTCGCTTTGCCTTGTAAGCTACAGCTGACGCCATAGTTAAACTTAACTTAAGGAAGTTTTCGTAACTTGAAATCGCCCGTTTTATCTTTTATGGAAACTTATAAGATATCTCTTTTATTAAGTCAAGCGCAGTGATGACGATATTGAAAAATGAATTTGTTACTTCTCTTTTATTTCTCTAATAAAACATTTTTTTAAATTACCCCCACATAGCACTCCTTGTCAATTTGTCCTGAAGCTTATCGACGTTTTACATACTAAAATTGCTCATGGACATACACCCAAACCCGACGCAATTATTTTTAAGTTGTAATGGGATTCAAAGCCGCGGTTCACGGCGCTACAGCCAAGCGCTTAGCTACTGTGCTATCGAGTCGTCATACTTTTCAATAGTTTCCAATAAAAAAATATAGATACCTATATTTTTATTACACAAAAAAACTAGCACGAGAATAAACGCCTTAATAAACACATCAACATAGAATTTTCAATTTAAATTTAGATTGTAAACTATAATTGAGCACAATGTGTACAATATCTAAATTTTTTTGTTGCTTAAAAAAACGTTACCCGCACTCTAGGATTTTCTCCTGTATCGTGGAGGCAGTTTACAAAACATAAAGAGCACAAGGACAAACATCTAGACCCGGAACAATTATTTGTAGGCCTTACAAATACTTGTTCCGTGCGGGATTCGAACCTGCGGCCATCAGCGCTGTAACTCATTGCTAAGCTACTGCGCCATGGAGCCGTCTATTTGATGACAATACCAGTATCAATAGCTTTGTGAAATTAACTGATTAGTTATAAAGGGTTTGCCGTAATCGTACCTAAACAAAAAACAGAATTCTAATTGTTTTGGGTAAAGATAAGAGCTTTCTACGTCCCAATGCTTTCTGTTATTGTTGGAGGGTTTTAGGGTAAGGTTAAGGGCACGAACTTTAGAACTGACAAGTCTGAGTACGGACTATGAAAATGGTCTTGGATTCGATTTCAACATTCGATTACTGTCATAAATCGCCGCTTGTTTTTGTCGGGTTGGTCAAAAGGAATGCCAGTAGTCTGATTGTATGCTTATTAATTAAAAGTAATAAGTGTTATAATATTGTTTGTCTACGTCTAAAAGGACTTATGCTATAGTTATCCACATTTCTCTTCGATTAAAAATCAAAATGCAGATGCGTTGTCACCCCTGAGGACTAGAATGGAATGCCTCGTTTCCAGTAAAAAAGCGTATCCGTGTCTCTACTCAATATTTATGAAACACAGGCATTCTGTAACGTGGTCCTTACCCTGTCGAGTCGACTCATTCGTGCAACAACCATATAATGGTTTTATCACCAAATCACTTAAGTACTAATACTACTTTTTATATTAATGGTTTCAGTATTCTTTTGTAATTATAATTTTGTTATACTTTTGAACCTATATACATCATTGAATCTTCATTGAATACTATACATTATAATACTTATTAAATTAATTACCCAAACATTACGTAGATGTATCTGACATCTGTTTCCCGCGCGTTCACCATATTTGTATTGTAACAGAAAAAAAAAAGCATAAGAGGTTCTTTATCGTCGCCAAAAGTCAACATCGTTATGCGGAAAGCGCTTAGATGCGAGCCGTTTGGGCCGTTAGGTAACCGTGAAAAAAATAACCACCGCGCCCGCCCACCGCGCCGTTGACTTACGGTATTTCGAACGTGCGACAGAGACAGGTAGCGGCTGACCCGATGCGTTAGAACCAGTACAAGCGATGTTGTGAGCTTCTCCAAGACATCGGTAGTAGTTTGGCCTAAATGACGGTTTTATTATATTAATTGCTTGTCTTTGGAAAGTTCTGTGCAATGTTCAGGTAACTGTTTAGATTTGAATGTCAATAGGATTTGTAGTGTCTATTAGGAAATTGTTGTTGGAGAAATTATTAGAATATAATAGAAAAGCTTTTCGAACTTTCATGTGCAAAGAATAAATAAATTAAGCTCAGATTAATTTCTTTGAATTTTTTTTATAGAATAAGGGCGACAAACGAGCACACAGACCTGTTTGTAAGTGGATACTAAGTAACATAAACATTTAGACTATCCTCGGTTAAAAATCAAAAACAGATGCGTGGTCACCTCCGAGGACTAATATGGAATGCCTGGTTTCCAGTAAAAAGGGTCTCCGGTTTTCTATACTCACTATATGATAGGTACATTGAGGTGGAAAGAAGTGAGGGGGAACCACATTCATGAACGGAAGTAGAAAAATGTTGGCCTTGTTGTGGCGGCGAAAGAGAATCCACCACCTCAATATATAATAATATTTGACAATTTATGGGGGAGGCCTATGTGGACTTTTGATAGACTGTAATGATGACGATGATGAGTTCTACGCATTATTGCATCATTAAAGTAAAGAAGTAGCAGCCTGCATCTCGTTGTCGTCATTACTAAGCACAGGCCGCAGACAATTTTTTTTAAGCTAGGATTCTTGAGCGTGGATGTGCCCCGATCGAGCCGAACCATTCATGCTACAACTATATTACCTATAGCTGCAGCAGTGTAGTGGTGTGTAAGAACATCCACAAACCTCTATCGTCCCGTGGATGTCGTAAGAGGTGACAAAGGAGAACATACTAGAAGAACTGAGGTTGCCAATCCGCTTGCCAAGCGAGGCGACTATGACAGAGATGCTTCTTGTTGCCTGCCATAATTGAGTATTACTATTTTTAAAAGAAAATCCAGTTTATGCTAACAGCCTTGAAATTTAATGCGACTGATTAAAATATGATATCGGCACTTAATAACACGGCTATCTACCGACACCTATCGAGGTAGCCGTGTTATACCTATACGTGCGTCTTATTATATGCAGTCGGTATTAGAAGTAATTTACAGTGTATGGATGATAATTCATCATGCACCATCAACCAAATTGTTTTGTTGGGAATGTCGTATTAAAATTAAATACTAACCTGTGGAAAAACTTTTATTTTATAAAACAAATTCTACCTGTTTTTTTATAGAATAAGGTTGATAAACGAGTACTCAATTCATCTAATGGTAAGTGGATGCTGTGGCCCATAGACATCTACAGATGCGTTGTCACCCCTAAAGACTAAGATGGAATGCCTCATTTCCAGTAAAAAGGGTCTCCGGTTCTCTACAATTACCATACGAAACACAACAACATTAAGATGCTATTTTACGTTAGTATTCTGTGAAAGCTGAATTCTGCTAAAACCATAAAATAGCTGAAGAATGGATCTACCACCTATACGACAGTATTTTTTATCCGTTAGTCCGTAATTAATATGTATAACGTTAATTGTATCGATTATCAAACAGATAAAGATTCTTAGTAAAATTATGTCAAAACTCCACAAGTAAAATGACTCCTTTGAAATTAACTTTCAAAGTTTCAGAAACTTCCTGACTATTAATTTTTCAAACATGTAAGATAAATCAACCAATATATGAATATATTCATAAAATCTTAGTATTTTTCAGTCCATAACATCCTTGTAACTTCTAACCGCTTTACAACATCTAATAAGTCAATAGTATATTGACGAAATTAAAAAATAGGTATATATTTCTAGCGGTACATACTCTGTATTATTTTTAAAAAATCTCACAAATAGTGTTCTCTGCCATCAAAACACCCCTCGAACCCCTCCCCAGTCTTAAAAGTATCAAATTGTTTGTAAAGAATGTGCCGTAAATTTTTCGATCCCAATGAGCATCTACAACGGTCTAACTAAAAAATGTTAAAAATATTTTTTTCAGAATAAGTTTGACACCGTCCACTTGTGACTCATCTACATCTAGCCTCGATTAAGAATCAAAATGCTGATACGTCGCCGTCACTCTTGAGGTCTAAAATGGAATATCTCGTTATATTTAAAAGGAAACAATAGTAATAAGTTGCTATTTTACTCCGGGATTGATTGAGAACGTGGTCACTCCCGATCAAGTCGACCCATTCATACTACAACTATAGTGGATGACCTTTTTTACCGTCCGGAAAAAATAAGGTGTAACATGTGAACGGAGTAGAAGCCTATGGCACCGATATTTTACAAAGAATAAAAACAAAAATTATGAATTAAATTAATTAATTAATTAAAATCTATCGAAATACAAATCGTATCCACTCTACTTCACGAACGGCAATAAAACGATAAATTTAGTCGGCATCTTTGACCTTGTCACTTCGCAGGGTCACAGGCTCAAGGGTAAAGGGCAAAGTGAATGTTGAAAAAAAATTTCCAAACGTTTAATTTCTAAATTTTTGTTTTTATTTTTTGTAAAATATCAGTGCCCATAGGCTTCTACTCCGTTCACATGTTATACCTCTTTTTTTCAGTAAAAAAGGTCATCTAATACCTATAGCTGCAGCATGGCTACATATTATAATCTAAACACAAAAAATGAATTATGCAACATAACATTTGGAATACTAAGTATATTATAAATGTGTATATTTTGAATAATTCACGGGATGTACTATATATGTATCAGACAAACAAAAGGACAAACATTTAAGTTATATGAAAACTAAAATACCTTTATTTAAAAAAAATAAAACAACTTCTAAAATAATAATTATTAATAAATTATCAGACAATCAAAAACATGCTCGAATTTTAGTAATATTTCTTAATAGAAAATGTTGTATTGAGAGATCCAAAAATGTTGTTTTGTCCCTCTCAATACAAAATGTTTAAGTCAACCAAAAACCGACCGACCGAGATATATTTATTAACACCAAACTGCCATTAAGCTTAATATAGTTTAAAAGCTGCAATTATTATGTATAGTTGACATTTGGATAAGCCCGAAAGTTCAGTGCCGACCAGATTGTTCGTCATCAATATTGATAATTGTACGGAAATCATCGTATCGATACGCCCTTGGATTGTTCACTGTAAAACTTCAAAAAGTGTGGATGGTATCGGGACGTTATTACAAGTAATAAAGGGTCTCCAGTTCTCTACACTCACCGTACAGAACATTATGATGGTATTTTGTGAGAACCTAGTTCTTTTATAATACAACTGTAGCGTGGCTCTACCACGAGTGAAATAATGAATATAATCTTGGCATATTCCAGGACAGTCTTCAAGTCATGGTTGAAGTTTAAGCTTAGATTAAGACATTATCTGAGTACAGCGAAGACAAAACAGAAGTAGCAAAGGCAGACATGATGATAATATGTCACGTCTTTATGTATGTTTCAGTCAAAGTTCTTTACCAGTCAAAACTACCATTGTTCGACGACAGCGTTTTGACTAATAAGTTAGATTAAAAGTGGTTTTGACCAAGACTAGTGGTTAAACATTGACAAGGTGTATTAAGTAAAAAATTGTTTGTTGTTTAACAGAGCAATGCCAATGGATTTTAGGACATACTGGTTTTTTCTAGGCTTAACGAATTTTTATAAGCCTCATCAATGGACGACCACAGATTTACATACAGCCGCTGTTATTTATCAAATATCAATGGTGGTTTCACGAAATTATTTAACCTAAAACTGGGTTTCGCCAATAAAATTGTGTTTTAGACTTTCGATTAAAACTAATTTTGAACGATGCTTGAAACATTCAAAGAGACAACAGCCAAAAGTATTTTTGATCGGGAAATAGTACTTGGTTAGTTATACAAATATGCTAGGATTTGATACATGTCGTTGTATTCAAGTGTCAACAAATTCTATATTTATGCGCCGTAATGATTTATATTCACAATTCATTACATGAGTTTAGTGATAAAAAGGAAATCACAAATCTGAATACAATAGGTAGCGCTGTTTCAAGGTTTTTTTTATACAATAAGGGTGACAAACGATCACACAGTCCACCTGATGGTAAGTGCATGCTGTGGCCCATAGACATCAACATTAATCCTCGATTGAGTATCAAAACGCAGATGCGTTGATCACCCCTGAGGACTAAGATAGAATGCATCGGTTCCGAAAAAAGGGTCTCTGAATCTCTTCACTCACCATACGAAACACAGCAGCATTAAGCTGCTATTTTGCGCTGGTATTCTGTGAGAGCGTGGTCCTTCCCCGGCCGAACCATTCGTGCTACAACTATAGTATACTGCAGCGTGGCTCTACCACGTCTAAAAGAAATTTAATCGATTTTATATTTACAATGTAAAACTCCTACGGAAATACGATGTGAAGCACATCGCGCCACCTGTCGGAAAGGGTAGAACAACGTCTGTAAGGCCAGCAAGTAATTATATAAAAGACAAGCTTTTTGTTACGGATATCAATAATTACACATGATATAAGTTCCAGCCTAATTCTCCGATTCGTCAGCTATGTCGGCCTAGGTCGGCGGGCGGCGCACTGGCACGTTGCGAGCGTATTCGACTTGTATTGCTTCTAGGTTACCTAGACTGGGTCATTACTAAGCTAGCTTGACTAATTTCATTTGGCTGTAGATTGATACATTCCGTTGGGAATTAACGTGGCTTTAATTGTACATTTACATTTAATGCTGTTATACAATGTTCGCATACATTAGTGTAGAGTCGGCATTTTTAACCGATTTCAAAAAAGAAGTAGGTGCTCAATTCAACTGTATTTTTTGTGTGTTACCTCAGCACTTTTTTCTAGGTGAATGGATTTTGATGATTCTTTTTTTTATTTGAAAGCTGGTGATTCTCAAGTGGTCTGATTCTCACTGATCGAAATCTGACCAAAAGTTTTTGAGTTATCCTTAATAATGCGTATTGAATTGACTTCGACTACATTGGTGATGTTCTCATTTTATTTATATTGGAGACAGTTGCACAATTTTGTTTAGAATTTTACCACTTGTTATTGCAGTACATTTTTTATGTGAAGCGGATGTGTTTGTATGTCGCGCATTGATTTATATGCTAGAACAGGTATATTTACATTACACGCAGTACGAATTTCAGTTTCGATTTACAGTGCAAGTTCACCCGTTCTCTCCTTTCCTGATTGTTTAAAATGTTAATATACTTACTTATAGCTTACATTGCATTCGAAGGCAAACACGTATAAAAGGCTTTTTATTTTGTTTTTATGGGACTAAAAATACATGTAAATTATAAACGCTTAGGTTGCGGCTACAGACCTCATTGTTTCGTAGCTATGTGCTGTTTTCTAGATATTAGGATTTCTTTCTGCCGACGTAGTGGGTAGATGCCATACCATTGTCCATATCTACCACTAAATGGTAGAGCCTGCTTTGCTATGTTTGGTTCCGAATGGTGTCTCTTTAATATCTCTCTAGCCAGTATAGCTACTGACCATTTTGCATTTAACATCTCTCTAGCCAATATAGCTACACATAATATAATAAACACATGATAATATAAGTGGAGAATATGGTCATAATAAATTACTAAGGATGTTATGAGGCGTATTTTTGTAAATCCACCCCCAACTTTGAACTCCAACAGATAAAAGGACGTCATAAGATATGCAGAACGTCGATGGCTACAGGTGGCTCAGCACTGTTTGTGACAGCGTTTGGGGGAGGTCTGTGTTTACGACTAGATTTTCACGCGTCGGTGTGACGTTATGTGATGTCTTGCATAGATTAAATTACGTTATCTAACTACCGTTCGACGACAATCAAGAGGTGGTAACATATATTATTATTTCTATACAATAAAGATGACCAAGCTTATTATGTATTATTATTATTGTCATTATTATTTAATTAAGAGTAAAAACTTAGAAGCCTTGTCACTCCTAAAGACTAAGACGGATTGCCTTGTGTCATAGTATATAAAATACAGCAGCTAATTGACGCTGGTATTCTGTGAGAGCGTGGTCCTTCCCCGATCGTGCAAATCCATTCATGCTACAACCATAATATAGCTGGAGTTCGACTCTACCACGTATTAATATTATAAGAATATTTTTAAAAGTGCCATATAAAAATAATAGGATTATTTCTATAACTGTACCAGTTTCATTAACTACACTAGGAAATCACACAAAGAAATAACAAGTTAACAACCAATTGCCATTTGAAAACAGAATGGCAAACCAGCTGTTTACGGTAACTCAGTTTCTATTAATAAATTATACATATTACCTAGATTATCAGAGCGTGGTTTGTCGCTATACATTTACACCGGGTAAGAACTGTTTGGATTTGAACTTTACATTCATTACGCTTAAAATACAATTTGTTTTAGCAGAATGTGATTTTACACCGTTACGTTAGCTTGTTTTTCGAGTGGCAGTGATGCCTTGTATAGCGCTTTGGATGACACGTTACTATTTTCAGAGGCGTCATGACCTTTCACGTTTAGTTGAAGCACGGTACTCTTTAAATAGTCTTTAGTGTAGCTTTTAATTTTATTTTGTACAAAAATCCTTAAGTTTAAAGCTGCGATACGCTATGTGGAAGTTATAAGGGCATAGGCTGCATAATAAACGTATATTTCTGTATGGATTTACCCTGTACGATATCTAGAGTATGTTAAGGGCTTAATTAGTAGGTATTTTAAATTACATTCGAGCTGCATAAATAAAATAAGTATACAAGCAAAATACCAGTCTAGTTTGCTTCTTCATACAGATCGTTAGCCTCATTTAACACTATTATGGTATAAAGTTAGTCCAAGTAGGGTTGGCATAATACCTACATATATTATATCAGTTATAGTATTTTGAAGGCTATTGTAAAAATATAGCACATAGCGAATAAAAACATATTGTAGGATGGTTCAAATTAATATTTTTGAAGGAATATGTTTTCCAATGGGCTTTCATTGAATATTATTGTTTCCCGAAAAGGATATCAACACCATTATAACCTATTACAGTCCACTGCTTAACACAAGCTTCCCCCAATAGATTATCTTATGGGGGGGGGGAATAGCCATAGTTACCACGCTTGGCTTGGTTGGCATCCGCAGTTTCTATAACTTTAGGTTAATTTCTACGTGGTCGGGCCATGCTGCAGTTATATTAGTAGTATAGTTGTAGCACGAAAGGGTCGGCTCGACCGGGGAACGACCACGCTCTCACAGAATACCAGCGTAAAATAGCAGCTTAATGCTGCTGTGTTTCGTATGGTGAATGTAGAGAACCGGAGAACCTTTTTATTGGAAACGAGGCATTCCATCTTAGTCCTCAGGGATGAAAATATGAAAATGCACCTGTATTTTAATTCGTAATCGAGGGTAGTAGTAGATATCTACGGTCCAAAGCAACCCCTTACCATAATACATTTGTCACCCTATCCTATAAAAAATATATTTTCTCTTTCTAGTTCTCAAGTTAAGTCAAGCTAGCCTCATATTGGTACGTGTAACGATGCCTTCCAATAAACCAAGGGACGCAATATATGCAGAATGTCTATAGCTGCAGGTGGCTTAGGACTGTCCTGTGGCAGTGCTTGAGTGTCGTGTGCCTGTGTTCACGAGTTGACTTGAAGTAGACTGGAATGGTGGTAGTTCAAGGTAAGATTGACATTCAATAACCTACAGCAGATGCGAGTGATTAGTGTACAGAGTAGTCAATATACAATGGCATCGCAACCTTGCCGTCTCGACCTGTGTCCGCTTGCCCTTATCGCACTAGTGGTTTGTAAGCCTTTTATCTTATCGCTGGGATGCGCACACTTTTGGAAAACAACGGACTTTTCAGTATTTCAGAAGATTTACCAATCCGTTTAGTCATATTAGTTTCAGTCGAAGATTCGAAAATTAATAGAACAGCTATGGTTCTTAATTGCCGCAAGATTAAAAATTAAGTAAATGTCATAATTGTATTATTGGCGTTATAGGTAATCTGTATGTGAAACTGAAGCCGTCTCATGTTAAGCAAGGTTTAGACAAAGCCATCACGTTGGCGCCAGTCCTCACACAAGCCAGCGCTGACCTGGCCCGTGTTGCTTAGATGAGGTCAAATGGATTCATTTCATTCCTAGATTATTCTTGCAAATCGTTGTATTAAATTAATGATTTTTTAAACTTTAACTGAAAAATAATGTTTATCATATACAGACATCAACTAAAGGGATATGTACCATATTATTAATAAAATTTTTATATTACAAATTATTTAAAGTAAAATTAAAGCTTAATACTGATGTGTTTCACATGGTGAGTGTAGAGATCCTATTTACTGGAAACGAGGTATTCCATCTTAGTCCTCAGCGGTGACGATGCATATGCGTTTTGATTTTTAATCGAGGATAAATATAGGTATCTATGGGCCACAGCATGCACTTACCATCAGGTGGACTGCGTGCTCGTTTGTGACCCTTATTCTATAAAAAAAATCTTATATTAGAGTATTTAATTTTAAACATCATAGTCACCCTACACTGCATATATTGGCAGTGCATAAATGCATTTTCGGTATAGACCAAACTGCTAGTGTGCACTTGACTCGCGTTATCAACCCATTGATAACGGTCCATATTAATACGTTATCACTTATGTGCTCAGTAATATCACGACACAACTAATATATTAGGTATGTTAGTATGATAACGTTGTTCTAATATTGGGTTGAGGGTTGCAATTTGTTTCATATACGTAAGACTATCTATTATGTTTTCTCTTTAATTTAAATCCTATATGTGATAGCATACATATATGGGCCTAAAACCTGACTATTTTTTTAACTGCGAGCTTTCAAAGTTTAAGTAAGTTCCGCGTCTAGAAATGGGGTACTTTCTATGGACTGAGAGATACATAGATAAATATTATAGAATTTTGTGTCAAGTAATATAGTTAAAACAACTTACGTGCGGAACATATTTTCGTTAAAAAAACGACCTAAAGCAAATAAAAATATTGTCGTCGATCATCCAATATCATTAATTACATAAAGCGATCAAAAAATACGTTTGTATTTACGGACGGACAAAAAGCAATGCAACTGACAGGGCGCAATACATATAAAATAAGGATAGAATACCATTCTCTTCATAAAAGTAATGCCTTATTCCTTTGCAAGCTAAGCGGTTGCGTTTAAAAGTAAATTTTAAATTTAGCGCCTTATAATTTTTTGTTTTATATAATATTTTATTTAAAATGTATTTAATTTATGTTAAAAATATACATTGATTTGCATAACATTATAATATACAATTTTATTACCGTATAATAAAAAATATTAACAACTTAAATTATAATACAGCACTACTCCACGCGGTATAGTGTCACCGGCAAAAACGCCGCCTGCATTTTGTCGCTGAATAGCTCTTCAGATACTTAGCCTTTAAGCGAGATATTTTAGTCTGAAAAGTTAAACCTTTTAAATATAAAATAACGATAGTAAGATTGTAGATCTACAATAGAGTGATGTATGAAAAAAAAACTATGATCTCTTATTATGTGACAACAGTAGTTTATACTAAATATCTAAAAAAAAAATATAATCGAAAAATTTATTTAAAGTTCTGTCTAGACAACGTAAGAATCATGGAGTATAGAGGTAAGGAGGACAATCTCCCATAGGAGAATAGTTGGAAATGTGTCCATACGTAAGCATTAAATAACAGTTCAAAAACTCTCCACGACAGCGCTCGAGTAGCTACAGGCCGACATGACAAATCGCCGTAAAATACGTTGAGTGATTTTGGAAATAAAATTTTTTAAAGCAATAAAATAATTATTGTAAAAAGATTTATAGTCAAAGTCTGTGCTTTAAAAAAATTATAAAAAGTTCTTTAAAATTTAGACTGTAGCTACAGTGGCGCCACCCTTATTTAGCGCTTTCCTACGGACACTTTTTTATACAGAGTCTGTACTCCTTAGTAAGAATATTTGAAAGTATTATTTAATGTGCAATAATAAGCACCTTGGCTATGGAAAAACATAATTTACTTTACGTAAGTATCCTTTTAATGTTTCATTATCGAAAACGAAATTAACAGACAAAACTTTTTAAGTAATAATCTATAGCATCGCTTCGACTGCATAGCAAACGCTACATCGGAGTCTTGTCCCGCGTCCGTGAACTGGTCCACCGGCTTTGGGAAACTGGGCCGCAGACTGTGTGTAAATCGGCAATCTCCTCTCCTCCTCAAGTTTGTGATTAACTCTGAGATAGCACTGAAGTTCGTAATATAATAAGAGAAAAATTCGTTTTTACGTTGTCTCTCATTTTGTGTAATGTTACAATGTTTTCATTATAGATAATTTTGGGGTATTAGTAGTGTAGGTACCCTCATCTGGTTGGGCTGAATAAACTTATAAAAGGAAATGATAAATATATATTTTATATACCAACAGTGACGGTAGTCTTTTATAGGCAGTACTCGATGGTGGATGAATCTACTGTTAAAAAAAAGTTACAGCCTATATACGTCCCACTGCTGGGCACAGGCTTCCTCTCATTTCTGAAAGGGTTTTAGGGCAAGGAATAGTCCGCCGCGCTGCCCCAATGCGTGTTGGCGAACTTCACATGTCTTCGAAATATTTCTTTTCTTATTTCTCAGACATGCAGGATTCCTCATGATACTTTTCCTCACCACCGAGCACGTGGTAAATCAGCACTTAAAATTGCAATTAACAATTTCATTGGTGCCGGCGGGGATCGAACCCGGTTTGCTCGCGTACCTACTATGAAATTTACAGCGAGCGCTAACCATCTGAGCTACCACAGCTCTAATAATCTACTGATCTATATCTAATAATCTACTGTTATCAAATTAAATTATTTTAAGACAAATAAACGTGTATTAAGAATGAATATTGCAATATGGTTTAATTGGTAAAACATTAAAAAATACAAAAATAGATCTAGACAAGTAAATAAATTGTATTACATTTTCCCTCGCCAACAATTCCCAAACTAAGTTATAAGAAGGAGCGAACCAACACCTACATTGGGGAAGCTAGAAAATGTCTGCGGTGCGAAATGAACTTTCTTAAAAACTAAAAGTCGGACCTACGAAATTACTTTGCTCGGACAGTGCAATAAAACTCTTTGGGCTAAGGGTGCGTTCGCAGTGGCAGCGAGACTTTGCAATTATTTCACAAAAGTGACTTTAAAGTATAATTAATATAAATCTGGTAATTACTGTATAATAAAAACAAAATAAAAACCGTTTATTTCGACCACAAGGATCATAGATGTTAATAATAATAAAAATTTTAAAACTAATGTTAGTAAACTTAAAACTATTTACCTAATTCTAAAACTATATCTAGGCCCGATTAGTCAGCACGTGCAATGTATGACAATGGTTCAAGTACTGACAATCAAAGCTGTCAGAAAATGCCCTCAGGAGGTCATTGGAACCCGCACCTTGCGCGCCAGGGATGTGCATCGTTCACGCATGGTGTTGTAGAAACAATCCGCGAACAGATCCGTACTACAGTAACGAGGCAGACCCAACAGCATCCTGAATGCATTATAGTATTGAACACGCAGGGAATTGTACTGTTTCCGCGTGTAGTCCACCCACAGACTGTTCTTGAAAAGGAAGTGCAGTAAGCTCTAATAATAATAATAATGAGGACAGAATGAGAAACCAAATTTATGCTGCAAAAGTGAGTGACAGAGTTGGAAAAGGTCGCCCTAGACGAAAGTTTATCAACCAATATATTGAAGATGGGCCAAATTAAAATTACCCGCAACTGACACGCAACCAACGAGCTGTTTCATTACAACCTGTAAATTAACCCGATTGTAAAACGATAGTAAATTTGTGTTTACTTCATAAACAATTTTCAATTTCTTACTTAGTTTACATAACTTACTTAAACTAACACGCTACTAATCATGTATTGACGTCGTAGGAGAGTTCACGACCGTATCGTAAGATGGCGACGTAAGGAACTGGAACACGATGTGGCCAGCATCTTGATAATTCGAAGCAATAAAAGTTGCCCACCCGCCTGGCAACTATGACATTCTGTATATATTTGCCTTTCGTCTATGTTTAGAAGTGGTCATTTGGAATGTGAATGAAAGAAAAACGTTGCTTAAACGCCTTTATCTTTAAAGTATATGGGGGAAGTCTATAGACTTCCCCCATAGATTGCTTCGTGGATGATTTTGCCATAGTTGCCACACGTGGCAAGCGGTTTGGCGACGGCAATTTTTAATTATTCGAGTTGCTATTAGAAAGATATTGCTGCCCATCTCCTGTTCCACTTGAACTATGAAAACTAAAGTTTCACGGCCTTACTTATCATCGTTGATTATCACCTACATAAATCTAGTATTAATTATCTCCATACTTATGTCTTTCTATTGACATTTTGTGAAAAGAGAGAGCAACTTTAACCATTTCTTAAATTCATATTCGCAAACGTCGATTTTTGTGAATAAGGTAGTAAATGTTTAAAACTATCCATAACTTACAAAAAATTAATTGAAAAGATTAAAAATAATGTTAAAATTAAAAACATTAACAATATTTTAGATATGCGAGAAAAAAGACAAAGAAATCTTCTAAAATTGATAAATAAACTCTTCGCTGCTAAACGGGCCGCACCCGAGAGGGAGACAGGGGCAGCAATGAGGGGTAGGGGGCTAGGAAACGTTATTGGGACTTTTTCTTTGGACTTTAGCCTTTTGTTTTGCAAAGCGACTTCTTTCTTGTCCCGCGCGACGGAATCGATGGAGAGCGAAATGAGACGCTTTTGATTCGCAGAGAGGTTAGTGAACGGAATAACTAGCCAATATTTTGTTATGAAAATTATTTGCAAATATTCAGTTGTTAACGTTGATTTATACAAATATTATTTACTGCCTCGTTGGTCTAGCGGTTATAGTAGTGCGACTGCTGATCATGAGGTCCTGGGTTCGAATCCCGGGTCGGGCAAAAAATCAATTACTGAGTTTTTCTGTCAAGAAATTCTCAGTAGCTAGTCAGGAAGTTGACGGTGTTTCACCCCCGTGCCTCGGAAAGCACGTAAAGCCGTTGGTCCTGCGCCTGATCTCTCCTCGGTCGTGTCGGTTTACCGTCCCATCGGATTATGAGAGTGAGGGAATAGAGAGTGCACCTGTGCTTGCGCATACAGCGCGCAGGACTATAATCCTGTCCTGCGCCGATGGCTAGCCTCCGTTGAGACAGGCCGCCGTGGCCGAAATTCGATCTGGAGGACATTATTATTATTATTATTATATAAGTATGGTTAATGTGTTTGAAACGTGAGATGCGATAACACGGTGATTAAATGTGTTCTCCGTAAGAGAAAAGGCATAACAGGGAAACCATAATTCAAAATATATTAAGCTGTATCAGTGATTCTCAACGACGTAAGGGAAAAACAAACGTTTCATTGTAACCTATATACATTTAAAGGCAATGAAATATTTGATTTTTGATGACCTGATTGTAATAAATGTTGTGGCTCATATATAATATCTACAACTATCCTCGATTAGGAATCAAAATGCAGATGCGTTGTCACCTCTGAGGAAATAGGTGGATTGCCTCGTTTCCAGTAAAATAGTTATTCAGTTCTCTGCACTCACCATACACAACACAACAGTGTTAAACTGCTATTTTACACTAATATACTGTGAGAGCGTGGTTCTTCCCAGGTCGAGTCAACCCATTTGAGCTGCTAAAACTATAATATAGCTGCAATATGACTGCCACGTATAACTTTTTTAATATCATTATATCTTTATAACTCATGAAACAATGTACCTAAGTATATGAGAATGATAAATCACTACGAAAAATTAGGGCACCAGTTCATAACGTCCCTTGAATTTTTTAATGATTTTAACTAAGCCTCAGTTAATGATCATTACACATGCTCAACGCTTCCCTAACCTGGGATATAGAGGACGCTTTGTTCTATTGTCTCTCACACACATTAAATATTCCTCGTGCACCACTCGCGCTCAATTTAGACGACCTGATATAATTAAGAAATGCCAATTTAGTGAGCCGGCTTGGACTAATGAAATACAAAGAGAGGCTCACTCATGTATTATTTTGTTTCTTTATTTGAACAGAATTTAATGTGTCAATTGAAATTTATTTCTTTGCCTACTGTCGGTTCAGATTCATTTTTCACTATAAATCAAAGGATGTTTAAATTTGTATAAAGAAAATATATTAATGGTGTATTAATTTAAATAGGTCTTATGTCGTCTCATTATAGATTCTTGTTAAATATGAGAAGTATAGAACAACACGGGCCATCGGGGGACCGGAGGGGAGTAACCATAGCGTTTTTTTCTGTCTTTCAGAAATGTCTGTCATTTTTACGGGGGAGTAAGAAGCTCACACAACAATACAAAGAATTTATTAACAATTTCACATACACATAGATACTTTATAACAATATTTTTCTCGCTGGCTGCTAAATCTCAGATACTAACTCGAATCAGTCGCTCGACCGATCCGCATATTGCATGACGACTATGTTGGTAAACAAATCCGAACCAACACAATGGTTATTATTGTAAGTTTAAAAAAGAAGTAAATAGCAATAATTTGATAAAAAATTACTTCTATGTGAAAGGCAACGACATATTTTTATAAAGTTGAAGTGGAAGATCGCTTTTTGCAAAACTTAATAATACGGCATTTTTGTAGGTTCAGCCGCGCAACTACACTTAGTCTAGTCTGAGCAATGGAGCTGCTATTAGTTTTATTGTACACATAGGACCGCGTGGACTTGTACTTTGACAGAGGGGAACGCCTGCGTAATCCTCGGACACGCCGCTGGCCCGTGTTGGCCCTATGGTTGCTCAGGAGCAACTTATCATCACCGGGACTGTTAGTTCAATTGTCAGTTCCGTTTAATAAAATAAAGTAATAATTGCAATATGTACACAAGTAGTAAAATTAAAATTTTTGTGAAACCGACTTCATAATAAATAAAATAAAGACATCATAAATGTACTCAAAATCAATTGAATACGCCTTATTAAGGATACATCAAAAACTACTAGTCAGATCTTGATCAAATTTATATGGGTCCCATAAGAAGCACCAACTTTCAAATAAAAAAAGAATCATTTACATTAAAACAAAACATACAGTCGAATTGAATACCTCCTGCTTTTTGAAAATGATAAAAAAGTAATAAATTCTTAATATGCAAATTCTTTGTTTTAATAATATTTCATTATACAGATAAAAACTCATTATTTGAGTAGTGTGTCACAAAGGGAAATCATTCACCTACATTCGTTGCGGTTGTTCGAATGAATCAAAGTTGATAAAAGTAAACAAATCCATGCCTGATTACCGGCTTTTATTGACAACATTGTCTTTTGGATTTATCTTTTTAAAGTGTTCTAGAAATATTTTATAGCTTAAGCATTAAGTCGGCGGTTAAATGTATAATTAAGTAGATCAACATTTCCCCGCTAATTCATCATACAATCCATAACGAGGATATCTGCAAAAGAAAAAAGATAATTGGCCCAGATGATCAGTAAGCTGAAGTGGCGATAGGTCGGTCATATAGCGCGAAGTGACCACCTAGACAATGATTCGTATAATTAAGCCGATCGTAACACCTATGGCAAATTGATCGTAAAATCTGTAACTGGGTTATCCTCAGAAAAACAAGGGTAATTGACATAGTCTAGACGTTCATTAAGCTGAAGTGAGTAGCAAACTTTTTGAATGAAGTATATAGCTCGAAGAACTGACAATCGATGGGAAAGGAATGTTCTCGAGTGGCATCCTCGTATAAGCCAGCGTAGTTTTGAGTGATCGCCGCATCGATAGATGGATCTGATTAAACACGCAGGTAGTCGATGGATCAGGTAGCTCAGGAGCGTACTTCGTGGCAATTATGGGGAAAACCTATGTTGTGCAGTGGCCTAGTGATGAATTATAGTGACAGTTAATGACGACAGAGTATAAAGTTATAGTATTTCTCAATGCCAAGATAACCGAACGTAAAACTATTGTGCCGTGGCATATCGGCGTACGAATATGATTAGAATAATATAAGAATATAAATTTTATTCGTGGTAGAGCCACGCTGCTGCTATATTATGGTTGTACCACGAGTGGATTCGCTCGACCGGGGAAGGACCACGCTCTCACAGAATACCAGCGTGAAATACCAGCTTAATACTGCTGTGTTTAATATGGTGGGTGTAGAGATCCGGAGACTCTTTTTTAACTGGAAACGAGACATTCCATCTTAGTTCTCAAGTGTGGCAACAACAAAAAAAAGTAAAATGGACTACCTCGTAATCGGGTAACAGGCTCTCTAAACTAATAACTCGAAATACAGAAATATTATGCTGCTATTTTACTCTGGTAATTTGCGAGAAAATGGTTCTTGCCGGTCAACAATACAGCTGCAGCATAGCTCCACCACGCGCAGAGAATATCCTATTTCTTTTAAGAACGGGAGAGAAAATGGCTGTACTGTATACAATGACTGTGTCACGCAAAGCGCCCAAAATATTACGTGAAATGATGCGATCCGAGTCCAGCTGTTCTGGATATCCCGCGCTATCAACACGGGTTTTGCCGCGCTTAATAAAAATGTGACAGATTTTCGTTTTGTTTACGAAACGGGGACGTGCGTGCTCTATCGTTTCGCGAAGGGTTTACATGAATTTACCGTTTTTGTTGATTTAAAATTTGCTGAAATTTGCTTTTTGAATTTTTTTTTTTATAGAATATGGGTGACCAAGGAGCACACTGTCCACCTGATGATAAGTGGATGCTTTGGCCTTGGCCCATATACATCTACATTTATCCTCGATTAAGAATCAAAACTCAGATGCGTTGTCATCCCTGAGGAATGAGATTCCTCGTTTCTAAAAAAAGTCTCCAAATCTCTACACTCACTATACGAAACACAGCAGCATTAAGATGCTATATTACGCTGGTATTCTGTGGAAGCACGGTCCCATCCCAGTCGAGTCGACCCATTTGTGCTACAACCATAATATAGCTGCAATGTGGCTCAACCACGGTTAAGAAGAATTCCTGTTAATAAAAATCCAAAATCATTAGGTAGGCAGAGAGTCAAAAATTTAAAACAAATACTCTATTTCCTGATCATTTACTGAACATGGCCACCTCGATATGAAAAGAATTTATCTTAAGTATATAAGAATACCCGATGAGTACCAATATTGTTACAGGGAGTATTAAAATATACCTCATGGATAGTTTTACCCTCTAGTGGCGCAAGGTAATGTTTCACGTTATTTCCCCACGTGGGTTTTGTAAAACTATAGGATGGAAGGCACAGCCTCTGATAGATGACAGTATATCTCGTGTATAGCAGATGTAAATAAACAGCGCAATATTAGGGAGTAGTATCAAATGTGCGAAACATCTCTACAATTACAGACTTCCTTATTTGTTTATTTATTTATTTAATTAATTCAATCTTTATCAAGCTTTACATATTAGTATTCAATGAATAAAAACCGGCCAAGAGCGTGTCGGGCCACGCTCAGTGTAGGGTTCCGTAGTATCCCGTCCGTCACAATAAGTGTTCCCACTTATGAGTTTAAAGGTGGGTATCCATTACGTTCGCGCTCCAGCAGCGCTCCGCGCTCCTGCAACTGCTCCCGGTAGTGGGTACGTGCGCGAACATGAAGCGTGTAATATTGCATGCTCCGCGGCAGGCGATGCCAAGGAGAGACCAACCGAACAATTCGATAACACCCGACCCAATGTAATAAGTACCTACAGCGCCATCTCTCGGGGAATTGGGTTACTAATTAATACATAGATATGCCAGAAGTTTTCGGTGGTAATTTTGGATTGCGAGAACCGATTTTAACAATTCTTTTTTTGTTTGAAAAAAGATACGTTCAGGATAATAAAATATGTAAACGAAGTTAAAAAAATGCTTGCATATACGATTATACTACAAACTTGAATTATTTTGTACAACTTTTTGTCTTTTTTGTACGAAAACTTTTTCCATCCAAGTTCAAAATAATTTTCCTAGAAAGTCCTTATAAAGTTCTACTTTCCAGATTTTTTTCATATTTTCTAAACTTATGGTTTAAAAGTTAGAGGGGGGGGGGGACACATTGTTTTTTACTTTTGGAGCGATTATTTCCGAAATTATTGACATTATCAAAAATGATTTTAGTAAACCCCTATTCATTTTTAAATACCTTTCCAACAATATATCACACGTTAGGGTTGAAATAGAAAAAAAAAATCACTTCCCACTTTACATATAGGGGGGCTACCCTAATAAAACATTTTTTTCCAATTTTTATTTTACCACTTTGTCGGCGTGATTGATACACATATTGGTACCAAATTTGAGCTTTCTAGTGCTAACGGCCACAGAGATTAAGCGAGGACGGACAGACGGACAGACAGACATGGCGAAACTATAAGGGTTCCTAGTTGACTACGGAACCCTAAAAAGCTAAATGCTAAAAGCATTTTACTTGTCAACATTAGAGCAGTGATAAGAAAACACTACAAGGCCGTTACATTACATTTACATGTATTAAAATAATATTAGCAAAGTAATAGTTTGCCTCGTAGGAGAGACTGCAAAAGCTGCCACGCTTGGCAAGCGGGTTGGCAACACCAATAGTTTACTGTTATCAGGAACGATATCTCGTTTGGAATTTAGTTTTGCATTGTGCCATCAATTTTTTTATTTAACTGGCTTTACGGCTCTGGGTTCTAGCCCTTCTGAGCCTGTCATTTCTTTTGTAATTTCTTTTTTATATTTTTTTTCTTCACAATATGCTGATACATCACACTGCGAAGTTGTTGGGAGATTTTGACGACAGCTCAACCCAGCGGACAGTTGATGACGACAACCACTCAAGTTTATAAGGCGCCCAAGCGATCCAATTAACTTGAGGTTTATATCGACATCAAAGCACTTGTTTCGTCGTTTTCTCTAATAAATAGTTCACACGCGCGGACACTTAATTCACAAAATCGCATCACTTTTACGAATCAAAATCCACTTCAAACCATTATTCAAGTAACAAAACAGGAGCGACAATCCGTCGAGGGCCAAGTTCCCGCCAAAACTCCTGTGCCATCAAATTGTTAATTACATGGATTTTCTTTTATGTCGTCCGAGCCTCGTCCTACACTAAACAGGGTGCAAGAAGAGGTTGTCATTTACGGCAAATAATAAATATTTTTTATTAAATTACAATGTTGTTTTAATGTTAAATTACAATGTTACAACTTATAAGCTTTTCACTACTGGGCACTGACCTACGCTCATTTTTGAGTGGTTTTTTTTAATGTCTACGTAATAATTTTTTATTTTCTCATATATACGTTTTTCCTCATTAGGTATGTTCAAATTAACTGCAGATAGCGCATCATTACTTAATATTACATTTACCGGTTTAATCGGTGCCGGAGGGGATCGAATCTGCGGCTGCTCGCGTACTGTTAAATTCACAACGAGCGCTTAGCCCCTGAGCTACTATAGCCTATTTCTAAGTAATATATATTTTTATAACTAAAAAAGGCTCTATAAAATCACACTAAGAAATAATAAAAAAAAACATTCAATATAGCATCAAAGAAAAACATATTTCAACATTTCAGTAATAAAACACAAAAAAGTTATAGGATTTTAAAAAGCACCATCGCCACAGACTCCCGACTAAAAATCGATATTTAATTAGTACTTAAAGGTACACAAAAGTTGAAGTATGCAATCAAACACACACAGGGACACAAGTAAACACGCACACAAGCGTAATGGCAAGCACACAAAAACAATTGTAGTAACTGCGTTATCTATGTGATAGTACACCCTTGCAGTTTTTCGCCTAGGTCCCTGTCTAGGTTCGTAACAAGCCTAGGGACTAGGGTGCGCCTAGATAAAATATATGGTTAGCAAATAAACTATAGCGATTTAAGCTCGGTAAGGAAACGTGTCATCACGTAGCGTAGTTCACCCGGAAAATAATATAAAATGATGAGAATTTATGGAAATCTTTATAATATTAAAAATCAATCTGAATTTTTTTTAACTTTTTTAACTGTATCGTTTGAATTTCGATATTGCTCCTCGAGATCTCAGAAAGTATTCTATTTATATAGTTTTATAATGTTGTAGAACTTTTCATTAAAGATGTTTAAATTTGTCATTACAATATAAAATATTGATTTAACATTATATTTAATCGTTATCAACCAAAAATATGTGGATAAAAGGCAAAAAAAAATAACGGAAAAGATGAAGGTACAAAAAATAGAATTAGCAATAGTGATTTGAAAGCAAACAAATATACCTACCTGTTATATGCAAAAAATAAGAATTATAGTATAGATAAATAAAACAATATTTCTGTCCGTTCCTTTATATTTTTTTTTATAGGATAGGGTGACAAACGAGCACACAGTCTACCTGATGGTAAGTGGTTACTGTGGCCTATAGACATCTACATCTATTCTCGATTACGAATCAAAATGCAGATGCGTTGTCACCCGTGAGGACTAAGATGGAATGCCTCGTTTCCAGTAAAAAGGGTAAATAATGGAAATAAAAGAGCAGACTATATATATATATATGTATATATATATATATATATATATATATATATATATATATATATATATATATATATATATATATATATATATATATATATATATATATATATTAAAAAAATATATTTAAAAAGTTATAATGTTAATAAAATATTTATTTTCAAGTAACGTATTACACATAAATGTATAATGAAAATAATATTTACCAGGAGGTAGCATTTATGTGAAAGCTTCAACTCTTAGTGGGCTACGGAGAGGTCTGCGCTCGGAGATTCACTGCATGATAGAAACCGTAACGATGATATCTGCAGCAGAACCAGAGTACAGTAATCGACTTAGCACAACGGATCAGTAAACCGAAGTAGTAATGGACAGCCATATGACAAAACAAACCGACAAACAACCAACAAACCATTTTATACGTAGTAGAGCCACGTTACAGCTATATTATGGTTGCAGCACGAATGGGACGGCTCGACCGGGGAAAGACCACGCTCTCGCAGAATATCAGGGTAAAATATCAGCTTAATACTGCTGTGTTTCGTGTGGACCGTGGATCCGGAGACGCTTTTTTACTGGAAACGAGGCATTCCATCTTAGTTCTCAGGGGTAAAAACGCATCTGCTTCTTGATTCCTAATCAAGGATAAATGTAGATGTTTATGGGCCACAGCATTCACTTACCATCAAGGGGACTGTGTGCTCGTTTGTCACCCTCATTTTATAAAACGTGGAACCCTCAAGGGGAATGTAAGAGGCTCCCATTAGATAGAGTGACAACCTGGTAAGACATGCTGGAAGTCGAGGTATGCGGGGAGCGACGCTTTGTTGGGGTGTAATGATGATGATGATGGTTTTCAAGTTAGTGGAGTCGGTTTTCTGTATTGGCCCGATTGAATTTCCGGTATTGTTTTTTTTAATTTTATCGTATTTAGGTACATCATACCCGCCTTTTGTATAAAGCCCATAGCAAAATTGGCGCGTGCGACGTTGTACGTTGAGTGCGAGGCTGCACAGGATATAATTTTAACTTAAAAATTAATTCTTATGCAAACCAAGCAATTAATTTTCAGGGATGACAACGCAACTGCATTTCGATTATTAATCTATGATAGATAAGATGTTATAAGCCACAAAATTCACTTACCATCAGGTGGACTAGTGACTTGTTCTTCTATAAAATAAAAATCTATCAGATTTCTGGTTAGTTATTTATGTTTTATCTTGGTCTAATTTATTTGAGCGACACATATTTTTTATTATTAAAATCTTACTTCCACTGTAGGTTTCTCCTGCCCTATCCTTCCTTACCGAATATGGGATAATACCGTGATGGTGAGATTTAAAACTTTTGTCTGTTTTTTATATCGAACATCGTACTGGTTACTTTTGATAATTTGTCGTATTAGATATCAATTTTGTTTTGCTGACGGTGCCTTAACCGAACCCTCTCTACCAACGATTTGTTTTAGAGGTCATCGCCCTCCTTGTGTCCCGTTTTAACACTATGCTATGCACATCTTTTCTCTCCCTCACACACGGATGGGGAAACACGCCTACGGAACTCTGTAAAGGAAGGCCTTTGATTTTTTTCCAATGAAAAAAAAAACCGGAAGTGCGTAATTCGGAGAGATTTAGTTAAAAAAATTGGAAATATATTTTCTATACGCATCCGGTTGCTCATTCCTGTATTACGGTTTTAATTAATAAATGAAGAATAATATTTTCTTTTTTAATGTTTAAACATTTTGAAGTCATAAAAATCGTCAAGTAAATTCAATTGTGAATTACAGTATTATACTGGTATTAATTGTGTATACTTATGGTAGATTTTTTTTACTATTCTAAGCCAGTGCGTGACTACTAATATCCTACCTCATGGTAAGTGGTGGTAAGATGGTGAATAAAATAATATAATACTATGTATATAATTCTTAATATTTTAATAAATGTCAGCACAGTAAAATTACAAATTACAATTGTTATTGTATCGTCATAAATGTTGGACCGCCAATCAAGACTCATCAGCGAAGAAACATTTAGGACTTAGGAAAGGAACTTTTAATACTTAGATATTATTTTCTAACTATATTTAATTCTTATATAACTATATACAGGTAAGGTTTAAATACTTTTCATCTCGGGTATAATATTTTTTGTATGTTATGTGCGTTTAAAGTGACTGACCCACCTATTGTTATCATTTAACATATTATTTATTATTTTAAAGAATGGAATAGAATAGAATAATTTTTATTTAATATAGATTACAAAAATACTTATTAAAATTCATTGAAGATTTACCACTTATTAGGAAAAAACCTTGCTTTGGAAAGAAACAGCATAACTTAAAAAAAATTAACAATAATTTAAATTACTGTATATGCAATTAAGTAAGAAAACATTTAGAAACAACATGGTAGCGACCACTTCATTCCCAGGGGATATCATCAATTATGTACCTACTCTTTAGTATTATATACCATAACTAAGCAATTTTTGCCCAATAAAAATTTTAACTTTTTTTAAACATTTTATACCAACGTGGTAGAGTAATGTTGCAGCTGTGTTAAAGTTGTAGCGAAAGGCTTGGCCCGATCGTGGAAGGACCACGCTTCGAGAACGTGGTAGTAAAATAGCAGCTTAATGTTGCTGTGTTTCATATTGTAAATGTAGAGAACCGGTGAACCTTTTTACTTACATTCATTTTTATCATTATTTATTATTATATGGAATTCCATCTTAGTTATCAGGGGTGGCAACGCATCTCATTTTGATTCTAAATCGAGAATAGATGTAGATAATCTATAGGGCACAGCATCCACTGGTGGACTCTGGGTTCGTTAGGAATATTTATTTTATATAAAAATATAAAAGTATCTCCCATTCTAATATATATAATATTCTATAGTTCGCTAACCGCTATTATACCGTATTTGTACTACTATCGTCTATTTCATAAACCGGGATAACTGCCGTACTGACCGTGACACGGGTTACGACGCTTCAAAACAGGGATGTAAGGCGGGAACGGCCTTTTAATGCAGGAGACTTATCTTAAAATATAGATCATATAACTAACTATTTTACTTTTTATTAATCTCAGCCGTTTTGAATTGTTTGGACTATTAAGGCTACTGGTTCGGAAAACGGTATTCAGAGACAATCTTGAGTTACGGCCGAAACTTCACACTGAAAATTTGTCTATAAATGTAGGCCAAATAGTTATTTTACATTAACATATTATGAAATTGATCTGTCAATAAATACTACTAATTTGAAATAAATTTTCGGTAGTAAATTTTTTTTAAACTAAGTGAATAAATCATTTAAAAACTATCGAAATCAAAATAATACGTATACAATACAAGTATTATTTATTGATACATCAATTTCATTATATGACTATGTTTTTAAATAATTAAAGTTGAATTATGAGAATGGCATCAAGTAAAGAAAGAAAGATATTTATTCCCTGAAACTATACACATCCCATAAATGTGATATTTTTTGTTGATTTGTGTCTAAAAACGTTAACCCCACACTAGGATCTTCTCCTGTATCGTGGAGGCAGTTTACAAACATAAATTGCATGAAGACAAACATCCAGACCAGGAACAGTTATTTTAGTTAGTTACCCTATCTTCTAACTCATTTTTTTTACTTCAACATAACTATGACATCAAAACTATGAGTGTTGCAGGATAAGAGTAAATCTTTTTACGTAAAATTAATAGATTTTTAACTGCTATTTCTAACTGTTCCTATATCGCTCACAGTTTTCGAGTTAATATGAAAAAAACTGAGTTTAAAGTTTGATGATGGAACTACTTGCCTAAAGACACTATTACCTACAAATCTGCAGTAAAATATGCTATAAAATAAAATAAGATAAATACATCGGAAGATACAAGAAAAACATGAAAATTACATTAGGCTCTAACGGCCGGCAGTGTGCTTATAATTGCGAACCCCGGAGTTCGTAGATATAATTTAATTTACATGCTTTGGATATAAACATAAAAAGTATATGTAATAATTTATTGATTTTTAACAAATTTTATTTATTTAAATGAAGTGTCACAAAAATATCAAAGCAATAATTTCCTAAACAGTCTTCCGTCATTGAACTATGAAAGTTCATACGCAAAGAATTTTTAACGTAACATCGCTGAAAAGACACTGGCCACTCAAAAGGGAAAGTCCACTGCACTGGTTCTTAAGAATTACAATGCGCTTTATAAAAAGAACTTTGACGTAGGTCAGTGACTCTGCTGTCATTCATTCCAATTTCGAACTTGGAATTCCGAGCGCTGAAGCCAACACTAGCGTCTCACGCACACGCGCGCGAATTGGGACTTTAATTCGTATTAGTATTTATGTAGGACACGCACACATATTTGCTTTATATGGGTCGGTAACACACATTGGCAAAGAGTTTACACACGCGGTGCCTACATTTGTCCATTTGATTAAGTAAATGTGGTTAATGACATTTATGTATTGTTGGACTATATGTATTTTAATGTCTTGAAATATTCAAAATAAACAAAGTTTTATAACATATTTATGCAACATTTTTACTTTTAAAAAACGGTTTTCTTGGGAGACAAATATTTTTTTGCTATTTGGCGAGGAAGTACATTTGGTACTAGCGGCCCCCGGCGGCAACTATCAATGCTACACCACTAACTTGAGGAGTTACGTGTCAGAGCTAACTGAAATGCATTTGAATAAACTCAATATGCCCGTGGCTTTTAATGGTTTGCGAACCATATGAACAAATAACATATTCGAATAAGAAAGAAATTTGAAAACTACTTTCCTTCGTCTTGTACATACGTAGAAAAGTCTTTTTTTCTTCAGTGTATATCTTATAATATAAATATTTAAGTTTAAGTAAATGTTACTTTTATATTGTACATAAATATTGAGCACAATTATTGCAGTTTGGCTTATAGATTTTTCGCCTTATTATAAGAATATCAAAAAAGACTTAATAAAAAATTAACATAAACCTGCTTATGATATTAAATTACCAACAAAAGGTTGACGTAATCTCTTATTGGCAACAATACACTGTCAGAAGTGTCGACGACTCGTTTAAAAAAGGACAAATTCGAATAACGAATCGGATGACAAATCGAACGCCTTAAAGTAGCACGCACACACGTGTATCGTGTCGCACGCACACAATGAAGCGTCCGCTTAGGGTAGGTTAGGGACGAAATTGGGGTAGCCGCCGCGCCGTGCCGAATCGGTCTTGGGTTAGGTCCGTAATAATATAGTGAGATTTGTTGAAATTGGCAGCTGATTTACTTAAATTTTAATACATTGTTTTAAAACTAAGCAATGTTATTAAATATAGATTAGTTTTTTTTATATAATATTTTTTTTCTTGTAACACATTACTACGAGTACAACATCATCTGTCGTAGAGATAAAGTTATTTTATTTTCTCTTGTTCGCATTCAAAGTTCACTTGCCCGTACGATTTTATTCTTAGTTCGTATTTAGATGTGACCGCACCAGCATTTATAGAAGTTAGCGGTAATGAATAAAAAGTCACTATTACCGGTTTACGTCGGCTAAACGGAACAAGGTTGGACATTTAAGTATTAGTCGGCATTGCAAGTTTAAGTGCGTTCGTCTTGTCGAAGGCCTTACTGCTAATTGATGGCTAAAGTGACGACGTTTCAAATTGTACAATAAATATTAGTACGTAAATTATATTATTAATAATAAAAATTATAACTAAAGTGGTAATATTATTTACAGCAAATAGCGATCTAAGGAAAGCATGTGATATTAAAAATTACACAGTTATTTGAACTCTATTGCTGTATGTAATTCTAGGGCTTAACTTGATAACATAAGTTTGCGTCTTGTACTAAAGGCACTTTATAATTGAAATAAACGGGACGTGAAAAACAAGTTGAACGGGTTGCAAAATAAAAAAAAAGTACTGACATCATATCCCTATTCCCACAGTACATGGAGCAGCAAGCTCGGGTATCAACTGACGCGATCGAGTGAACGATCTTTCGGAGTTTGAAAAAAAAAAATAAAAAAATTTACCAGCGGCCAATGCTCTACGAGAGCAGTACGCGGTGCGGCTGCGTTGGCTCGCAAAAAACTTGGGGTTAACGACCTCGCCGCGTGTCCTTCGAACGCGAGCCTGTGTGAGTGAGTGCGTACTTAACGCATGTAAAGACGTTCGCATTTTTCGTACGCGCATTGGCCTTGAGCGTGTGTGCGTAAGACGGATGCTTTTGAGTGCGTTAACACGTCGCTCACGCAAAAAATGAGTTAGGCGTCCATGTGTGCGTGTTCCGTGCACGGGTTACGCATTTCGCTCTTAATTTTGTCATTCGAGGTGGACATTGAGGATGAAATTGTGGGCACCGGACACTGATTGCCGGAGTTTTTGTACTGCGCTTTCATTTACTAAGCTATGTCCCATGAAAGCTGTAATTCTATTTAATGATTTATTTTAGACATTTATCGTTATTTCACTACATTTAAGGGTACTCAGAATAAAGTAGAGAACTCATTTCCGTATCATTTTCTTCGGGTAATATAGAGTTTATATGTTTGTTATTCAAATTAAATATGATATTAAACTTTAAAATACTTTAAATTTAAATAACTTGTAACGATGATATTAATTTAATAAAAAACTGAAGTGTTTTTTGGACTTAAGAATGATCTCCAACAGTGGACTATTTTGCGACTACTATGGGAATCGTAAATGTATGTTTTTTCTTCATATTCTAAAAAAATGGAAAATAAATAACATTGCAAAAATATTACTTAAGACAGTGTCAGTTAAATTTATTCCATCTTGAGCCATTCTGAACTATAGCTACGAAAACATTTTTACTACAAAGCACCAAATACAAACATTTAAGTGGCATTTGGACACAGCAGGTTCAACTCACGATGAAAGATTAAGGTGTATGTACTATATCGTGTCAACGAGAAAAAGTTTGTTTTCGTGACATTTTCGCAAATTATTTTAAATCGAATTAATATTTTATACCTAGATATTAAAATTGTATTTAATACATAAAACTATAAGTCAAAAGTCTGTTGGTCTAGTGGTTAGTGACCCTGACTGCTATGCCGGAGGTCGTGGGTTCGATTCCCACCCAGGACAAATGTTTGTATGATGAGCACGATCATTTGTTCTGTGTCTGGGTGTAATTTATCTATAATATTTATGTATTTAGAAATATATAAGTATGTTTATCAGTTGTCTAGTACCCATAACACAAGCTCTGCTTAGCTTGGGACTAGATGGCGTTGTGTGTTAAAAAAAAAAAAAAAAAAAAAAAAACAGCCGTGTGTTTCTTCTAGGTACATAAACCAAGGATCCAAAATTGTATAGTTGCGGGGAGCAGCATTACCCACCAGAGTGCTGTGATGGTGTATGAGAATTCATTACTCCATTTCGTACCAATAGATGGCACCCGATAATAGTATGATATCTCGTTAACGCTGGACATTAAATACCGAGACCGGTGACAAGGAGTAGAGCCAAGAATGACGATTAATTGTTAAAAGTAATATTCTTCCTGAGAGACCCAGGAGTTGGACGGGTTGATGAAGAAGAAGGAAAGAAGATTTTATACGTGGTAGAGCCACGCTGCATCTGTATTTCGCTTGTGGCAGGAGTGGGTCTGCTCGACTGGGGAAGGACCACGCTCTCACAGAATACCAGCGTAAAATAGCAGCTTAATGCTGCTGTGTTTCGTATGGTGAGTGTAGAGAACTGGAGACCCTTTTTTATTGGAAACGAGGCATTCCGTCTTATTCCTCAGGGGTGACAGCGCATCTGCGTTTTGATTCTTAAGCGAGGATAGATGAAACCATCAGGTGGACTGTGTGCTCGTTTGTCACCCTTTATATATAAAAAAAGATGACCAGTGCGAGGCTATCAGCTCTACTCCATCTCAAATCATCTCATCGCAAAAAAAAAAACTTATAAAATCTAATTGTAAAAAATTGCACGTGGACGAGGTCGCGCGGTACTGCTAGTTTTGGTAATAAACAAAAGAGATCGCTGCCGAAATAAGTTACAATGACATCACCGTTTATTTTACATATATGTTTTAGATTCACAAAAAGACAACGGACCCTCGTTGAATTTTATCGTAAGCTTAAATAAAACTGCCGAGGCAGAAATTAAATTTAAAACAATTGCACCTTGATAAGATCTATTCGCTCTTACGCGCTCTCAGAAGGAAATGTCAGTTGCGTTGCATTTCGGAGATTTGATCGCAGAAAAAATAAAGTTTACGTAATATTAAATTGAGCGGGCCACTTAAACGAACAAAAAGTTTTATTTTTATTTTAAAACAGTCCGACTGTACTTTTTAACAAAATTGTTCACGATGCTTTGCGGAACATTGCAAAGTTTTTGGGGAATTTTAACAAAAGCAAGTCAATGACGATTGAAACACAAAATATCAGCCAAATGGATGCATCAACTTGATGCTGTGGCCTGATGTTGGTAAATGCAAATGTTTTGTTACACCTGAGGACTGAGATGGAATGCCTCGTTTCCAGTAATATGGGTTTCCGATTCTTTATACACACCGTACGAAACAGTATTAAACGTTTGAACCGTGAGAGTGTGGCCCTTCCCGGCTTGAGCTAACACATTCGTGCCACTGCCATAACATAGCTGCATGGCTTCTACCACGTGTAAAACCCCACCAACCAATATTTGTGCAAAATATAAACTGTTGATTTTTGCATCGTATATATTGCAAGTAACCCTGCCAAACGTCTCGCACCGTTGCCGTTGCTCCCCTGTTTGGAGTATTTTACATACCGCATATGCGAGATGGTCCGCTACGCCATTGAATGGAACCTTGAAATCCTTCCGGGTCGTAGGATTCTCATTTAGAAATTGTACAATTAAAATAAATGTTTAATTATAGTTCATTTCCTTCTTTTAACCTCTTAACAACACTTTTTTGTGATTGTTAATTAAGTGATGTCTTAAGGCAGTAGAGAAAATCTTGGGTTAAAACCTAACCTCGACAATGTCAAAATTTGTTGAGTATTATTACAGACTAGGGTCAAATTTTGATATTGTAGTGTTGACTCAAAGGTCAAATGTGTATTTCATTTTAGACAGCTAATCAGGTGATGTCTTAGGCTGGTATTCGGAGACAAACTCAAGTTCAAATTCAAGCTCCACAATCTCAAACTTTGTGGAGTATTATCATGGATTAGACTCCAATTTAGACAATGTAGAGTTTTAGTTCAAGTTGGAGTTTGTCCCTGTACATCCCGCATTAGTCCAATTTGATAAAATCTACATCTTACCTAGCAACCATAATTCTTAGAAAGCAAATTTATAGAGTGTATTCCATCCCATTGCAGGGCATAATCCTTACCTCACTTCGAGTGAGTTATGGACTTACGGAGCAGTTAAGCAGGCAGGCGCATTACTCCAGTGAAGCCATCACGGTGTTTTCTTTTATCTTTGAGAAAAATGATAAATCAGAACTAAAAAGTACCTTTAACAATTTTATTGATACACTTCAACTCTTTCTTGCTTACTACGAAATCTACCCCTAAGCAACCATGGCTCTACATCACAATCCTGTATGCACTGTTATTCTTTTGCCAGCATAATCCGACGCACTAATATACTTAAGTTAAGCAACCATTTATGATCCAATTGCACTAAAGCGTCAATTAAGATAAAGGGCAGTGCACATCAAACAAACACTGCTAGCAAATAAAGGCGAGCTCTCACAATGCTCGGGGCGCGGTTGCGTACGTGTTTATAGTTCACGACACGATCACGGCTACGTGACGACGATGTTAAAGCGTCCCCCGCTGATTTGCATAGTGTTATTGATACTTTATTGAACGTTTAGTGTCGGTCAATCGATTTATCGATCAATCAATTATCATGTTGATTTTCAATCAATATGAGTATGAATAAATATATTAAGTTTCACTAATAAAGATATTTAATTTTTTGACTACGGACAAACAGACGGCTCCGTTGGCGCAGTGGCTTCGAAACGAGTAGCTGCGTCGAGCGTTGTGGGTTCATATCCCGCACAGAACAAGTGTTTGTATAGCGTACAAAGAAATGTTATGGGTCTGAATGCCTGTCCTTGTGCAATTTATCTAATAAACTGCCTTCACAATACAGGAGGAAATCGAACAGAAGGAAATTGTTGGGGGTAACGTATTTAAAAAAAATATTTCAATGTATGTCAAACCTAATGTTTGGGTTTTAATTAGGATTTCTATTTTAATAAATTTAAAACAATTTTTGTCAAGTAATGATTAGTGGTTACTTGATGTTTTTTATATTAATTATTTGATCTTAAACAACTATTAAAACAAATATTTTTTTTTACTTAAATAATTTAAATAAATATTACGTAGGTAGTTATTATTTGTGTTATGTCAATCAGTTACTTATAGCTAATTCGCATTAATAAAAGCCATAAGTAAAATGGATCCATACAACGATGATGATTATTAAATCTTACGTAAAATTCCAATGAAATTTTTGTTGCCCTCACTTGCAAATACATTCGTAATAATTTTCTAATTTGCAGAAACATACTTTATATTAAATTTAGAATGTATTAATGAATATATTTTTTTAAATCGGGCAATCGAATGCAACACATCATTATACTCTGACATTTTCTTTCAGGGCCTCACTTTAGTCTGAACTTCGATAAATCAATATTGATAAATTTTACTAAAGTTATTTAGACCCTTAAACCAAAGAATTGTTTCATCATCATTATCATAACTGCCTATCACAAGTCATTGCTGAACGTGAGCCTCCACCAAGGAATGCCACAAAGCACAATTCTGCGCCACCTGCATTCCTGCATCACTCACCTGATCATCACTCCATCTAGTGGGAATCGGCCTTACATTTCGTTTATCGGTACCCACAACTGCCACTAGGGAACCTTTCTTCTGCAGCGGTTGTCGGTTCCTTGAGCCCTATGGCCGTTTCAGCGCAACTTCAGCTTACTGATCCGTTGCGAATCAAGAGTTCTTTATCGTTATTTGAATGACCGAGTAAGAATACTCAATATCCCATATCCCGTGGGTGTCGTGAGAGGCGACAGGAGGAAACCAGTCAGGAGATGGGCAGCAGCGTCGTCATGATACAAACTCAAACTTATAAAAAATAAACTGCGGTTGCCAAGCTGCCTGAAAAGCGTGGCAACGTTTTTTTAAAAGGATTGTGTGACTAACGAGCACACCTGATGGTAAGTGGTTGCTGTGGCCCTGTGTGTGTGTATATCTATAAAAATAAATAAAATTGATGTCTCTGGCTGCGCCCTCCTTTCTGCCAAGGAGGGTCGCGTCCGTATACAACTTAGAGATCTCTAGTTAGACCGTTAAGCCAGTCCCTAAAAGGTGGGGTTTAGTGGGTAAAAGTCTCCACATAACCACGCAGCCGGCTGCGTGGTATGCTATGAGCATTCCAACTCCCCCGCTTTCCGGAGGGTTGCCCATATTTGCTTCGGGCGCAAAAAAAAATCTGTCTGTTAATAATGTCAGAAGAACAACTTTTAACTAATTTTTTTTATAGGTAAGTGGTTGCTGTGGCCCATTGACATCTACATCTCTCCTCGATTACGAATAAAAATGCCGATGCGTTGTCACCCCTGAGGACTAAGATGGAATGCCTCGTTTCCAGTAAAAAGGGTCTCCGGTTCTCTACACTCACCATACGAAACACAGCAGTTTTAAGCTGCTATTTTACGCTGTTATTCTGTGAGAGAGTGGTCTGGATAACGGCAGCATGGCTCTAACACTTATAAAACTATGGCTAAAACCCCCTATGAGGCTACCTGTGGGGTGGGCTTAAGTTAGGGCTGTAATAGATGGATAATGGTTTGAATACCACACGTAGAAAACATGTGTTTATTTTAGAATTTTGATATAAAGGTTATTAAAATAATAATGCGATAACTGCTCTGTGGTTTGAGGGTTTAATTTGCAACGTCAAACAGTTTTAGTTTGTGAACGTGCGTTCGTTTAAATCAATTTATATTCGTTAAGTTGAAAACAGGAAAACCTTGCGAAGTGCTAAGTGCAAATTACTCTGAGGTTATCAAAGAATAGGTAGGTTAATTAAGGGCTCGTTTAAAAGGCCTAATTAGTAATTAAACAATGTCGTTGCGTTTTCAAAGGACGTCATGTTCCAATAGGAATGGAGCGTATTTACTTTCGTATGTACAATAGCGTTGCGTAAGGGATTAGCAGGTCAATGTATATACCTTCATATTATAATAATATATAATAGTATCTATAAAACTGACCGTGTAGTTGCTATGTAAGAATATCCACTACCCTATCTCGTCCCGTGGGTGACGTAAGAGGTAACAAGGCGAAGCGAACCTGGAGATAGGCTGCTGCCAATCTCTTGTTTTGCTCTTTAATAATAATAACTAAAAATAAAAAATAAAAGCGTGGTTAGCAACCAGCCTACAAATTGTGGCAACTATAGCGTAACATGAGACAATCTATGGAGGAGGCCTATGTTCAGCAGTGGACTTTTATAGACACCAGTATTTTTTTATAGGATAGGATGACAAACTAGCACACAGTCCACCTGATGGTAAGTGGTTGCTGTAGCCCATAGACTTCTACATCTATCGTCGATTACAAATCAAAATGCAGATGCGTTTTCACCCGTGATGACTAAGATGGAATGCCTCGTTTCCAGTAAAAAGTATCCGAGTTTAGGTTAAAATTCTAGCTTCATAATGCTAACATTTGTGTAACATAATACAATTTAGACTTCTCCATCCTTAGGCCATCATTCTTACAAAAACACAAATTGAAATTTGCATTGTTTGTTTCGAGCTTACATCTTTATTACAGCGTTACACTGAAAACCATTAAGTAAAAACGATTGTGTGTCTCGGCGACCGTGTGTTTTTGCATATTTATGGTATTATTTACTATTCCATCCTATAAATGTCGTTAAAGTCGATTGCATTGCAATGCAATCGACTTTCTCCTGTCTCGAAGTCTGATGGCGAGAGAACTGAATTAATAAAATTACAACTATTGACTTTGTACAAGTAAAGGTCCTGAGCGATGGGCGAGCTTTACCGCGGTCTTGGTGAAGCTCTGCTCAAAACCACGTTTTGGAAAGCTGACTAGAAAGCTTGCGGCTCGCCTGCGCTGTATTTAATTTACTATGTTGTTTAAAAAGCTCTAAATAGTAACTATTTGGCGCTCCGGTGCATCAGGCACATCGAGCCAGGGGTAGATACTCATGGATCCGTGGCTTGAACATGGTGGAACAAGGTGTAAAATGGGCACCCAGTGATTGTTACTTCATGTTGAAGTCATAGACGCATATGTTATACATACCTACATTCTCGATTAGTGTTTTAAATGTAAATGAATGCTTGGTTACCTCTTAGGAGTCAGATCGGAAACCTCGTTCCTAGTAAATATTAGGGGCGGGCGGAATATGTATGTACGATATTCGGGATAGCTACCTATTCGGCAGGTTTACGGAAAATTGGTATTCGACCGAATATTCGACTCAACCACCGAATGTTGGTTAAAGTGGTACTAAAGCTGTGTGTGATTAATCATGATTAGATACAATATATCACACAGTTGTGTTGTTTTCATAAAGAAAGTAATTAACTGAGTGGATTATTCTTTTGAAACATTGTTGTTACATTTCTGTAAACAATACTTAAAAAAAGATTTGTAACATCAGTTTTATATAGTTGTATATAGTTTTATAGAAAAATAATTGAAATATATTCTATTGTAGGTAGGTACCTACATGTACATGTAAATCGCATTGATAGGCGTCTAAGTTACGTACGGCACGTATGTTATGCTTCAATATTTATTATCAACTAAAGTTGACTTGATTAACTTATTTGGTAGCATAATTAAATAGCGCTTAAAATATATACGATGTTTTAGACACTAATTTTGTATGATTCTAAAAAATAACATAATAAGTTATATTAAATAGTCATTCCCTATAACTCCGGCCTTTGTATTTGTGACACGTGTAGATGTAAAAACGAGTCACGTCTGTTATTTTTTAAAGGCAAATCCACATTGCTTTTTTAATCTAAAGGCAAAATTAGGCAGCGTTTTTCCAGTGCCAGGGCGAAATAAAACTTTTTTTAGGAGAAATGGTTCTATATTGTACGAAAAATAAGCTTTTGTTAATGTTTGGCGTCGAAATTTACCGCGTGTCCACACAGAAAAAATAATGTAGCAAGTTCCTCTGTCTTTTGTTGAAAAAAACCGACAGAGAAAGCTTTGTATGTGGCGAAAATTTTTGTCTAACCGAAAAGAGCGGGGGCGGAAACAATGATGTTTGTTGCGAAAAACAATTTGAATACTGAATAGTCAATTATTTTCTTCCGTGTGAACAGAGCGAAATCTTTAGAGTTTGGTACCAACTTAATTTAAACGGTAACAATTAGTTTGATATTTTATGTTTTAATTAAAATTTTGTCAATACTTTAATAAAACTGCTTTTGACGCCATCATTAATAAATTACAGCACCATATATATTGAATTTCATATTATTCGATATCTCAAAAAATTTTCGGTTGAAAGGTAGCAACTGTGGTGCAGTGGTGGTGTCAAAATATTTACTATCCCATATCGTCCCGTAGGTGATGTTAGAGGCGACACAGCATCATCTTCCTGATAACTCAAAATAATAAAAAACTACGGTTCCCAACCCACCTGACAAGCGTGGCAACTGTAGCAGGATCCTCCCCATGAGGAAACCTATGGGGGAGCCCTATGTTTACCTATAGGATTTTATAGGCTGTAATATTTTGAATTTTCTATTTCTCACAGTCTCAAAATTTGGTGGGTGTTAAGTTTGGTACCTAGGTGTTAAATACCATACAGTTTATACTTACACATACAATTTTTAGTTTAATTTTGACAGCTTTTAATTCATACGAGTTCCTAATAACGGATATGTAGTAACGGTACTCCTGTAGGTCTTCCAAATCTACATGTGCAGCGTTGGGAGAGTGTGAGGAACACAATTCTTCTATCTTCTTGAAAATATCTGACAACTGGCGTACTTCCAGTAATAAACTTTGAAAGCTTGATGTAGAGGGCCAAACGAAAAATAGATAATTTAAAGTACCTCATAATTTTCTAAAATCTCAGTTTTTATAGGGACAAATCTGAAAGCATTTTTCATTTTCGTTTATTTGTTTGTTTTCTTAATTATCTTAATTATAGAAGAAATATCTTCTCGAATTAAGATAATCAAGCTTGTTTTCAATTTTAAATGCAATTAGCATAGGATAAAAATTAATGTGAAATTAAATTCTCTTTCTAACAATATTTTAATAATCCGCCGGGGCTTCATGACTTAAAATAACCATAAGTTTAAAAAAATTCAACAAACAAACATATAAAAGATTAACAAGAGCATTTATCCCAAGTCCATTATTTATGTCACAAATTAATAGGTACCAACTAAAAATATGCAGTGTTCAACACTCCATAAAAATATAAAAATATTCCCAACTTCATACAGCGTACGCAACAAAAAGACTCCGAAAAACTATTCGAACACGAAAAAAAAGTTCTCGATTCTAACGCGTCCGTCATCAAAACGAAATGTTCGTAGAAAAAAAAAAACAGACAAAACCGTCATTGTGTACACGAAGTCAGCGGAATTGAGAGGCTCCGCCCGCGCACGCCATTGGAGGGCCCCGCAACTCGAAATTTGAACAAAAACCCCAACCTAGTTCCGCCTTCTAAAATGTTTTTAACGAACCAAAATGGCCGACCGTTCTATTTGTTTTGGCGCTAGACTCTCACCCATTGTTCCGTGTTCGAGTTCGAATTATGGACGGCGCGTCCCAATTTCAATTTTTTTTTTAATATCGCTGCGTTCTTTTGTATCTTTTTTCGTTTATAGATTCACCCCATTCTCCCAGTATTTGTAATAAAATGCATTTCCATCAATTTTTTATCACTTACAATAGATTTTTGTAGCCAATCCTGTTATAAAGAAATCCTTCAATGCACTGGCTAGATTTTTGTTTATTAAAATAAAATACATACATATAGGTATATATTTATGGCCGAATGAGATTGCAATTTGCATATATCGGATATATAAATTAGAGTTATTGGCGTAGGCATTGAGTTTTGGATTTTCTTTAATAAGTAGCTGTATCTAGGTATAGCCACCTAATTGAATTTATTGCTTGGACACGGCCACAAACGGTTTAATTTTTGCCATTAATTTATCGATAAACAAACCTATAAGTTTAAACTTTCCGGCTGAGTTGTCGATATTTTAATATCAACCACAGATAACACCTATATAGGTAGGTACATGCTTATAAGATAACAAGTAATTCTGATATATCAGTATCTAGGCAGCACCAATCAGAGTCCTCTATGTGGTCACGTTGAATTGGGCTCACCTGAACATGGAAATGAAAATTTATCAGTGTAGATAAAGTTAATAACATGATACCCGTAATGCTAGGTTATCTATGGAATAAATTGCAGGCATCGTAAAATTTGTATATCCTTATCTACTAGCATAAATTGATAACATTGTCATACGTATACATTTCGTAAAGTACTTTGTAATTTATCGAAAATATTATTTTCCACTTCACAAATTATTATTATATAAGTACCTACCTAAATGTAATTAGAACGGAAACACATCAGGAGACGGACAGCTGCGTCTTCCTACACGTAATCACGACAAAAAAAAACTGCGGTTGCCAACCCGTTTGTCCCATTATAAGAAAATCTATGGGGGATACCTATGTTCAGCAGTGGACTTGAATAGGCTGTAACTATAATAGCACTTCGGATTAAATTTGTTAAATTTAAAAAAAAAAACTCAATTTTGGACCGCACGGTCAGTCTGTGGTGTACAGATTATAATCACTTAGTGGAACAATATGCTTGTATAGCTCTATGTCTAGTCCAATAAAGAACAAAATATTGTTGAAATAATAAATTGCATCTGTTTTGAAATACATTAAAAATGAACGTTTTATTTCAACTTATTTGTAATCAAACGCACTTGTTTGCTTATAAAGCAGGCAACATGTGAAATCTACATTTGTTTAAATCTCCAGTCCTTATTCGTCAACGTGTTTTATTGCACGCACACTGTTTGTATATGACTTTGTTATCTTGTATAGCATAATGTTGCTTCAATTTTAAGGCAAATAAGCGATGACTAAATTTAAAAAATTTAAATTCTCGTAAAACGCATAAATATGATTCATCTGTGAGTTAATAAAAATAAAACATCATCTGTATGATATTTATCTGTATAATGTAATTTTGTTTTCGTATGACAGATGGAATTATAGATGCTGAAAAATAAAAAATAACTTCACAAATTTCGTTCGGAGCTTTAATTTAAAGATAGATGCTGGGGTTTGCACCGCACATTGGTAGTGATCAATAATGAAAACTCAAAATTTACTCAAACATTACAGTAATGATAATTATTGATATTAATATTGATATTGATGCTACGACATGACAGGAGTGTGCATCGTTTGCTTGCATATCCAATGTGGACTTACCGAGTGTCTCGATATATTTTAATTCTTACTGCACATTCGATACAAAATAAGTCAAATTGTTAAGGTTAGGTGTTTGATTCTGCAGTGAATCGAACAATAGTATACACTATAGACTTAGTACTAATTTTAATATAAATAATAGTAATTTATTGCTTAGTAGAGTATACGTAGTGAATTATGATGGTATTCTTAACGAAACGGGATTAATTATTATATAAAAAAAATTCAAAAATAAAAAATACTTCAAAAACTGGAATTTAGATGTTTAACTTATGTAAACTTCTTGTTTTCGTAATAATTTAAACGAGGCCTAACAGCGTATGTATCATTTTTCGAATTAAGCTCTATAAATGTTGTTATTATTCTATAAATGTTAAGAAGACAGGAGTTGGCAGACTTAGGAGGCAGTCAGTCAGCCAGGCTCCGCTAACGGCTCCAGTTGGCCCCTCGCCAACTGATACGAAGCACCGAGAGTGAAATTCCCTCCACATAACTCCGTGTTAGCGCTTATGCGTGTATATTATCTGACAGCAATAAATTTACACCGCTGAAAAACTAGAACTTTTTAAGTTCTTTGTGGTAAGTGATTAAGAAGATATACCAACTTAAATGTTTGAAATGGAGAATCATACATTTTACAAATTTATATTTTGAAGATTAAAGACACTATGCTCCGGATGAATCATGCAGATCGCTTGTCAAAATCTTAACTTTCCTGTCCTTATTTCCAGTTTTTACTCCTATTAATTTTCTGTACTTACGGTTAGGTTGTGGAACTCTATCACTAACATTAAATCAGAAACAATATCATAACATGTTTTTTATACATTTTATGGTAAAAACTTTTAATAATTTAATTAATTTTTTATTATTTTTTACTGTTACCGTTACAGCTTGTATTGTTCAGTTCTGAACATAGGCCTCCCTCCTATATTATATCATAGGGGAGATTGTGCCAGGCGGACTGGTGTTGTTACCAACCTTCTGGTTCAATTTTCCTGTGTCACCTCCTGCGACACCCACGGGACGATATGAGGTAGTGGATATGCTTACACCGCCACGAGTGAATCCTCCAGTCTTACTAGAGCTACCACGGCTATAAAATGAGTCTTACCAACACTTTTTTATTTATTTATAAGTTAACTGTAGTTAAATTAATTTCTCTCTACTAACCCCCTCTCAGAAATGAGGGGAGGCCTGAGCCCAGCAGTGGGACGTATATACTATATAGGCTGTAACTTTACTTTACTTTACTTTTAACTGTAGTTAAATTAATTTCTCTAATTCCGCACAACATTAATACTACCTTTTACCTTTCAAATCCAAGTGATCCACCCATAGAGATTTCTGCCTTAACTTATTCATAGTCATGAGCGGCGGTGGTCACTTACCATCAGGTGAGACACTTGCTCGTGTGCTCCATCTTATACAAAACAAAAAATATATTTAAAATTAAACTAAGTAAAAAATTAAATTTACAACTAGGATTTATTTTTAGAAAATGTCTTTTTGTCCGTGTTTTTAGGCAATGAAAAACTGCTACAATATCGTTAGAATAAGAAGGTAAATTTTGACAGTTTTTTAATGATTAGAAATAGCTTAATTGGTATGGGGTATGGTAGTGGGGCGGTCACGAAATCGTAATACCGTGGTTCGAACCCAGACCGACCGACCGACCGACATTTTTTAATTTTTTTTTCAAGTTCCTTTCTTTTTTAGAAAATCTATTTTTTTAAATTAAACTAATTGCACTCATGATTTTTTATTCAAATAACCAGTTCAGTTTTTTCTATTATGTTGCTAAGATCAAAAAATATTATTCGTATTTCATCAGTATGTAATTTGTATCTAAATATAATTTCCAAAACACACGAATTAAAAAAACTGAGTGAAAAATACCGAGCAAAGCTCGGTCAACCGGGTACTGTTTTGTATAACCCACATGGCTAGGCTAACCGTTCGGGAGTAAAATCCGACGTATTCGACATTACAAGACACATTCGACCTGTGGGACCTTTGATCGTCTAGAATGTAGATAGTTCTCTGGAGCATGTAAGGTTGCTTAGAACAAGCATCGTTTAACTTTTGCGTAAAAAGTAAATAATATATGATTTTTTGTATAGAATAAGGGTGACAAACGAGCATACAGTCCACCTGATGGTAAGTCGATGCTGTGGCCCATAAATATCTACATTTATCCTTAAATAAGAATCAAAACCCAGATGCGCTGTCACCCCAGAGCACTGAGATGTAATGACTCGTTTCAAGTAAAAAACAGTGTCCGGGTCTCCATACTCACTGTACGAAACGCAGCAGTATTAAGCTGCTATTTTATGCTGGTTTTTGGTGAAAGCGTGGTCCTTCCCCGGTCGAGTCAACTCGTTCTTGCTGCAACCATAATATAGCTGCAGCGTAGCTCTATTACGTATAAATAGAGTTTGTCAGCGTCACTGATTGAATGCTATGTTGAAAGAAAATACCTACATAAATGTTTTCTTTATAAAATTACTGACAAACGAACAAATAGTTCTTCTGATGGTAAGTGATAAGAGGCTATTGCTGCCCATAAACACCTGCAACCAACCTCATACAAGGCTGGTTGCTAACATTGTCACCATTGAGGGCTAAGTTGGAATACCACATAGCCTGTTATTATTCTGCTATCTATCCACTTCAGACCGGAACACTGTGTAGTGTGGTCTTCCCTCTCTCGTGCTGACCCATCAGTTCTGCAGTCAAGCTTCAGGCAAGGACGCTATTATTACGGTTTTCACGGATTGTAAGCGCGCCGCCACCACCCACAACACACGCCTCGCCGCAAGGTAATCACTCAGGTATTAACCCTTAAGGGTTCAGTGCAAAGTGTCTCCATTTGTCTATAATCACCATGCAAAACTCTGCAGCATTGTGCTATCGCGTTTCTAAATTATTTATGTGATATATTTCTTTAACAGTCCAATGTACCAGTATTTGGCTTTCGTTTAATTAAAATTGGGCGAATTCGAAGAGTCCGTATACCAGTGACCTCTTGTCGTTCAATATATCGAGAAGACTCCGAATGGCAGGAGTAATCTACGTTCCGCAACGCGTCCCATATCTATCTCAAGCCAGCCACCCCCTCCCCCCACGTCTTGATAACAGTTTTATAGGTCGACCGTCGAATCGTCCACTTCGAGACGATCGATCAGCGTCCGACGAACTAAACTCGTTTTTATATTGCGAGCTTTATTTTTTTAGTTATTTAGCTTTGCGTATTTTTGACAATCTTTAAGTTTAAAATATTGATTGCTATTGTAACATCTGGATTTCCAAAAAGATTCAATCACGTTTTGGTGATTGGAGGAATAATTTTGTATAGGTAGTACTAATAATAATAATATTAGTACCGAAAGACAAGGCGAATATTTTCTATTATTAGTTCATAATTATTTATGTCAGACGAATTCCAACAATTATACATGTGGGTAATGAAATATATACCTCGTTCATGTTTAAGCCAGTTGTAAGGAAACTTAATTTTTAGGACTGCATTTTACAAGGTACCTAATAAAAGACCTTCTATAATGCGAACAATTACCTAACTTTTTTTTAAATTGAATATTACTACTTGAAGTTGAATTAAACAATGTTAAGAGTTAGTTAACTATTTTGAAATTATATAGGTACAATAAACAGAAACTATCGGCATAAAATGTAGGTATGAAGCGAATTGATTACCTAACTTAACTGATTAATATTACAGTTGTAGAACGATCAAATGTATTGAAAGATCTTAGAGCAACTCTGGCATAGCAGAGGCAATATGTAGGTGTGTACCCTATAAACAATCTACCGAGGCGTAGTAATGGACAACAAAGGATTATAACAAATTATGGGAATATAAATTAATAATTAATTATGTTTTATGAATTAAGTGAAGGGATATAAGCAAAAACAAATTATTATTCTTGTATTTTTTTTTAAAATTACGTTTGAATTAGAATCTAAACAAAAAAAACAAACCTTAGAGAAGTCTGAGAGAAAAGAAATAAATTTATAAATTATTTTTCCTTTGTAACAAGCTTAAGTATTTTACAGAAATTTCATTAAATTAGTGCGTTCGTATTTTCGTAAAATATTTCTTAATATACGAGTACCTACACTCAATTCAGTTAGGGTTGCCAACTTTAAAGAAAAGTATTTAGAATGTTTGAATGAATAAATTTTGGGAATATTTTTATAGTATCTAATGAATTTGTAAATTACTAGAAAAATACTTCTATTCTTGTTTATTTGGATTAACCCTGCTGCAACTAGCATTTGGCTTATTTTACTATGGCTGCAACGCAAATGGATTTAACTAACCGAGGAAGGATTATGCGCTCACAATACCAGAGTAAAATAATAAAATTAAACTGCTGTTTTATACGAGTATAGCAGGTGACGAGGATCGAATATTTTTTTATGGATAATGAGGCATACATACATAGTCTAAGTTTTCTATGAAGTGGAATCCTTTTCTGTCTGGGACTGCACCTAGGTAGGTATCACACTCTTAGCGGTTTCTGCTGGCAAATGGCGGTGCTTGCCATCTGTGTTCCACTCTGAGGGGTAAAGAGAGCCGGTATAATCACAGGCTGTGCAAGCCATCTTAGTCTGTAGCCATCTTCGTTTGAAGTCGTCTGTTTGTGTGCATGCATTGCGGCAGCCACTTATCATCAGGTTGATTGTTAGCTCGCTTATCACTTTAATTATAAATTAGTATATCTCGTTAATTATAATCATAGAATATAAAGATATAGGAAATATTTAAAGGAATTTTAAAATAATTCAATGTGAGCAATGAAAACAGTAAATGATCACCAAAATATAGATTAATTGATATATTTGGTGCCCATTTTCTATTTTAACCGACTTCAAAAAAGAGGTTTGTATTCAACTGTACTACATTGTTTTGTTTGTTGGTTTACAAATAGATTTTAATGATTCTTTTTTTATTAAACAGATTATTCTTCAGCAATAGTCCTATATAAAGGAGTGAAAGTTTTTTTATTTACCAAACTATTTGGATTGCATTTTAGTTGTAACAGCTTGTGATATTTGTTAGTTAATAGTGTAATAGTAAAACGTTTAATACAAATTAAAAGTAATGTAACCGAAATAATAATATTTTTTCGTTCGTTAAAGTATTTGGCATATATTTTTTTATTAAAAGTTTAATTACTGTAACTTAGGTTAAGTTAGAATAGTGTATAAGTAAATAAGAACCTATAAATATAATGTTACAAAAATAATATGCGTGACAACCCTAAGTTCAATAGAAATGTCTGCTAAGACAGCTGGCGTGAATCGCAAGTATTTTTCTATTCCACGCTACATTTTCAGAGGTCGACGACCGTGTTTTGACAGCGTCAATGTCCAGACAGCTACTGAACTTACCTAGATTATACGAAAAAAATAAAAGATTATAAAGTGAAATCCTTTTCAACGATTCCCAAAAAGGATATTTTATCAATGTGACTATATTTTTACCCGATTGTAAGTCTCCAAAGTAACAGAAATAATTTTTTTAGAATTATTTTTCATATTTCACGAATACGATATTCAATAAATCTAATTTTACGGATTTAATCGCTTTTAATGTACATATTTTTATATTTTCTACTATAGGATATTATTTATTCTGTGCTACAGTGCTTTGTAGCACCCGCGATTGTGTGGTATCGCCACAAAACACTCGCATGTCGAGAATTAAAAAATCATAAAAATCCCTTGAAATTAGTTTCATCAAGGTCAGTTAACCAACTTAGCAAAGTTTTATTAACTAGTACCTATGTATTCGCAGTGGCCTTGAGTAAAATTCAACTTTCATTAGAACACTTCTGACATGTTATCACCATTGATGACTTTTTTCTTATATAGAAGAGAGAATAAACCAGCATGCGGCTCACCTGATGGTAAGTGACCACTGCCGCCCATGAACAACCGCAACACCAATCACAGGTGTGTTGCCAGCCTTTTAAAAAAGAGAACCAAAGCTCTTTTCTTGAAGGCCCCTCAGTCATATCGGTCCGGAAAAATCTCTTAACTAATTGCCTCACAGTCACCAATTATTCTGCCTTTATCATGCTACTACTACAATGGTACTTAGCGGCAGCAGTGGGTAGAATTATAGTCGGTGCAAGTCCAACATAACCCGTCCTTGCACCCGTGAGGTGGTTATGCGTAGGTTATGCGTATTACCCTATGTAAAAAAGGAAGCCACATAACAGAATGAGTGAACATGCTTTTAAAATTATACTGCTAAAGTTATTAATCATCAAATAAATTTAAATTAAAAAAGCTACGAAAAAAGAAAACTAAAAACAAATTACTCTACTTGTTTCATTTACAGAAGGTTCATACCTAGTGTCGGGCTTCAATGAGGGAGTGCTTACGCTTTATTACTGCGTGGATTCTTTGTGAACAGTAGGAAAGTATCGTTGCCCTCGAAGTTTAAAGGACTGCGTAATTCAACGATGAACGCTACTTATTAGTAAATTGAACTATTGAAAGTAATATCAGCTTGACTCATAAAAAGTGTATTGAACTGATAAAAATAACAATGTGACCTTAAACGACCAATAATGACTACAAAAGCACATTTGTACGTCGATAAACAATAAAATATAGAAGTTATTGCTCATCCAGTAACAAATTCTTTTCAGCCAGTAAATATTTATGACTTTGTTTTTATTATTCTTAAATTACCAATTAAAACTATCAACGCTATACGATCTTACAGGGGTCTTTTAAAACGTTTACAAGACATGACATGATATGAATGGGATAAGACAATTAGAATTAGAAAAAGCAAAATCTCTTATTTATCTTCCCTTGTGTAACAATATAAGTACAATGAACATCTTTGTGGTTAATAATTTAAGTTTAAAAAAAGCTACAGTACTATTAAACCCTACACTTAATGCGATTTTAAAAAGATAAAATATGATCGATGTCCATTCTCATATTAAGGCGCTACCCTGACCAAAACCTGGCAAAAGTGCGTTTTTCAGAGACTATTATCTCATTAGTTATGAGAAATAAGCTACATCTAAAAGCACATTATTAATGTTCGATATCCTATCATCACATTCCACGTTCTAATTTGTTTTTATGTGTTATGAATACATTTAAAATCTACTTTTAAAAAATGACTAAAATTATTGATTACATGCATCTGTTGCTAAAGGAAATGCTCTAATCATTTGAGAATTACACTAATGGATAGATAATTTAAAAATCTATATTCTACACGTTTTATTTAATTTCTTAAGTTCGCTTATCTCTTTTAATTGAAATAATTCCAAATATTCGGGCGTATTTTTCCGTGATATATTGTAGCGAGAGCGCGTGGATTGTATGGGACCGAACACTCAAGGTCTCTCGCTAGGGGAACCGTCTTAAGCAAAAACGACACAGTGAAGTCCCTAATACACCATGCACGATGACTTGCGGCAAAACTTGCGGGCTCGCGGCCGAAGCTGATCAAACCAAAAAAAAAAAAAAACGAAAGATATCGACGCCCACAATTCAAAAAGAGAACGCACCTCAAAAGCTGTCAAACTGCCCGCGCTGACAACGCGCGCAAACCTGCCCTGCCTCAACCGACGCTCGGTCGTTCACCGGACGATTTATTTCGTTTTTTACCCGCATACAAACTAAATGCATACGTACAGAGATGTAATAAGTGCGTCGTAGATATAAATATAAAGCATAACTTTCGTATCTGACGTATGGAACTGGTCCGTAACTGGATTCTTAAGGCGAGCAGGGTTACCAGGCGGACTCGTCAAAAATACCGCGCGTTCTTGGATTTTTAACATTTTCGCTTGGAAGCACAAAAAAAAAGATAAAAAAACCTTTTAAATTTGTTTTTTTCTACGCTAAATTTCGAAATAAACAGACTCGTATCCCTTTACTCAATACTACTTAGTTGCAAATATGTTAAATAAGTAGTAGTACCTAATACATTGTGTTGATTTCGCTACAATATCTAATAGAGGTTTATTAATCCATATTCATTTTCTCATTTAGTAAAATACCATACCATATCCTCTTTCTGCTGAGCACTTATCGCTTCTTTTAGTTTTGAGATGACTGTGAAGCAGAAAATTGATTGCTACGTTGATTCAGTTTCAGTTTTCGGTCGAGTTATTCGAAATGTTTTGAATATCAACGCCTGTACGTTTTTTCACGATGACTTCCTTCACGGCTAACCAGGTGGCAGGTTTACCAGCATTTGAAATTGTTGAAAATCCTTTTTCGGTTATATATAACACAATTTGAATTTGAAACATATTATAAAATTTTAAAACATAATTTAATTTAATTATAGAGAGCATATATTTATTTCTATGCCGGTTTTTATACTATTTTTCTAATTTTACTATGTAGCAACCCTGCCTTTGGTATGTTGCGTTCGGTAGCTTTGGGCTTCAGCCGAGCTTGCGCTCCTGCTTTAAGAATTTTCTGAAAAAAGTTTAATGATTTAACACTACTCCATATGCGAGCTTCTGCCATCGACGTATGAATAAATATGGAATTAATTTGAATTTCATCCTCATTTTAATAGATGAACGAGTAAATTGTATTTCAATTTAGAAAAGAAATTAAACCATAAAATGTTTCAATAAAACTAAACTATAACATGTAACTCACAATAATTATATGACGTTGTAGTTAAAGCTTTTTTCATTTTGACTAACAATATTGTCATTACTAGAGTAACCTCAAGCTCGCACCAAATTGCCTTATTATAATATAGATTATATCGGAATTAAAATATAAATGAAAACAATAATAATTTATCAACGTCATAATACACTGCATACTCCTGTGTCACTAAAGAATGCTTTAAAAAGTTCAGTATAGACAAAATTAAATGGCAGCTACAAATGATAGGCCGCACGCTTAAGAAGCGGCGTGGATAGTACAGCGAAGGTTGTTGCTAAGACTTATTTCTCGTTTTAGCCTTCAGACGGATGAGGTGCATCAGTTTTTACTTGGGGGAATTTATTTTGCTGCCTGCCACTCGCGATAGATAACTTGATCGCCCACGGGCGCCATTTTGATTTTAGTTCTTTGCTACTTGAAATTATTGGTTGTCGCACTACATATATAGTTTTTGAAGTAATTCGTTTCTTATAATAACTGAACCTAGTCTTACTATATGTGTATTATTAGAGATAACAATTCAAATGTAGTTCTGAACATGTGTAAGTATAAGTTTAAAACTACAAGATCGTAGAGATTTACTAGGCAATGGTCGAGCCTTGCGTTACATTACACGAACAAAATAAAACTATTTACAGTTTGCTTATATGCGAGTTCAAACAGATCAGATTAATCATTGTTTTAAAATTCGTCAAATTACCTGTCTGTATTTCCTTATGTAAACACGAGCAGCAAGTAGTAAACAATAATTTTACTAAATCGGACACGTAATAACCGAATGACAGAATGATATTTGTATGTTTATAGTTCAGTTTCATATTTAAAAAACAAAATGTTTTTATCATAACGAATACATTAAAACATTCATAATTGAGGTGTTATATATGTATATATTTTTTCGTGTAGCAACACTACACGATAAAATGTTAGAATATCCATTGTCATTGTCATTGTTACTAAGAAGTGAGAGAGAGCGAAAGAAATTTGGAGAAGGACAGCAGTGTCTTCGTATTAACAACTTGCCCCTGACCTGCCACAGTTGTCTTAAAAATAACAAAATTTCAAAGACATGTGAAGCCCGCGTTGCCTCAGCACGCTGGCCGTTTTCCTGCTGCCCCTCAGAAATGTGACCAGCTATAAAAAGTATGGAGGCATATGTACTTTTTTAATTATTACATAGTCTCAACAGCTTACACACCGAATACTAAAAATACATAAAGAAAAGCGTATCTTAATGATATTTTATTTATTTATTTATTTATACTTTTTTGCATAAAAATTACATACGGATTTTCTCCTATACATTTATTAAGACAGCAAAATAAACAGAGAATTTAATAAATGAATTATAGTCTTGTTACAAAAGCGAGCGGCCGTGGTAGTTCATGACTCAGTTGTTACATTTTGTAATTATAACATATTATATTTTACATTCATATATTTTATAGGAGTTCGAGTAACGTGTGTTCGTTACTCGGTGCCGAAAAGCTTTTGTTAGTGATAACTACAGTTTAAATCTAATGTAAATCATACTTAGAGTGAGGTCTGCTAGGTTTTTCTTTTAAATGACAAGAAACATTGAGATGTGATCAACTTTTAAATGCGAGAAACAGTGGAATGGTGGAAAGATAAATCGTTAATCGTATATTTTAATCAACGTTACAATATCAAAAATTAACTGCCGAACACCATTCATTTTAATGAATAAATAATTCATTATTAATAAATAACATTATACATCTAGGTGTACGAGTTTTTTAGCAGATAATGATTGAAGCCATTGAAGCAGCACAGCAGCACAGCAGATTGAAGCCATGGTAAGCTTTCACGTTTGTTTTCTATAGATCCATAAACCAACCTTGTTGTTATGTTAATATACCGTTGCCGCTACAGACTACCCAAAGACCATCTGCTGAACATAGACCTCTCGGGGGGATATTTCAGGCGGGTTGATAGCCGTAGTTGTTCACTTTTCAGTTATTAGGAAGACGCTAGTGTCTATATGCTAGTTTATTCCTCTCTGTCACCTCTTATGACACCCGTGGGATGATATAGGGTAGTGGATATTTTTACACTGCCACTAAACAGTCGGTTTTGGTAATTAACTTAAGCTATTATTTTATTCAAAGTCTTTTGCTTTACAAATGTAACATCCAATTAGTTCGCTCAAGTTCCAGATTTTTATGTAGTCTCTATATGAACTCTACATTGATATGTAACTAGCTTTGGTTATAAGGTACAATGTCTTTATTTTGGTATCAATAACATGTGAAAGTTCCATTTAGAGTTAATGATTGCTTATATCATGCTATTTACGAAATTTGGAGGCAGGGCGTATGAGGATTGAATTTTAAATAATTATATTTTCGTTATATCAATGATGGCTCTCAAAGCATGCATAATTTTTGGTTTAAATATTTGCTTCTTGTGTGCTCAGCGAAGCAGAACTCTACCTGCATAGATATTTTCCTACAATTATTACTTATTATTTTTATTGCAAGAGTGAATGAAAAGGATTCTTGTTCTTAACGTAACTTAACTGAAATATAGATTTTAAAATATATGAAAATAACATTAAATGAAACTCGTAACATATTTTTAAAATTTTAGATGTGACAGATCTGATACAGCAGAAATAAAAATGGTTTATTTTGCTCCTTATCTACTGAAAATATAAGTATGTAATATAAGTTTAAATACACAGTTAATATTAACTTATACTATTTTAGACAACTATTGGAATTGTACAAATTTTTACATCAGCGATAGAAAATAGTGTTGCTTATTTAATAAGAGAATGTGCAGTGGTTTACAGCCGCAGCTATTTTTATACTCATACTCCACTATATTTCTAAAAAAATCAAAGAAATGATGCAGTTTTATTTCATGCATGCATCAGTTTCAGTATAATTCAGGAGAACAACCTTTTCGACTTTTGTAAAAATCTCGTTAATTTCTAATTATGATCAACTCAGTCAGAAAAACGCATCTCTAACAATACTTTCGTTTGTTGTAACTCTGGTCTGGTTACTATTCGTCTTATTAAAGTATTTGCTGATTTCATTTTTTTTGTAGTATTTAATTAATATAATTATGGAAATTCCAAATTGATTTTTTTAATAACACTAATGACGTTAACTTTAATTCTGTTCCTAATTTTTATGGGTAGTTTTTTAATGACCAAATGGTTACTTACCGACCAATAGGCAGCCATTTTTCAGATGTACTAACTATACTTAGTTATCAAATATTTGTTGAACAGCAATAAAACTACATATTTTAACTATTGTGGAGCTAGTCATATGTATACTATTTTGAATTAGGTATATTTATATTTGAAAAAATCCTTAAAGTTCAATAACACCAAACATTTTTTAGATTACATTTTGGACGCATTTTTATACTTTAATTAAAACATCTTATTTAAGGTTTGTTTTGGCGCGAAAACGCAATGCAGTCATACTGAAGACAACAAAGACGACAAAATATCGCGAAAAGAAAATAATAAAGAACGCCCGAAAATGAGGTCATTCAATTTCGGGCCGGGCCGACGGCGAAAGCGGGCAGCGTGTTTTTTTCTTTATTTTTTTTTTTCATTTCATTACTTTCGTCTGGAGGACGCGGTCAATGTGCACTTATTGTTGTCGCATGCTTAAAGACGCGTTCAGAATGACAGTTTTTAAATTCTTTTTAATTATGCAAAATATAAAAAATAATCGTTGGTCATATGATATACATATCAAGAAATGCTTATAGCTGGCTGATTATAATAAAAACATTGTAAAAACGTCAAACTAATATATCAAGCTGGCTGGAAAAATCGATGATTAAAATCTTAGATTAAATAATGCCGTCGGACTTAATTGGGAGACGCACGTACAGCTGTGAGCTACATCGGTAATTGATGATGACATTTTTAAAAAAAACCTATTGAACGAATGTACATTTAATTTTAAACCAATATGGAATGGTTGTTGTTCATGACAGAGTAATAGTCGTGTTATATATGCCGGTCAATAAAATAAAATTAGATTATATTTAAACAAAATAAGCGCTCCTTGTCTATACGTTACTTCATATTTTTTAAAGAAATATGTAAAAAAGTGTACGTTATAAACATATTATAAGTATAATCAAACTATAATTAATCATTATAATAGTTGAAGTAAGCGAACAATGATTGTTTTATTACGTTTATGTAAACCACGTTTATCTAATGGCTATTGACAATTTTACAATTGAACACGTTCTAAACATAATTTAATATGATCAGTCGCAGAATCGCGAATTCTTTTTTCTCTTTTTTCTGTTTGGAAATGGACTTGTACAGTTGTACCTTTGCCAGTGAGTATAATAAGAAACAATTCTTTATAATATTTATTTCAGAACTTCTTCACAATATTTTGATGCCTCATAAAAGGTTTTTGGAAGATTGTAACGGCAACTTAAAACAGCAAGCAGACAGTCGATGAAGACAGTATCTCAAGGCTCCTAAACAGACACATCATCTTGAGGCTCACAACTTTTTCGGAGCATTTGTTTCATCGTTTCCAGCAATAGTTCATAGTCACATGCACAGACATTTACCTAATACATAAAATCGCACCACTTCTATGTATTAAAAATCCACTTTGAACCATTATTTAAACAATAATACATAAGCTGTAATTCTCTGGCGGTCATGTTCCCGCCAAATCCCCCAAATGCTTTTTGCTAAGAAATCAACCTTCGGAAAAGATATATTGTCTATGCTTTTGTCAGCTCCAGAAATGATAATATCAAATATTGCGAGTAAGATACAATAAACAATGAGATATGACTTCAAAGTATCTGATGGATTTATTTTATGTATTATGAATAGTTCAAAATATCGTATAGGTAATTATTAAAGAGAATTTTAATGTACCTAGTACGCGTTGTGATTTAAGTTTTTTTTTATGAAGGCGGTGTGACAGAAATTGGAAACATTTTATTTTATATACAATTCAGAGGTCTAAGAAACATATCTGCACTAAAACAGTTCTAATCCCTTTATATAATTCAATGTGATGGTAATAAATAATATTTCAACTAATAAGTTCTTATATGTAAGTACTTATACCCACATCGTGTAGGCGCAGCTTTACGGGATGTGAGCTGGGCAGATGTTTTTCGTACAAATTGAGTTATGACTCAAGTTCCACACATATGGAGTCCATACAATATATAACGGAACGTTAATTTAAATCTGATTGCGCACAAAGTTTTGAGTGAATATGAAATTAATCGAATGGATTAGTAACTATTCGACATAGACGATTTTTTATATCAAGTAGGTATTCATGATAACATGTTCCATTAGTGATAATGAATGCAAATTTCAGAAATGTGTTTTTTTTATAAAAATAAAAATGATTCGTTTTTCACGAAGGGGATTTAAATTAAGTTCGACCTTTAGCTTGTTAATTTTTTTGCAATATTTAAAGAAGCATTTTTTGTCGAAGATGTTTGTTTAATATAAATATTTTTTAGCAAATTTATCAAGAAATGCGTCATTAGATTATTCTAGAAAAAGTTTAAACCACCCTACTTTAACAGGATATTAGACTTAATTGATTAAAAATGTTCCTCTATGAAATGATTCCTAATAGTTACGCGAATACCGTAGGTACATTGAATGAAATTATTTTTTTTTACAGATTTTATCGTGTTTAATCAGTTTGTCACGAAAATATGTCCAAAACGATTCACACTTTAAAAAAAAATTATTCGCGTTTGAATAAGTTTATAAATAACCCGTTTTAAGTTTTTGTAAAATAGTCAAGGAGTTATACCTAATGTAATATTGTTTGTATGATTTAATAATATTTTTACCATAAATTTAGTTTTTATTAATTATTGTAACAAATATTGTATATTTTTGTGAGTTATACATATTTATAAAAACATTTATAAAGTTTATTTTTCTAAGTAGAGTCCTACACACATTTCGATGAATTTCAAAAAATATTAGTTTATTACTGTAACTTTCCTCGATAGAAGTAAACGCATTATTCAATACATTACTATATTGTATAGTAATAAAAATGAAGTAAATTGTTATCTGAATTATAGCCACCACCTACCCAGCACGGCCGGCATCAAGACACGATGTTTAGCTTCGCGATACAAGCTATCTATCTAACAACCAGAATAAATACAAAATGGCTGCCGCGTAACATTGACCGTTTTGTAGCGTCGTGTTGCCGTCGCTAGGAATAGATACGTTAATTCGTTTTGCTATAATAAAATCTTCGTTGATGTGTAATTTGTCGCAGTTAATATTTGTGATATATGCTTCAATATGCTCTGATTTCATGTGATTTATTGTTTGCGTTTCTTTTTTATCTTAACTATAAAACAAGAAACTATAATCATGCCTTTTAAACTAAGAGTTTACCGATTTTATATACTTTTACATACTATGTATAAGTATATATACATAGTATGTAAAACATAAATTATCAAAACTTGTAATAAATAAAATAACTGTATAAATCATTAATTTTACTATCAGAAATAAGTAAGTAGTTTTGAAGAAATTGCCTTATAATTTTTCCTTGACGAGTAATTAAAGTCATTTTAGTTTCAATATTTAGAACTAAAAATTAACATGAGCAATCATGCTAATATTGAACATGTATAAATCATGAAACAGATAAAATAAAGACGTATCTGCCGGGTTCACTCCACAACATTTAGATCTTTCCACAGAGCTAGCTAGACACGTGTAATATCGAGCCCATGACATTCATATTGGCACAAGTGCGGCCGCTTTCGAAGGCGTGCACCGCTCCGATTTGCTTAGATTTGTATCTGGTGGGTCCGACGTCTTTCAATTCAAATCACTGGGCTAGATTCAGGTTATAAGCAACCTGCTGCGCGGAACCTCAGCGGATCTGGAATTTTTAACGACGATAACGACTTAAACATAGAATTATGGTACCTATAATATACCTATGCAATAAATTACACATTATTTTCCTAATCTTTTTTTAAATATTTCTTTTATTTTGACGTATACTGGTACTCAATACTCATGAAATAGAAGTGTTTTTACGGACTTATATCGCGTTTGATTTAAATTACTATTATAGTGCTTTAGCAGCAACCATAGTCCGTAAATTTTGGTTCGACTTACGCAGAATAGATATTTAAAATCTGAAGACAGCACGAGTTAACTGACCTGAGGACGTAAAACATCTCGGTTCTCCTATTTTATTTTATTGATTTTCAACCGACTTCAAAAAGGAGGAGGTATTCAATTCCACTGTACGTTTTTTTTAATGATTACATTATAGCTTTCCTCTGGGTGAACTGATTTTGAAGATTTTGAAACTGGTGCTTCTGGTGTAACTTTTGAGCTATCTTTAATAATGCGTATTTACTTGACATCGAATACATTGATGACGATCTCGTTTTAATTAAATTGAAGTCGGTTGTACAATTTTTTTTATTTTAACACACGTTCTTGTTTAAAAATAAATCCTATATTTTTTGATAGAGCAGAAGGAAGCTCTTGTATTTAACTTAATCTTCTTTGTGGTTGATGGTTTGATGTTGATACAGAGAAGCTTCCAATTAACGCATATAAAGACCTAATAACAGTTCATAACATTAAGTCAATATAGTTAACTTAGATTTTAAAAAGAAAATAAATATTTAGAGCAATATGTAACATTAAATTATCTCATACTCGCCCGAGAAATAGTTAAGAAATAATCTTAACAGTATAAACGCGCATAGAAACGTCGACGCGTATTCTAAGTAAAACATTAGCGATACGATATAGCCTTCAAACTAGTCCTAAAGCCAAGATGGCGGCGATCGACCAAGTGTCTACTCCAGTTAATAGGGCTACCATACTTATTCAAAAAGGTTATTTTGAACAGCAGTACCTGACATATTATGGTGAAAATAACTTTTTAAATAACAAATGAAAGTTAGAGATTTCTAAATAACAAATAAATTTAGCCATTATATATTATATATTGTACCAAATGCACAAATATCGTCGATATAAATTGACACATCAGGCTAAGTTCTGACAGATGGTAACCCTACCAGTGTAGCGGTTGTAGGTTATGTAGTAACATTGACAGTCGCTGGAGTTGTGTAAGCGCTCGCCTTGGCCGAGCGCATGCGCAAGGACTAGCACGAGCGCTATTCGAATTTCGAATGCATTGGAGGGCGCGCACTTGAAATTTTAATTTTGGAACACATTTCTTTTATATATATACACCTAATATGTCCCTTATTTATAATATAATATCGTCAGAAGCCGAAGCAGTGCGGACCGCGAACTCAAAGGTCGTGGGTTCGAATCGACTACTGTCGTGAACCACACCTAACGCAAGCATTTTAAGCTTACCAGGAGTGGTTAAATTGAATATATGTAATGTTAATTAATATGATAACCAGTTTAAAAAAATATTCCTTGTGGAACTAGGTATAACAGAACCTTGCTTAATTCGTATACATACGAATATTCTTAGCTCGTTCATATTTTCTATTTTACCTATTGAAATATATCGCGTGTAAAAATAATTATGTAGATAATATAATTAACTAAGCTACTGCAGAAATATTAAAAACTTTTACTAGATGTTGTGTTTCGGTTTATGATTACTTACAAAAGTTAAGTACCTAAAGTTAATCTTTTAGACTTCAGGTTCCATAAAAGCGTTTTTGTTTTGTTTAAAATGTAGCATAAAACATTGAAATGAAACTCAAATATTAATAAAGATATAAAGAATTATAAGTAAGTACATTGGTCACATTCGAAATTAAAGTTATTTTTAACTCAAACATTTAGGTTACAGACGCAAGTGCATATCGTACTTCCTGTGTGCAGCCGTGGCCTCATTTATTATTAATTTTAATATTAAAAAATTACGAGTATTGGTTTGACTGATTATTAATATTCATTAAATCTACATTATTGATATAATTGTTATTAAAATTACGTTTTAAAATTATAACATCGATCCAATTAATTGGTAAATTGGAAAAAGAATTAAGACAGTAAAATTCCGATCAAATTTATAAAGTAAATCGTCCGATTGTAATGTATTTATAAATAAATATCCAGACTCTTTTATTCAAGTAGTGTCATAATATAAAATAAACTAAATTATAAAAACTTTGATGGCTAAATTTTGTGTTTGGAATTAAATTATTTAAAGTAAGGGTGGTAAAAGTTCCGACGGTAAAATTTTAGCCTACGATCGAGCCAAATTGCGTAGCATCCAAATTTAATTACTTATATGAAGAAAAAATATATTGATTATATACTAAACACTTTAAATTACTATTAAAATGTTGTATATAATAAATTGATTGAACTTTGACCCCCTTAGGAAGAATTTTCGGAAATATTCCCTAAACTTTCAAAAGTAAATAAGTTTCCGAAAATTATACAGGTACACATTATATGTAATTTAGTTTGAAATTTATAGTTTTAATCTGAAAATGGAACTTTTATTGCCGTCAATGGCCTTCGATAAAATATAGGATGAAATTCATTAACGCACACGCGTGCATTCACGCACACAATACTGCCGCGTACTCAGAGAAAGAAGAGTGGGACAGATGAATGTTTAAGAGCATAGGAGGGGCGCAATGGTGGGGGACTCGTAAGAAAACACACAAAAAAGTGCGTGAACCCCACACATGCACCGTAACGCGTTAATACGCACCGCGCACATATAAACATAAGATTATTTGGCGAGAACACAAAAATCTTTGTTTTAGAACATTTTCAATGTTTTATTTACTCACATGCGTCAGAGGTGGCCTGATCCTCTTCGGTCCAGTTTGACACTTCGGTGGTAATTTTCGTAGAAAAATATACAAACGAAAAAAGTTTTCAAACACTATTGGCGTCACCTGGTCATGTACACTCACGAATCCATTAAGTTGTATTTCGTCGTCAAGACACCGCACAGGTTACATCGCACATAACGTCACATACACAAAATATTTTATTAATTAATTTTTATTAGTGTTTTAAAGTTGAAAAATATAGTTCGGGTCCTAAGTTTCCATATGATATGTGTCGTGCATCGCGAGAGTGCAACAATATTTTTCTTAAACTCGCTGAACGAGGGAAAAACTATCACTAAAATATGTTTTTTCGAAAACCACTACGCGAATGATATGAATATATTATATTATGTTTGTACAAAATATAGTCTGATGTGAAAATATTTTATTTTTAAATTTTGGGTTGTTGTTTTTAATTTTGGAGGTTTTTAGCGGTTACGTCGCGTGTTGTGGGCCTGTGGTGTGCTGAGAACGGAAATGCGACTCTCTAGCGATTGTGCATAGGCGGGACTGCACTGGCGGCGCACACTGCACTAGACCGCGTGCGTACTTAGCCATTACCTTGTATTTACTGCGACCGAGCGAGAGCGACCGCGATGTCTTGAGCCTATCTGCACGTACAAAATAAAAATAAAACATTATACATATTTAATTACTTGGATAGACAGTTGTTTTGAATTATTTATTGCGTTTTAGAGCATTACACAAATAATATCAGTAAAACAAATTGAACAACTACAAATTGTGGTTTCAGGTGGTGACTGGTTCTATGTTAAATAAATATCACAGTAATGATTATATCATAGTATAAATAAGCAACTTAAATAAATATTCAACTACAAAACAAGCAAAAATTCAACTGAATATTATAATAATAGAAAGTAATTATAATACAACAAGATATTTATGATGGAAGATGAAAAAAAATATAATATACTCAGTATTAAGTCAAAAATATAAGAGATATAATTGAACTTTTTCTTTCCAATTCAAGTAATGCTTGATATTATGTATGTATGTATATATATATATATATATATATATATATATATATATATATATATATATATATATATATTAATTATTTATTTTATTAACCGAGCATTCATTAGCATCTCCACGTTCCATGGATATGTTAGTTACGGTAGATTAATTATCAGTTAATTATCAGTGACAAACACTTAAGTCCACTGGTGGACTTTTTAGACTGATCTAATAATTAACAAAATAACTATTTTGTTTTCTAAAATATAATAGGATTTATGATACTTTATCATTATGAGTAAATGTTACTAAGATATTTAATTAAAAAAAGTAACTGGCCTGTTTCATTTTCATAAATTAAGAAATTATTTAAAATGTATAACAGGAAGAGTTAGCAAATAATACTAATGGAAAAAGTAATATTTGTCCTTTAGAAGTTCCTCCGTACTTCAAAATATAAATAATGTTACAGATCTAGTATCAAAGCTTTGCAGCCGGAGTACTCCACACAGACGCAAAGTGCAGCGTAGTTCAGTCACACTGCTGCATGTGTGAGTGCCCGCGCCTGTACGAACCTTGAACATTTTAGTTTAACTTATCTTATTCTTTGCAACAATTCAAACCGCATCTCATTAATAACGCCTTGAAAAATTTATAAGTATTTTTAGGAAGTAAAAACACGACTTTGTAAATTTTAAATTTCAGAAATAGAACGTCATTATCTTTGCGGCGCTGTGTGCAATAATTCGAGTGGTGTTTGTGTGCGCTTTTTTATCGTTTTTTTCTCGGCGTGTGGGTGCGTTCGATTGTGTATTCATTGTTGCGCTTGTGTTAGTGAGAATCGTATTGGAATTTCGTTTGTGTGAGTTGTTCTTGTAAGAAAATGGTTCAGTGAAAAGTTTTGTAGGAATCCGAATAGATGGCGTTGCAACGATGCAAATAGCAAATGCCGTCAAAATTATAAGTATTCCAAGCCGCCATTGATATCCGCTTTTATAACTTTGAAAATAAGTTTTAAGATGGAGTTGGCATTTGCCGTATCTGTGTGTTCTTTTGCGGATGGAGTATCTGTACATTAGGAAGCTACTTTACTTCGCTGTAGCAATTAAAGTAATTACATATAATGATTTTCTGGATAACAATCCTCGCGGTTATGTTTACGGAACTTGTCGCAGCTTGTTGCAATTTTTGCAAAGGCAATTGAAATTTAACACGCGAATCTCTGCTTACAATTTACGATGTTTGTGTTTAAATTTAATAGATAATAAAGTTCACTCGTGCATTCAAAATACAAATATTGTTTTATACTTTATCTATTGTTAAATACTGACGATAAAGTTGTACGTGGAAAACATATGTACTTACAGTTTTTAAAGTATGTTTTTTATAGAATACGAAAAATTAAAACATTTTAAGCTTTACAGTAGTATTTGAAATTCAAAGAAAGAAATGCCTTCTGAGCTTTTTCATTTTAGAAAATTTTTTGTAAATCTTGGTACCTCAAGGAGTTTGAACAGGCAACAATGAAATTGTTAATTTTAAAGTTCAAATTGTCAATTTTAACTGCTGGTTGTTTTGTATTTTTCCTGCGAGCACCACGTCCTAAAATATCGTGAGGAAACCTGCATTTCTGGGAAATAAAAATATTTCGAAAACCTAAACCTCATACTCGTATTAGAGCGGTTCCAAAACTTTCTTGCATCAAAACAAGCTTATAAATTAAGAGGATTTTTGAGCCCATTTGTGAGATGTAGGTATGAGTTACTTTACTTTTAATATCTAAATTAAAATAGGTAAGTACTAACATTTAAAAGTTTGATGTTGAGTTGTTAATCGATAAGTCTTATATCAATGATATGGCTATGAATGTGGATGGATATAAGAGTAGAGGGGGGTTGGGTTACGAAAAGAGGTATGGACCCTATTAAGGATAATTTGCGTAAGAGAGAAGTGAGTGAAATGATGACGGCTAATAGAGAATAGAAGCCAATCCCAAATAAATTAAGATAAGGGTTAGAAGGAAAAGAAGAATTATTAAATCAATGATTAACTACCGTTTCTAGTTTCTACATGAGTTTATTTAAATAAATCTGTGTTTATTTTAATTAACCTTATAGGTGTATCGATAGATTCGAATGTTATTGATTTCGCCAGCTGGCGTACTGGCGATCTCAAATGATAACATCTAACTCCAACATCATTTGTGATGCTGGAGGTTTACTATCTGCAATCAGCTTAACAAGCGAAGCTACGCGTAGCGACCAATGTGATGCTTTTGCCCACCCGTGGGCTTATGATAGCTCGCGACGATTTATGCTACAATGATATGTTATTTCAAATTCTTACCCAGGTATATTTTAATCCAATTTCTTTTTATCATACTCTCTGGTTTAAAAGTAACTAAACATTCGTTGCTTTGTTCTACTTATAACGAATGTGTCACCTAGTGGTAAGCGTACCTGGCTACAGCGTTACAGACCTTGAGTTCGAATCGAAATTCGATTTTCTGATAGAGTTGTGTTGTGTGAAGGTGGCATACAAAATCCATGGAGACATATCATCCCGTGGTTGTCGTAAAGGCATAAAAGGGGGAATGGAACAAGAGATGGACAGCTGCATCTACCTGATACCATTTTTATTATTTATTTATTTTATTTATAGGATATTTATAGGACCAACAAAAAAGAAACAGTGCGGTTGCTGAGAAGCCTACCCGGCGTGGCAACTGTGGCAAATATCGCCCAAATAAGGCAATCATGTTCAGCAATGAGCATTTAATAGACTGCGAGAGCATACGTTTGTAAATAATAAATCAATTTTCTCACTCAGCTCTTAGAAACACAGAATCTTGCAATTGTTGGTGTTTATGTATATACGTATGTATATGTGTATCATATTTTTAATGTATTAGTTATTTATATGTTATTTTATTGCATGTATTGATATTATATTAGGTATATTTATATTGCACCACCTACCTAGTATTCACTGTTTTATTCCTTTACACCTTTGGTTGCCTGGAAGAGATCGCTATGTAGCGATAAGGCCGCCAAATTGTACATGTAATCTGCTCTATGTTATGTTCTTTGTAAATTTGTTTGTGGTGTACAATAAAGTATATTCATTCATTCATTCATTCAATCTTGCAATTGTGTGTTAATTTTCTCACTTAACTGCCGTTTAGATGGCAATGTGTCACATAAACACTACTTTATTAGTAGACTTAGGTAAAGGAACGGTAGACAGTATGGGACAATATCCGTACTTGATATTACAAATTACTTCTACTGAATGCATGAATGAATTAGCTGCAATAGCGCAGGGGATAATTGTCGCTCGCTCGAAACTTCATAGTTCGCAAACGGTGTTCAGTTCAGGTGTGGAGTTCGATCCCCGTCGCACCAGTGAAACTGTTATTTGCAGTTTTTTTTTATAGAATAAGGGTCGCACAGCCTACCTGGTGGTAATGGATGCTGTGGCCCATAAATATCTACATTTATCTTCGATTGATTTCAAGGTGTCACCAACAGAAACCGGCCTACTCTCATTGAAAAAAGGGAGTTTTGGCGTGAACTTGTCCGTAGACGGATTGTCGCTCCTCTTTTGTCGCTTGAATAATGGTTTGAAGTGGATTTTGATTCGTAAAAGTGATGCGATTTTGTGAATTAAGTGTCCGCGCGTGTGAACTATTAGAGAAAACGACGAAACAAGTGCTTTGATGTTGATATAAACCTCAAGTTATTTTGATCGCTTGGGTGCTTTATGAACTTGAGTGGCTGTCGTCATCAACTATCCGCTGGGTTGAGCTGTCGTCAAAATCTCCCAAGGGCTTCGCAATGTGACGCATCAGCATATTGTGAAGAAAAAATATAAAAATGAAGATTCAGAAGGAAATGATATGCTCAGAAGGGCTAGAACCCAGAGCCGTAAAGCCAGTTAATAAAAAAGTCATTTAAAAAAAAGAGTTTAGAGCTGGCAATAGTCCTTCTCTACGTTCCCATGCGGGTTGACGTTGACGTTGACGTTTGCAGTATTTATAAAATAGTTACAAGCCAACACACAGCCCACCTGATGGTAATCTACACTTTGAATGATTAAGAATCAAAATTCAAATTTGTCGTTGCCGCTGAATAAGATGAGATGCCTAGGTTTCCATAAACCATACGGAACAGTAGTATTACGGTGATATTTTACTTTAGTATTTTGTGCAAGCGTGGTCCTTCCACAGTATTAGTATATCTACCGCTTCGTATCGTAGGTACCGTGGAGTGGTCGTTAGAGGCGACATATTAAGTAAACAACCAGGAGATGAGCAGCAGCGTCTTTCTAATAAAAACTAAGCTACGTGAGGGTTAACATGGTCACCTAAACCTTTACCGCCCTATAAAACCAAAACGAGGAGGAGAACAGAAACAAAAACATAAAGTCGTGTAGGTACTATAACTGATATATTTAGAAAAAAAAAACCAAACCAGTTTTGGCAATATGAGGAACACTTCGAAAAATCAACTTAAAAAAAACTAACTACACTGCAACATTCTAAAATCTACTAAAATATTCACGTATATAGGCTGTAACTATACTTTACTTTATGTTGTTCTACCTTTTTCGGTAGATGGCGCGATGAGTTTCAGTCCGAATTCACTCCGGAGAGTCACAGTGTAGGGTATTGATGGAATATGCTCACATTATTATCTAAGCCACAAATTTTCTCTATATATAGCTATGAATTAATTGCGATATTATGTCAAAACCCGAGGGCTAGTTTAGGACATACGGACGAACACAAAAGCGGAGATACTCAACTCAACTCAACTCAACTCAACTATAGTGATGGCCAAGTTCCGGTCTTAGTTTCGGTCTAGTCCCCTTTTTTGTATTCTTATCACAACTCTTAGGATCGTATATTATCAGTTTTGGGATAAGCGGGTATATTTAAGCTTTAAAATATTTTGAGGCAAATAATTACCCCCTATCCGGAAGACGATATCGCAACTATCATTTCTTAAAGCCTTTCGACATATGAGCTTTATACCGGTGGGAAAGCTCTCGAGTGGCGGCCTCGTACCGTAAGTTTATGACACTAAATGGAGTAATTTTTACGTGGTAGAGCGAAGGTGCAGCTATATTATGATTGTAGCATGAATGGGTTGGCTCGACCGGGGAATGACCACGGTCTCACAGAATACCAACGTGAATCAGCATCTAAATGCTGCTGTGTTTTGTATGGTGAGTGTAGAGAACCGGAGACTTTTTTTATTGTAACGAAGCATTCCATCTTATTCCTTAAGGGTGCAATCACATCTGCATTTTGAGTCTTAATCGAGGATAAATTTAGGTGTTTATGTGTCACAGCAGCTTATCATCAGGTGAACTGAGTGCTCGTTTGTCACTCTTATACTATAAAAAGTAACCATCTGGTAATAGATGCAGGAAGGCGATTAATGTAAGTGGGACAGGACCTTGATTTCTGACGTCCCTAGAGTGGGGCTTATTCTCAGCAGTGAACTTGTAATAATGTTACTGGTGAGCTTTATATAAGCATATATTTTTGACTTTGATTTTTGTGGTTGATTTTAAAGTTTGGTCAAAGTGCAATTCTCTTAGGTTAAAACATAGAGTCAAATTCACCTGAGAATTAAAGTATTAAAAGTTGATAGAAACGAAAATAGATTTGCTTTAGGTAACTTAATCTGTTATTAGGCTGTTTTTTTTTATTTATACTTTTAAAAGTAAAACAACCATGCGACTTACCTATCATTTGTATATAATTCTTTTACATAACATTTGACTAGAGCGACTCCGATATAACTACTGAAAGACCAATCATTCCAAGATAAACTGAGCTCCAGCTAATCATATATAAATTCCAATTCTACAACTGTACAACACTGCGTCTTTACATTTTAACCTCTGAAACTTATAAGCAACTAAGTCACCGAAACGTATGGTTCGGTACAATATAACTTATGGAAGATATTTGATTATAAACAATGCGACAACATGCATGGTTAATTAATTTTAATTGATAATCATAAACCTTTGGGAATATTATGTCTGGAAATTTCTAACGGAAAGACCAATTGACGGTCGCAAGAGCCCCCCCCCCCCATCCATCTAATCTTTATTTTTCGTCGATTTCCTCATGGGTTATATTTGCCATAGTTTTAACGTTTGGATTGACAACCTGAGCTTCTTTTAAATTGTTAATAGTAAGACGCTTTTACCCATTTCTTTTACGGGATGAGGGTGACAAACGAGCACATAGTCCACCTGATGGTAAGTGGTTACTGTGGCCTAACGAATCAAAGTGCAAAAATTGTCACCCGTGAGGACTAAGATGAACTGCCTCGTTTCTAGTAAAAAATACCTCCGGTTCTCCACACTCACCATACGAAACATAGCAGTTAAACTGCTATTTCACGCTAGTATTCTGTGTGAGCGTGGTCCTTCCCCGGTCGAGCCGACCCATTCGTGCTACAACTATACAACTAATATAACTGTAGCATGGCTCTACAACGTAAAAAACCTAAACAAACCAGAAGATGTGCAGCAGAGTCTTTCTATTAACAACTAAAAAAACTGCGATTGCCAACCTGCCTGCCAAGCGTGGCAACTATGGTAAATATCCCCCCTATGAGTCTATGTAAGGGGAGGGCTATGTTAAGAAGTAGACTTTTGATAGGTTTTAATGAAAATGGATTATTCATTTCAGGATTCCCAATGGTTCGGGTGCTTTACACCAATCAATGCTTTACAGCATCCGAAACGTCGGGATTTGAAGGTTAAGGTTAAATGGAACATGTTAAAATTTGTGAGTTCAGTTTTATTTAATGATCACTTTAGTTGATAGCGATCAATGTCGGCGGTCAAGAGGGTACTTGACACTGTTATTAATATTAGGTATAAACCAGCACGAGCTTGTCATACCAGTTACTCGACTCCAAAGAGCAGTCATTCGGAGCAGTGTATACGCATTAACAACGATTTTCCCGGAAATAACTTTTCGATGACTTCTCTGGACTATCTATAAAAAAAATTAAACAAAACAGGTTTATTATAATATTAAAGATTACTTATTAAATAACCATAAAGCGGGGAAGAGCCGTGGTAGCTCAGTGGTTAACGCTCGCTGTAAATATAACAGAACGTGAGTAACCCGGGTTCGATCCCCGCCGGCACCAATGAAATTGTTAATTGCAATTTTAAGTGCTGATTTACCACGTGCTTGGCGGTGAAGGAAAACATCGTGAGGAAACCTGCATGTCTGAGGAATAAGAAAAAAAATATTTCGAAGACATGTGAAGTTCGTCAACACGCATTTGGGCAGCGCGGCAGACACTTCCTTGCCCTAAACCCTCTCAGAAATGAGGGGAGGCCTGAGCCCAGCAGTGGGACGGATATAGGCTGTAACTTTACTTTACTTTAAAGCGGGGATTCCAAACACAGGCTTTACTTAAATAGAGACCCCAATTAACTATGTAATTAATTTCAGTTATGAGAAGAAAAATAAATTATTTTATTTTTTTACCACTGAGAATAAGGTACCTATAAGGTAAGGTACTGGCTGGTATGCTGATTCTATTGTTTTATTTTTAAATTCTACTACTAGTGAAAAATCAAAAAGGACATTGAAAAATATTATTAATTGTTATTTAATAAGAGTTCAATAAGTATAACTATTTTCATTATAATAATTTATCATTTCTGTTATAATTCTATTTATCAGTAATAGAATTCAAAATGTAATGAACGCAAAATTTTATCTAAAAAGATGATATTAATAATGTCCTCCCGACAGAATTTCGTTCACAGCGGCCAGAATCAACGGAGACTAGCCATTTGCGCTGTACAGAATGTATATTGCCCGCCACACTTTATATTCCCTCACTCTCACATCATCTCATACCGTCCAATGAGACAGCAATTCAAAACGACCGAAATAAGAGCAGGCGCAAAACCAAGGACTATACGTGCTTCTTGACGCACAGAAGAAGCACGCGTTGCTACTGAGAATTTGTTTGACAGAAAAAGCAAAAACTGATTTTTGCCCATGATCAGCTGTCGCCATTACAATTACTAAGCCAGCGAATCAGTTTACATAATTTTAAAAAATATACAGCATCATTAAAATATTTCAAAGCTCTTGTAAAATTTCATAATTCATCATTAAAAAAAAATATAAATTCTCCTTTGATTAAAATTCGGTAATTTATGTCACTTTTCGTCCAAATCTCGTTCGTTTGCGTATACCCGCGAGCAATTAAAATAGGTCAGCCACAGCAAACTTCGTTACATTTTCCAAAATATGAATGGTTTAGTGTTTATAAGAATTAACAGTCTCATTAAAAGTAAAAGAAGTAAACAGCTAAAAGCATTTTAAGGCAGCACGAATATTATTTATAATAATATTATTAAACATTTACAATGCTTATCAAAATTTAGTTTTTAGACTTTACTGTCAAAAATTTTTCAGTAACAGCCTGGATTGAAGTTAGCACTGTTTCACCCTCGTGCCACGGAAAGCATTTAAAGCCTTTCGGACTGTGAGAGTGAAGTAATAGAGAATCAATATGTGCTTGCAAACGTGCACTATAATCCCGTCCTGAGTCAGTGGTGAGGCAAGCCGCCGTTACCAAAATTCGGTCTGTAATGCATTTTGTTTTCAGATTCTGAAGAAATACAGATGAAAAAAAATGTCGCAAATATTAAATTTATTCAAGCTATTTTCATACAAAATCCAAAAGAATTTTTTTTATCACAGCGCCTAAAAATTCTATCGAAATGTTTGTCGGGTAGGTATATTTATTAAAGTTATTATTGCTGAACATGCGAGTAAGAACTGTTATCAAAATAAGAAATCCTATTCTTCGTCACTACCATGGCGTACGTCATTGATATTTGCAGAGCGTTTGTATTATTTACTTATTTACGAGTTACTTATTTACTTATTCTCGTATGCACAAAGATACAGATATGTAGGTGAGTTCTTACTAACGGAAATGTACTCGAAAACGGCTCAAAAGATTTAGATGAATTCTTTCATGTATTTGAGGTGGTCCCTGGATGGTTTAAAACTCAATTGAACGCGGTAGATGGCGCTGTTGTCAAAATCCAAAAATCACCCGGCGGTACACAGGGCGGTTCGCTAGTTTCATAATATAATATAATGCATAATGAAATAACTTTCAGAGCTCTGCTGCAGATTGATATATAATTCAGTAAATTATATCAAACAAGGCAAACCTATCGCATTTTATTTTCGTTCAATAATTCATACATTAAGAGGATAGAGTAAGTCAGCTCAAATTCTAATTTCGTCCCCACTTGCCCGCGCGTCGTATGCTATGTCGTTAGACACTTATTTCATTAGGTTTATCATATTTATGCCTGTTTCTTAACGCCAAGCCAGCCGCTTCTTATTTTTATCACGCTTATTTCCCATTTTAATTTTACGTCGTACTGTTGCGTAATGTATATTGTGATCGTAAGCGACACAACCTCACCCTTCAAAGGCCGAGGCGAAGTGACCGTGCTGCAGGAATCACGCTTCAAAAGGCCGATAGTTTTTACAGTGAAAATAATGGTATTTTAAAAAAAGTAAATAATATAAGCACTGCTTTATAGTTAGTTCAGTTAGTATGCAAAGTTTCATGATCTTATTTAAAGTATTTTATGAATAACAGCGGTTTATTGTTTATTTTGGAGGTAACTTTGGATTTTTTTTCTATCGAGAAAATTTTACGAAATCGTGTTTTCGTCTAACATAATCCTTAACATTAATCCTCAACTTTACCATATATTTATTTCAAAATTAATGCTGCAATATTTTCGGCATAACGAAGGATCTTGCTAAGCCATTTGACATTTTATTTCCCCTTAAGTACATAATGCTTCACACGGTGGAGATAGTCACGGATCGTCTGCCATGTTGGTTGTCATCCGTAATATTTATTATTTTGAATTAATCAGGAAGATGTTATTACCCATTTTCTATTTTATTTCTTCATATGTACCCTTACGACAGCTAAACAATGATATCGGGTAATAGACGGACAATACTACGGACAATAGATATTACTACATCTACACGTCAAAAAATTTTTAAGGCCAATTTTATTTTTTCTTTTTAAAAAAATTGCGTTAGAGAGAAACCATAAAATAATAAGTATACGGAAGACAATTTTAATTAGGACGCTTATAGAGAAAAATTTAAGTTAACAAGGAATTAATTGCACGCGAGCGATTGCTTTACGATGTTTAGGAATTACAAAAATGTTAATGAACAGGGTAACATTAAATTTGTATCTAAACAACGTAACGACTTTGCGGCGTACGTTTTTCCGCATTTTTGTTACATATCTCAAGCAAATCTCACAAATCAAGCACTGGCGCCAACCAATAACATTATTTTCGCCGTAGAGCCACTATGCGGTGTATAGCTGTAGCATGAATGAAATGGCTCGACCAAGGAAGGACCACGCGGGTGAATAACTCTTGACATTTAATGATTTCTTACATTTACGATAACGTTATACATTGAATAAAACTATATATACGGATTTTATCGCGTTTAATTAACTTATTTTAACTTCTTTTTAATTCCTGACGTTTCGGGTGCTTTACAGCATCCACGTCACGGGGTGGGGGGTGAGTTGTGAGACACCTTCAGTTTTTTAATAATAATTTTTGGTAGGAAATACGCAGAACGGGCTTACAATATCTTGCAGTCTTACAATAGTTTACTTGTGTATGGATTTAATTTTGTTAAAGAATCCCAAGCAGATGGCAGCACCCATCCATCTTCTCTATTGAAATTAGGATGTTTTTATTTTCAATAGCCTAGCGTATCATCCTTGGAATTGGTGTTCTTTCGCAAGTATTTGTGGCCTGGAATAGTGGTGTTGAGAGTAGTGGTGCTTGGTCTAGTGGTGACGGAGTTAGTGTATGCAATTGAGGGAGGGCGGGAGGTGCGCTTCAATCCAGGTAAGACACATCATTTTATATGTTTAGCGGAAAGTTGCAAAGAAATTGATATTTTTATTTTTTATTTGTGGTTTATCAAATCTCATGCCCATTTGTAACATAGGCCCCCACCATAGTTGGCAACTACGACAAAATACCTGCTAATTTTGTAATAGTTTACAAGCTTGTCAAGCGGGTTCAAAACAGCAGTTTTTTATATAATTTTAGATTGTTGTCAGTAAGTTGATACTTGATACTGTCCATCTCGTATTTCAGTTTCCTTCCGTCGCTCTTATAACCACAAGTCAATGTGGATTCGTTGTTAATTTGACGCCGTATCAATGCAGCAATTCTGGATCAATAACGGGTAAATAATAATTTTCTGATCTTCTACATGGAATGACGATCTGGTAAGAGATGCAGGAAGTCGATGGATGCAGTTTCTTGGTGGAGTATAGGAGTATGTAATAATGATGGTCATTATAATCTAATCATTAAAAATAAAAAGAAATAGTAAGATTTGTACATCGAAACCCAGTCTGAAGGTAAAAAATGTAAAGAAAGATTGCTCGATAACCAAATATTTGTAAAAAATTAACTTTGTGTTGCTACTTTAAATTTAGACCTCGTTCCAGTTGAGTCCTGATTTCGACATACTTTATGTATAAGCCATACGTTACGTAACAATTTTTATTAAATAGTAAGTTTTGAAATGAGTTGTAGGATTAAATCCATTCATTACAGTCTATAAAAAAACTGCCTCCCCATAAACTGCCTCATAAGAGGCATTTTTACCATAGTTGCCACATATGGCGATGGCGGTGGATGGCAGTTTTTATTATTTGGAGTTGTTGTGAGAAAGATTCTGCTGCCCATCTCCCGTATCAGTTTCTTTCGGTCGCCTCTTACGATATCCACGGAACGGTATGGGGTAGTGGATATTTTTGCACCGCCACTGCACGGCCATTAATTATTTCAATAAAATAATATTAAGTCGAATTAAATTATTAAATTATTAATATTAAACTAATTCCAGCCGCACGATTTCACCATCGCACATCGCGACAAAACTCGCGATACCATCCATACCGTCTGGATGACTGGCGGTCCACTGCTGTGCGATTTAAAAGAAGTTTTCTTCCTCGCACGACTTAGGGGCCTTCAAGAAAAGAGCCTACTCCTTTCAAAAGGCCGACAACGCATCTGCAATTCTCCTGGTGTTGCAGTTGCTCATGGGCGGCGGTAGTCACCATCAGGTGAGCCGCATGCTCGTTTGCCACCTCTCCTATAAAAAAATACAGCTGAAGAATCGGTTTACTAACCTTGGTTTGTATTATGCTAAAAATATTTTTAATATGTGTCGTAGGTCATAACCATTTCAAGTTAATGAGTTTTTGACTTTAAAAGAATTTCTAGTTTTTGCCAAACATAAAGAAACATTAGGTACACAGATGTGTTACTTAAAAAGGTTAATGAATGTATTCATTCATTGCATGTGTCCAAAATAAACACAATATAACAGCAGCAACAAACATTCCTTTTGGATTTTATTGCTGCTACAGAGTCTGCTTTTTGAAATTCCAGTTATGGAGTATAAATATGTACTATTAACCTTACAGGAAAATAACATTTTTAATGACAAAATGTAAGTAATTCGAATATATCGTAATTAGGGGTCCAACGCAAGCGAATAGCAGTTTATTACCGGGGATTACGACTTAACGAGGTTCGAATTATCGTGATTGCATTGTACATGTATATAGTCAATTCAATCAAAAGGTGTTATTAATAAGGGTATAAAAGAATTAAAATTGAGTATAAATAAAACAAAACAGCATCATGATAATCAGCGGTGATCATCTCAATGCGAATGCTATGACCCAGCTATAGTCAAAAAATTATTATATGGTCTTAAACCGCCTGGACAATTTTCCGATTACAAAGACGTTTTGAAGTAGGTGAATGAAAAATTAATGCCCATATTCATATTTATGCATATATAAATACAGGTCAATGTAAACAAAGCGAGTTAAAAATGCAGTCAAGTTGGTAACCTCTTTATTTTTTAAGTAGGTAAGTTAAATTCGTTACAATGCAAGTGCAACATGACAAAGACAATTTTATCTATATCATCTCCTGCCGTGGGCATTAGAGTAAATTAAGGAAAATTTTAATATCTCATGATCACCGACAGATGGCGGTATATGCAAGATGTAAAATATCCTAAACGGCGAGCGGGACGTCCAGACGCCTGACGTCTGGTAGTGCGAGTGCCAAACTGACAGCTAAGCGTGGCTATTGTGGCATGTATCTACTCGTACAACGGTCTGTTATAGCCTGATTAGCATTCCATTTTAATCCATAAGGGTGACCACGCAACCGCGTTTTGATTATTAATTGAGGACAGATGTAGTTGCTTATAGGCTGTATAAAATAAATCACGACCAAAGAACATGTTTTATGGAAGGATTTTATAGGTAAACGGGAATGTGGCTTACCTGATGGTTAAGGACTATTGCCGTTTATGAACATCAGCTACACCAGCGGAATCGTAGGTGCGTTGCTGTGCTTTACAATAAGAGTAGGCTCTTTTCTTGAAAGTCCACAAGTCTTATCGGTCCGGAAATGGTGGTAGCCGCTTACAAAAGTAAGTCGAATGATACTGCTAATGCCAATCACCCAGATGCGAGTTTTGTCGCGATGTGGTTTGGTGAAATTTGGCACATATAAGTATATATTATTTTTGTGTGCAGTCCGCCAACACGCATTGCAACAACACGGCGATCTAATTCCTTTACAACCCTTAATGTATATATGGGCTGTTACTTTTTACTTTTGAGATAAAGTCGGGGGAAATAAAATTCTTTTTTTTTTTCTAGGATAAGGGTGACAAAAGGCACACCGTCCACTTAATGGTAAGTGGATGCTGTAGTCCATAGACATCTACATCATTTCTCCTACATTTAACTTCGATTAAGAATCAAAATGCAGATGCGTTGTCAACTTTGAGGACTCAGATGGAATGCCTCGATTCCAGTAAAACGGTTCTCCGGTTCTCTACACTCACCATACGAAACACAGCAGTATTAAGCTGCTATTTTACGCTGGTATTCCGTGAGAGCGTGGTCCTAAAGACAAGTTTTTGGAAAAATTGGGGAATCAGTTTAACATAAAGTAAAGATTTCATTTTTTATACTTCACGACCATATTTGGACACTACACAGGTATAATTAAGCATGTAAAATTTATTCATCTGCGTAAAAACGCATCTGAGAAAAAGTTTGTGTTAGACAGGCCAGATATACAGGTACAAACTTAGGCAATTCCATAAGTGCTAGGTTTTGCTAATTTTGACAAGCATATTTAATTTTGTTAGTAAACCGAAGTGAACACGAGCTAAATCGCTGGAAAAATCTATTTATTTATATAATTGTGAAAACATTTTCAAGGTAAGACGTTGTCTAATTACGTAAGTATATTTGAGTTATTTTCCTGTCAGATTGTGTCGATCTATCTGCCCCGGGCTAAGTGTATGTTACCGTAATAACTTGCCTCTTTAAAGGCAGTTAAGTGAAATAGCGGTATTTAACTGCTTATACTATAAAATAATTATATTAACAAGTAATAAGCACTAAACTCTGAAACAACCCTGTGATTTTTCTTTAATCTCCCTCAGTCGACCCATACCACACCCTGCGGATGAAATTGTTAATATAAGGTGGGTGGACCATGAAAGGCCATGCTTCTTCGTAGGCCAACTATTAAAATGTCGTAGTTATTGCCATGTGATGACAAATTACTTCTACTTACACAAACACCAATCGAACTGAAAATCAGAGACGCAGCGGCGAATCGCTCGCGCTACTATTTTGGCAGTATGGTCCCTCGCTTCATTGATTTCGGGAATCGACGACGTTAAAATAAGGCCAGTGTACCATGGAAGGCCACTCTTACAAATAAACTGTTATTAGCCTATTCGTTTATTTACTGGATCTGGAATCTACAATAAAAAGAAGTGGCTTATATGTTACGTAATAAAACAAAATATTACTTAAGTATTTGTTAGTATCATTTATCCAGTAAATAAACAAATAGTAACTGTTTCTTTAATTTATACTACTACTACCTTATAATTTAAGAAAATATTTTACTTTGGTTTTAATTCTTTTAATTTAGATGGATTGAACTCATATTGATATTAGGAAATAATTTAATTCGACTATCTAAATCATTATCTTCGTCTAGACCTGCTTAGACTTGTGCCGCACCCAAGGGATCTCAATACCCGACCGTCCACACCCTAAACTCTCCCCCACACAACAATAAGCAGTATAATATAGTATAACTTCGAATATTATACGATCGATGTAGTACTGTAAATCCTAGGAACTATTATAAGTTTGTGATGACCGATACCGACTTAGTATTGCATTCATGGATTCAATCCATTCAGTATTTCATTCATGGTAAGTATAAGCTTTTATAACAAGCTTTACATGTTGATTGAGGAAATTGATCTGCAGGTATTTACTTACAAAAATTCATTCTTATTTTGAAAATTAAAATGTTAGCCCGGCCTAGGATTTTCTTCTGTATCGCAGAGGCAGTTTATATACATACATTTATTTAAAAATACGTCAAGAAATATTTTATATATTCTTGTTACGAATTTTTGTATTTACACGAAGACTAAAATTTGAATCAACCATCTTTTAGGGATTTTAACGCTATTAATTTTATTTATTTTTAGCTACGCCTTAGTCCTCCTTTCTCTCGTGACTACTCGAAACGTCGGTAGTTAAGAACAATTAATATAAGATTAATAGCAGCTAAATCCGTTAAAGTAAGAAGTTTTTATTACCAAGCAATTCAAAAAACATTGCCAGCCTCAAAATATTCTGACGGTGATGAGGAGCAAAAGCAACATTAAAAGAGTTAATAGCTGGAAACTTAAGGACTGAGATAGAATACCTCGTTACCAGTAAAAAGGATCTTCAGTTCTCTACACTCATCATAAGAAATATTGCCATTAAGTTGCTCTTTTACGATCGTCTGTGAGAGCATGGTGATTCTCTTCCGGTCGAGCAGAGATATATTTTAATGTTACACTGTATATAGTACAGATTTCGGAGTAAATTCGTAGTGAAATTCATCGTGCCATTTATTAACTTTCAGTTATAATAAAGTAACTTACAAAAATAATAAATAAATAATTTGAAAAAACACCTGACCTTATAATGAAAAAAAAAACAATCGTTTCAATTCTCATGAGCAAAAAATATCGTCGAAAATTTCAATTGTCAACGTCCAATACAACGTGGGCTTATAAATCCGAGCGGCGGATTTGAAGACGGGACTGTCAGCGGCAGCCGACCCACGTACCTGCGACACGCGTCAGTGCTCGGTTTTATGACGCAGGTTTGTTGAAAATTCGTTGTTTTGAGACTATTTTCACGCTTCAATAGCTAGACGTGCAATGCAAATATTTGTACAAATGTTGTACAAAAGTTCGGCTACAATTTCTTTTTTCTATAGCAACGTCAAACAATATAACTGATGGTAAGTGGATGCTGTTTCATAATTTTCACATAACAGCCTTGACCGTAGTGTGTCGAAGAATTACAGTCCAGACTTCAGAAGCTATAAACAAAAGAAAGTACTATATTGTTCTTAGTTTTTTTGAAGTTGGTTGTTACGTTATATATATTTTTAACACTTTATCTCTTTCAGATGGACTAAGTAAAACCACACCGTGTAGTGGCGGTACCGGAGTATCGACTACCCCATATCATCCCACGCGTCGTAAGAGTAACATAGGGAAACAAATTAGTAAATGAGCAACAGCGCCTTCCTAATAATAACTAAAAATAAAAAAAACTGCGGTTGCCAACCAGCTTGCCAAGCGTGGCAACTATGGCAAATATCCCCCCTATGAGGCAATCTATGGGGGAGGCCTATGTTCAGCAGTGGACTTTAATAGTTGTATAGGTAAGCAATATCAATTCAACGTGGTAGAGCCATGCTGCAGCTATATAAGTATTATAAGTTAGCAGGAATACGTCGGCTTGACCGGGGAAGGACCACGTTCTCACAGAATACCAGTATAAAATAGCAGCTTCACGCTGCTGTGTTTCCTATGGTGAGTGTAGAGAACCGGATACTCTTTTTACTGAAAACGAGGCGTTCCATCTTAGTCCTCACGGGTGACAACGCATCTGCATTTTGATTCGCAATTGAGGATAGATGTAGATGTCTTTGGACCACAGCAACCACTTACCATCAGGTTTGTCACGTATAAAATAATCAAGGTAACAATTAGAAAGTCGTCTAAATACCTAGTTACAGTAAGTCACTCCTTTTTCCCCCACTTTTTTAAAAATTCAATGATACCTCTCGTGATGGTTATTATCATGTTTAGTAGAAAATGCTGAAAATAAAAATATATTTTATAATCGGTTTAAAAGCTTTACTGGGTAGGACTATCTATGGTAAATGGAGGACCATTTAAGTTCGCTTATCACTTCAGCTTAATGGAAAAAACACAATGAAATTGCTAACCTTCTCATTTTATAGTCGGTTAAGAATTAAATGTGTTAATATGAGCCCTGATAGTTCAGGGGCCAAGCGCTCTCTGTTGATTTCAGAGTACGGGAGCAACCTACGTTCGATCAATGCGGGTACCATATGCTCGATGGTGAAGTAAACATCGCGAGGATATGTTTTAGAACACTGGGTAGTGTGGCGGCTACGAACCATTCTCAGAAATGAGAGGACTCCTGTGTCTACTGGTCACGGGAGACTTGTGTGCTGCAAAGCTTTATATAAATTAAACTCGAAAATAACCGGTACTTAAGGTACCTACTGATAATCATTATATATTTTGGTTCCAGGTAAAGCTACGCAAAATCCGCGAACGTTTGCTCAAATATTTGCTCGCTAAAATTAAGCATTGCAAACCGAACGAGGACCCAGTGGCTGTGCCGGCTGGGAGCATAATTGTTTAATCTCGTTACGCTTTGTTTGTATCGACAAACTGTTATAGTAGATTTTGTTGAGTTATGATATTTTCGGTGTATTTGCAATTTACTGATGGTATTGCTTTTTATTAAAGCCCGGATTACATTTTGACGACAAATATAAAATAAATTTAAAGCCAATATAAAGCTCTTGCAGAGAACTCTTTGCATTCCAAAGTGAGATTTAGGGCAAATGACTCTGTCGTGCGCGATGCAATATTTCAAAATGTTTTCATTAATTTTTCAGACAAGCAGGCTTGCTCAAGACAGTTTTCTTTCACGAGCATGTGATACGTTGTAGGTAATATAATAAATAATATAATAAATCGTTGTAATAAAATGTACAAAAAATGTAAACGCTCAATTTAAATTAAAACATATAACCGACACTATTTTCCCCAATACCATTTTATCAAAGTGCTAAGCTTTAAATCGTATAAGTACGCAAGTTTTCACGGTAGCAAAAAGAAAAAAAAGAACACAACAAATCGTGTAATAGCCGGAAATAAAAATCGACCCAAATTTTCAAGAAGCTAAACTAGAACAAAAACCTCTTATGGGAGCCGCCATGACAGTCTTTTTTTGTCATCGACCTAAGATGGCGCGTGACATCGGAAGCCGTCTAAAACAAAAGAAGTTCAATCGACTGCCCCACCCACTTAATGCCAACTAAAAACTGTACTGGCCGAAAATAGCCAAAAATAAAAAATTAAAACAGCAATGAGAAACTGTTAAAAACAGAAAGAGGCTTGAACTAGTAACGATTACAGCAAAAAGTGCAATGGGATAAAATAAACTCGGACGTTGGTCGTACTGCAAATCAAGCAATGGGAAACGACGTGAAATCCCGAATTTTCCTGTTCGAGGACTGCAACACAACAAAACGCAACGTAATCCCGCCGTAGCTGGCATGCAAACTCGTATAACAGTGGCACATTTACCGGGGAAGGCATCAGGCGACCACTTGTTGCAGTGCTCCAACTTCTCGCTTCTGCGACGACGCCGAACTTTGCTTATTCGTATATTTACCGTTAACTTTCGTCCAATTTATCGCTGGCTTCTATTCACTTTTGAAATTAGAATCGCGAAGTTCAAGAATGAATTTTAGGAAATTTAATCTATTGGTTTACGTTAGAACACTATTTCACTCACTTATTTAATTTCAAAGTCACTTTTATCTAACTTTTTAAGTCAGAAACTATTATAGCTAAGTATACAATTAAAATAAACTAATTAAATTTAACAAAGCGATTCTTTCTACAATAGTTAAATACACAATCGATCTAAAGCACCTATTTTAATCCATCACTGCACTGTCTTAAAAGTCTTGAGACGTTTGAACGTACTTGCAAGAAAACCGAGTGACGTGCGACCGAATTTTCGAATGTATCTTCACGAAGGCAGGACTATGTTAAAGATTAATAATATTTTCGGATTTGGAATTATATAGGAGTATGCGAAATAGTTTTACAGTTGTAATATTTGTAATTTAGTGAGCGATAACGGGAAGAGAAGTTGCATCGGTGCACGCCGGGCGAGTTGCAACAGGTTGTTTGGCGGAGAGGCAGGAGCACGCATGCGCTCTGTGCCTATACGAATGCACTCCGCCACAGTGGCTGCAGATATTCACACAAATTCGTAAAATAGAAGGAATCTAATATTTACAGTAGGCTTATCATTCAAATCTTATGTAATAATTGCCGTCTTTCTTGTCAGAATTAAAGCAGTCGATATTTTTATCTATTATTATATGTATAATTTCAAGTTTTACAGGTAATCTTAAGAAGAACGATTGTAAAAGTACAGATACTCAATATGACCAGCTAACAAAAGTATGGAACATGTCTTAACATATAATTTGTAGTTGTAGTTGCGGCACATGCTTTAAAATGTTTAATTACTCCCTAATATTCGTCATTATTTGGTATTAGCAGTTCTCAGGGTGAAAGTTTGCTTGATAGGGCTCGCTTTGAAAGCGCTAATATTGCCTTTTTCACTAACTTAATATATTACATTGATTAGTTATACAAAAATATTCCATGATTGTAAAAAGTTCATTGATGAAAATTATACTAATTTATTATCTATTTCGACAGAATTAGAGTAGATTAGACCCTCTCAAAAAGGACTAATTTATTCTTAGAATAATTACATACATAAATTTAATTTAAAACAAAATCAATTACCTCACATTAATCTGACGCTATAATACCACCTCCTTACTGAATAACCTCATTATATATATATAGGGATAATTCAATTCAACAAAATTTAAAAAATGCAAAAAGAAATGTTATCAATACTAATTACTGCATTATAATTACCACGACACAAATAGCGCCACTGTAGAACAAGCAGTGCAATCGCTTCGCTCTGCCGCATGAAATTAGGCGCAACGCGATCTAGCTTTTATCCAACCTAGGACCAAAGCGACATTGTGATATCATTGCCACATACAGTCCAAATTTCTGGAGATATCGTTTTGTAATCGTTATAAAATTTATAGTGTTTTTCTAATCGATTATTAGGACGGCCCAAGGTGTCCCATGTTACAGTGTAGGTAAGCGTAGTAAGCTCGAAATCCAAGACATTAATGTTGGTTTCGATTTGAATTCGAATCCCAGAACCCGTGACTAGTCATAGGCAGGTTTAGTGGCCATTATACCTAGCTAATCATAAACATAATCATATCGTAAATACTCACGCCTGTCACCCGGAGGGGTAGGAAAAGACTACAGACTTCAATTTGGCACGATCCTGACACATCTCTCTCGCCTCGTTTACATCCATATAATTACGCGCATACATGCTCATCGGTTAAGGTTACTCTTAATTTGGCTTATCTTCAATATATTGCCCATATGGTAGATAAACTTTCGTTAAGGGCAGGGATTGCCAAACTATTTTGGGCAAGAGCCCCTTTTTCCAAAATGAACTGATACCTCAGACCCCCATAGCCTAATTACTTTAAAATCATATCTAGTTGTTTTCCTATTGATATAAAATACTTACCAATTTAAAAACTTTGCGGTTGGTTAAGTGTGTAAACAAAAAAAGTGTGTAAACTTGACATCATTTTCTAATTAAAATTTAACAAAATAAATAGACATAAAATTCAGTAAATATCAAGTGTAATTAATAATGAAACAGTTAAAAATTATCAGTCATCGATTATTTCGACCCTAAGGAGTCGATATCGACCACTTTGGGAATCTCTGGTCTATCGTGTCCCTTACCAACTCTGTCATTCACTCCTGTAACATACATTTGCTTTGTCACTCTTTTCTCGTTCATTCTTTCTGCACAACTATATACCTGGCTACATACAGATACACTAGGTACAATTACAATTACACCACGTGGTCGTCCAATAAGATGAAAAATATCATGTGATGCACAAATTAAGAATTGGATTAGATTTACAGACAATTTCATTAGATTGATCGAGATTGCGAAAGCCTTAAACATGTGTTGCAAGTGTCTCGCATCGAACGCACACAAGCGCGGGGTTTACATGCTATAGCAGACAGAGAAAACGATGCGATATTTAGTACTGATAACACTGGTATGTCGTGTTATTTATATATAATAATAGTAAAAAATAAAAAAAATAAGATCCCAAAACGTCCCCAAGCTTGGCATTAACTTAGGCAACTATATCGAATATTATGTGAGAAGCTTATGATCAGTAGTTTACTTTTAATAGAATGGGCTGTAGATAACCTGAACTGAAAAGTTTGTACTGAAGAATGTAAAGTTTGTGCAATATCGCAGATATGATGATACGCCGCCATCAAACACTTATATTCACTGTTTTTCTCGGAATTACAGTAGACGCGAAGCTTCAATAAGGCCCTCATATATCTAAACTAGCTAGCAAAGCTATCATTCGATTCTATTTCGAAGATAACCTATCTAAAAAGCTAGTCTTGAAGCTTAAAAAAAGTGCTGTAAAAAAGATTAGATGACTGACATGATTAGTTTATTTATTTCCATAGCATATTGTCCCGTGGAATCTTGCTACGTATTAATGCGACTGACATTGAAACTACAATATTTGTTTTGCGAAATAGAGTCATAAGAGCAATTTATAAACTAAGTCCGAAGAAATACTTTAGGAGAAAAATTGAAAGAAATAAATTTATTAAATTTGGCTTCTCAGTATATTTTCGAAAATTTAGTGTATGTACACAAATTTCTATTTTTGATAAAACTAAAGAATGTATATTCTGTACGCTTTCACAACAAAGTCCCAGAAAATATGCAGGCCTTATATATTTTGAGGTCCTGGGTTCGAATCCCGGGTTTGGCCAAAAAATCAAAAATTGAGTTTTTCTGTCAAGAAATTTTAGTAGCTGCCCGGAGTGAAGAAGTTGGCGGTGTCTCACCTTCGTGCCTCGGAAAGCACGTAAAGCCGTTGGTCCAGCGCCTGATCTCTCTCCGGTCGTGTCGGTTTACCGTCCCACCGGATTATATAAGTGAAGGAATAAAGAGTGCACCTGTGCTTGCGCATACACTTGGGCACTATAGTCCTGTCCTGCGCCGATGGCTAGCCTCCGTTGAGGCTGGCCGCTGTGACCGAAATTCGGTCTAAAGCACATTATACAGAAATATTCCCTCATAAGAATGAGGGAATATTTCTGTGTAATGATCTTCCTGTTGTAGTCGAAGCAACTCTTAGTATTGAAAGATGGTGATGTGGAATGCCCAGTAATTTGTATCGTGTTATAATGTGTACGCCACGACTCATTACATAAGTGCATTCGCTACTAACTTTACAATAACATGGGCGGCGGCGCTTTTCTTTTGTCATTTATTCATTTTATTATAGGAAAGGATGACAAACGAGCACACAGTCCACCTGATGGTAAGTGGATGCTGTGGCCCAAAGACATCTATTTATCATCAACTGAGATTCAAAATGCAGATGCATTGTTACCTCTGAGGAGTAAAATGGAATATCTCGTTTTCCAGGGTATTCCCCGGTACTCTACACTCACCACGCTTGTAGAATTATAGGCATATCATCTTAGTATTTCGGTGTTCGAACTTATCTGTAGCCATCTTTGATGCTTGTTCTTTGTTGATGCTGTTGGTTGCAAGTGTCAGTGTGCTGCAGAAGCATGTTACTATTAAGTAATTTGTTACGTGCTCGTTTTATTAGTTTTATAGTAGTTTAGTTAGTACAGCTTGCTTTTATATAGTAGTGGCTTACACGGATTCGGAGAGCAGTATATTATTATTGTCCGTATAAGCTTACGACACAAGCTTATTCTAATGGTTATTATTTAATATTAGAGCTTTGGCTTCATATCACCCTGGCATGGAAACATTGCTGCCTAATTTTGCGTTTAGATTAAAAAAGCAACGGCCTTTTAAAAAAACAGAAGTGACTCGTTGTTTCATCTACAAGTAACAAAATATAAACATTAACGCCTGTCACCCAGAGGGGTAAGCAGAGACTACAGACTTCCATTTGGCACGATCCTGACACCTCTCTTGCTTCCTCCACATCCATATACCTACGCATACATGCTCGTCGGTTAAGGGTACTCCTAATTTGGCCTATTTTCAATATATTGCCAATTCGGTCGATAAACTTCCGCCTAGGACATCCCTTTCCGGCTCTGCCGTTCACTATTGCAACATAAATTTTCCTTGTCACTCTTTCCTCATTCACTCTTTCCACATGACCAAACCACATCATCTACATGTATTATATATTTACAAAGGCTGGAGTTATAAGGGAGCCCCGGATGATTTCTGGATCTCGACAACAGCTTCACCCACCGGCTCCATTTGTCCGGTCCATTTGAATGTAAATCATCCAGGGACGTTTTAGAGGTTTGGAGAGAGTAATGGTCAGCAATTGATTTAAAGAGAATATCATGCACAATATTCTCCATCGGTGCCAAAGCTTGCAGATATCTTAAAGCATATTTACATCGTAGAACCATCAACGTAAACTTGCTTATTTTTATTGGCAACTAGGTATTCCATTTGACGGTTTGTCAATGTATTAAATGATTTTGTCTGTTCATCTTGACTACTTGACTTGACATATATTTGTCTACACACACACCCGCACACCCACACCCCCAATACACACACACACACCCCCAATACACACACACACACACACATACACACACACGCACACATGCACACACACACACACACATATATATATATATATATATATATATATATATATATATATATATATATATATCAACTTATGAAGTATACATAACAAATACGAAAGTTATAGGGGAAATATTTGTATTTAAGTCATCTTTCACCGCACTGCACCCTACCGTTGCATTAGGTATTATATTATCTTAATCTCTATGACCGCATCTATATTTTTATGAGGGAGATGCAATAGGAGATGGGCAGCAGCATCTTCCTTTCAACTCGTCAAAACGAACCAAAAACCGCGGTTGCCATCCCGCTCATCGTGGCAACTATGGCAGACACGAGGCCGGTTTTAGGGAGGCATATGGTTAGCAGTGTATTTTGGGCGGCCATAATGAATGAATAAATGAATGATTCTAATTAAGAACTTAATCTTATATTTAGATACTTATCAGACACATTAGGGACACAAGCGTCTCGTATTCTATAGCATATTAAATCTCTTTCGCATTCACTTTGATATGAGGTTTAATAACCAAAGCTTCTATGCTCCACTTGTTTGTCTTGTTCGCTGCGAGCAACGGTACCTCGTTTTAGGGTTCCCTAGTAAAACAAAACTTTGCTCGCATATGAAGGAAAGGGTTTATTGCGTAAAGTTGAACGCACTGAAAACATTTTGGAGAGTCCGACAACTTTACGTCTGGGCGAAAATATGTAGGAAATAGCTAACCGTTTTGCTCCTCGACGGAGACGTAGTCTAATTAAACACAGCAGTACAATTAATATGTGCTGTTTTGCGTTTAACTGACATTACTCTCGAGTTATTTTTACCTCCATTGAATCGAAAATTACAAAAAATATATATTTTTATGTATATAAGATTTTACAAGCGTTAAAAATAGTCATAAAATATGAAACTATAAACGCAAAACAAGTCAGGGCAAATAATGATGATAGTGTAATTTCGCAAAGAAAGAAAAATGTTTTCAATGAATTAAGTTGACTTTACGAATTAAAAATAGTATTAATATTCAACACAAAAGGAGTCCCGTGACGTTAAATATCATACTCAGGTGACAAAAGACTTCAAGGTGTTTTTAATTATAAGCCTCAACCCCAATACTTTAGACCTTGCCCTTCAGAGTATAATTATTTCCACTCCAGCGCGAGTGACAAACTATTCATGACGCGAATGGAGTGGAGAAATGTTCGCACTTAAATTTGAGCACATTTTGACAACTTGTCTATAAAATTATTTTAATTTATTCAAGAACTTTTTTGCTTTAACACTGTTGGAATATTTTTAGTTGATTTGTCGTGAATATTAATTCAAAAAGATTCGAAAATTCGTCGCTACTAATTTCCTTGCGTAACGATTCAAATTGTAATTAGTGACTATTTCTTTAGTTTTACGAAATACCATCACTCCATTAGTGTTTTAAGTTTTTTTTTAAAACTGTTGAGACCAACTTACTTACAGTCCACTTGTCCATGGACACGAGCAGCCAAACCTATAAACAAAGAGGCTACACGTGCATTGTCACCTCTGAGGACTAACATGGAGTACCTCACAGCCAGTTATTATACTGTTTCTACACCTTGCAGACCAGAACACATCAGTGCAAGAGCTACCATTTTGCTGCAGGAATAGGCGACGGGGTGTTACCTATCTAGATGGACTCTTAAACAGAACAGTAGTCCCAGCATTCAGTAAAATAATTATTTCAAATGTAATGGTCTCTGAGATCTGCTTACGCGAGCCTTCATATCCGAGCGAAGTATTACAGTTCCATGACCGTCTTACAGGATATTTATTTAAAGTAGAATCACCTTAAGACAATTTTCGTCGCATTATCAAAGGTTTAATATGCTACTTTTAATATTATCGCGATCTTCATTATTTTCCTAATTTTAACACGCTGTATTGAAAAAATGTCTAGAAGTTCCGTACATCACTGAAGCCCCATTCGGGCACCGCTAAAAAGTAAATTTAATATAACTGAGAAACCGAATTGAATGTGCGTGTAGACTGGAATTGAATCTTACCGAGGATGTACACCATGTTCTTTGTCCAGCGTTGGAGCTCCTTGCGAATGGCGCGACGTTCTTGCTGGCAACGCGCGAATGAGCACTCCGCCATGGCACACGTGCGAACCTGCGAACACACGTTCATTTTACTTACTGTTACTGAAATAAAATGAAAACTCTTTATCATCAATTTTTTTTAATAAAATAATGGTGACTAACGATGACACATCCTATTGGATAACCCGAAATAAATAATTTGTGTTTAACTCCATCTAACATCTATTTCGGGTTTTTACATATAGAATAAGGGTGACAAGTGAACACGCAGACCAAGTTACGGGAAGTGGATGCAAATGCGTTTTCACCCCTGAAGACTAAGATATTCAGTAAAAAGGGTCTTATGTTCTTCACTCACCATAAGAAACACTATTCTGTGAGAGCCTGGTCCTATTCCGGTGAAGCCGACCCATTCGTGCTATAATCATAATACATTTACAGCATGACTCTACCTCGTTCAAAAAAAGGTATTTTGGTTTCCGACTTTAGTGCCGCCGACGCGGACATCGCGTTATTTTCTATGTGTTCTATTTTAGGTGAGATCTGCGCTTGCTTTGCGTGACGTTTGTAAGAAGCTTCCGAGCGAAGTGCGGTAATTTTTTTATAGGATAAATGTGACAAACAAGCATACAGTCCTTCTGATGGTAAGTGGCTACTGCGGCTCATAAACATTTAAATCATTCCTCGATTACGAATCAAAATGCAGATGCGTTGTCACCTGTAAGGACTAAGATGGAATATTTCCAGTAAACAGGGTATCCGGTTCTCTACACTCACAATACGAAAAATAGCAACGTTAAGCTGCTAGTCTACGCTACGCTGTGAGAGCGTGGTCCTTCCCCGGCCGAACCGACCCATTCATGCTACAACTGTACTACTAATATAGTTGCAGCATGGCACTACCACGTAAATTAAAACAAATCCTTACCACAAGAACCCTGCGTTCGGTGGATAGATTCAATTTTACGGGCTAATGATACTTCATAGATGAAGTAAACGAAGAGACTTATAACACCTATTTTAGAGTTTTTGTACTTATTTTAAAAATTTTAAAATCTACTATTTAAAGTACCAAAAATCTAAAAGCAGCTAAATGTTAAATATCATTAGCACTGAGTCGTCTCTGAAAGTCAAAACTCAAATTTCATTACTTCCCCCTTTTCTGATCGCGTTTTGCTCAGGGGTGTTGAAAGGTTCTTTACCACTGAATTTTACAAAAGTTTTGTTTAAAATTCATATGGAGGTGGCGTGAGAGAACCCTTCACCCTATTTCGTCCCGTAAGAAAGGCAAATCCTCGGTACATCTAGAGATGCCCACGTCCAACTGAAATCTTTTGCTGGCTGATGATCAAGAAGAAAATATCGAACAGAGACAGTGACATTTTTCCGGACCGTTACAATTTAGGAACCTTAAAAACACGAGCTTACACCTTTTTAAAAGGCCGGCAATTACTGGTGTTGCAGTTGTTCATGGGCGGCGGTCAACACTTACCATCAGGTGAGCTGCGTGCTCATGGCCCCCCCCCCCCACTCCTATAAAAACATGTGGTGTAATATGAACCTTTGCGGGATGACTACGTGTTTGTGAGATTATCTGTAGAGACTATCGGTCAATGAGGTTCACTTGCGATGAAGTTTCTTAAGAAACTATATTCGCGACTAGTATATTTCCAAGACGAGGTATTTCCATATTCGCTCAAAGTAAGGCAATTAACCGAGCTAATACAATGTCGCATTAGAACTTTTTTGAATTGAATTGAACACCAAAAATATAAATAAAGTCTATACAATTTAGAATTACAAAAACAACAATAGTTTTAATAATTTACATCAAAGCTAATTCTTAGTTACAGTATGACTGAAAATTATATTATTTTAGCCCATGCATTTTTAGCCAAACATGAAAACCAACTGTTTGGCACAGGACTATAAAAAGATAAAAAAAACCTAGTTTTGTAATTTCCTTACAGTACCCAAAGTTTACGAACGCAGCTAAAGAGAAAAACAGTGAGAAGAAAAATCAAAAACAAGGTGGCGACTATCTGGAATGTGAAATTTGTGTATAGCACATTAACACACGGTGTTGAATGTATAAAAATAATCATGGATAATTTCCTGTAAGTTGGCAAAAAGTTTAGTCTTTTTTTTTGTAAAATCTAGCAAAGCTATAGCTTCCAGCTAGCTTCAAAGCTATAATTCAGCATTGACGTATTTTGAGTTAAGTTGGAGTACAACTTAACTCAAAACACGTGTATGCTGAAATATAAACACAACAATATCCACAAAACGCAAACGTGTCTGCCACCTCAAGAACAATAAATAACGCTCGCTACACCCAACAGAGCGCAGCGGCGTTCAAAGAGCGAAATAAAAGATCGAACGTCCAATTACTATAACATTCATCGGGTATCGACGCCGCCGGTCGATGGCCCCGAGCTAACGAAATTCCACGAAAAACCTCCGCACTCATCAAGGAGATCCCAACCCACCCGAATATGCCGCACCACCCGATCTAAACCCCCAAATTCTTATTTCAAACTCCAGACGACCGGGGGCGCAGCGCGGAGGGGATCGCGAAACTATTCTTATTTGAAAATCTCTCTCCACGGAATATGCCACGAAAGAGGTTCTTATTTTAAAAATATCACGCTCCACCGAAAATTTTGTGTGCGTTTACACCGCTTGACTACTTAGGAAATTGGATGATCGAGGTACATGTGACGGCTTGGGACTATATTTACGGTCTTTGTGAATTGCATTACAGATAAAATTATAATAATACAGACAACTTTTAATTACTTTTAATAATTTGTGCTACGTAAGTAATTACTTATAATATAAATCAATAATATTATCAAATAATGATGTTAAAAGCGTCCCAAATTGACGAAATTTTTAAAAACAAGGTTGGTATTGCGGTGTGAATGCACAGCAAATTTTCTTATTTTAAAAACTTGAGGGGGGGTGCGAACGTTCTTCCGAAATCCACCCCGCGCCCGAGTGGCCAGTTATGATATTCTTATTTTAAAATCGCTCGCAGCGTTTCGATTCTGTTATTAAGATGTTGGCTGGTGTGTGCCCGCTTTAACGTGAACGCAGTTTTATAACGGAGCTTTTTATATCTAATGAACAAAAAATTATGTTTGTTTGTTCGTGTTTTATGGGCTACCATACCGTTCATCAGGTTGTGGTAAAACTTTGTCAACTTATGCTTGTACTTACGCGAAGGTTATAGGCATAGTACAATTAACTTACACCAGGTGGCGCGCGGATCGTACCGACAATTTATTCGAAAGTCATTTATTATCATACAACTCCAAACCATTGCTAATTAAACAATATTACCCTTCCAAATTTAAAACGATATTTCTACAAATATTTCTTCTGCGGCAACAAGACGTCGGCTACCAGCTAGTAAGCTATAAATCGAATAATTTTATAAAGCTATGATAAGAAACTATTTATTTTGATATAGATGCTTTCTTCGGTTAACCGAGATGGCTAGAGGTATAGCCATCTCGTTTCGACTATCTAATAAACCTTAAGTCTCGAACATAATATATTAAGTTCGTTACAATATTTCTTTATTTGTGTAGTCATTACTTAAACCGTCAGTAGCTTAGTATTTAATCTAAGCTAAATTAAAGCCACAGAAGTCCAATAGTTGTGACGTGACGTGAATTCGAATCCGCTGTTCGAAAACTGTCTTGAAGTAGGTACTATCTCTATACTACAAATAGTTTTAGTACTCAACATGAAGTAGTTATAGGGAATGTTGGTTATGTTAACTAATTTTGCTGAAAGTGTTTAATTATTAAACAAAAATACAAAAGCTTTTTTATTTTCTCAAATAAATATCATAAATTTTATAAAAACAATTGTCCCTAATTCAAACTTGTCATTCGGGTCTCAGAATAACTTAACGCAGCTAGCTCCGACGCCTGAATGACCCAGTAGTTAGTTGTCTTATGTTTACCCCATGTCTCTGTCACCACAAGGTTGTTGAACTCACTCACTCCGCATTGGATTCCATCTGGGTAGGTTTGCCGTATTATCTTTGCTGTCGTCAAGTAGCACAGCGTGCACGGCTGTGTTCAGGATTGAAAGGAATCGACAAGTAATAAAGACAAGTTGAGAGCATTCAAAGTCAGAGATGATAATCTAGATAAATTATGATTAGGTATGTGTAATATTTCACCGTCCAGGGCTGTCAGGAGTTCAGGGGCTGCTGTAGTCACTTAGCACCATGCGGATTATTAGTTTGTTTACCACTTAAATTTTAATTTAAAAAACCCAGCTATATTATTATTATTCTACTTCGAAATAGTAACTTGATGCTGCTGAGTTTCGCATGGAGTGTTTCTACACTTCTACACTGGAGATCCTTTTTTATTGCAAATATAGCATTCGATCTTAGCTTGCAGCGTTTTGATTCTTAATCGAGAATGGATGTAAAGGTATATAGGCTGCAGCATCCACTTACTATCAGATGGACTGTGTGCTCGTTTGTCACCCTATCCATTGCCATTCTCATTCAATTAAATAAAAAAATAAAACCTATTCTTCAGCTTATGGCTTTACACTTGTAGAGTTATGCTTAGGCGAGGTCTGTGAGTTTAAGAGAACGTTATTAACAGATATCTCCCGCGTTATTGATTGTTCATTAGCATTCGAAGGCTGGCGCCGCAGATCACGAAATTAGGGTGAGTTTGAATTGACAAACTACATCAGGATCACAAAAGTAGGTGACTGTAACCACTTCTCTTCACCTACATTCTTATTCCATAAAGAGCCAAGTTTTCTTAATTATACGTAACTGAATTGTTACTAAGCTCTCTAGTCGAGTCATTTACGACTTACCACAATAATTTCCTGGCCTTCATTTAATATTTATATAAAATTCATGTTATAAATTGAGCAACACAAATATATAACCACAATATTTCGTAAAATATTATGATGATAAGGTAACAAAAACTGCGTTGTCCTACGTCGTCTCCCTTGACCTACGACGTGACCTAGTTACCAAGTTGTTTATCCCATTTTGTATCACGTGGAATGGAGAAGGGCCCGAATTTTGTTTGTTCTAACCCTGCATCGGTATTAGAATTAGAGGGATGAGGTTTGTTTAGAAAATACTTTTTCATGAGTATCTGTACATTTTTTTCTAAACACTCTAATAAAACTCTAATAAAACTTGTTAATATATGTGTAGGTAGGAAAATTTTTCATTTGTTATATTTTTTAAATAGATGTAATTGTTAAAAATAAACACAAATAAGAAAAATTACTTATATGTGGTTATTTACGGCATGTAAAATACTAATAGCTTACTAATAGTTTTATATCGATATTTTAATGATTTGTTTTTCAAAATTATAATTTTCTTCATCCCGTTGTAAAAACTGATAGTAGGACTAGCCCTATGATTAGCAATAAAACCTTTACACATAACAATCGAATGCTAATTCGATATTTAAATACATAATATAACAAATATAATATAATAATATTCCACAACTATCACACAACGCCATCTAGTCCCAAGCTAAGCAAAGCTTGTGTTATGGGTACTAGACAACTGATAAACATACTTATATATTTCTAAATACATAAATATTATAGATAAATTACACCCTGACACAGAACAAATGATCGTGCTCATCACACAAACATTTGTCCTGGGTGGGAATCGAACCCACGACCTCCGGCATAGCAGTCAGGGTCATTAACCACTAGACCAACAGTCCTGCCAAATGAATATGAATATGAATTTAAAAAATCGAACTCCCTCCAACCAATAATCTTTCCCGCCAATTTCCATCGCTGTCAAATTTGGAAGCGCGTCGCCGCCACCCCAGCGGCCCCCCGGCCCAGATCAATTTACGATAACTCGGTTTCAGCGCGCCGTCCCGCTCCACCTTAAGACACCCGGCTATGCCCGTCTCCCCCCGGATAAGTTCTAGAACTACACACTTGGCTTTAGGAATAATACGGTATCGGCGCATAATTTTCTTGATATTTGAATTTTTATTTTAAATGTAAAAAAATGTTTGTGACATGAAATAAGAAAAGATTTCCTTAAATGACTAAAACATTATAGCCAGAATTTATTTTCAGGTGCACACTTTGAGTCTTAGTTTAGGGGAGTAAAAACTACACAAATGCTTAATTAAATAAACTAAAAAAATTATAACGTAAATTAGCAAAAATTTTGCTCAAAAATATGTTTAGTTACATGGTTTTGCAGTGAATCAGGTAAGGGACCATTCTCTCACGCGGATATGGCCCGGGACTTATTTTTAACTGTTGTGTGCGTCTTACGTGCTCGTGTGTGCATGGGGGTTGATTTACGCATGTGTGCGTGTATTTGAAATATTCCCCCGTACGGTGGCGCACAGAATTGATGTTTTTAATTAGTTTGAAACACATTTCGAAGGTGGATGTATTCCGCATATTATTTCTTTTTTTCTATGTATAAGGAGACATTGGTAAAAGTAATTAAAGCTCGAAGGTTCTTTCATCTTTGTTTTCGAAATATGACATCAGGAATACATTTGATTATTATTATTTCGGTAATAAGTTCAGCATCAGATCATTTAAAATATCGGTAATATTTGACTTCAAAAGCACTTTGTTGCGGTTAAAACTTTAATTGAATGCCCCATTCGCGCTTTGAGGCATTCCGTCAAAGTTACACTTTAAATGTTTTACATTTTGCGACGAAACTGTGTAGCCGGTAACCTGCGGAGCGTTTCCTGAAACTTTCCTTTTGTAGGCGAAAATTCAATAGGCGGGACGTTCGTTCCGGTGACCTAAACCGTATCCCATTGTCGTCAGGTTAACTAACGTTTTTTATATTCACAATAAATTTTAAAAAATAAATTTACAAGGAAAAACCATTTTGAACATACTATACTTTAAACCTAATAGTGTTAATATACACAGTACATTTCTAAAATCCAAGGCCTTAACTTATTTTTAAACGCATCGCCGAGTCTGAATTTAAATTTGGAATTTCTTCCGAATCGCTGGAATTTCATTTGAATACTGGCACATATATCGCCACAGACTAAAGGCGATAACGTTTATCTTTTATGCTACTGGTTAATGGTGGAAGTTTCAAGTTGGATTCGCCTTATCTGTGGGTCGTTCAAAGTTAGTTTGCTGTGCACGTGTATTATGGCCGTATATTTATTGTAGGTTGGAATACCTGTTGCTCGCGCCAAGGCTTTTGTTTTTGTTGATCGTTCAGTAGTTTTGGCGCAGCGCTGTCGGATGGAGTTGAAACAAGTTTATTAAAGCCGCATGGATGGCCTCACAGAGGTTTTTCGAATAAAAGTCTGTGTGTTCACGTTTTCGTTTAGACGATTCCGTCCGCAAACTTCAATTTGATAATGTTTCGACAACCGAAATTTTGCAAAGGCATTATTAGCTTTTGGTTTGTCGCAATTTGTTTTGTTTTGTTGATGATAGTTAAGACGCAGAGAATATTAAAAATATTAAAAAAATATTTTGTTTACTAAATTAGGTAAATAATATAAGATCTTATTTATGGCTAACATTTTGATAATTAAAACAAATGATGTACATTCATTAAGGTAAAGAAATTCGATAATATATTTACTACCATTAGTACCTATTTAAATCCCAAAATTTCACTAATTACAATAGTAAAACCAACAACACCCAGGTTCAATCACATCGTAGCATCGAAGTCCCGAAAAAATCTTATCCCCGTTTATCCCAAGTTCCGGTGGGGGCTACAGAAGTGTGGGGGTGGGTTGCAGAGGGGGTTCTCCTCCGCGCCTGTGTGAAAGAATGCCGGGGAATCAATACAGCGGTGCACATTAAATTGGCCTGGGTAAGGGTATGCTTGACCCTAATTTTTTTGAGTTTTCCCATTTTTCTAAAGCTTTTTAGACGCTTAAAACTTAAAGAAAAGACATATTATAGTCTTTTCTTTTTTCATAATGTTTAAAAACTTTAACCGAATTTTGTTTTTTTTTCGTTATTTGGATTGACATTCATACCAACTTGTTACAGGATATTTATTTTAAGTTATTAATATAATTAGTACAAAAACCGACCACATTCGCCTTACGACATCGTCAGTGTAGGTACTTCAGTATAAATGTCTGTATTAAAAAGTACATTATAATTTATCAGTAACTAATGACAGAAAATTATTTTTTGGCACAAGTATTTCATTTATAAACTTTAAAAAAATTAATTATGAAATGTTGCTTTTTTCACATTTATGTCCAAGTGTATAAGCTTATTGGGATGCCTATTGGCCTTTTAGCCGGTTTTTGGTTCGAATACCAACTGATTGTTTTTCGGGTGCCTACGTTATAGGTTTCCACCGGACCGTCGTATCATGATAAACATTAAATTATTGTTTTGTCTTTTACCTACATAGATAGTACCATTCTGAGGAAGCACCAACCACTCATTTTGAGTAAGTAATTTTTTAAGCAAAGAAATGTACGCCGCGGTGACAACGCGTGTTGGCGGACTTCATACGTCATAATTTTTTTATTTCTCAGAAATGCCGTTAGCGTCACGACGTTTCCCTCACCGCCGAGCACGTGGTAAATGAGCACTTGAAACTGCATTTACTTTACTATTTCACTGGTGCAAGCGGGAATCGAACCCGTGTAGCTTACTTACTGTGACATTTACAGCGAACGCTTAGTTACTAAGGCTCTGTATTTTATAGACTTTTAGGTACTTTTTTTTGTAATTTTAATACAATAAAATTTTGTTCAAGAAGTAGTAATTAATAAATCAGGTTAAATTAATACTAAGTCTTCTCAAAATTCACAAAGTGTAAATTTGTGTAAATAACATAGGTTAGACCAAAGAATACTATAATACACGAATTATAGTATTCTATGGGTTGGTATAAAATGACATTGTGGAGTTGGAGTTGACTTAAGATTTTTATGTATAGGTATCGGCCTAAATATTCTATATTTTTGCAGTAATGCCATCCCAAGTCTAAGGAAATCTCTGTCAATAACTAATGTTTTCTGAAAGTAGACTGCTAAAATAGAATTAAGATTTTTGTGATTTAATAGAATTCTAACTTATGGGTTAGTGTAGTGTAGCCAGCTTAATCCGAGGTCACATTCAGTAAAAAAACGAGGAGGTTCTTTTTTAAAGATAGAATTGTTCATTATCATTGATACATTAGAGCGTTTTGAAAGTCCACTGCTGTACATAGGCCTCCACCATAGATCGTCTAATAGACATATTTGCTATGAGTGGCAGTGAGATTGGCAACCACAGCATTCTATTGAGGTGTTATCCGAAAGATGCTGCTGCCATTCTCCAGTTTCCTCCGTCGCCTCCTACGACATCCACGTGATGATATAGGGAAATGGATTTCCTTACGTCGCAATTGTGGTCATAAAAATCCATTCAACTGAATCATCATCATCACAAATTTATAACCCCACTGCTGAACATGGGCCTCCCTCAAGGAATCCCTCACAATACGGTCCTGGGTAGAGATGCCAACATTTTTAATATAGTATTATCGGGACTTAATATAAAAATAACCTAAAAAACTATATTATTTCGCGAGTAGTATGTTTCTATAGCTAGAGATACGACCTAGCCCCTCAGTCCCCAAGCGGTCGAATCCGACCGCGGCGCTATTCCGTCAAAATTCAAGCGGTTGGATTCGACCGCGCATACCCACAGCACTCTAAGCCATATAACTTATATTTAGAGACTACCTTTCTATGAAGAAGACATTATAGAATCAATATGAAATTTTCTATCTGCAACCTGAAGTAAATGGATGGAGATGGCTTAGGAATGAGTTTTGTGGTATACCTTAGGGGAAACCTGTGTTCAGCAGTGGACTTCCGAAGAGTCGTAATAATGATGATGATGTTATTAAAAAAAATTTAATTGAAGGAAAGTTTATTTGTTGCCTTAAATTTGCAGTAATAGCTACATTTCCTATTAAAATTTAGCAGTTGCGCCTAACATATTTATTTCAATTCCGGTTCCTAAATAGTAAGATAGTAAGTACCTATACTATAATAACTTATTAGGGTTAGCTATCCCAGCCCCGAGCTTCGTGAATTAAATATATACTTCAGCCTATTTATATAAATTTTTGTGTCACTTGGTTGTAAAGTGTATATGTAATTTATGTGTATATATACTATCCTATTCCTATACCTTTAAACGAGCAACTCTTGTATATATATATATATATATATATATATCTATATATATATCTATATCTATATCTATATATATATATATATATATATATATATATATATATATATATATATATATATATATATATATATATATATAATCGGAATCTCGGAAACGGCTCCATTTTCAATTTAGTGTTCAGAGAGTTTCGGGGGCAATAAATCGATCTAGTTAGGTAGGAATTATTTTTAGAAAATGTCTCTTTGTCCGTGTTTTTAGGCAATAAAAAAACTGCTACAATATAAGAAGGTAAATTTTGGCAAGTTACTAACGATCGTAATAGCTCAGATGGGATGTTGTTCGGGCGTCATATCGGTGTTCCGTGGTTCGCGTCCCGTCTTGAATCCCACTTTTTTTTTCAAGTTCCCTTCTTTTGTGAGAAAATCTATTATTTCGAGCCCTTTTTTTTAGTATTTTTTAAAAATACAAAAATATTAATTAATCTAATTGCACTCATGTTTTTTTATTCAAATAACCAGTTCAGTTTTTTCTATTATGTCAATAAGATCTAAAACTATTATTCACTTATTACCTATTATTACCTAAAAGAAAATAAACGACTTAAAAATGGAAAAGAATGAAATAAATTCCACTAAATTACTTCTGAAGTCAGTGCCTAAGACGTAACGCATTCGGATTTATAAAACCCGGTTTTTACAGTATACTTGTATCGTTAGTTTAAAAGTAAAACTAGAATGTCGCCTGAACAGTCGTATTGAAATCTTTATCACACCTTATTTTACTATCCTTCATCATCATCATCATCATTACAGCCCTTCACAAGTCCGCTGCTGAACATAGGCCTCCCCCAAGTAATGCCACAAAGCACGGTCCTGAGCCACCTGCATCCATCGACTTCCTGCATGTCTTACCAGGTCGTCACTCCATCTAGTGGGGGGTCGCCCTACACTTCGTCTACCGGTACGAGGCTGCCACTCGAGAACCTTTCTTCCCCATCGGTTGTCGGTTCATCATTGCCACTTCAGCTTACTAATCCGTTGGGCTATGTCGGCCACTCTGGTTCTATTGCGGATATCCTCATTTTTAAGTTTATCACGCAAAGAAACTCCAAGCATAGCCCTCTCCATAGCTCGCTGAGCGACTTTGAGCGTCCTCATACGGCCAGCAGTGAAGGACCACGTCTCGGTTCCGTAGGTCATCACTGGCAATACGCACTGGTTGTACAACTTAGTTTTCAGGTTTTGAGGTATACCTGACGAGAAGATGTGTCATTATCTTTAGGAATAGTTTTTTTTTTCAAATACATATATGTGTTTCTACATTAAGCATAACGAATTAAAAAAAACATTTAAATCGCTTCTCGTGTCGAATATAGAAACTCCTTGTTTTCGGTGAGTATAATTTTAATATCACATAACAGAGACATATTATTAAAAAGTATTAAGCAGTTGACTTTTGTTACCTACATAAACTCAATACATTTAAATCTAACCTGTTATGCTTCTCTGACAGTTTGCTGACACTAGACACGAGTGTTCACCGCTACATTAGCGTATAAGACTCAAATCTTTTAGTAGCGGTGTAAGAATATCCACTACCCCAATAGGCCAGGAGATGGACAGCAAAGTTCCTGATATCATCGTGAAAATAAAAAAAACTGCGGTTGGCAAACCGTCTGCGAAGCGTGGCAACTATAGCAAATATCTATGAGGCAATCCGTGAGGGAGGCTTATGTTCTGTAGTGGGCTTTTGATAGGCTGCGATGATGATGATGATGATATAAACATCGGCAGTTATATTTGAACGTACCATAAAAAAAATTAAATGTATTATTGTTCATTTAAAGATTAGGGAAATTGTTTCATCAGCAATGTTTACCTTTTATATTACATATACATTTTAAATAGATTACATATTAAATTATACATTTATTACATTACAAATTCCCTGGAAACAGTACAGGGAATTTAAAAATTAACTTGTAAAAGTGATAAAATGTAATTGTAGTTTTATACGTGGTAGCGTCCCGCTGCAGCTATATCATGGTTGTAGCACGAATGGGTCGACTCGAATGCTGCTGTGTTTTTAATGGTGAGTGTAGAGAACCGGAGACCCGTTTTACTGAAATCGAGGCATTCCATCTGATCCTCAGGAGTGGTAGCGCATCTGCAGTTCGATCCTTAATTGAGGATAAATAGATGTGCATGGGCCACAACATCGACTAAAGTCTTTGTGACTTTCTACTTTTACCATCAGGTAAAAGTAGAAAATCACAAATACTTTATTAATCAAGTAAAGTTTGGCATAATCTATTTTTTGTTATTATACCGACTTCAAAAGGAGGACGTTTTCTTTTCGACTGTACGTTTTTTATGTGTGTTACCTTATAACTTTTCTCTGGGTGAACCGATTTTGATGGTTCTTTTTAAATTTAATCAAGATCTGACCAGTAGTATTTTTTTTATTTTATTGTTATAAAGAGTGTACATTATTTATATTTTAAATTTTGCCAAACTGTAAGCCAGTTTGTCAGCAGTACCTATTTGAGTTATCTTTAATGATACGTATTTAATTGATTTCGATTCAGTCGTACTGAAGTCGGTTGTACAATTTTTTCATGTCACCACTTGTTAATAAGGCTGTCAGCGTTCCGTGCTAAATCGATCGAAATAGAACAATAATTGTGAAACCACCTCGTTGTCTGTCAGTCCACAAAGGTTTTTTCTGTGTGTGTTTTAAATGGCATAGTTGTAAACTGAGTTAATCAAATTGTTCGCGACTAATTATAATTATTATAAGTCTAGACTAAAGAGGTTTTATTTTGTAAGGAAGAAAGGAAGTTGAAATATTTTTTAAGAATAATTGTGCATAACATGCAAAACAGTTTTTTTTTTCAATCGAAAATAGTAATATTACGACCATTAACTATATGGTCATAATTTTAAAGATGCAATACAATTTTAAAGTTCGCAGTAAGAAGCACCCTTACTCCAGATAATCCACGAGCTATTTAATCCGGCTTAATTGTCGCCACCGTGGTGATGGCAGTCCGAAAAAAAAAAACCAAATAAAAATGTTATTCCCAACTTTTTCCCAATAAAGAATCTTAACAAAAACTTCAATGAAAGACAGAAATGAGCCATCACTGCTATAACAATGGTAGGAAAAACAGTGGGGTAAAATTGGTCATAATGAGTGCCTCCCGCCACCCCGTCTTCCCCTTTGGGTCAAGCGGGAAATAAAATTTTAAATTGAAGCCGTGAAAAAGACAAAACGTTGAGACTGAGAAAGCTAAGGACCGTGCACACTGGCCAATCTTATTCTTTTGCTAATTTAATGGCTGAAAACATTTTGAGTAAGTACCTCTTCTTGTGGAGATTTTTTTTACATTTCTACGTTAACTTGTTCAATCTTTAGTTTTTATGTGCATAATATGCGATATTTTTTTATGCAATAAGGGTGATAAATGAGCACTCAGTCCACCTGATGGTAAGTGGATGCTTTGGCCCATAAACATCTACATTTATCCTCTATTAAGAATCGAAATGCAGATGAGTTGTCACCCCTGAGGACTACGAGTAAGATTGAATGCCCCGTTTCCAGTAAAAAGGGTTTCCGGTTCTCTATAACTACCAGCAGCAAACTCTAACTAACAGCGGCATTAAGTTACTATTTTACGCCGGTATTCTGTGAGAACGTGGTCCTTCCCCGGTCGAGCCGACCCATTCGTGCTGCAACTATACAACTAATATAACTGCAGCACGACTACGGGTTCTGCAAAATTCTAGAAACTCATAGCAATTCAATTTATAGCATTTGTTAAAATACAAAAAAAAAACATATACCTAATATAATCATTGCCATCATTGTTGTCATTCCATTAACTGCATCATTTTACAAGTACCCGACCGACTGAGCTTAGGTCGACGTTAGAGAGAAATATAATTTTTCAGGGCTGACACATATCCAGGCATACTTGGAAAATATTATCCAAATACAAAATTACATTTAAATCTGAGCCGTTTCTGCGAGACCAATTACATATACTACAAGAATTGTTCAATTAAATTATAAGTGCTTAACTAAAAATGGATTATATTATGAAACATCGCATCTTGATGATATCACATAAAATTTTCAAATTATAATAACTTATGTACCAATATAAGCACGAAACTAACGGCTCGTACCGGGGAAGGACCATGGTCTCACAGAATACCAGCGTAAAATAGCCGCTCCACGCTACTGTGTTTCGTATGGTGAGTATAGAGAACCGGAGACACATTTTACTGGGAACCAGGCATTCCATCTTAATCCTCAGGGGTGACAACGCATCTGCATTTTGATTTGTAGTCGAGCATACTTAGATGTAGACATCTATGGGCCACAACAACGAATTACCATCAGGTGGGCTGTGTGCTGTGTCACCATAATCCTATTAAAAAAACTGTGTAACATTGTAAAAATAACAGGTTCATCATCATCATCATTTCTAGTCCGCTGTTGAACATAAACCTCCTCCAAGGAACGCCACAAAGCAAGGCCCGAGCCACCTGCATCCATCGACTACATATCTTACCAAGTCGTCACTCATTGGGGGCTGGCTTTCGCTTACCGGTACCTACAAGGTTAATAAGAGGTTATTGGGATTTAATTGGATTAAAAAAAATGATTTTTAGTATTTTTACTTCGGTTTTGTAAAGCCTCGATAAAAAAATAAGTTAAATTAAAAACTACGTCTGTAAGTACTCTTTACGCCATGGTGACCCTCGTCTAGCTCAACTCAAATCAAAATCACATGTCTAATATGCATTCGACGTTCAAATGTGTAAGTTTTCCTTAGAGTGATATATCCATGAATATGTTTTCCCACCAAGGTCTCTTGTCTGGCTGATAAAATCGATTAACATCTAAATGAAATACCTTTTACAGAGTTTGTGTTCCTTATATCGTTATGCACTCCTGGTACCTTTATAGGATACTCAGTCGATCTTGGTTGTTTTTTAATTGACGTCGTCTATTTTGCGTTATAAGCCTTCTTTATCATGATGATTTCAAATTTTTTTAAAAAGTTTAAAATAGTTTTTACCAAATCATTTAATAAAAAAATGCATATCAGCTTCATTTTAACTTACATGACTCAAATAGTTTTTAACTAAATAAAAAGGCTGTAATAACATACTATTCACGTCTCCCTGCTACCCTTTATATTAATAAAATGAAAGAGTTGATAATTTATCGCGTAAACAGCACTTTTATTTTAGCTTTTCACATGAATGTCAACGTTACTTAACGAAAATAATGTTTTTTGGTGAAGAAATTTTGTTCGTAGTGCAACTAAATTTGAAATGCAGAATTAAAAGAATAAATTTTAATGGCAACACCCCAATTATTTTCGAGTTTGTGAATATTATATCGTTTTGTGTGATATTATAATAAATCTTTTTGACTATATAGTAAAAAAGAAAACACAAAACGTCCGCGGTATGAGGGAATAATCAAATATATATATATATATATATATATATATATATATATATATATATATATATATATATATATATATATATATATATATTTGATTATTTTTCTTCTCTCTCGTTCTAAGCTAGCGACTAATTCTATCACAGGCATCCAGAGACAATATCAGGTTTAAATTCAAACTTTACAATGTCAAAATTCGATTATCTATTGTAATAATTATGTCATATAGATCACATTAAGTTTGGGTGAAAGCTCAATATTGTCTCTGAATACAGGCCGATAGTGGACCAATGACCGTGACATAAGTTACATGTATTATAGGTAGGCGCTGGATGACAAAACATGTTATAGAGAAAAATGTCTACTGATGGTAGTAAGTAACCTTTATATATCGATTTTGGAGAGAAATAGGAAAGTCAGTCAGATCCATTTCCAGTTTTACTTCGAAAAACAACAAAAAGTTCGAGTTTAAAAAATGCTGCTGTTTCCAAATATAATTAAGACAGTAATTAACGACAATACCGTACTTTAAATATTTAAATTGTATATTATGTTATTTTGTAACCAAACAAGCAAAAATACTAAATATATGATTAAATAATGAAACTTTTGCTTAAATATTTTTAAAACAAGCTATTTCAAAATTAAATTTTAGGTATTATAGTTTCTTTCTGTATGTCTCTCTTTAAAATTTACGATTAAAGTACATAAAAGATAAGAGGGACGTTTCACGGATAAAATACAAATAGTTTATTATGTTCCATAATTTATTGCTACACTATCTTCCGATAGTCAAACTTACTAATGTTCTTTAAAAGCTCGTTACAAAGAGTAAAAAACAGCATTAGCATGTTAAATTACTTACATATTTTTGTTAAAAACATACGCTGTCCCCCCGGGCCACCCCGCGCGGCTATTGGGCACACAACCCCATTTTAGAACGATAGGACGCTATCTTCGGAACACACACAAACTAATAATTAATCATCCAGCGTCTTCCCCACTTTTCTTCCCACCCCCTACGCCCCCCCAAGTTTAATTCCTGGTGCAAAACACCCCCCGTTTTTTTCCGAAGCATGTTTTCATTTTGTACGTCTGGAGTAAGGAGGGCATTTTCTGAACGTGCAAATTGAATTTTGTGGTCTTTCTGAATATTTTAGAAGTGGAGAGGATATTGGGTGGTTTGTGCACGTCTTGTACTATGCACTAATTTATTTTTTCCATTTGCTACACTCCCGGATTTACATTATAAAACTGTGATACGAAAACTACACATTAAACACTAAGGAAACAGTTCAATAAGTAATTTTATTTTTAATAAGCATGCTATCTAAAAACAGCTCTATAGTTTGTTTAGATAGTGGACAAATTAGATATACGAGTGGAATAGATAATTTTTTTACAAAGGATAAAATTATGAAAGATTCTTTAAACAGAAGTTTTATTCCCGACAGTTAAAGAATGTAGGCCTTTTCTAGACATTCTTTGTCTCTTTGCTTCCTTTTATTGAACGGGATGGAAAAAAGTTTTTACAGGAAGTCAAGTTCTGACCATAGTTTAGCAAGTGGACCATTGATTAAGATGGCATTGTCTGTACATTATTTGAAAAAGTTAAGGATACATTATGAAGGAGTTAATTTTAATGCGTATAATGTAATTTTAACAAAATGAAATATATAAATAGTGAGGCGTAGTAGCTCAGGGGTTAAGCACCCGCTGTAAATATCACAGTACGCGAGCAACCCGGGTTCGATATCCGCGGCACCGATGATATTGGTAATTGCAATTTTAAGTATTGATTTATTACTTGCTAGGCGGTGAAGTAAAATATCGTGAGTAAACCTGCATCTCTGAGAAATAAAAAATATTTCGAAGATATGTGAAATATGTATGAAAATATTTCCAAAACGGGTTAGGGCAGTGCGACGGACATTTTCTTGCCCTAAAACCTTCAAAGTAATAAGAGGAGGCCTGAGCCCTGCGGTGGGACGTACCTATATAGGCTGTAACTTCAACTTTAACTAACTGTACTAAAATATGGAACAAATATAATGTTATGTTTAATATTTTAAAAAGAACCTAATACATATCGTATAGTTATTAGATTATTATTATTTTATACGTTTCATGGTGAGTCTTATTTTTCATTAATTAAAAATAACATTTTCAGCGTTGATCAAAACCATTAATGTTTAATTACTATAATGTTAATAAAGGCCAATATAATTAAAAAAATTAAAAGTACCTATTTTACCATAAACAGTAAATAAAAATTGCCATGTGGCGACGAAGTTACAGGAACCATCATCCTATTCGTATTGTGGGTGTAGTATAATGCGATGGTAAATGCCATACAAATCTTATGGCATTCGATAGCTGACGGTATACTCATCTCATTAACCATACATCTAAAATACTCAGTGCCGAGACCAGCGACGGGATACAGCGTCAAAGATGCGACACGTCTGATAATGCACTCGTCAATGTCATCTACCAAGCGACATGATTAAGGGAAATGCTTCTGACAACGGAAGAGCCCCACATCCAGCAGTCCAGCAGGATTTAAACAGGCATTTATACGTAGCCACGCTACAGCTATATTATAGTTGTAGCAAGAATGGGGCAGCTCGACCGGAGAAAGACCACGCTCTCACAGAATACCAGCGTGATATACCAACATAAAACTGCTGTGTTTCGTATGGTCAGTGTAGAGAACCGGAGACCCTTTTTTACTAGAAACGAGGCATTCCAACTAACATTTCGACTAAGATTAGTCCTCAGGGATTACAACGCATCTGCGTTTTGATTCTCAATCGAGATAAATGTAGATGTCTATGGGCCACAGCATCCACTTACCATCAGGTGGACTGTGTGCTAGTTTGTCACCCTTCACAAGTCCACTGCTGAACTGGCGTAAGCGATATGATTATACTGCCATCTATAGGAAGCCATAAGATACAGTCTTGTGGCAACATAAGAGAAACCATCACCCCATTTCATTCTGGAAGTATCATAGACTATAGGAAATAACAGGTTTTCTTATATTTCAATAACATTTAAAAAAACAAATAGATTGATTGAGAGTTTCCAAATGGGTAAGACATGTTTCCATAATTTGTATAGGTCTCCCCCAGGGAGTGCCACAAAGCACGGTCCTGAGCCACCTGCATCCAACGACTCCTCCATGTCTAGATGGAGAGACGACCTTTGTCTAACAACAGTTGTTTCAGGTCAAGCAAGACGTGATGATTTACTTACGCTGTCTACTATTTGATAGGCCATGTTCTATAGTGGATTGGTTTCGCGTTGATAATTATAATGTATGACAAATCAACTCCCCAATAAGCAGAGTAAGAGCTGATTGTTCAAATTATGAATACGATAAATATACTCTAAGTGCTATGCGTATTATTATATACGTAGAGTGATCATGTGAAAAATTAACATAAAAATTTATATCGAACATAGAAAAGTTGGGAATTAATAAAGTTTACAAAATTTAAAATTAAACGCTATAAAATTAGTTATATCAAATAATATTTTTTTGATTTAACTATCTCTAAAAGAGGTAAATATGTTTTTATTCTTTTATTTCCTTTAACACTAGCATTGTTTCTTGTATAGTCGTAAGAATGTTTAAAAAACATATTGGAGGCCGTAAAATAATAAAAAGTTTTTCTTGGCTAAATTTAACCACAAAACATTACAGACGCAAACGGAAAGTTTGATAGTTGATGTTATTATCACGCAATATGTCAAATGATACACATCTGCATTTAAATAAGATTAATCTAGAGCCAAACTAATCTCTGTAATTTCTTGTTGAAGGTTTGAAGTTTGAACCCTAGACTCAGGGCAAGCAAATCCGAAACATAGCATATCCAAAATCTAATTAACCGTTGCACCAACAAAGAATCCTTTGTAACATCTTACGTTCGTTGGGGTGGGAGTGAGTCCACGAGAAAAATGCACTCCCCACCCCCTCCGCGTGGGGGCGACCCACTCCCTAGCGAAAGGGTGGCTGTATACATTTTTTCTTTTCCTTTTCTTAAGACGAAAATTTGTTACGCTTTTTATACCTATATACTCGGGGTGGTTTGGGGCCCGATCAATAGTAGTGGGTCGCCCCCTTATCATGGCCTCCCTTTATCAATTTTTCGTTCTTTAGTTTTTACTTATTATACGCCGTTCGCCATAATTAATTAACAGGTTAGCGGTACACGTCTACGGTTCTATCTGTTGAACGACTTTCAACTGTAAGCCCTTGGATTTAGGCCTCAACGGTAAAGTTTATATTATGTTTGGACACGTGACCTAATATCGCGTTTAACCGGCGATAGAATGTGGCACCATGCCAAATTTTTCAGGTGATCTTCTTTACATTGTGGTATCATCCTAATACGGATAAATTTCTTTTAAATGAAGTGTACTACTTTATCCAAAGGTAAAACATGTACGGAATAAAAGGAAATATATTAGGTCTGCACTTGACATTGTCGTTTTGTAGTGCAATAAGGTAATAGCTATGTATGTATAATAATAATATAATAATAATATTCCACAACTATCACACAACGCCATCTATTCCCAAGCTAAGCAGATGGGTACTAGACAACTGATAAACATACTTATATATTTCTAAATACATAAATATTATAGATAAATTACACCCAGACACAGAACAAATGATCGTGCTCATCACACAAACAATTGTCCTGGGTGGGAATCGAACCCACGACCTCCGGCATAGCAGTCAGGGTCACTAACCACTAGACCAACAGGCCTGTATGTTTTAGACATGCTATTTATTATCTTTTCTAAAATAATTTGATTTCTTGGATTTATACGAGGTGCAGCGCCAGTATATATCTAATGGCAGAAATATGTAGTCATTAGCCCTGTGAAATATATATTGAGCTATTTGCTCAGTTCAGCCGCCTGTGATATAATTATTTCTTATATTTATGCATATTAGACATTTTATAAAACTAATTTTACACGTTTTATGCTGTTTAATTTTAACTGTTTTATTTTCGCATCGTAGAGGTAGCTTACATACATACATTGCACCTGGACATGAAGAGCCGGAGCAATTAGCAAACCATACAATTATTTGTTCCTTCTGGGATTCAAACCTATGAACGCTTAGCGCCGTCAACTTAGTACTAATCCGCCGCGCTATGGAGCTGTTAAATTCCCGTCATTTTTTTATCATTTATTCATTATAATGACACATTGGCAGTAATAGTATGAAAATTAATCTTTAATGATATTCAATTTGCAGGTATGTAAAACGCAACATAATGTTTGTAATTATTACGATAACACTTTAAGAACTTACCCTATCAATTATTAATTGAATAGTTAATCTTTCGCGGTTATTCTCGCGTTGCATCTCTATAAAGAAGCCTGAAAATTATCTCAGCGTTATAGAGGGGCGGTATCACAAATTATCTTCAACTTTCAGAGATGCTTTGAACGTAAAGTGGTGCACCTTGGTGTGCCTTTTTTCACCGTTTCCCCCTCTTATCCTTTTGCGCCGCTATTAAAAAGTCCCTGAGGTGAATTATAAAAAGACATTTTTCTTTCCCAACTGGATGAAGCTAGCGTGTATTTATTAAATTCTGCTCAACTATGTCTTGCAGTTTTATGATATTTGTGATCTCCAAAATGCGCATTTACAAAACACATTAGACCACTTGGGAACACTGCGCACGTACTGCTCGTATGTCTTCCGTCTTTAGTAGCCACTAGCCATGTTCTTAGTTAAACAAATATTAAATGATTACGCAGTTTGTTGTTAACTAGGGATGGAGTTCATCATCATCATCATCATCATCATTACAACCTATTAAAATTTACTACCGGACACAGGCCTCCTCAAATAGCTTCATAGGGCAGATACTTGCCGTATTTCCGGTTGGCATTGTGTTTTTTTTAGAATACGGGTGACAAACGAGCACACAGTCCACCTGATGGTAAGTGGATGCTGTGGCCCATAAATGCGTTGTCACCCGTGAGGACTAAGATGGAATGCCTCGTTCCTAGTAAAACGAGTCTCCGGTTCTCTACACTCACTATATGAAACACAGCAGTCTTAAACTTTAATTTTACGCTGGTATTCTGTGAGACCGTGTTCTTTCCCCGGTCGAGCTCATTCGTGCTACAACCATAATATAGGTGCAGCGCGGCTCTACCACGCATAAGTTTTTGGTAACCACAGTTTATTTTTATTTTGGGTCTTTATTATAGGGAATACACTGCTACTCATCTCCCAGTGTTTTCTTCCGTCTCCTCCTGCGACACATAGAGTCTTTGCCATGTGTGGAATTCTCATATCATCATCATAACTCCATCTAGTGAAGGGCCGCCCTACACTTCGCTTACCAGTATAAGATTGCCACTCGAGGCACTTTGCCACTTCGGCTTAATGATCCGTTGCGCTATATCGGTTAATCTAGTTATACCTACTGCCGGTATCTTCATTGTCAGCTTATTAAACTGAGAGACGCCAAAAAATATGATCTAAATTTAAATTTATTTTCATTTAGAAAATAAATTTAAATTTAGATCATGTTTTCATTCGATTACGCCAGAAAGAGAGTAATATTTTTCGTGTGTATGAATGTATGTCTATTTCTTTAGAAATTCGTTTAGGCTACGCAGTCAGATGTTTTTAAATTACTGCTTTAACCTTGAAGCTTGTACGTTCCAACTTTAATTAGATATGTGTCATCCCTGAGAATTTTTTTTTACTTTAACGCCGAAAGAAGATCGGTCGAGCCAGTACTACATAATTAGGTCGTGTAATTTCACGACGTCTGGTAGCTTTTACATATTGTGGTTGATCTTCTATCAATATCTATTAGGGATTGTCTATAAGATACTATAAATAACTTCCAATTTTATGGATTTACTAATTTTTTTAATCAACCGCATTTCCATACAAGGGGAAGGGGTTACAATATATCTACACATTCAATGTAAACATTTGTCGCAATAAGATTTCTATAGAAATTTAAATACGTATGTTTTTACCTTCGTTAATATGCAAGTAAGCTTCAAACATTATGTTGAATCTGGAGGGAGTCTAGATGTTTTTTTAATATGAAAATAAGAGTAGAGAAAATTACCCTACTTATTTCAAATTGTTGGGGAGTCTCTCATTTTTATTCACTGAAATATGGATCACGATTGAATTAAACAGCTGGACCAGGGCCTATTTAGGCAAGGAAGTATCTACCATGCTGTCTTCGAATTTGAATTCTAATCTTAGACATGCGGAGTTTCGAAGTTAGTAAGTTGGTGCCTACGGGAATCGAAACCCGATCGTTCGCGTTCATTTAACTTTCAAGTTGCCACGGCTCTTATTTAACATGACTCTTTCATTCAACCTAACAAGATGTTCGGAGCCAAAAGGATCTCCGATGGCTTAGAGCAGTGCTGTTATAACATATCCTCCTTAAATATATGATAAAATAAAACGACAAAGCTTTGGATTGAATTAAAATCCAGTCGCAAAAAATTATACTAATGTTTACCATAATTTCATTTATACATAGTAGAGCCACGCTGCAGTTATGTTATTGTTGTAACAAGAATGGGCCGACTCGACCGGGGTTGGACCTAACTTTCACAGAATACCAGCGTAAAATAGCAGCTTAATGTCGCTTTGTTTCGAATGGTGAGTGCATTGAACCAAAGATCCTTTTTACTGGAAACAAGGCATTCCTTATATCCTATAATATTAAACGAGCAATTCTTGTATATATATATATATATATATATATATATATATATATATATATATATATATATATATATATATATATATATATATATAATCGGGATCTCGGAAACGGCTCCAACGATTTTCATAAAATTTAGTGTCCAGGGAGTTTCGGGGATAAAAAATCGATCTAGCTGGGATTTATTTTTAGAAAATGTCTTTTTGTCCGTGTTTTTAGGCAATGAAAAACTGCTACAATATCGTTAGAATAAGAAGGTAAATTTTGACGGATTGTTAGTGATTATTATATAGCTTAATTGGTATAATGGGCGGTCACAGAATCGTAAAACCCCGGTTCGAGCCCAGACCGACCGACAGACTTTTTTTAATTTTTTTTTTTCAAGTTCCTTCCTTTTTTGAGAAAATCTATTTTTACGAGCCCTTTTTTTAGTATTTTTTAAAAACACGAAAATTTAAATTATACTAATTGCACTCAAGATTTTTTATTCAAAATTCAGTTTTTTCTATTATGTCGCTAAGATAAAAAAATATTATTCGTATTTCATCAGTATGTAATTTGTATCTAAATATAATTTCCAAAACACACGAATTAAAAAAAACCGAGCGAAAAATACCGAGCAAAGCTCGGTCAACCGGGTACTTTCTTCATTCTCACCCGAATTTGACTATCATTCAAGGATTGCTGTGGCTAGGTATATATTGGTCGCACCTATTTACTATCAGGTGGACTGTGTGCTCGTTTGTCATCTTAAAACGCTAAATATATAAAAATATCACTTAATGTTTTTAATGTAAATGTGTATTAAATTCTATACAAACGACGTTGCGGAACAGCTTACACTCTATAAATTCAATAAAAGTTTTACCAGCTTTTATTAAAGTTCAGTTGTTGGTTCGTTAGTCGGTTTGTTGGTGAAATCTTGCAAACTAATTTGAACCTACTCTTGAGCATTCGATCGCTTTAAAGTTAACTCATATGTTGCTCCGCTGGAAGTACAATAGACGCTTTTCTGAAATCGAAGCATTATTTGGCGGAAGTTAAAGTAAAGTAATTCAATTAAAATGTTTCGTAACTACCACAGTTTAGTTTTACTATGTAGTATTTTAACTAATTTATGGTAAAAATGCAGAAAGTCGATGGATGCAGGATAGATCCACTGCTGAATATAGGCCATACTCAGCAGTGGACTTGTGAAGAGCTGTAATGATGATGATGATGATTTTAAATACGTTTATCTTCAACCAAATCTCTTTGACACCCAAACCTTTTATTTATCTCTTCACTTCTGAATGTTATTCATCAGCGCGTAGAATTCCACAGCTGGACAAATCTCTCCCGTTATCCTCCCAATTTTACTTGGCCTGCGGATTTACAATCACAGCACCAGACGTCTCGCCACTTCGATGCCGCTTCCCATCACTGTTTTGGTTATTTTAAACGAGACGGTTACACTTCCTTCTATCGGAAACTCTAGTTACGAATCTAAGAAGAATTTCCTTCACGTAGGACCATGTGTACATATAATATAAACCTGTAAAGTCAGGATAACGCGTTGGCATAAAGGAATCTAAGCCATAAGTTTGATAAATTCGCACTAAGAACTCTCATGGTAGTTTTTCCGGTTTAACGTTTCGGCAGTGTAATGCTTAAGCTGCGAATGGCTAGCGACCTGGGCTGCGATGTTGAGTGCCGTCAGTACAAATCCAATCCACAACAAGTGCTTGCATTACGCCAAATAATTGTGACGGATCTGGATGCTTGTCTGTTTACAATTTTTGAGCATCGATGCGTCTCCACGCAACGAAAGAAAATCATAGTGCAGCAGTAACTTTATAAAGGAAAAAATAAATATTTTTGAGATGAAGACATTAAATTGGCAATTAAAAATTTTTATGTTTCGTACTTAGTTGCATTTTCATGATTCGTAAAACCAATTACGTAAAATTATCCTGAACCCTAAAAAGTATAACAAATGTTATAGACGTGGAAACATTTAAGTATTTAATAACTAAGTAGGTACCTACCTATATAGTTATTTTCCATCTTTTGATTAAGGTCACAAAATAGGTATCTATCTACCTACAAAAACTGTTGAGAAAGATTAAATTTGTAATGTTAATAATCATGGAAACTTTTTAATAGTCTAGACTCTAGAATTTGCAATTTTAATAATGGAATTATTTAAAAAGTACAAACAAGTAGGTATTTAGTTTTCAACTAGACTGTAACTGAAGTTAGTTACAGTCTAGTTGAAAACTAAATACCTACGAAGTAAAATTCTAATGTTATTTCACAAAAGCACGAGAGTAGAATAAATGCGGTAGAAATGCGGTCGCTAAGGAGTATGTTAGGGCTGAATCTGAGTGACAGGGTGAGAAACTGTGTGATAAAAGAAGAGTGTGGTTTGCAAGATGATGCGGTGACCAGGATTAAGAAAGGAATGCTTCGGTGGTTTGGTCATGTAGAAAGAATGAATGCGGAAAGACTGACAAAGCAAATATATGTTGCAGAAGTGAATGGAAGAGTCGGAAAGGGACGTCCTAGGCGGAAGTTTGTCGACCAAATTGGCGATATACTAAAAATGGGCCAAATTAAGAGTACCCTTAACCGACGAGCATGTATGCGTAGGTATATGAATGTGGAAGAGGCGAGAAAGGTATGTCAGGATCGTGCTAAATGGAAGTCTGTAGTCTCTGCCTACCCCTCTGGGTGACAGGCGTGAGTGTTTATGTATGTATGTATGTATTATTTCACAAAAAGCTATGATATGAATATTCTTAAAAGGGACCATCAATCGTAAAGTTAATCAACATAAGCTTTAAACAACGCGCATCCTTAAAAGGCCATTTAAACGCGCACAAAAACAATACTACGCTTCATCAAACACGGCAAGTGCTCAGCCGCTAAAATGCTAATAACCCTATTTAAAGTCAACTTCACGGTGAGGCGAATTTACATTAGATGCTTTGAAAAATTCACCTAAAGTGGTCATCTAATTATCAGAAACAATAACATGTTGCGCGGGAGTGCGGCGCCATTTTGTCGCATCGGCCAATAAGCGCACGTTGTTACAAGGTCGCGCGCAATGTCAAAACTCGCTTCCTAGTAAATTGTCTAGGCCAACGGCTGTTGCTACGTTAGAAATCGGTTTGGCAGCCATTTTGTTTTGATGCGCGCCTATCTTTTATCGTTCGCGTAATGGAGTTCGTAGTTCGACGATAAGCCGAACAAACACTGGCCCTTGTGTCAACAACTAAAAGTTAAGGTCGATATTGCAATATACTCGATATTTTGAGTAATTTGTTATAGATATATTTTATTTATTTGAAATGCGATCGATTTCTGTTTAATTAAAATTTTTATTCAAGAAGCGTTGCTGATTTCTTATTTTGAGATAGTAGTTTGTTGTTCCTCTCTATTTAACAATTTTTTTAAAGTTGATCATTTTATGAGTTCATGGTTAAAACTAAAATGGGCTTTAGTGTTAGATGTACCTATTTAGATTTACTTTCGTAGATACTTAAATTGTTTTATTTGTGACAAACGAAGTTACAGTTCACCCAGTTTTTAGGTTTTGAGGTATGCCTGACAAGAAGATGTCGTTGTCTCCCGAAAGCTGCCCAGCCGAGTTGAATCTGTTGATTGACCTCGGTCGAAATTGGACTTACCTAGTCGGACTATTTGCCCCAGGTAAACACACTTGTCAACAACTTCGAGCTTAGTGCTCCCAACAACCACGAGCAAAGGTGGTTGGCAAGTGGCTACTGTACCTATAAACAAGCAGCTTCAAGCACAGAAGGCTGCAGTACGCGTTGTCACCTCTGAAGACTAAGATGGAAGACCTCGCAGCCTGTATCCAATTATATTGGCTTTGCGATTTATACCATTAGCAGTGCAAGCACATCTCGTTGAATTTATGCAGTTATTTTACGTTGGTATTTCGTGGGGAATGTTCAACCACGGTCGAGCGTTTATAAGTAGCAATTCGCTAAGTAGTCTATACTGTACCTATAATGTTGCAAAATGGTTCTACCAAGTATGTTATAATCACTTTTAATAGGCAAAACTATCTAAAGACATATCCTAAGTAGATGGCTAAGATTCCTTTCCTGCATAGAAGCTTGTTTAGATAAGTTCTAACCTCTACCTGTTCTGACGCCAAGTGGGTATCAGTGCACGCACTGCTTCGGTAATATAATTATCTAAGGGTTTCTTTCTCACTCGTCTTTCATCTCAAAAACGTTACCCCCACACTATTATTTTCTCCTGTATCGTGGATGCAGTTTACATACATAATTTTCACAAGGACAATCATATAGACCCGAAACAATTATACTTAGGTATGTATGCCAAACGAATACTTGTTCCGTGCGGGATTCGAACTCGTAGCCCTAAGCGCCGCCGCACATTGCTAAGGTAGTACTGCGCCACAGAGCTGGCTGAAAGGCATTTTTTACAGGATAAGGATGACAAACGAGCACACAGTCCACCTGATGGTAAGTGGATGCTGTGGCCCATAGACATCTATATTCGATTAAGAATCAAAATGCAGATGCGTTGTCACCCCTGAGGACTAAGATGGAATGCCTCGATCCCAAAAATCGGGTCTCCTGTTCTCTATACTCACCATATGAAACACAGCAGCATCAAGCTGTTATTTTACGCTGGTATTTTGGGAGGGTGGTCCTGCCCCGGTCGAGCCGACCCGTTCGTGCTGCAACCATAATATAGCTGCAGCGTGACTCTACCACGTAAACTGCTTTCATAATATTCCTCAGCATTAACAACGCATCTGTAGCCTTCTGTGTTTAAAGTTGGTTTCAGGTGTCACTTCAATTTATAAAAAAAACACGATTTTTGCTAAATATCTAATGTGTTGATTACATCTGATACGTAAGTGCTATATCCATTCCATTCATGATAGTCTGTAAGGTTCTACTGCTAACATAAGCCTCCCCCATAAATATCCTCATAGAGGGGATATTGCCATAGTTACAGTACATTTAGTACAGTATAGTACATTTTTTTATTTTAATTCAGTTATTTTCACGAAGATGCTTTACTATATTATTTATATCACATATCATTGATATTATGTATTATTTAAGTGTTTTAATATTGAATATTGAAAACGGAATAATAAAGGAGGGTACTTCTGCATATTCTATTCAAGTACAACTAGAAAAACAATGAGATATTAAATAGTTATTTAATATAATATGAACAAAAACATTAGCACATAATTTTAGTTTTCTAAGAGTTGATGTCTGAGGACAACCCTTAGAAGCTTACCCACTGCGCCCAAACAAGCTCCGAAAGGCAACAATACTTAGTTCCAACAAGTCGGGCTGCGGCGGTCAGCCCGAAGTTTCTAAGGGCACAGGTTACACTTTCACCCGGGCGCGAATGCTTTGGGATGAATGTGTGAGATATTCGAGAGGTGGTTAATCAAACGATAGGTTACGGCCGCGCGAAAATACAGGTTTGAATTAAATTACGAGTAAGAAGTTTGTACGTACACCAACCTTTTTTATTTTTTGTACAGGGGAAGTAGGTTATAAGAGATAGAGCCACGTTGCAGTTATATTATGGTTGTAGCACGAATGGGAAAGGACCACACTCTCACAGACTATAACCGATTCATATGCATAGTGTAGACTGGAGACGCTTTTTACTGGAAAGGAGGAAACCATTTTAGTCTTCAGGGGTCAACGGATCTCCATTTGTTTCTTAGTCGTACACACATGTAAGCGTATATCACAAAGTCAGATGGATTCTGTGCTCGTTTTTCTTCCAAGATAACAATTCTCTGTTAGTGGAGAGATGGAACAGATGGTTGACAGAGGTCCCCTTGGACAGCATTGGCAAAACATCTTAATAAAATTACAGGTAGAGAAGAGAGATTGAGCGGTTTAAAATATTTTTATCACGGTCAGCTAATCAACGAAAGACGAAAGGTACCAAATAAATAAAGTAAGATAAGGTATTATATAATAAAAAATAGTCGAAATGATCCATTTAAATAATCGATCCGAATGTACTGGTACGCGTGGCGAAATTTACTAGAATGATTCGATCACGAGAAATGAAGGCTCTCTATGTCTGAAGAGACAAGTGCAAGCATTGCTATTGGGGCAGAATTGTGTAAGAAGATTTTACTTAGCCAGACAGACTCCTAGGCAAAAGAGTATCTACTATCACCTGGACAGATTTTTTTGACTTAGTTTCAGTATTTTTCCTTTTACTTATTTTGTTTCCTGTTGTCATTTGCTGTCTCGAGTCTCGGTCTTTAGTCTGCATGGTGCACTCAGCTTTTGTTCCATTATTTTCAATACGCATGGTCGCCCTTACGCTACGGAAACTATATTAATAATTTTATTTAGAAACTCACACACGGCACGCATATTTAAGCTAATGGAATAAAGAACAGTATTTAAACGCTTAGTGGTTATTATATAAACGCCTTACTGTTTCATTAAACAAATATGATTACCACAAACGAATATTTTTTGCCTCGTTAGGTAACTTTGTTTTTTTTTTTGAGAAAGCATGATGTGGTTATTTAGGATGAAGTCTAGGTATCTGTGTGTCAAATTTTATTTAGCCGTTTATAACAAATACTCAAATATAAAAGTAACTGAATGACATTTATTACCTATATTTATTAAACTAAAAACTTAATTATCCAATATATTAATATACATTATCGAGATATAGTGCCAAGAACGCTGGCTGCGTTTCCTCTCTGAATAGCAAAGTAAAAAAAAAATTAATATTTCGGATACGTTCACTACTACTAAGAAAAACTTTTTTGTATTAAAGTTAAAGTCAAAAAGGTTTTTTTATATTAATGTTATATTCCCAATGTTTTGAGAGTCTTACCCGTATTCATGAGAGGACTAAAGTGCCGGTAGTGCTAACTATAATAGTGTATTTTTCTTAGAGAAGGGGGGCAAACGATCATGCGGCTGCGGCTCACCTGATGGTAAGTAACCACCCATGAACGAATGCAACAACAGAGGAACTGCAGGTGCGTTGCTGGCCTTGTAAAAACGAGAAAGCTCGTTTCGTGAAGGTCCGCAAGTCGTATCGGTCCGTTATGTGTGGTTAAATTAGTTTTAATCTTTGTGTAGTATTCGCGTAGATTTATGATATGAGTTATGATAATTGTGTGATAATTGTTAAGTAACTGTTAATCCGTGACGATAAGTAATGAATGTACATTTATAAAGACAAGTTCGGTGTTTAATGTTTCCATGTCATACGTTATACGTTGTAGAGTCACGCTGCAGTTATATTATGGTCGTAGCACGAATGGGTCGGCTCGCCCGGGAAAAGCCCACGCTCTCACGGAATACCAGCGTAAAATAGCAGCTTATTACTGCTGTTTCGTACGGCGAGTGTAGAGATCAGGAGACCCTTTTTTACTGAAAACTAGGTATTCTATCTTAGTCCACAGGGGTGACAACGCATTTGCGTTTTGATTCTTAATCGAGGATGAATATACATGTCTATGAGCCACCTGATCCACTTACATTCTCTATGTCTCTAAAGTTAGAAAAAAAAAACGACTCATACACCTCTCTGGGATAAAAAAGGGTTATTCCTCTGACCTAGCTTTAATGTTACCGCATTAGGGTTACTGGCTCTGCTACATTTAACAAGAGAAAGCGTTATAATCTGCGTCGCATATCTGACAGGTTCGATTGTTTTTCAAACATGTCACCTTGTCAAAATTCATGATAAAACTTTCATCCATCCATCACAGCCCGTCAAAACTCTACGGTGGAAGATAGGGCACCACAATTCTGGGCCACCTGCATACATTGTCTTCTTCCTGCATTTCTTACTAGGCCGTCATTCCATCTAATGTAGGGACACCCTACACTCCGCGTAAATGTACGAGGCTGTCACTCAATGACTTTTCTTTTCCATCGGTTGACGATTCTTACAGATAATGGACGTGCCCATCGCTACTTCATTTTTACTGTAGATATCATTGTTACGAATGTCACGCAGGGAAACTCTGAGCATAGGATATCTGATATTAATCATGTTTTATGATTGATGACGAATTATTTTTTGATTCTAGTATCTTTTATCTCAATTAGTGAACATCTTTGACGTCCGATCAATAAAAAGACCATTATGTGGCCATGAATTGCTTTGAATTTTGCGCAGTAAGATGAAGAGTTTTGTAATTAAAAATTAGAAAGAACTTTTTCCAGTCCAGATGCTCTGAATTATTTTTGCTTCTATAACTGGTATTGCACATTCATCACATTCTGAGAAAAAAGATCATGAGATATTGTTCGGAATCCTATAATTAATAAAATCAAATCCAAACCCAAGCATACCACTGCAAAACTTGAAGATACTGTTAAGTTCGTTCTGCGTAGATTGGACCAAAATTTATTGTATCCAAAATCATGAGATATCGTTGCATTATGCTGTCTGCTAGCAATCTGACGTTGGTCACACAATCTGACACAGGTGATTTAAAAAAATGCTATATGTTATAATGTACATATGTTTTCTTTAACGCTAACCTCAGGCATTACCTAGGTACTATGACTATATCGACTCCTTTCACGTCTTCTGCAAATCATAACATAAATGAAAGGCCTCAAATGCTATTCGTATTTTATATTTATTTTATATTTCATCCAACGGAGGGACGCATCACACTTGGCCTACCGGCAAGAAACTGCCACTCGAGAACCTTTCTTCCCCATCGGACATCTAGATGGAGTGACGACTTGGTAAGCGAAATGTTAAGACATGTGGGTAGTCGATGGATGCAGCTGGCTCAAGACCGTGCTTTGTACCATCTGTTGGGGCAGACCTATGTTCAGCAGTGGACTTTTGAAGGGCTGCAATGATTATGATGATATATTTTACAATATAAATACAACATTTATGTTTTCACAGCATACAATCTCTTAATCACAAATGATGTAAAACAGCTTTATCAAGAAATAACAATATTCAGATGCAAAATACAACAATCTCATGATACAGTAAATCGTAGCGACCGCTCCCGAATAGCGTCGAGCAAATTGCTACAGCGGGTCATTCGTGGATTAACCCAAACGGCGACAGTTTGCATCGGCAGCGGCACAATGTGCTCGGTTAACCAAATAGAGATGTGGAATGCATCGATATTATTAGTACAGATGTAACGTAATTAGCCAGGAGAGAGAGATTTCGATAAGGTTTGTATTGTGCAGTCCCTCTAAAAGGTAGTCGAAGGATTTGGTTTTTTATGTGATATAAATAGAACAAGTAATCCTTTTTCGTTTCGTTTGTGCTTGCAGTTTTAGTACTTAGTACACGTGATGTATTGTATATCTTTGTAACAAGTATGTAATCTAAATTATAAAATGGCTATAAATAATAATAACTATTGTTATCTTATATTAATAGTTAGAATTTTCACTTTACTAATACTACCATTAGTAATAAAAATATCATTTGTGCTAAAGATTTCATCTAGGCAGACTACAGTTATTGCCATTAATATTTTTTTTACAGGATAGGGTGACAAACGAGCACACAGTCCACCTGATGGTAAGTGGTTGCTGCGGCCCATAGACATCTACATATATCCTCGATTACGAATCATAATTGCAGATGCGTTGTGAGGACTTAGATGGAATGGAATGCCTCGTTTCCAGTAAAAAGGGTCGCCGGTCTCCTACACTCACGATACGAAACACAGCAGCACTAAGCAACTATTTGACGCTGGTATTCTATGAGAGCGTGGTCCTTCCCCGGTCGAGCCGGCTCATTCGTGCTACATCTATACTACTAATATAACTGCAGCATGGCTCTACCACGTAAAAATTAACCTAGAACTGACATGATTTAAAAACTAAACAACCCTTAATAAAAACGGATTTAAAGATATTATAATATCAATCTATAGACTTAGGAGGAAAATACATGCCACGCAGTCTTGCTTTGATAGATACAGTTACGAATAAACAATGCCTGGCATTTTCTTGTAAAATCTTCATTAATTGATTAGTTGTTGTTTAAGTTGATTTGACTGACTGAGTACAATCCTGAGACAAATCAATTAATGAAGGTCCATGATTCAAGATTTACGTCATCATTGAAAATCAGCCTTGTAGTTGGATTGATGAACTCTTTTGGCATGACTTCCGATGTACAGTCAAATTAAAAGTTATTAATTTATACATTGATGTGTAAATTAAAAGATTTTGGTAAAATATTATTTCTTTCTTTCTTTTTTGTAAGCAGTAGTGTAACCATTCATGTGCTTCAGATTGAATGTTTCGATTGAGGATGAGAATATATTTCCAGCATCCGCGCATGAAAATAAATATTTACACAAAAAGAAACCTAACTAATTACTACGAACTTCTGGTCTCTGAAGTTCGAATATATTATAGTTCATAAGGATAATTGTGATGCAAATAGCTCCTTTTTTAGTGTGAAATCTCAAAAAGGTTTTGTTCCTGTAGGAATATATACAATAGCTGCCAGAAAAAGAAGGAAAATAGTTAAGTCGTTGTGTTAAAATTATCGACTACTTAGCACATTGATAACGTCACTATTTATTTCAAATAGCGTTATATTACAATCAGAGACTTTAACGCGGTGGCGTTTTCTACTCTGAAAGTTTCAGCGGAGGTTTACAAAGAGTTTTCAGTCAGTAAATTCTCAAAGTAAAATGAACCTTAACTCCTTGGAGCTACCAACTGGAATCTTTTGCGAAGACGGTGAGGTTTTCTATGTTGTTTTCGGATGCAACTTATTTGTGAAAACATGAGTAAGTGGGACAGCTACAGTGATGGTTTGCTGTAAGTTGGAGAAGGAGAGAAATACGCTAAATTTACGAAGCCACAGGTGGTGCACCTCGGGTACAGGCGCAAGCAAAATTGGAAATAGTGGAAATATTTTTGCTGTTTTAATGATTAGGAACGTGTTTGTCAGATATATAAAAGCAAATAGCCCGTGGTGTGTAGGTCCTACAGCGCAGCAGGGCACTATTAGCTGGCCACGCTGGATTTAATCCGCAAAAGAGCGTCTATACAGACATCACTTCTTCAATTATATCCTCGAAATATTTTTCTTAAAGTGGATATTAAAAATTCCATTGGTAAAATTTACAACAAACGCTTAGCCCTTGAGCTACTTCGGTTCGTCTACTTATTGCATATGACATTAATAATGATAGCTTCGAGGTAATATTTAAACTTGACGACACCCAAATTATCGGTAGCTTTCCACTACACTTACACTCCTCTAATATTTATATTTATGTATAAAAACATAACGTTACACTAGGAGTTTCCTCTGTACCGCAGAGACAGTTTACATACATAAATTGTACAAGGAGAAATATCTAGACCCAGAACAATTGTTTGTGAGCCATACAAATACTTGTCCCGTGCGGAATTTGAACCTCAGCGCTGCAACTCATGCTAATCCACTGAGCCACGAAGCCGTCAACTCATCAAAGGTAAGGATGTACACGTACAGAAGTTTGCAGTAAGTCAACATATACAGGAGCGTTCAAACTAATACCTATATCAAATTTTATATTTATACCACAAACCCTTGGAAGAATCACAGGATAACAATAAAAGATAACAGCGTAAAATAGTTGCATGTTTCGTATGGTAAGTCTATAAAATCGGAGATCCATTTTACTTGAAACGAGACATTCCATCCTATTTTTTAAAGAATAAGGATGAAAAAACATCATATATTCCACCTGATGTTACTCTCTCTACACAATAGAGTGGTAGGACATGTACAGTACATGCACGTTAGATTCCCAGGAATGTCATACTTCTTTAAGTGAAGGGATGATCCACCTTTGAGAAGTTCAGTCAGTTCAAGATTTGACGCTTGAGCTTCGGCCAATGTATTGAGATTGGCGGGCGCTTGCAGTTCAGTACAAAGACAGACAGACATACAAAATTTATCCTTAATTAAGAATCTAAATACAAATGCATTATCACTCCTGAGGACTGAGATCCACGGTTTCCAGTAAAAAGGTTATCCGGTTCTCTAAAATCACTATACAAAACACAGCAGAATTAAGTTGCTATTTTACGCTGGTATTCTGTGAGAGCGCTTGGTCTTACTCCAGTCGAGGCGATCAACTCGTGCTACAACCATAATATAGCTGCAGCATGGGTCTACCGCGAGTAAATTCTTATTCATCAGAGGTGGCAACGCATCTACATTGCAGTTCTTACTCGATGATAGATATAGCTATCTACGAACTACAATATCCACTCACTATTGGCTGAACTGTGTGCTCGTTTATGTCCCTTTTTCTATAAAATAATTAATTAAACGTTTTTGATTCCTAGTATCGTATTCAGGCATTAATATAGATACTTCCGTGCTCAAGCAGAAGGCCTTATTGAGTTTCAAAAGAAAATAAATCTATACTCTATTTACGGTGCCAACGTACCAGCGTAACTAATTGCTATGCCGTTCTGCACATTTCTGGTTGTCCTTAGTTAGCTATTCTGTCGGTGTTAAGAATAGCCCGCTTTACGTTATGTACTCACCTAAACACAAATCAAGACCGTGATTTTTCTACTTATTTATGATGCAACTACGAGTCAAGCATATCCATATATAAAAAGTATACACTTTTGTAACATCAATAAGTAAAACGCTTTCCGTATGAAGCAATCTAAAGTTGTAAAGTTGGCAGATATATTTATTAAATTTTCTATATTATATATATATATATATATATATATATATATATATATATATATATATATATATAATATATATATATATATATTAACTTTACAAAGATAAAACAATATAAGTATATGACATTACCAAGGTTCCAGCTGAAAAACGACCAGTCTTGTTAATTTTTGATTTAATATGACACCCCTATACGATCCCCTGAAATCGCGACAGATTTGCTCTACATGGTGGTGATCTTCCATTAGTACGCTAAGAAGAATTTGCACTACGTCAAGGCATTTCATTGCATATGAAAGGTACACGTTATGTATTATATAGTAAAATCGTAGGTCTTAAAAACAAGAACGTACCACAGCTGGGCACAGGCCTCAACTCAATTCTAAAATAGTTGTCTCCGACACCTTAATGCGTGTCATATATTCTTGAAATATTTTTTATTACTTACATAAGGTTTTCATCATGTTTTTCTTCAACGGTAAGCACTTGAAAAATAAGTACGTATTTAAAGTTGTAATCATCCATTTCATTAGTGCTGGCGGAAATCAGGCATGGTTGCATGTGTACCTACTATGAATATTAATGATTAAGGCAAGCGCTTATATCCTGAGTTATCACGGCTCACTTTTCTTCACCAGCAGATACCCGCTGGCTTCGCTTTGCTAGCTGGGCTTCGCTGATATTTTATTGAGGATTAAGTATCAAGAATGTTTTTTGATGGGACTATCGTAAAATCCGTTGCTAGTGAGCGTCTACATTGTGAAATGAGTAACTATACTAAAATTCAAGCCAATGGGGTGTAATGGTGTTAGCTATTCGAACCCGAAGTTGGATATAAAACTTTCAAAGAATGCGCAAAAATCTAATTTCTTAATACGGGAAATATTGTGTTTATTGTAGTTGTTTTATGATTGTGTACAGAGCAACCATAATATACTTGCGGCACTGCTGTACCACGTGGCATATGAATAGAATTTGTTTACAAAATGTAAAGTGAATTTTTTCGCCATTTGAAGTGTGACGGTTAAACGTTATAGTATTTTTCAACGTATGTAAAATACTTAGATAATAAGCTGTAAACATTTTAACAGCAGGTATATAACACGCCACAAATGGTGCACAAATACAGCCTATCGGGCTTCATATCGCAAATAAGGGTTATAAAATATAAAAAAGACTCGTTTACATACGTACATGGCATTAAGAAACACCCTGATTATTTACGTGAATGTTATTAAAGGTCACTGTTTTGTTAGTTGATATGTTATTGTGATAATTATTTATAATGTATAATAATTTGCAATCGTATCGAACTACTAGCGTGGTACTGTAAATGTAACTGTGTAAAATCTATTAATATGGCGCCATTTAAATTATTTTAAATAATCACCAATTCGATCATTAAATCGATTACATAGGTACTTCAAGTTTGTTTGAAGCGGGCACCCTTATTACTGGAAATAGGACATTCCATCTTAGTCCTCAAGAGTGATAATGCATCTACATTTTGATTCCTAATTGAAAATAGATCTAGATGTCCATAGGCCACAACATCCATTTACTATCAGGTACATGGTACGCTTGCTTGTCAATCAATCATATTCTGTGCAAAATATAAATAATAATAATGTCCTTCAGACCGAATTTCAGCCACGTCGGTCAGCCTCAACGGAGGCTAGCCATCGGCGCAGGACAGGATTGTAGTGCCCAAGTGTATGCGCAAGCACAGGTGCACTCTCAATTCCCTCACTCTCGTAATTCGATGGGCCGGTAAACCGACACGAACGGAGAGAGATCAGGCGCAGGACCAACGGCCTTACGTGCTTTCCGAGGCACGGGGGTGAGACACCGCCAACTTCCCGACTCCGGGCAGCAACTGAGAATTTCTTAACAGCAAAACTCAATAATTGATTTTTTCGCCCGAACCGGGATTCGAACCCGAATTACGATCAGCAGCAACACACAACCACTAGACCAACGAGGCAGTCAAAAATATAAATATAGATACGAGTAAAGATAAGTTTAAATGGTTAAAAAGATCTGTGGTAGTTCAGGGGCTAATCATATGCCGTAAATTTCACAATAGATACACATAATAAGGCAAGAGTATATAGGCTTTTGTTACGCTAAGAAAGTCCGATTTCCCATCTAAAGCTGCATCACCACTTACTACCTGGTGGAATTGTGGTCAACCACTGGCTTATATAAAGGTAAAAAAATATATTTTCACGTTGCTTTATGTCGCAGCGGTGGTGGTAAACATCTTGAACTTGAAACCAGCATGTTTGAGAAACAAAAAATAATTCGAAGACGTGTGAAGTCCGCCAACACACATTGCGGCAGCGCCGTGGACATTTCTTTGTCCTAAAAACCTCAGAAATGAGAGGTGGCCTGTAGTGGGACGTATATTAGCTTTGACTTTACTTTTTACCTTAAATTAAATGACGTGCGTAATTAAATAAGCATACACGAATATAAAACGAGTTTTTATTACACTCTGAACTTATCTAAAGGGCTGACAAGTGTTGTAATTGATATTTGAACGAACGATCCTCATTGGCAACAATGAAGTTGTTTATTGCAATTTAAAATGCTGATTCACCGCGTGGTACGTAACTACCTAAGAAGAGCTTAAGTCTTAGAAATAAAAATTTGACGCTCTGATGTCCATCAACACACATTGGGGTCGCATACTCTGCTCTAAAATATCTTAGAAATAACAAGAGGCATGTGACGCTTTAATGTTGACACTTTACTGCTTCTCCTCAAACTGCAAGCGTTCAAATTTGATCGCTTCGGTATTCCGTCAAAATTCAAGAGCCCACCCACCCACAGCACTTTAACCCATCAATACTTATGTTTAGAGACTACTTTTCTATGAAGGAGTTTGGCATTATAGAGTCAATATGAAATTTTCTATCCTTTAGTGGAATACAAAGTCAGTTAATCTATGGATATTTATTTATAACCCACGTTCATTTCGTAGATCATTTTCGTGTGAATGTTATTGTGTTGATTTTTGGATTTTTCTAGTATTTTATTAGTGTTTTAGTATAATGTTTTATAATAAAATTGTAATGAAAGTTTTTGTGTGAATATTCTTATATTTATCTTTTTACGTAACAAATTTCGAGTAATATTAATGGTTTAAGGTGCTGTGGGTGGGTGCGGTCGCATGCGACCGCCCGGGATTTGACGGACGCATGCAATTGCATGGGATTTTTATGGGGATTAAAGGGTTAAATTAAAATATCACACGATGTATGTTATATACAGCAAGTGAAGCCAAAACCATGCTTAACTTTTTGACACGCACTCACACACATATTTCTTTCAGTATGAGCAAGTAAATGTCCGCAGCTGGACGCACACATATGTTGCTATTTATTTAAATGCTATTTTAGAATAGGTATGGGTGCGAGAGATCACGTTCATACAAGAACAATAATTTCAGCATGGTTATGGCTTCACCTAAACTGTACGTTGTTTTTGTCTATCATTATTGGTTGGTCTGAGAAAACGTACGCGTTTTTCATTTAAATATTTTGTACAATAAAACGAGATATTAATATGGACATAAGATATCATTGCATAAAAATACAGACATAATGTAATTCACTTGTTACAACGTTACATCATTTATGTATTTTAAAATAGAAAAATGGCTGCCGTTACACAAAAAATACACAAAGAATTTAAAAGCAATGCAAAATTGCAGGTCTACGACATAATTTGACGTTTGTTTAAGCCTTACTACTATAATTTGTTTGAGCACAACTGTCGGATATTTAGAAATCGTATCGGAAATGTGTCGTTGTATGTACGTGATGTTATATTGACAAATTATTTTTTTTTAAATTGAAATAACGACACGCGACAAAGGTGCATATCGTAATCGTATTGCAAATTCATCTTACTTTGGGGGAGGCTCATGCCCACCTGTGCATTAGGTATAAGGAGCGCCAGTAAGATACAATAGAATCGGACGCGATTGTTTTATGTTTTTATTGATATTTCGATTTATTTATGACTATAATTACATTTTTCTGCGTTTGGGGAAAAGGAACATAAACCGGCTATCTATGCAAGCAGTATTTTGGATACCTCTTTTCGTATTAGGAATTGTTCGTCAGGGAATCCCAATTGCCTCAGATAACCCGGGAGGCTTTATTTATTTAAAAGTGATGCTAATTGGATTGTAACCATAAACACTCATATCTAATTCAAGGATTCACAGATGCGTTGTCATCAATATGGATTACGATCCTCCGTTTGCCAGTAAAAAGGCTAACTGACCCGATCGCAAAAATTACGGATCGTACCCTGTAAAAGGTCTCAGCATTACAAAACTGAAAACCGACTAAACATAATAAGCCTGAATAATTATTATTTAACGAATGGAACACATTACGTGGGAATCGATCCAAATGTCCGCCGACAGAGACATTTTACGCTTTTTACCTACTTACAGGCTAAGACTGGCATGCATTGTAATGCCTCAAGCTAGCCAACAAAGAAACACATTTACATAAAGGTTAATATAATGTATATTAAAACTATCATTCATCATTACAGCCCTTCACAAGTCCATAGCCGAGCATAGGCCTCCCCGAATACCACAAAGCACGGTCCTGTGCCATCTGCATTCATCGACTTACTGCATGCCTTACCAGGTCGTCATTTCATCTACTGGGGGCCACCCTACGCTTGGATTGCCGGTACGAGGCGGCCACTATCGAATACTTTTCTCCTGCATCGGTTGTCGGTTCTTCGAGCTACATGACCCACTTCCGCTTACTAATATGTTTATTGAAGGTTTCAGTATTGTGATGTTTTCCCTCCAATAAATAAATAAATATTTTTTACGCCAGTTACTGTACGTAGGAGAACTATGCCACAGTTATATTACGGCTGCAGAAAGAATATGTCGGCTCGACCGGGGAAGGACAACGCTCTCACAGAATACCGGGATAATTAACATAATTTGTGTGGTTAATGACAATAGCCTAAGACCCATTTTACAAGCAATGAGGTATTTCGGCTTCGATCGAAATTTGAAGGCTAGATCCGTGACGTAGTGTGGTCATAAGTTCGATAGTGGTTTGTGCTTTTTTTATTTTATTTTTTGTAAGGTTGTTGTGTTACGCTTAATGGACACGCATTACTGGCTCGATGAATACAGTTCCGAGTTCATGACGCTTGATTTTTTTCTTCGGCCGTCACGTTAATAGCTACTCCGTAATTTTTAACATAATTATATCTTCGGATTAACGTGACGGCCGACCGACGGTATGTACCGTCGGTCGGCCGTCACGTTAATAGCTACTCCGTAATTTTTAACATAATTAAATATTTCTAGTGGCCTAGACGGGTTTAAAACTCAACCAAAATGTAATAAATTGTTTAAATTTCATGTGACATTGATGGTGAACTGTTTCAACTTTGTTTATGGACGTAATATTGAAAAAAACATTATACGGTATTGTTGGTATTGAGTGAATTCACAAGAATTGAGTGAATAAAATTGAAGTTAAAATTACTGAAAAGTGTACTATCGTGAAATCGACTATTGTAATAAGTGTATAAAAAACGTTTTCTACTTAAATCAATAAACTAAGTGAAATAGTGATTAATGTAAATTAATAACTTTTTCAATAACTACCGCCAAATCTTTCGAATAAGTTAATCATATACGGACCATTTGTTTCGTTAGTTACTATTAACTCAACTTGGCTCATATGTCGCAACGTATGCTATAACGCATGACTCAAGTTCCGAACCCAGTGAAAAAATTTTATAATTAATTTTATCTATAATTTTATCTATTTTATCTATAATTTATCTATAATTTATTTTAGGCTTTATATAACTATACTAATATTTTCCTATTTTGTGAGTGGAATTGTTGCATTTAGACAGTTACAAACGATTGATTTTCTTATTAAGTTTCGATAAAACTTTATTTTTTATTTCTACCTTTTCTCGAACTGTCAGTGAACTTTATTTTAGTGCTTAGAAAATTTGTATTATTATTTTTTTTTAATTCTGATTATTGGTAAAGAACTAAAAAAATGGCTGATCAAATATGTAAGGAATGTAATGACACAATCATTGATAGAGAGTTTTTGATTTGTTCCGACTGCGATGAATACTATCATTTGAAGTGTACAAATATTTCACCGAAATTATATTATTTAAGAAGTCCAATTAAAAGAAGACAATTTCAGTGTAAGTTATGTGTAAAAAAATTACAAGATAATGACTGCGTGCTAAATCAGTCCTCACCTCTAACTGAGAGCTTAGAAACGGCTGCCAGAAATGTTACTACACGCAAGAAAATAATTACAAATAACGAAGCCTCTAATTCATTTGGCTCCTTATCTGTTGATGAGAACTTTGAATACTCTTCCTTAACATCAACTCCAACACACGTGGACATAGGTGGAAGTAATCTGACTGATAAAAAAACCAAGGATTGTATAAGCAAACTAAATGAAAAATTATGTGAACTACAAAGAAAACTTGATAATGCAGACAAGGAGATCGAAGACCTGATATCAGAAAACTATATATTAAAAAAAGAAATAGCCGAATTTAAGTCGAAACCTGAGAGATGTGTGTGTATATTATCATCTAAGATCAAGAACGTATCAAATACAAATAGATCACAAAGCATTAACGAAGTAGAATCAAACCTATTTAACAGTGCTGAAAATAAGGAAACCCCTAATAATATTGAAAGTAAAAACCATAATTCAACAATAAATCAAAAAGAACAGCACAAGGTATGCGTAAATGAATATAAAAAAATTAATGGGGAAAAAAGTAAGCAATGCAGAACTGATGAATCGATACCCTTGAAGCACACTAGAAAGCTATGCATAATCAGCAGCAACAACAAAAATAATATAAAAGGCATTGCTCAAGACTATTTCTCTTAAGATTTTGAATACTGTCATTATATAAAAACAAATGCTGGTATATTAGATTTAATTCAAGGCCTTGACAATAAACTGATTAATTACACTTTACAAGATTATTGTGTTGTTCTAATTGGAGATTATGACTTCAGGATGTCACAAGATTATAACAGACTAGTGGAGAGCTTAAGGCAAACCATACAATGCATCACTCACACTAATATAGTAATTTGCATTCCAACTTTTAGATGTGCTAAAGATACAAATATTTTTAATAGAAGAATCGAAAACTTTAACTATTTGCTGTACAAAAATATTAAAGCCCATGAGTATGCATATTTACTAGATTCAAATCTGAATCTCACCTATGATTATCACATGTTCTCTGATAAACTTGGTGCCGTGAACAATAAAGGCATGAGAGCTTTGTTTACAGATCTTAAGAGTTTACTATCAGAAATAGAGAGTTCGTATATGTCTATAGACTACCATAAATCCAACAAAGGGACGCAAACTGATAAATTAGTTCAGCAAAGTGTTAGCGAAAACGTTTCGGATGTAAAATTATCTAATGATGACTTTTTTCGAAAACAAGAAAAGTAAATTTTTGTATGTAATGCATCAAAATATATGTGGTGCGCTAGGTAAAATGGATAATATTGAGATCATATTGGAGGATTTTTCAAGTGAAGGAAACTGTATTGACGTTATTTGTCTAACTGAACATTTTGTCAAGAATGGACATGAAACCAATTTAGTATGCAATTACTACAATCTAGCTGCCATATACTGCAGAAAAAATTCAAGAGGAGGTGCATGTATTATGACTCGAAAAGGACTTAATTACCGTGAATTACCTGAAATTACAAGAAACTCTCTCAGTACCGTATTTGAATGTTGTGCTATTGAACTTGTGTCTTTTAATGTTATAATTATTTGTTTATACAGAACTCCTAATTATAGTAATATCTCTAACTTTTTTGAAAAACTTGAAACTTTGTTGGATAGGGTTAGCAAATATAGAACTAAGAAAACTATAATATGTGGTGATTTTAATATTGATGTTTTAAAAAATTGCATGACAACTAATGTATTTATTAATCTTTTGTCGAGTCATAACTTTAAAATTGAATTCATGGATGCGACTAGATTACAAAGTGGAACGTGTATCGATAATATCATTCATAATTGCCGTGGGTGTAAAAGCAAAATTTTACATTTAGGATTATCCGACCACACTGCTCAAGTGTTGCAATATCCTATCACAATAAATTACTCCTGCTTGCGATACTGGTTTATCAAAAGACGTGACTATAGTATTGAAAATCTAACCAAATTTAGAGAATGCCTGGAAAGCTTATCCTTTTATGATATTTATCAAAGCAATGATGTAAACGAAGCGTACAATTTGTTTTATGAATTGATTAAACTCTTTTATGACTTATGCTTCCCATTCAACCTAATTAAAGTTTCAGCTCAGCGGAAGCCATTTTGGATTACAAGTGGTATCAAAACATCGTGTAAACGCAAAAGGAAAATGTACTTTCAATTAAAATCTAAAAATGATAAACTCAAATATAATGCTTATACAGCACTTTTAAAAAAAGTTATTAATAAATCACAACGCATTCAAAACAACAATTACATCAACAAGTCTAAAAATATAACAAGATCTACGTGGAAGATAATAAATTCAAATAATTTCACAAAGCCAAAAGAAATTATGAAGAGTGTAACTTATAAAGGGAAAACAATTACTAAACCAGGTGATATTGCAGAAGCTTTTAATGATACATTTATGAATCCTGTAATGATTCATAAATGTATCATATAGTTAAAATAATTAATAGCTTAAAAAATAAAACAAGTGTTGGTCACGATGAAATAACCACTAGAGTATTGAAATTTTGTAATTTTCAGTTTGCTCGGCCGCTTAGTCACATTATCAACCTAACTATAAATAAAGGGATTTACCCTGATAAGTTAAAAATAACAGTAATTAAACCTATTTTCAAGAAAGGGGATAAAGAGGATTGTAGGAATTATCGCCCAATTGCTCTGGTTTCTGTCATTTCCAAAATTTTTGAGAAAATCATATATACAAACATATATAATTATTGCGAACGATTTAATTTACTAGCAGACGAGCAATACGGATTTAGAAAGGATAGATCTACAAATCTAGCCATATATCACATGATAAAAGTTGTATCGGAATGCCTTGACGATCGCGTTCCAGTAACTGCTATTTTTATGGATATGTCAAAAGCTTTTGATTACGTAAATCATGAAAAGCTTCTGCAAAAGTTATATATGTATGGTATCAGAGGACCTATATTTGGTCTTGTATCGTCTTATCTAAATAACCGATTTCAATGCACAGAAATCTCTTATGTTAATGAGGAAAATCGATCTGAAGTGCAAGTACGATCTCAGTCACAGCTTGTAAAGTGTGGTGTACCCCAAGGGAGTATACTTGGGCCTCTTCTTTTTCTATTGTACATCAATGACCTACCTAGACATGTGCAGCATGAAATGATCCTTTTCGCAGATGATTCTACTGTTATGATAAAAAATAACGGCAATAAACCATACGAATGTGTTATTGCTGAAGCTTTGTCTGATATTATTAATTGGATGAAAGCTAATGATCTCGTCATAAACCTTGATAAGACAAAATATATGCAGTTTCATCTTCCCCAAAACCGGAAACAAGAGACTGTTTTTGTTAAGTATGAAGGGCATTTGATTGAGCGAGTAAAGCAAATACGTTTCCTTGGTGTATTGGTTGATGAATGTGTAAGCTGGAAACCGCATACTGAATATCTTACAAGTAAAATTAGTAAATTTGTTTATCCTCTAAGAAAATTAACACAAACTGTCTCACAAAAAGCTGCACTTACTGCTTATCATGGATACGTTGCCACCAACTTAAGATATGGTATCATACATTGGGGAGGCGCGGCTGATGTTAACCTGTTGCCATTGTTTAGTATGCAAAAAAAGTGTCTTAGAGCAATGTTTGGTGCCAAACAAACAGACAGTTGCAGACCTCTGTTTGTAAAATTAAAAATTCTAAATCTGCCCTCGTTGTACATATACCACGCCTGCTTATTCGTCAAAAGTAATTTACATTATTTTAACCCGCACATTGCTAAGCACCCGAGGCAAGCAAAGAGTAATGTTACTGTTATACCGTTTCACACATCTAGGACAGCCTTTTTCTCAAAAAGTTTTTATGCATTAGGACCAAAAATATATAATCATCTACCTGACAAATTAAAAGAATTAGAAATAAAAAAAATTAAGAATAAATTATTAGAATTATTGACTGAAAGATGTTTTTATTCCTTGAAAGATTATTTGAGCTACAAACTTACATTTTAAATTAATTGACATTTGAAATATTTTCTGAATTATGTTTTAAGCAAAGAGTATTCAAATCACTACGTTTTAGTTATAAGCTTACATGTATTTTGATATATTAATATTCCATTCATAGACTTAGATTACACTGGTATAATTCCATTGCACTTTTGATATTATTATTTATAATTCACGTCTGTTAAAATAATTCATTGTATGACATTATGCTTTATTATCCGTGTTATTTGATTTGATTTAATGAATAATGAGATGATGTTTTAAGTTCCATAATTTTAATAATATTGTAAGCCTTATCTAGGCAGGTTGTGGTGATACTTAATTATTTTTATAGTGTTAAATCTCTTAAACCTACAACTAGCACAATAAATGACTTATTCTATTCTATTCTATTCTATTCGAATTAATTTCACTACATTCATTTATTCTCGATACAGTATTTTCCAAGATTCTTAGTCGCCACTCAAAATTAGTATTTCACATGCTGAGTGATGTTGTTTTTTGAGATAGCTTTTATGTACAAACGTTTTTTATTACATCTTTATTTACTGGGTTTTCGTATATATGTCGGGGTCCAATTTAGTAATAAAAAAAATGAAAATGTCAGAATTACAACAAAGGAAACAGATGACAGTGCAAAATACGAAAAAAGTGTTTATTTTAAATATCTGTTAAGTATGAGCCCGTGGTTTCTAACGCGTGTTGCGAACAACCAAGTCTCGACGTACGTATCACTTTACCTTACTACTACTGTGTATGTACGTAATTTTTTTGAATATTGCTTTGTGTCACAGCGGCGTGCGCCAACAAGGTCATTGGGATAATGCTAATCCGTCGAAATTAGGTCTAACGAAATTAAAACGGGCAGACGACGGGACAGGACAGATGCTGTTCTCACGTATGTATTAGTAGATATGTAAGGGAAACGCTCTCGTTAACATGGTTCTTCGCGTTGAGCGGTTTGTGATATTTTATTAGTCTGTCGGTACATCGCTCAAACACTTTTCTACTTTGATTTGTTGTAATTGAATAATATTGTTGTTGTTTTACTAGGTAATTTTTTTAAAGGATAGGGTGACAAACGAGCACACAGTCCATCTGATTGTAAGTGGTTGCTGCGGCCCATAGACATCTACATCTATCCTCGATTACGAATTTAAAAACAGATGCGTTGCCATTCCTGAGAACTAAGATGGAATTCCTCGTTTCCAGTAAAAAGGGTCTCCAGTTCTCTACACTCATCATACGAAATACAGCAGCGTTAGGCTGCTATTTTACGCTAGTATTCTGTAAGAGCGTGGTCCTTCCCCGGTCGAGCCGACCCATTCGTGCTGCAACTGTACTACTAATATAACTGCAGCATGGCTCTACCATGTAAAAAAACTAGTAGTGAGGACTTGTTTCCTGCCCAGGAGTCCGACTGAGTAGCTACCACACTGTTACCTACCAAGTAAAACACCAGTAAAACAAGCTGACATTCTATCTCTTTCTTCAGACAACGCATCTTTAGCCTTCTTTTATTAAAATTTGAAAGTTGGTTTGTCGCTTCTGTTTTATAAAAATAAAATTGCACGCTTGGCACGCCTGTTTGCAACTTTTTTTTAATCACTGGGCTTGCAACGGTCTACAGGCGTAATACTGACCAATCTGTGCTGTTTGTGATGACATATTGATATTGACATATTATGATAAAATAAAATACCCAGTCCGCGACGGGGAGGAGTGACAAAAGTGCTAGACATATGGCATTGAACGCATTCATCCAGCTGCTTTATGCTACTTGTATGCGTTATATATATATATATATATATATATTTATATATATATATATATATATATATATATATATATATATATATATATATATATATATATATATATATATATATATATATATATATATATATATATATATATATATATAATTTATAATTTTTAGATTTCAATTTTATTTACTACGTTTTCGGCTGTGAAGGAATACATCGTGAGGAAACCTGCATATATGAGGAATAAAATATTTCGATATGTTTTATTCAGCAACCGGCACTAAGCAAACGCAAACGGAACTTATTGCTTCTTTACCTCACAGAAATGAAAGCAGAACTGGGCCCAGAAGAGGTCTTTTCTTCACACCAACACTGGCTTCAACATGAAGAAGGAACTGGTGGACTTTCAAATATTATCAGGGTTTTAACTTCGTAAAACACATAATTTGCGTTTTGCAGTTCATTTGGCAAACGTTGGTGTTCGAATACTGCCTGGTCTAGGTTAGTATGCTAAACTAGAGTCGAGCAGTCGTACGCTCCCGCGCATATACATACTCATACTTATTATATGAGTGTGTATTGTACAGGTATGTATACCACAAAATAAAATTCATGTATAAATTCGTATATAAAACTTAAGCAACACGCATTGATCCGAAATTGTGATGATACAAGATCCATCCATCCATAACAGCTCATAAAAATCCACTGCTGAATCTAAGCCTTCCTTCTTCTTCTTCCCTTATCTTGCCATATATTAAGGCTTGGTAGGCGGTACGTCAATCGCAGATTTTCATAATTTTCAGTGTATCCATCCCCTGTTTCAATTTCCCTGTTCCCTCTTACGATGCCCACGACAATATGGGGTGGTGGTAATTATTACACCGTCCCTATGTGGTTAAATCCTAAGTCATTATTATATATTATTTTAATATTATATTTTCATAAGCTCTTAATACGTCTGTGAAGTTTTAAATTGTACAAAAGTCTGGAAGTGGATGAAGACTGAATTATAAAATTCCATCAGATATATTTGTACACACGTAGACCACAGAACGAGCTTATATAAAGCATATAAAAAGACATCGCAAGTGTGCTATTGAGAAAAAAAAACACTTGTTCTTCAACCTTAATTTAAAAAAACGTTACTTTACACTAGAATTTGTTCGTAGTTACATGTATAAATTTCTCAGGGACAAACATCCAGACCCGGAGCATTTGTTTGTGGGCCATACGAATACTTGTTTCGTGCGGGATTCGAACTGGCGGCTCTCAGCGCTGCAACTCATTGCTAACTTCACTACAAAGCCGTCATCCGACTCTGATTCAATAATTAACAAAATTTAATCCAAGCTCAAGCAATATCGAACATTTATATTAATACATAAATAATAATATTTAATTATTGTCCGCCGGTTTATTTCCCTTTCTCTCCAAACCCTCGGCCGTTTGGTCTCGCCTGCCGAGGGCTTCCATCTGGTTTGGTTTTTATTTATTTATTTATATTTATCATTTTCACTTACAATTAGGTATTTATAGAAACCCAACTTGATGAGAAAACTATAGAGATACCCCATAGTTAAATATTATGGGTATATTGATTATGATGGTTTTTATAAATTGGTGGTGTTTGACCACTATGCCTCTGAAAGGACATAAGGGCGTTTATCCTGCGTCTGATTTCTCTCCGGTCATGTGGGATTGCCGTCCCACACGAATATGAGATTTAGGGAATAGAGAGGACACCGGTAGTTGTTTGCGACAGTAGCCGCGGTGACCGAAATCGGTCTCAAGGATCATCCTGGAGTCATCCTTACGTCACAAAATACTTAAAACATAGGGATTTCATATTAAGTAAAAAAAATAAAAGTAGTAAAAAAAACAAATTTTTATTTTAATAAATATGCAGCATTTACGTATTAATCATTTAAGACTACAAGCATGTGGATCGCACCCTGTTAAGAACAATGAATTAGCAATAGTAATTTAAATTGAACAGTTCCAAAACAACGTCCCGGTGTACACTAACTGTTGCTCCTCGAGCTACATCTATATCCAGCCGTACGGACAGACGCGCACGTTAAAAACACTTCCATTGTATTGATTTTGCTCGATTCTGACCGAAGTAGACGGAAAAAGAGACCGCTCAAGATACTCCGAGCAAATATCACTGGTGTACTGTATACACATGACAGACTTCCAATTTAATTAATTCGCGCACAAACAATTCGGAATTGTGTAATCGTGATGGGCATTCCAAAATATTACTTCGTTAATTTATACATTCCCCTAAAGTAAAAATAACTTTTAACAATTAGTAAAAATTGACGTCAAAAGTTGTAATTAAAAACTTCACATTTTAGATTCGGTGCTAAAACATAGTGTATGGAAGAAGAAACAAAACCTCGAACAGCAGAATGTGATATTCTTTTATTCTTTGCTAATATAGTTTTGAAGTCAGTTTTAAAGTTTTATTAAAAGTTATGTTTTATCCCTTTTTAGTGGACTAAAAAATACATTAAAAGAATGTCGCTATCTAATTACCTTAAGGAATGGGTATTTTCCATCAAATTTATATGGAGTATATTATAACCTATATAACTATAAAACTATACCCGGAGTATTACAAATATATCACGTTCCAAACATATTAAAAATACGGTCGAATTGTAAGATTCCTTTCTAAATCGGCTGCAAAATAGAATTACAGCGGGTATACGTTCCCCTACTCCGGTCTCATCTCATTTCGGAGAGGGTTATGAAACGATTAGCCTTATGAGTATTGTTCTCCCGCGCTCATTCAGTGTGTGTGTGTGTGTGTATTGGTGAACTTCACATTTCCTCACATTATTTTATTCTTCAGACGTGCAAGTTTTCTAATAATATTTTCCTTCACCGCTGGACCGTTTTGCTGTACTTTCTTCAATGCGAAGTTATTGTGAAATTAAATAGTTAAAATTTTCTACACATGCAGGTTTCTTAGCAATGTTTTTCATCACCACTGAGCACGTCATTCATCGGGATTGAACTCAGTTGCTCACGTACTATGCAATTTAAGGCTCAAAAGTAGTTTAAAAAGGCTAAAAAAACATATTTGGAATTTTCAGCGTAATTGTTAGCGTATAAGTTGGTTAACAAATTGTTATTTTATCAAATGCTATTTTAATTTGGAATTCTGTTATATACAATTGTTTTCTATGATCCACTTCTAGTCTTACTCCACTTATACCACTTCTACTCTTTTCTGTACAGTTTTTAGTCAGTCCTATTGACTTTCAAGTCTCACAATTTAAGGTTTTTTTTAACCAACTCCAAAAAGGAGAAGGTTCTCAATTCGAGTGTATATTCTTTTTTTGTTACGCGATATTCTCTTGTGTTTGTGAACCGATTTTAATATTTTTTTTTATTAAATAGGCTTTACCTTAAGAATGTTACGATAAAATTTTGAAGTAAAAATTCCGCCCCCAAGGTTAAAAAATAGAGGAAAGAATATCATATTGGAGTATTGTGTAAGGAATATCATATGATATATATGACATATATCTTAGTAGATAAAGAACCAATTTTAATTATTCTTTTTCTCTTAAGTAGGTTATACTTTCAAAGGAGGTCCTATATAAATTTGGGGGAATATCCTTCCCCCCCCCCCCCAGAGGTTGCAAATAAACAACTTCTTTTTGCTTTTTGCTTTTTTCGAAGTCGGTTTTTACTATTTGTTAAAAGTTATAATGATTATTATAGTTCATAGAGTTAATACCCCATATCTATTCACATCCACGTATTTACACGGGAGAGGAGCCTTGAGTCAAGAATGCGTTTTATGCTTATTTAAATGCATAATAGGTCGTGTGGGGATCGCGTATTAGAATACACCTATGTACCGCAAAAGGCAGCTATGAGAACTGCCAGAAAAATTTTTTTTATAGGATAGGGTGACAAACGTGCACACAGTCCACCTGATGGTAAGTGGTTGCTGTGGCCCATAGACATCTACATCTATCCTCGATTGCAAATCAAAATGCAGCTGCGTTGTTACCCGTGAGGACTAAGATGGAATGTCTCGTTTCCAGTAAAAAGGGTCTCCGGCTCTCTACTTTCACTATACGAAACATAGCAGCAGCAGGATTTCGGTTATTTTACGCTGATATTCTGTAAGAGCGTGGTCCTTCCCCGGTCTGCCGACCGATTCCTGCCACAACTATACTACTAATATAACTGGAACTTTTTACTGGAAACGAGGTATTTCATCTTAGCCTTCACGGGTGACAACGCATTTGCATTTTGATTCGTAATCGAGGATAGATGTAGATGTCTACCGGCTCTACCACATATAACATGGTACCCAGCGTACTGATAGCTGATTTAATAACGAATGTGAACTTATACAAATTAGCAGGTAAGGTGTGTGAACACAGAAACATTTATTCAATCCTATGTGTTATAAAAACGGCGAACTTGTTTTAACATACAATCTCAAGTAAGTCGTGTTAGGCCCTGATCTATAAGCGCTCTTAAAATTTCACAGTACACGAGCGAACCGAGCACCACAAAAATTTTTTTTTTGCAATTTTAGGTGCTGATTTACCACGTGCTTATAAGGGAAGATATTGCGAGGGGTCATGCATGTTTGCAAAATCAAAAAAAACTTTCAAGAACTTGGACTTTGCTAACACGTCATCATCATCATCATTATTACTGTTTAGACCACTGCTGAACATAGGCCTCCCCCAAGCAATGCCACAAAGCACGGTCCTGAGCCTACATCCATTGACTTCCTGCATGTCTTACCAACACTTAACTTGCCATAATACTCTTTAGGACTAAGGAATGTGTCCAGTAGATGCATGTATTATGGTGTTACTTTGCTTTACTTCACAATATCAAATGTATGAAGTGCCGTCAGATAATTATTGTCATGAAACCGGAATATAGCAATATGAGACCATATAACGATAAAAGGAAACCTTCGTGCGCCCGTGGGACGATTATAGGTTGTTATCAATACTTATGAGGCAATCTGACGGCTCCGTGGCGCAGTGGCTTAGCAATGAGTGGCTTCGCTGGGGGTCGCGGGTTCGAATCCCGCACGGAACAAGTATTTGTAAGGTCTACAAATAATTGTTGTGAAATTCATGTTTGTAAACTGCTCCCACGAAATAGGAGAAAATCCTAGTGTGGAGGCGATGTTTTAAAAAAATCTATGAAGGTAAGGTGTCATATGTTCAATGGCGAACTTTTAATAAAAATTAATGAATGAAGAAAATACTACTTTATAACAACAAATCTTTCATTTTTACTGTCTAAATAGGTGTAAGGTAAGCGAACTAGAGGAAGGTCAAGATAAAGTTATTTTGAGAAAATATAAGAAAATATATATATATATATACATATATATATACAAATTAGCAGAACGAATGAGTGAAGACCGAATGGTGAAGAAAATATATAGAGCGAAAGTAAATATTAAAAGGTGTCGAGGTAGACCGAGACTAACTTTCGAAGACCATGTGAGCAAATTGCTCGAAGAGGGGAGGGTCAAGAGTACTCGGATACCTAGACGTGCATGTATGAAGAAGTTAATGAACCTGAAAGAAGCGAAAGAGGTATGTAAGTATCGTGACACTTGGCGATCTGTTCTCTCTGGCTACCCCGTTAGGGATTGTGCGTGACGATAAGTAAGTAAGTAAGTAATATATATATATATATATATATATATATATATATATATATATATATATATATATATAATGTAATATAACGATAATAATAGAGAGCCGGAGACATTTTTTGCATCATGACAACGCATCTGCATTTTGAGATTATTGAAGATAGTTGAAGAAGTATACCAATAAGCCACAGCGTTCACTTACCTTCAGGTGTGCTCGTCGGTCACACTTGAGTACCTATTGTATAAAGAAGTTAGTACAACACTCAGTTTTCCTTTATATTTATATAATAATATGTTTAGGGGGATAAGTCGCTCGCGTCCGTAGGCTTTGACCACCTTATCCTAGGCCGACCCTACACGTGTCCCCCGGGTGGTGCTAAATGAGCGACAAGCCGATGGCACAGACTCGGCTCTTTGCCGTGGTAGCAGCGTAAAATATAGTACCCTACTTTTCGCACTATGAGGAACCGAATAAAAGAAATGGCCCCGAGTTCCCGGCGCCCCTTTAATGGGGCAGGGGTGCGAAGAATCTCCGGGAGGAAAACCGGTGACGAGGTTCGCCACCCGTCACGTGCTGTCTCCCGGAGGGGCGAAAAGTGGATTGCAGAGGCCCGTCTGGCTTCGTTGAATGTATGTGGAGCAATAAATGATAAAATGGATGAAGTATGCTATATGATGTATGATAGAGGAATAGATGTGTTATGTGTAAATGAGACGAAACAGAAGGGGAAGGATGTCACTACACATGGCATGTATACTGCATACTGGTCTGGGGTAGACGAGATCTAGCGGGCATGCCAGGGAGTAGGTATCAATCCTTTCAGAAAGAATGGGCCAATGTTTGAAAGAGTATGAATGTGTAAGCCCAAGATTGCTATGGATACGAATGAAAGTGGGCTTAAAGAAGTTGTTTGTACTAGGGGTCTACGCCCCAGACATGTCTAAGCCCACTTGTATCCGAGAGCAGTTTTGGGAGATGGTAAGGATGGTGTTAATGAAATGTAAGGAAAATGAAAATATTGTTATGCTAGGAGATTTTAATGGAAGGGTTGGGGTTAGGAGGCTTGATTATGAAAGGATATTGGGAACGTTTGGTGATGAAAGCATAAACGAGAATGGTGAAAGCCTCGTCACCGTATGTATGGAAAAGAATCTTTTTGTGACGAACACTTGCTTTCGCCACAAGAGGATTCACATGTTTACTTGGGAAAGAGGTGATGATAGAAGCATGATAGATTTTATAATTGTGGATGAAAGAATGAGGGGCGCAGTGGTAGATACAAGGGTCTACCGGGGGTCTAACGTAGGAACGGATCATTATTCGGTTTTATGCCGAATTAATGGTCTATTCAGGCGTTGGCGCCATCGGTCATCTGTGTCTACCACTGCGTTACAGCGTATTAGAACAGAAAGATTACAAGATGAAGGTGAGAAAAACAAGTTCAAATGTAGACTGAAAGAAAATATAAGTGTTTTGGATTAAATATGTAAGAATGAGTTAGACTTGGAGAATGTATGGCAAAATGTTAAGAAAGGTTTAGTGGATTCAGCTACCGAAGTATGTGGTGTTAGTAAGAGAAAGAATGAAAGGAAAAATAATATGTTATGGTGGGATGATGAGATACGTATGTAAGTTGAAGCAAAGAAGAGAGCATGGCTAGATTTACCAGCAACTAAGGCTCGTAATTCTAGCGGTACGAATGATGATATTAAAACAAAAAGGCAGTCTTTAGATATCTAAATAAGAGAGTAAAAGAAGTAGTTGAAAGGAAAAAGCAAGAAAGAACGGATAAGAATGATAGAAGAATATCGGATAACTTCCAGGCGAATATTAAAATGTTCTGGATACTCGTAAGAACTGCCAGGGGACATTCAAAACAGCCTATAATGAATGCTAAAAGAGACGAGAATGGGTTTATTCTGAATGATGAAGTTTTGAGTTTAAAGAGATGGAAGGAATATTTTGAAAGCGTGTTTATGAGTGACGAGACAACGTATGAATTATATGAAGTAGAAACTCCGAAAGAAGAGGAAAGAGGTAGCGAGATAAGTATAGATGAAATAATGAAAGCAATGAAAAGCATGAAAGCAGGTAAGGCTGCTGGATATGATAGAGTTTCACTCGAAATGTTAAGGGCTGGTGAGGAAGTGGTGGCAAGCCTGCTGCACACCTTGTTTAATTTATGCTGGGAATTTAAGCGGGTACCGATAGACAGGTGCAAAGCCGTGATAGTCCCAGTATATAAAGGAAAAGGGCCGCAGCAGGACTGTAAAAACTACCGTGGCATCAGCCTTCTTAGCATTGTGGGAAAACTGTATGCTAAGGTACTGATTGAAAGGGTCATGAAAGAAACTGATTAAAAAATTTGGGATGTGCAAGCGGGATTTAGAAAGGGAATGGGATGTACAGATCAAGTCTTTTCCATGCGCATGATCGCGGAGAAATTTCTGGCCAAAAACCAGAAGGTTTTTTGTGCGTTCATGGACTTGGAAAAAACCTATGACGAAGTGGATAGGGATGTGCTATGGCAAACACTAAACTCATTTGGGTTGACCGCTGGCTTGATACAGGCATTGGAGTCTCTTTATAGAGACTCCAGTGCTTGTGTTAGGATCAACGGGGTCTACTCGGACTGGTTTGGCATCCATAAAGGTGTCAGACAGGGCTGTGTAGCTTCCCCGTGGCTGTTCAACCTATTTATGGACAGTTGTTTGCAAAATTTGAAAGTTGAAGAATGCGGAATAAGAATGGGTGAGTTAACCGTCAAATACTTTTTGTACGCCGATGATCAAGTTATTCTTGCGTCATCGGCGTCCGAGTTGCAAATGATGGTTACATTAATGAACAGATCACTAAAAGAAAGGGGTATGGAAGTGAACGCAAGTAAGACGAAAGTTATGGTTTTTGAAAGAGAAGAAAGTAAAACGATATGTGAAATAAGAATAGAAGGGGAGTTGATCGAGCAAGTAGATGAGTTTGTATATTTGGGCTCCTTATTTAGCAGGGATGGGAGATATGATAAGGATATAGAACGACGAGTGAATGCGGGAAATAGAGTAAATGGGGCCCCACACTCTATTGTGAAGAGTCAAAATGTGTCAAAAAAGGCACGTATGGCAATTCACAATGCTGTGTTGGTGCCTACTTTAACGTATGGTAGTGAAAGTTGGGTGTGAACGCAGTAGAAATGCGGTCGTTAAGGAGTATGTTAGGGCTGAATCTGAATGACAGGGTGAGAAATTGTGTGATAAGAGAAGAGTGTGGTTTGCAAGATGATGTTGTGACCAGGATTAAGAAAGGAATGCTTCGGTGGTTTTGTCATGTGGAAAGGATGACAAGGAAAATTTATGTTGCAGCAGTGATTGGCAGAGTCGGAAAGGGACGTCCTAGGCGAAAATTTATCGACCAAATTGGCGACTTTTTTTTATAGAAGAGGGGGCAAACGAGCATGTGGTTCACCTGATGTTAAGTGACTACCGCCGCCCATGATCAACCGCAACACCAGGGGAATTGCAGGTGCGTTGCCGGCCCTTTAGAAAGGAGTAAGCTCTTTTCTTGAAGGTCCCCAGGTCGTATCGGTCCGGAAAAATCGCCGGTGGTAAATTATTCCACATAGAGGTTGTACGCGGAAGAAAACTCCTTTTGAAACGTACAGTGGTGGACCGCCAAGCATCCAGATGGTGTGGATGGTATTGGGACGTTTGCCGCGTAGTGCGTTCACGAAATTTGGCGGCTGCGATTAATCCGAACAACTCCTCAGAGCACTCTCCATGGTATATGCGAAACAAAATACAAAGGGATGCAACATCTCTTCACAGTGCCAGTGAATCGAGCCGATCGGAAAGCACTCGGTCATCGACGATTCGAGCCGCTCTGCGCTGGATGCGGTCAAGTGGAAGGATCCGGTACTGGGGAGCCCCAGCTCAGAGATGGGAACAGTATTCCATGTGCGGCCGAACCTGCGCCTTGTAAAGTTGCAGGCGGTGTGCCGGCATGAAATACTGTCCCGCTCTGCTGAACACGCCAAGCTTTTTAGAGGCCAATTTAGCCTTCCCTTCCAAGTGACCACGAAACTGCACGTCACTCGATATGTCGACGCCGAGGATTCCGATACTGGCTGAGGCAACAAGGGGAGTGCCTTGAAACTGAGGGGATACAACAAAGGGGTTCTTTTTAGCGGTTAACGCGCAAACTTGTGTCTTCTGGGGGTTAAACTGGACTGGATTTAGTCCAGTTTAACCCCCAGACTCTGTCCAGCAGAGACTCGACTTCAGACACAAGTTTGTCCCGGCACTCAGAGACGTTTTCCCGAGAAATATTGGCTCGGCCCGTGTAAAGAGCATCACCAGTGCTGTCATCTGCATAGCAATGAATGTTACGGGTTTGCAACATATCATTGATACGCAGAAGAAACAGCATTGGCGATAGCACGCTGCCCTGTGGAACACCAGCATTAATAGGCTTGCAATCGGAGCTTGCGCCGTCTACAACGACCTTGATGCTCCGATCCGCAAGAAAACTGGTGATCCACAACAATTTTTGAAAACGGGCCAAATTAGGAGCACCCTTAACCGACGAGCATGTATGCGTAGGTATATGGATGTGAAGGAGGCGAGAGAGGTGTGTTAGGATCGTGCCAAATGGAAGTCTGTAGTCTCTGCCTACCCCTCTGGGTGACAGGCGTGAGTGTTTATGTATGTTTGTAATAATATGTTGAAATATATTTGAAAGTATATTATCACTGACAGTTTCACTTTAGTATTACACTGCTTACCCCCCATGGGATTCCAAGCTAATTTATATATATATATATATATATATATATATATATATATATATATATATATATATGTATATATATATATATATAATGTAATATAACGATAATAATAGAGAGCCGGAGACACTTTTTGCATCATGACAACGCATCTGCATTTTGAGATTATTGAGGATAGTTGAAGATATCTACCAATAAGCCACAGCGTTCACTTACCTTCAGGTGGATGTGCTCGTTGGTCACACTTGAGTACCTATTGTATAAAGAAGTTAGTAGAACACTCAGTTTTCTTTTATCTTTATATAATAATATGTTTAAATATATTTGAAAATATAATATCACTGATAGTTTCACTTAAACAAAATTAGTATTACACTGCTTACCCCCCATGGGATTCCAAGCGTTAAATAAAATGCATCTTTTGCATCTAATTTTCAACCTAGTTTACCTTCTAAGCCATCCATAAAAATTTCGTTAAACCTCCTTCCCCATTGTCTCAGTGTCGTCAGTCGACATTTTAAAAAAGGGGGTGGCAGCGGGCGAGCGAAAGTGGGGCGAGCAAAATCGATAGGTGGTGTCGCTGGGGGTTGCTAAGTGAGTGAAACAGATCGGCTAGGGGAATGCCGGCTTTGGTGGAATTTTTGTCAATTTATTAATTAATATAATTAAAAATACAGAGGTTAGGATCATAACTACCGTGTAAATATTCGTAGAATTTTTAGTTTCCAATATTTTAAAGGAGGCACTATCTCTTTTCTTTATTTATCATTTTGCGTCTAATGACATGTATGTTAAAATAAAATGTGGTTCAAAAGGACAGCCCGTCAGCGCAGTGGTTAAGCATTTGACTGCGATGCTGCGGGTCGCGGGTTTAAATCCCGCATTACACATGTTGGTAAGTAAATTCTACGTCCTATTAACATCGTGATTGACGAGGAATAAAAAGCAGATGCATCGTCACCCACGATGCTGTTGAGCTTCGTATGGTGTATAGAAACAGAGACCCTTTTTTATCGTTGTCACGAGGCATTCCATATTAGTCTTTAAGGGTAACAACGCGTCCACATTTTGGTTCTTATTTGAGGGTAATATATGGGTCACAGCATCCACTTAACATGAATTGGACTGTGTGCTCGTTTGCTTCCCTAATTCTAAAAAATATATATAAGCGTTTTTGTTTTTACCGCCTAGCGTATCTCAGGGCTCTACCAGTACATTAGAAATGAATTCAGAAGTGTTTATATATGTTATTCTAAATTGAAAACGGAAAATATTGTCACTTTAATCAAAATTAGCATACATATATCCGTTTCTTTATCGGCGGATACGGATATCCGATGTTCTAGGGATTACTCTAGCATCACTTTCCGGTTGTATTCACTTTTATCTCTATTTTTCTTATGTCTGAATAAAATTAGGACATATAAATTAACACAACGAAAGGCGACTTATGATTGAATCTGTTTTCGTGATACCTTCATCACTGTTACAGCTCACAAGTGCACTGCAGAGCATCGGTCTTCCTTAATGAAAGTCCAAAAACTTGGTACCGAGTCACCTGCATCTAATTATATAATTCATCCCATCTATTCACTATAGCCTATAAAAGTCAACTGCTGAACAATAGGGTCTTTTCCATAGATTGCCGCTAGGGGGAGATGCTGCTATGGTTGCCACGCTTGGCAAGCATCTTGGCAACCGTAGTTTTATTATTGTATTCAGTTTTTTTATCAGGAAGATGCTATTAGCTATCTCCTGCTTCAGGTCCGCTAGTCACCTCTTACGACACCCACGGGAATATATGGGGTAGTGGATATTCTTACATCGTCACTGCACTTACAGGTTGTATACCTGTAACCATAGGTGTAGTTGAAGTTACAACCTATATACGTTCCACTGCTGGGCAGAGGCCTTCGCTCATTTCTAAGAGGGTTTTAGGTTCTGAGAGGGTTTTAGGGCAAGGAACTATCCGCCGCGCTGCCCCAATGCGTGTTTCCGAATTTCACTTGTCTTCGAAATATTTTTTTTCTTATTTCTCAGATATGCAGGATTCTACACGATGTTTTACTTCACCGCCGAGTCCGTGTTAAATCAGCATTTAAAATTGCAATTAACAATTTCTTTGGTGCCGGAGGGGATCAAAACCGGTTAGCTCGCGTATTACTGTAGAAGATGTGAGCGATGATGCTGGATCAGCTCTATTTAGTTCCATTAGTATCGTAAGAGGCGACTATAGGAAAGACCAGAAAAGCTACATAACCTGCAATAGATCGCGGTATAAGAATCTTGTTTACGTCAGACGTAAAATACTCAGACCGGCGACAAGTGCCATGATCAAAGGCAAGACGTCTGGCACAGTGACCTTTTCGCCTGCAAAGTGTGACAATGTACACAAATCCACCTTATAACAACGGGAGAGGCGAAAGTCTAGCGATCTGCTTTAACGGGCTGATAAAAAAGAAAGAAGGAGATAAACGAAATAACAGTCCATCTGATGGCAAAGTGGCAGTGTTTTCCATTTACTAACTTCAAAACGATGAAATTCACAGATATGTGGGAATAGTTATTCCTGAGGACTAATGTAAAAGAACATTCTGCAGTTATTATAACGTATATCCTATAAAATATATTCTTACTGCCAGGACTGCCTCATTGGTCTAGTGGTTGTAGTAGTGCGACTGCTGATCATGAGGTCCTGGGTTCGAATCCCGGGTCGGGCCAAAAATCAATTATTGAGTTTTTCTATCAAGAAATTCTCAGTAGCTGCCTGAAGTCAGGAAGTTGGCGGTGTCTCACCCCCGTGCCTGGGAAAGCACGTAAAGCCGTTGGTCCTGCGCCTGATCTCTCTCCGGTTGTGTAGGTTTACCGTCCCATCGGATTATGAGAGTGAGGGAATAGAGAGTGCACCTGTGCTTCCGCATACACTTGGGCACTATAATCTTGTCCCGCGCCGATGGCTAGCCACCGTTGAGGCAGGCCGCCGTGGCCGGAATTCGGTCTGGAGGACATTATTATATTCTTACTAAAATACGTTACACATAAGATAGCAAAAAAAACACATTTATGGTTCTATATCTTTTTATCTTTTCTCTTTTAACCCGCAATGAAATCAGAGGGGTATTATCATACGCTTGTAGTGTGTACCAGTGTCTGTCTGTGGAGTTGTAGCTACTAAACGTAGAACCGATTTTGATTGACTTTTTTTTCTTTGAAAGGTGCCTTATTCGAGATGGTTCTTACTTATGTTTCAAGAAAATATTTTCAGCCGTATGAAAATCATCAGCCCTTTTAATTTTGGTTTTTTTTAATTTTTATTACAAGTTATTAAGTTATTTTTATTATAAGTTATCTCTTTAAAGCCATATGTGGAAATAACGCCCCGCCAGCCCCTCGTCCATTGCTGTGCTGATAGCTACTGGATGTTGACAGACTTGTGAGACATCATCATCGTTACAACCCTTCACAATTCCACTGCTGAACATAGGCCTTCCCCAAGGTATATCACAAAGCACGTTCCTGAGCCACCTGCCGGTACGAGGCTGTCACTCGAGAACCTTTTTTCCCCAACGGTTGTCGGTTCTTCGAGCTATATGGCCGGCCCATTGCCACTTCAGCTTATTAATCCGTTGGGCTATGTTGGTCAATCTGGTTCTACTGCGGATATCCTCATTTCTGAGTTTATCACCCAGAGAAACTCCGAACATAGCCCTCTCCATAGCTCGCTAAGCGACTTTGAGCGTCCTCATACGGCCGGCAGTGAAGTATATAAACGTAATGAAAAAAAAATTAACACACATTTTGTGTGTTCAGTTTATGCGCATCAGTAGAAACGATATTTTTTTTCTTTTATAGGATAAAGGTGACAAACGAGTATGGAGTCAACCTGATGGTAAGTGCTTACTGTGGCCAATGGACATCTATCCCCAATTACGAATTAAAATGCAATTATGCGTTATCACCTTAGAGGACTTAAATGGAATGCCTCGTTTCCAGTAAAACTGGTCTCCGGTTCTCGACACTCACCATACGAAACGCAGCAGCATTAAGCAACTCTTTGACGCTGGTATTCTGTGAGAGCGTGGTCCTTCCCCGGTCGAGCCGACCTATTCGATCTACGACTATACTTTTTGTATAGCCGCAGCATAGCTCTATCACGTATATGTAAGATGATATAAATCTCAAGATATTTTAATCGCTTGAGCGGATTGAGATATTATCATCTTGAACTATCGGCCGGGTTAAGCTGTCCTCAAAATGTCCTAAAAACGAGACGAGAAACTGCTACGAGATGAATGACCTTATTGTGAAGAATTTTATAAATAAAATTCACATCATACTAGGCTGAACTTTTAATATTTCGACTGAAGTGCATTCATGGTAATCAACAAATAAAATGTAAATAAAACTTAATTAACGATTTAAATTAGACTGAAAATACCTGTTTTAGATTGGCAGCTTTGAGCTCACGACTTTGGTTTTATAGTCAACACCCGTAAATATTACGAGTATGTTACTGTAGCGTTAATGAAAGTAAGATTTACAGCAAAATGCATAATAATACTACGGACTGCAGGTTCAATTAAGGCACGGAAAAAGTATTGGTATGGCTTACAATTAATGTCTATTACATATTATAATTATTTGCTTAACAAAGGTCTTTGTGTATGTTCGTGTTCTCAAAAAGGTTCTTAAGTGACAGCCTCGTACCGGTAGGCGAAATGTAGGTCGACCCCACTGAAGGGAGTGACGACCTGGTAAGACATGCAGGAAGTCGATGGATGCAGGCTCAGGACCATGCTTTGTGGCATAACTTGGGGGAGGCCTATGTTCAGCAGTGAACATGTGAAGGGCTGTAATGACGATGATGATGATAAGTTCGTGCGCAATCTGTAAATGTAAAGATCTCCATGTACATACAGGACATATTCCTAGTGCATTTTACGTAAAAGCAAAACAGCGACGCAATGTCTGCAAATTGGTTCAAATCTAGGACTCGCGGCTCAGTTACAAGCATTACACACTGATGCTGATGCATAAGTAGTGCATAAAATTTAAAATATGCCTGCATTAATTTTATTATTAAATCTCAACATTCTCCGGTCGAGCCAAACTATTCGTGCTGCAACCGCTTCAAACAGCTGCAGTGTAACTTTACCTACGTACAAAATACAATAACCAATATAAATTATTTAAAAAAATAACATAAACATCTCTTTTGGTACCCACTTAGTTACGCGCTCGTCAGAAACTAATTTATTAATTTGTTACAGTACCTACCTACATAGCTGACAGTATACCGATTAAATAAGAAAAAGACTAAAAAAGCAGTGGTTCGGTTCCGACGATAATTTTTCCAAATGCATGCTAACTTTTACGAGTCAAATAAAAATGCAAGTAAACAACCCCTAAATGTGGTTTCAGTTTCGCTTGCGAGAACGCTATGTTACGGTCTGGAGTATTTAGTACAGAGTAAAACGTTGGACAGAGGAATTTTTTTTTTTAATTTAAGTAGTGAAAACAACACGGCATACGGTATATAACATAAATAACTTAACTTTGGAATAAGAGTAGAATTTATCAAGGAACTTGAACGTAATAGATTTGTATAGTTTGAGATCTATACGGCTAGATGGCGTGCTTATACCCATAGCAAAAATAGATCGGCTCGGCTGGAGAAGAAACACACTGGCACAGAATACCATCGTAAAGTAGCATATCTTATGGTAATACCAAGCATGCAACCCTAACACATAACGAACTATGGAAAAGCCATTTCTGGAACAAACTGGCCTGAGCTATTTCGCAATTCATGGAGTCCAGACCCAAAGTAGCCCAAGGAAGGTAGGTGTCTTTGCAAATGTGCGGCAGTAACTCACGCCTGACAGGTTTAGGACAGGTATGGCTATGGCGCAGGCTGACAATAGTTTTATTTTTATTCTATTTATTTAGAAAGTTAAAGCAAACTTTCTTAATAATAAAAATTAAAACAAACTGCTGGTAGGTAAGCAAAGTACTGATGGCTTTGAAATCGTTGAGTGCCATTGAATAGTATAGAAACATAGTATACTCGTACACTTTGTACATAATTAAATGAATCGTAGCCAAAAACTAAATATATCTTGAGTACAAGGAATTAGTTTACCTCGATAAAATCGAAACTGGGAGAGGCGACAGTGTTCCAGACGTCGTTATAGCCACGATCCACCCAAAGCCAAAAGCCACCGATTTGCATTTAGGATACCGTACTATTTCTTGAAATAAAACACGTTAAGGCGATACTCTGACCAAAACCTTGCGATAGTGCGTTTTCAGAGACTATTATCTCATTAATAATAAATAAACCACACCTAAAAGCACATAAGGTTAATAAAATTATGACGGCTCCGTGACGCATTGCTAACATTTAGTTGGCGCGCTAAAGACAACGGGTCGAACCCCACACGGAATAATTATTTGTATGGCCAAATAATTGTTCTGGGTATCTAATACACGCTATACAGAAATTTTGAAGTGAGTTTATAGAGGACTTCGATAGTTATAGAATAATTATTAGTTAGTTATTTTTACTGTTTTTACATATGAACATTTATATTTTGACATTTATTTTATTATCAATTGGACATTTTTATATTAAATTACTAAGTTAAATTCATCAATAATTGAAAAAAAAATTGTTATATCTACTTAGTCAAAATTTGCACGTCGTTCGTCGAAAACTGTTGTAATATCCATCTACATTCTACGCAAATAAAAAATATAAAAAAATAAAAAACCTAATGTAGAGGCGACCATTTTTTAAATAAAAAAATTACTTATGCTTAACCACTCGAAGTTAGCTTAAAGTGATTGTGTTATTCATTCTAGTGAGGAGAGGTTCATGGTAAGTATTTTTTTATAAAACCATAGTAATGAACTTTTAGTCTGTTCAATGGTACCTAAGTGGCTTATATAGTCCATGAACACCTGCAAACATCTCTGAGGAATAAGATGGAATACGGAATGTATCACAGCCTGTGTTTATTATTTTTGCTCTCTTTACTCTTCAGACCGAAATAAAGCATTTTAAGTACTACTGGGTAGCAGGAATAGGGAGGAGGAGGTAACCAGACCGACTAAAAAAGGACAGTCAGAAAAGGAATTCTACACTTAGGAGAATAATGGCGAAGTCGTATATTCGAGCCTACCACTTTTTTAATAGAATAAGGGTGACAAAGGAGCACACAGTCCACCTGATGGTAAGTGGTTGCTGCGGCCCATAGACATCTACATCTATCCTCAATTACGAATCAAAATGCAGATGCGTTGCCAACCGTGAGGACTGAGATGGAATGCCTCGTTTCCAGTAAAACGGTATCCGGTTTTCTACAATCACCACACGAAACATAGCAGCATTAAGCTACTATTTTACGCTGGTATTCTGTGAGAGCTTGTTCCTTCCCCGGTCGAGCCAACCTGTTCGTGCTACAACTATACTACTTATATAACTGCAGCATGACTCTACCACGTAGAAAACATACATCTCGCTATCCCTCTTTATGAATATATAAATACATTTAAAAATATTTAAATATTATATTTGAAAATAGATTAAGAATATCTAGATATTAAAAATAACACATAATATTCTGAATAAGGTAGTAATTCCACGATGAGCGTGAATGTAGTCGTGTAGAGACACAGGTTACATCACACGTTACCGATGCCCGCCTGAATCAACAAGTACGAATCTACCCGCGGTCGTATCAGTAGTGCGGCTCTAATAATTAAAAATAATTTTATGTTTATTAATTGATATCATACTCGTAAGAAAATGACACATTGATCTTTTCCCTACACACCATGTCCCTAGTATCCTATTCAGTCAACGATATCTGATCTACCTAATACATAGATAATAGGTACCGCACAAATTTTAGTTTAAAGCGGTGCTCGAACCCTCTCCGCTTTAAAAGAAACAGTGACAGAGTAACATTTTTTTTTAATTTATAAACGACAAGTAACAATATATAGAGGCAATCTAAAAGCTGCGGTACAACTTTGAAAATTATTACAATTGTACGAAGTCTAGGTATTACATTCAGCATGTCCACAGTTTAACGAAATCTTGCTCCATGGAGCGTTTTGTTCAAATACATCGTTAAATACCATGTGGAAATTGTCAAATCCGCGATTTAAAACAATTAGGTTATGTCCACTACTTATTTTAAAATTTAAGCTGTGATAATTTGTTACTTCGAGGTTTTAGTTCAAAAACGAAAACCTTGAAGTAATGAAGTTTACACTAATGGAAACTCAAAAATCTTACTAATGAGCGTTATAGCCATATAGAGTACATAATTCTTCATCTATTTTGACAGCTCTCATATTTATTTAAAAGAGTCTAATAAAAATATAGTCCAACCTATAGGTACGACTGTTCACCCTTGGCTGCTAACACACACGCACGCTCACATCCACGACGCTATATTGGATTTTGTTTATGCAAAATGGCTTCCTTTTCGTCCTTTACTTTGCGAGAATTTCTAAAAAGGTGTACTTTTTGTTTGATTCCTTTAATTTCTTATTGATTTCAAATCCGCAGTGAAATTTAGTGAAAGGTTGCTGCTTCTTTGAAACTTTTCATTTTGTGTCTCTTAATAAGTTTCCCTATTTAAATATTTTTTATTGATTTTGTCGCGTATATTAACTTATTTTGTATTCCCGTTTCGATCACTTTACAGCACCCATGGTCACTGCCTCCTGTGTGCTGTGGTGTGTCCTGACTGTGGTGTTCGAAGTCCCAATGTCATAGTTAACCACAGCTACCTCCAGATTAAGTTTTTTTAATTATAGAATCTCAAGCAGATGGTAGCACCTAGCCCATTCCTCTATTGAAATTAGGAAGTTTTTTTTTTATTTCAATAGCCTCGCAATTCATCCTTGGAAGGAATCCGTGTTGTTTAACGAGGGTTTGTGGTGTATGAAATCTGATTTAGTGACGGGGGCGATCTTGTACGTGTTCACAAAACTTCGTTAACTATGATATTGGGACGTCAAATATCTCAGTCCCCCCATTTACCATGCGCTGTAAAGTGCTCGAAACGTCGGGAATATAAAATAAGTTAATGTACGCGACAAAACCTGTAAAAGTTAGTTTTATTTAAATATTTTTAAGTTTCTACAAATCATTTCGTATTCTAATGTCGTTACTACGTGTCACTCATACTTTTTGCTTTTCCTTTAATGAACGTACATACGCACAAGCCAATAGATATATTTTATTTTATTATACAAGTAACAGTGCATAATAAGGTTGTTTCCGGTGCTGGTCAGAGACCTTTCGTTTCTAAGGTCATTTTAAGAGGGTAATAGAGCAGGAAAGAAACTGCTGTACCGCTCCAGAGTGACTTTACGTGTAGCAGACTTTACGTGTTTTTGAATTTTTTTATTATAAATCTGCCCAATTAAATCGTGTAAGTGAAGACTGAACTCAATATGCTCACTTACTGTAAAATGTTAAAACGAGCGCTTACAAATTGTCTCAGCTTACGTCACTAATCTGAAGATGACAATTGAATAAGTTTGATATTATGTTTTTTTTAGCATTTGGTGACAAATAAGCACACAGTTCACCTGATGGTAAGTGGATGCTGTAGCCCATAGACATTCACATATATCCGTAATTGAGAATCAAAATGCAAACGAATGCCTCGATTTTAGCAAAAGGCGTCTCCGGTTCTGTACACTCACCATACGAAACACAGCAGCATTACATAGCTATTTAACGCTGGTATTCTGTGAGAGCGGTCCTTCCCTGTTCGAGCCGACCCATTCGTGCTACAATTGTAATGCTTAATGCTACTTTTATATTATACAATATTTCAACCAAAATATACCCACGTGTGACTAAAGGAAAAAAATTACATTTACGTAGTTAATATTAATAATTATGATAAGACTAGACTTTTAAAGTCTAGTTTTTACGATATTTTGTGACCATTTATTTATGTATAAAATATAAGAGTGACAAACGACCCGATGGTAATTGAATACTGTGGCTTTATAGACGCCTACATCTATACTTGGTTAATAATCAAAAAGCAGAATGCGTCGTTATTCAGAGGATAAAGATGGAATGTTTCGTTTCCAGCAGCAATAAAGGCCACTATTTTCGCTTACGTTTTTTATGACATCTAGGTCTTTCCCTGGTCGAGCCGACCCTCTCTTGTCACGACCATTATATAGCTCCAGCGTAGCTCTACCTCTTTTTTTATAGTATAAGGAAGACAAATGACCACACAGTCCTCCTGATGGTAAGTGGATGCGGTGGCCCATAGACATCCACATTAATCCGCAATTGAGAATCAAAATGCAAATGCGTTGTCACCATTGAGGACTTAGATGGAATGCCTCGATTTCAGCAAAAGGGGTCTCCGGTTCTCTACACTCACTACACGAAACACAGCAGCATTACATAGCTATTTTACGCTGGTATTCCGTGAGAACGTGTCCATCCATTGGTGCTGTAACTACAATATAGCTGTAGCATGGCTCTACCACGTAAAAGCTAAAGTCAAACTGATGTTAAATGACAACCACGTACAAAGTAAAGATTGAATGGTTAGCCAGTACCTGTCATTCCTCCGATTATAATGATCTACTTTGATAAAAAGTCTTCAAGACACGAGTGATTGGGCTTTATTAAGCGAGTCGTGTGCTTTATCATGATATGGTAAAGCGCACGACCTTACCATCAAGAAATCAAGCACTGGCTAACCATAAGTAAAATATATAAATCACCCCATAATCGCACAAACCTAAGCGTTATGTATCACTTGGGTAACTTTCATATAAATTGTATACGCAGAATATGCGCCATCCTAATGTGTTTGCGTCGAGCGAATTAAAAACCACACTGTCGCCTCTAACAAAGACCTATTTTTACGCGAATGACAGCGCCCACGTTTGTTTAACACCTTCGGATTCCATTACACCGTATATACTGATTTTGTATTATTCAGCCACATATTTATAAGTAAAGCGTGGAGCTCGAATTTAAATATCATCTTACTCTAAAACTTTGCAAAACTATACATAGTACTCGTATGTACACGTTGTGCACTATGATGTTTTTTTTATTGAACTTAAGTGACTAATTAACTGTCTTCCTGATGTTAAGAGGCTATTGTAGCTCACGGACACCTGCAACTAACTTTATACGAACCGTTGTCACCTCTAAGGCATAAGATAGAATGTTTAACAGTGATTATACTGACTCTCTTTACCCCTCAGACTTGAACACAGCACAGTAACAGGTAAGAGTAACAGGAAAGAGTAACAGGTAAGAGTAACATATAAGAATAACAGGTAAGAGTAACTGGTAAGAGTAACATGTAAGAGTAACAGCTAGGAGTAACAGGAAGACTAACGGGTAAGAGTAGCAGGTAAGAGCAACAAGTAGGGGCAACAGGTAAGATCAACAGGTAAGAATAACAGGAGGAGCAAAAGATAGCAGTAACATGTAAGAGTAGCAGGTAGAAGTAACAGGTATGAATAACGGGTAAGAATAACAGGTAAGAGTAACAGGTAGGCAAGAGCAGCTACCCAGACGGACACGTACGAAGAAAAGGAGTACCTATTACATATATAGGTAATATGTTTTTTAGAAGGGTGATAAATCACAAATACAACATCTTATGAATCAAATGCAGATGTATAGTCAACACTAAGGTCTACATCGGAATACCTCGATAACGTTACGAGTGCAATGGGCCTCCGATCCTCGTCAGACACTATACGAAACACAGCAGCCTCATACTATTATTTTCCGCTAATGAGAACTTTATGTTGATAGAGATACCGTGCGAGGACGATTATTTTATATACGCAGTACTTCATAACTCTACGGGTTACCACCCGTACTATAATATAGAGTATAGCATTATATTTCAGTCAATTGTACTATATATTATAGACAAAATAATATAGTACGAAAAATACTATATTTTTATCCTTAATTCAACTGTCGCCTTTTTTTATATTAACTGTGATTAGAAGTATGGAACAATAAATTTTACGTAAATTATTTTTTCCATCATGAGTGTAAAATTTGTGACAAAAATGAAAAAGAGCAAGTATTAATTAAAAATATAATTAATAATAATGAATTTATTTATTTTAATATGAGTCTAAATTGCTCCGACTCTCATAATTATTATAAAGGCAAGGTAGGAGGTAAGGTGGTTAGATCATTGATGTACAAAGCAAAGAGCAATGACAAATATGTATGGAAAATACATAAAGATTAAAAATAAATGTGTACTTTTTTACTGAATTTCTGAAAAGTACAGTATTTTTGCATCTTTTTTGGGAAAAATACTATATTTTTTCAAAGAAGAAGGTGGCAGTATACATAATATAAATCTGACTTTCATATATTATAGAGCTAGTATACGTAGGTATTATCGCATATATCTTTTTAAAACAGTTGCGGTACCTATAAATAAATGTTGATATGTAGTTTACATTTCGATTCATTTTATTACGATCTCATGGCCCTCGTATACGAAACGCATTCGCTAAGACCGATGACAGAGTACAAACAAGTTTAGTACTACAGAGCCGATATAGGACAATTCGAGTAGTGATAAGAGCAATATCTATAGAAGTTGACTTTACACGGGTTCGTAATGAGAAGAAAACGGTCAGCCGGATTCCTTAATGCCTTTGTTATATGTCAATAAAGTAAAAGATTAGGTAAGAGAGGTGATGCATATAGAATGAGAGAGAAAGAGGGAGCTAATGTTGTGTAAATGTATTTTGTGCGGTCGAATTAATTAAATATTTTATCGATAGTCCATTATGTCAGTGTGAACAATGATTTTTTTACTGGGTGATGTCACCCAGGTCAATTAATCGGATGTTTTACTAAAAACACCTATTATAATCGAATTCGATCGCATAACTTTTGACTAGACATCAAAACAAAACGGCCTATTCACACGACGCTAGATATAAAAACAAATATCACTGTTCTATGACCTTCTGTATAATAGTGAATAGGTCATGTTTAGAATCTCGCGTCCTTATGCATTGTCTCCATTGAGCGATTTGAGACAATCGATTCTTTTAAAAATATAAAAGGAAAGTTTGGTTTAAATAAAAATACTTAGGTATTCTTATTTAGGTAACAATACACTTAAACAGGCTTGAGCTATTGTAGCTAAGGGCAGAGCGTTCGTAACATTTCACAATACCTACGTAAACACCAGGTTCAGTTCTCAATGACAGCTCATAAACCGTCAAACGCTATTTCATTAAATAGTAGAACTTGTGATTTCTTATATTCACGCGAATCGTGTTTTTTATAGGATAGTCCACCTGATGGTAAGTAGTTGCTGTGGCCCATAGACATCTACATCTATTTTCGGTTACAAATTAAAATGAAGATCCGTTGTTATCTGTGACAACTAAGATGGAATGCCTCGTTTCCAGTAAAAAGGCTCGCCGGTTCTCTACACTGACCATACGAAACACAGCAGCATTAAGCTACTATTTTACGGTGGTATACCGTGAGAGCGTGATCCTAATACCGTGGAACTAATATAACTGCAGCATGGCTCTACCACATATAAATTATTTTATTTTACATCCCCGTCGTTGGGGTCGTGGGTCGTTTTCAGACTTAGTTTCCTGTGACCATGGTAAAGTACTTTATAAAACCCGTAAAAACTATCTTCATTTAAATGATAGGACTACTTTTGTTCGAGTATGAGTAGAAGTACGTTGGAGTAGTTACCACCCGTATAGTTAGTCATAATATTTTGTATAGTTGTAGCACGAATGGGTCGGTTCGACCGGGGAAGGACCACGCTCTCACAGAATACCAGCGTGAAATAGTAGCTTAATGCTGCTGTATTTCGTATGGTGAGTGTAGAGAACCGGAGACCCATTTTACTGGAAACGAGGCATTCCATCTTAGTCCTCACGGGTGACAACGCATCTGCATTTTGATTCGTAATCGAGGATAGATATAGATGTCTATGGGCCACAGCAACCACTTACCATCAGGTGGACTGTGTGCTCGTTTGTCACCCTATCCTATAAAAAAAAAATAATTACAAGTTATGAGGCATTCCACATATGTAGTTTTTATTGTTCATCGGTTCTGTACGACAGCAGCTAATCGTTTGGTCGCAACGCTGCAGAGCTGTGGGTTCGAATCGTGCACCGAGCAAAGGTTTGTTAGACCCAAAATAATTGTTCCTGATCTGGACGTCCTCATCCAATTTATGTACGTAAGTCGACTCCATGATACAGGAGAAAATCATGATGTTAAAAAGGTCCATGGGCTGTTGTAACCAAATCCATGAGCATGGGTAGTAGTTAAAATGGTCCGTGGGGGTAGATTGTAAGTTCGTTTACCACTCCAATGTTATAAGTTGAAGTACTCATAACCAACTTAGTAGCAAGGATCGAATTCAGGTTGCTTGCGTAATATGAAATCAGTTGCCCAGCTCCTTAGCTACTATAGGGACGTGATAAAAAGTTAATATTTTTTGCTAATTAAATTTTAGAAATACATCAATGCTAACTTCTGTAAGAAATAAAGGGTACCTGCCTGATTAAAAAATTAAAAAGAGTATTCTTAGACGTCGGGGTAGCGTGACGGACTTATACACTTATACTTTAAAATCCAGGCAACTTCTGGAAGTCACACAGTGGTGACCGACGAGCATCCAGATGATGTGGATGGTATTTGTAATTTTATTGATGACGGTAATATTTAGCGACTTGAGTTAATCCGAACTTATCCGCGGAGTGTGCCTATTCCGCAGTACTCCTTAGTTCCTTCTCAAGTATCTTCGCAATGCTTAAGAAGTGAGGAGTGGATTCATTAGATTCTTTTTTTATATTGATATTATAACAGATAGTGATCTATATTAGGTATGCTAGATAATATGATCCTGAATGTATTCTCACCTTTCAAATAATATAATTATAACGTAGGTATAAATACTAACATTACTAACATAGTTATTAAGTAAAATTGTTACTAATATACTTACACTTAATATGGACGAATCATGTCTGAAATAAAGTGATTATTATTATTATTATATTATAAATAAGAGATGGTATGAGTATGGGTTGTCTAGTAGAGAATACCTCAAGGCACTAAGACCGACTTTTGTATAATTTAAAAAAAGAATCAATAATAAGTGTAAATCTACTCTTTTCCATAAAAAGTAAAAAGTTACAGCCTATATACGTCCCAATGCTGGGCACAGGCCTCCTCTCATTTCTGAGAGGGTTTTAGTGCAAGGAATAGCCCGCCGCGCGGCCCCAATGCGTGTTGGCGAACTTCACATGTCTTCGAAATATTATTTTTCTTATTTCTGAGACATGCAGGTTTCCTCACGATGTTTTCCTTCACCGCCGAGCACGTGGTAAATCAGCATTTAAAATTGCAATTAACAATTTCATTGGTGCCGGCGGGGATCGAATCCGGTTTGCTCGCGTATTGTGAAATTTACAGCGAACGCTAACCATCTGAGCTACCACGGCTCTTTTCCATAATCACCTCTTAAATACACTTACGCGACGGATTGATGTGATGTAGATTAAGTTGAAAAACGTTTAGCTCCTATAAAAAGTGTGACCTACTTTTTATTCCATGTCATACATTGATTCTAAAAATTTAAATAACAAACAAAACCTAGCAATATTTCAGCCACGCCGAAGGACACACGTTTTTTTGCGCGTCTATAATGCATTCTTTTTATTATTCGTCTAGACGAAACTGCATTTCGACAAGGTCGTTGCATTGGCGGTGAGTTTTAAAGTGCCGGATATGCCTGCGGTTAGAAAAAAATACCTATTACGTATTCGATTGTAACAAATACTGAGATACAATGATGCAATTGATTCGATTATATTACCCACTAGCTGCGAACGTTGTTCAGACCAATCTGGTAGGTGGTGAGTTTCGCTCCGAATTTGGTCTTAATATAAAATAGAAATAATGATGTCTTCCAGACCGAATTTCAGTCAAGAATCTCAAGTTAGACTAGCAATCTGTATAGGACAGGATTATAGTAGGTACCGAGTGTAACAAGCATAGATCATAGTCTGATGAAACAGCATCACGAACAGACAAAGATCGGGTGCAAGATGGTATTTACGTAATTTCCATGGCACGGGGATGAAACACCGCCAACTTACATGACTCCAAATTGCTACTAGAAATTACTTTGCAGAAAAATTCATTAACTGATTCTTGTACGTCCGACCTGATGAACTTACTGTCAGCAGTCGCGTTTGCGACCACTAGACCAATGATGCAGTCAATGAAAAAATGTTGTGATGATTTAACCACAGTGCTGCTGGATCAACATTTCGTACTTTCTTTTTTGGCACTAAACCAACATTTACTGTGAATATGAATAATTTTGATCCATCAATATTTGTCAATAACTTGACTATAACATCACCTATCAGGTCCTATCATAGCCAACATGATCCTTGGTCTAGACAAAACATATCTTTTGTGAAAATATGATCTCAGTTATTTAAATCGTCCAGAAGTTACACGGTCACTAACAGACGCTCTAGCGAGAGCGAGACGAGAAATTGTTTTTTACTATATAACTTTGTTACCAGTTTAAGACCCCGTATTAAAATGATAATTTACGTATATTGTTACATGTATGTATTCATTATGTTTGGGAGCTCAAATTCAAATAAGTTGTAAAATTATTAGTGTTTTGCGTTCACTAGATTGTCCTCTAAAATTTTGGTCATTATAAACTAAGCTGTTCTGATTTTGAAATTATCTATTATCAATTATGCACGTGGCACCCCGATCAATCCCAAAATCTTCTAGATAAATTAGAGCACCCACTCAACCATTACATTCTCAGATTAGTAGTTACCTATGCCCCCGTTCCAAATGGCTTTCTATTTGCCATAGGTGAAGTTCCGAACATTTCTGGTATCATCATCATCACCATGGGGAAGGCTTATGTTCAGCAGTGGACTAGATAGACGGTTTAAGTCGTTAAATATTACAATCCGCAAAGGTTGTACGGGATTGTAATATTTATGCAACTCCCGCGAACACAATTCTGAGCACGAATATTAAAAGTAGGGAATTCCGAAACAAAGCATAATCCAGCAATTGAGGAAAAACGAAAAACAAGGTCGAGTACACATGCAGTGAAACTATGGCCAAAGATAGGTATTTTAAAATTAAATCGAGTCCGTATTTTTAAAATGCGTGTACAGGACTAGATGTATATAAGATGAGAGCAGTAGACGTAGCACAAAATTTAAACTTATTCATTCGACCCCACGCAGACTACGCTCTGTCCGAAACTATTACATGATCAGCAGTCGACTAACAGTAAGCCAACGAGGCAATCAAATGACCCAATCATACTGGTACTGTTAAAATGATACTACGCAGGGGGTGAACTGCTGTCTGGTAGTAGAAATGGATATGAAGTCGGTACCAATAAGGGTAGGTAGTACACAATATATTATTATTATTACATTCGGTTCGACCGGGGAAGGACCACGCTCTTACAGAATACTAACGTAAAATAACAGCTTAATCGTGCTGTGTTTCGCATGGATGCCTATGGGCTACAGCATCCACGTATCATCAGATCGACTGTCCGCTCGTTTGTCAAACCTATTTTATAAAAAAAACCTGAATAAACAATGCACCAGCGTGAAATATGTGCTGTGTAGACCCATGATGGCCTATAGACTGTATTTTGTGAGGTAATGGTAATGCCCCAATCGAGCAGACCCATTCGTGCGTATGATGAGTGCCAAGACTGGAGACTTTGCAAGCGGTTTGGCAACCGCAGTTTTTTAACTATTATTGAGTTGTAATTAATTAGATATACGTGGTGGAGATACCTATACTACTTACACATACTCGTAGCTACATCACGAGTGGGTCGGACCGACCGGGGTATAATTATGCTCTTACAGAATACCAGCATGAAATAGGAGAATAATCGCGCTGTTCCGCATGGTGAGTGTAGGGACTCGGAGACACTTTATACTGGAAACGAGGCACTCCATCTTAGACCTAAGTGTGACAACCCATCTGAATTAGACTCTTGATCGATGATAGATTTAGGTTTCCAAGCCACAGTATCCACTTACCATCAGGTGGACTATGTGCTTGTTTGTCCCCTTGCTTGAATGAATCTTATTCTATAAAAGTAAGATATTGCTGCCCACCTACTTCAATTTCACTCTAGTTCTCACGACATTTACTCGATTACATGGGTGGTAGATTCCCTTACCTCTTCATTACTCTTCATTTATTCCTTCAATAAAATCTTAGAACGCTGATGAACATAGGCTCGTTCAAGACTTAGTCGGTTGGCAAAATAGATTTTTTTCTATTCTAATTTATGAAATAATTTATTTACGAAGCCACTGTTGAACTATCTGCCGGTTTATTTAATTTAATTTATCAAAAATAATCGTAATTGAAAAAAGTTTATACTTCATATAGTACCAGGCGTTCATAACTTAACTACACTTAAAACTCCGAAATATCATTGCTGCCCACCTCCTGGTTTTGCTTAATTTAATTTATCAAACATTATCGTAATTTAAAAAAAATGTTATACTGCGTGTAGTACCAGCCGTTCATAACTTACTCACACGTAAAATTAATATAAACTCCAAAATATCATTGATGTGCCGATACCTATGACATCGCTTATTGCTCATGCAATGAGTCACAACAGATGTGTACGTAATCTTTGATAATCAAAGCTTCTGGCACGTGGCCCCGATTATGCATAACAGTTATTAATGTGTCGGTGACTGTGATCAACCATGTTAGTGTCACGAATTTCGAAGATACACGAACTAACAGTCCAACAGATAGTAAATAAATTTTGGCAACTTTTTTACAGTTCGTAAAAAAGCCCACGCTGCGTAGCCACGCCTGAGGACAAAGACTTAAGACTATAACACAGCAGTACGCGTCAGAAATAGTGAAGAAGATGGAATCTTCTCGTGCGGGCTTCAAGTTAGAACAGGAGCTTAACATTCACAGTCTATGGGTATACACATACACATATATAATTAACGAGTTATCTAAATATATAATATATTTTACGTGGTAGAGCCACGCTGTAGCTGTATTATAGTTGTATCTCGAATGGGTCGGCTCGACCTGGTAAGAACCACGCTCTCATAGAATACCAGCGTAAAATAGCAGCTTAATGCTGCTGTTTCGTATGATGAGTGTAGAGAATTGCAGATTCTTTTAACTGGAATCGAGGCATTCCATCTTGGTTCTCAGAGAAGACAACGCATTTGAATTTCGATTCTTAATTGACCATCAGGTGGACTGTGTGCTCTTTTGTCACCCAATGCTATAAAAACCGTTCTTTTGTATCATATAAACCGTATCATAAAGTTGACTATGTGAAATATCAATATTTACCTACCATATACAATAAGGGAACTCAGGTCGACGGAATTATCATCTCTCACATAACATTAGCTTTTATGGATTCCATTTTTTATTTTTTATAAATTAGAATATTAAGGCAACAATTTTCATCACCATCATCATCAGTGCAGCCAATAACAAGTCCACTGTTGAACAAATTCATTGCCCAAAGATTCCTACAGTCAATTAGCTCGGTCCCACGCTTATATATCAACTCCCTTCTTTTCCGCCGTCGGCTTTCAATTACGACTTAAGCTAAAAAACGTAAGAACACGCTCACATTAATGGCGTCGAATAAATGCTTAGTCGATGTTTTTTTAATATAATGCTAAGACAACATGGCGTTAGAGATAAACGAAATTCTATCGGCGTCATATATCGCACGCTCGCGTGTGAATATAGCACGAAATTATTTCGCATGCAACTTGACCTCCGCTAAATGGATCTGCAAAGCTACGACTGAATGTTCGGTACGTATACATAAAACGCTTATTTGTTACTTATACGGAAATGGTGCTTCAAGAAAGGCATTAGATTATTAAATTAGCCATTCTTATCCACTTCTGGATAGGTCGTTTCAAAATGTGCTAAATGGTATCTACACCTGGAATCACCGTCATCGCTATAGCTTATCAAAATAAATTGCTGAACACAACCTGCTCCATAGCTCGTTGAGTTAACATGAGCTTCATCAAACGGCCAGCAGGGAAGGACCTAGCAAGAGATGCGGGAAGTCGATGGATTTTATATAAAATGCGGGTGACAAACGAGCACATAGTCCTGGTGGTATGTGAATACTGTGGCCTATAGACAACTTACATTTATCTCCGATTAAGAATCAAAATGCAGATTCGTTATCAACCCTGAGAACTACGATGGAATGCCTCTTTTGCAGTCAAAGGGTATGATACTCAGGGCTGTGCTTTGTGGCATTCCTTGAGGCAGGCCAATGTTTAGCAGTTGACTTGTGAAGAGCTGTGATGCTAAAGATAATGATGTCACTTCTAACGATATAGATACGAAATTGGTAATAGATTAAAGCCACTTCTACATTTACTTACAGACAAAGCTGTCCTTAATGCAAGGGCATACGATTTAATAAGGTATCTAAGATTAATCATCGTGTTTTCTGTACGATTTCGGTCATGGTGACTTATAAATTTGTGTCACTTAGGATTCCGTATGGTGGAGGCAAAAACGGATAATATGTAAAAATGTATGTAAGTTCATAAGCATAAATAAAGGCAAAATAAGCAAGCCAGTTTTATATTTATTATATATATATATATATATATATATATATATATATATATATATATATATATATATATATATCTGGATTTACCAAAGTTTACTTGTACGTATGCATATGTATCAATTAGCGAAATTAAAACAGAACCTAACCTGCACGAAATACTTTTAATTGAAAATTTAAATTTTTAACCTTCTACTCTACAAAAGTTCACTGATGGTCATTGTAGTCTACTGGTGATCCATTGTCGGGTAAATTTGCCTTAAGGCGACACCGCGAAAAAATGCACCTCCTTTCATCGAATGGTATAGGACTATGACACCGCTAACGAAAGTGGAATTTTGATGTAGCTAATTGTATAATTTTGACTCGATCATAAACATTTGCAAAAACACCTCTAAAAATCACTATACTTGAAATTACAACGAAATTACCCAATCTATATGTTTGGGAATCACTCAAATATATTCATAACATCAATATTCGTAATTTACTTGCTCATTATTTTGATTACTTAAATCTTTATACGTGGTAGAGTATAGTAGTACTATAGTTGTAGCACGAATGGGTCGACTTGACCGGGGAAGGACCACGCTCTCACAGAATACCAGCGTGAAATATTAGCTTAATGCTGCTGTGTTTAGTATGGTAAGTGTAGAGAACCGGAGATCCTTTTTACTGGAAACGAGGCATTCCATCTTAGTCCTTACGGATGACAACGCATCTGCATTTTGATTTGTAATCGAGGATAGATGTAGATGTCTATGGGCCGCAGCAACCACTTACCATCAGGTGGACTGTGTGCTCGTTTGTCAGCCTATTCTGGTCTGTATTTTTCTATTCGCATTTTATAAAGATGTCAAACTTCATCATATACGAACACTATTAAGAAAAAACCCCTTGTGACAAACAAACATCGAACTAACACGTGGCGTATACTAAAAGTTTTGCGTAACTTATAAATATTTTTTTTAATACTTAAGTAATATATTTACTCTTATTCGAAGTATTCTCCATTACATTTCAAACGTTTTGTCATTTTTTCAAACCTAAGAACCATTGTTTGCGGGCATGATTTTCACGTGCTGTTTAAAAGTTATCACGACCTCTTCCGGTTCCGTAAATATCTGATATCTCTATAATAATTTTTGGAAAAATAAAGAAATCCCTTTGTATGCTAATAGTTTCAGAAGCCAAAAATTTTTTTGTCTTGTTCGCGATTAACACCGAAGCATTGTTATGATGCATAGGATGTGACTTCTCGGTCCTTTTTTCCTAACATTTTTAAAGACACTGAGCAAACAAATGATTGTTGGTTTGCAGTAGTCTGCGACCATACAGAACACTGTTGTTTTCTATCCAGAATTTAATAATTTATCCGTGTTTTTCTGTACCTGTCATAATATCATACAAAGCATCTGAACGACCATGATCAATATTTATTTAATTTTTTTTTTACACTAGACAACTTCAGCCCGTTACTGGGGTGAGTTAATGAGCAATTCACTGGGAACAAAATTTTCGAACTTTTCAATTTTGATAATTTTTTTTATTTGGCTCATCATCATCATCATTACAGCCCTTCACAAGTCCACTGCTGAATATAGGCCTCTCCCAAGGAGTGCCACAAAGCACGGTCCTGAGCCACCTGCATCCATCAACTTTCTGCATGTCTTACCAGGTCCACACTCAATCTAGTGGGGGGTCGCCCTATAATTTGCCTATTGGTACGAGGCCGCAACTCGAAACCCTTTTTTACTATCGGTTTACGGTTATTCGAGTTATATGGTCCGCCCATTGCCACTTCAGCTTACTAATCCGTTGGACTATATCGATCACTCTGGTTCTACCGCGGATATCCTCATTTCTAAGTTTATCACGCACAGAAACCCCGAGCATAGCCCTCTCCTACCTCGCTGAGCGACCTTGAGCGTTGTCATACAGCCAGCAGTGAAGGACCACGTCTCAGTTCCATAAGTCATCAGTGGCAACACGTTCTGGTTGTATAGTCTCGTTTTCAGGTTTTGAGCTGGCATCGCTGAAGATACTGTAACATACGCCAGGCAAAAGGCAAATTGTACTCTTCGTTCCTCTGTACAATTTGCCAAAGGGTGTGTATGGTAAGCTTTTTCTGAAACCGGTTTGTTAGGGAGGCTAAAAGTCGTCGAGTCTGCGTGCGAGACGATTCGTAATGACTCTCGAAAACAGCACGTAGACGCGGCTCAGAAGGAAAATCAGTTTGTAGTTCTTCAAGAGAACGTTGTCACGTTTCTTGAAGAACAAGACCACTACACTTCTGCTCCATGCCTCAGGAGTAGTGCCACCATGGAGGACGGAATTAAAGAGTTTCTGAAGGACTTCAAGTACCGGTTTTACAGCCGCTTTCAGAAACTCCGCTGTAGTTTCATCCTCGCTCTGTGACTTACCGTTTTTGAGGTGCTGGAGAGCCATTCCAATCTCGCACAGACTCTCTCTCGTCCGCGATATCATCCGAAAAGTGTGGGATAAGACTTGCTCTTAGATCGTTACTCACACTTGCGTGTGGCTCCAACGATGACGTGTACAGCTGCCCATCATACCAAAACACAAATGTCCCCGAATCTCCTCATGTTATGCGCTGGTTTTCTTCAATAATCCGCCTGACAATAGCCATATTTTCCCCAGTGATCGTAGTTAGCTTTGTATGCTAATAGTTTCAGAAGCCAAAAATTTTTTTGTCTTGTTCGCGATTAACACCGAAGCATTGTTATGATGCATAGGATGTGACTTCTCGGTCCTTTTTTCCTAACATTTTTAAAGACACTGAGCAAACAAATGATTGTTGGTTTGCAGTAGTCTGCGACCATACAGAACACTGTTGTTTTCTATCCAGAATTTAATAATTTATCCGTGTTTTTCTGTACCTGTCATAATATCATACAAAGCATCTGAACGACCATGATCAATATTTATTTAATTTTTTTTTTACACTAGACAACTTCAGCCCGTTACTGGGGTGAGTTAATGAGCAATTCACTGGGAACAAAATTTTCGAACTTTTCAATTTTGATAATTTTTTTTATTTGGCTCATCATCATCATCATTACAGCCCTTCACAAGTCCACTGCTGAATATAGGCCTCTCCCAAGGAGTGCCACAAAGCACGGTCCTGAGCCACCTGCATCCATCAACTTTCTGCATGTCTTACCAGGTCCACACTCAATCTAGTGGGGGGTCGCCCTATAATTTGCCTATTGGTACGAGGCCGCAACTCGAAACCCTTTTTTACTATCGGTTTACGGTTATTCGAGTTATATGGTCCGCCCATTGCCACTTCAGCTTACTAATCCGTTGGACTATATCGATCACTCTGGTTCTACCGCGGATATCCTCATTTCTAAGTTTATCACGCACAGAAACCCCGAGCATAGCCCTCTCCTACCTCGCTGAGCGACCTTGAGCGTTGTCATACAGCCAGCAGTGAAGGACCACGTCTCAGTTCCATAAGTCATCAGTGGCAACACGTTCTGGTTGTATAGTCTCGTTTTCAGGTTTTGAGCTGGCATCGCTGAAGATACTGTAACATACGCCAGGCAAAAGGCAAATTGTACTCTTCGTTCCTCTGTACAATTTGCCAAAGGGTGTGTATGGTAAGCTTTTTCTGAAACCGGTTTGTTAGGGAGGCTAAAAGTCGTCGAGTCTGCGTGCGAGACGATTCGTAATGACTCTCGAAAACAGCACGTAGACGCGGCTCAGAAGGGAAATCAGTTTGTAGTTCTTCAAGAGAACGTTGTCACGTTTCTTGAAGAACAAGACCACTACACTTCTGCTCCATGCCTCAGGAGTAGTGCCACCATGGAGGACGGAATTAAAGAGTTTCTGAAGGACTTCAAGTACCGGTTTTACAGCCGCTTTCAGAAACTCCGCTGTAGTTTCATCCTCGCTCTGTGACTTACCGTTTTTGAGGTGCTGGAGAGCCATTCCAATCTCGCACAGACTCTCTCTCGTCCGCGATATCATCCGAAAAGTGTGGGATAAGACTTGCTCTTAGATCGTTACTCACACTTGCGTGTGGCTCCAACGATGACGTGTACAGCTGCCCATCATACCAAAACACAAATGTCCCCGAATCTCCTCATGTTATGCGCTGGTTTTCTTCAATAATCCGCCTGACAATAGCCATATTTTCCCCAGTGATCGTAGTTGAGGGTCAACCTTTAAGAATTTCATCATGTAAAGAAACTAATATCTAATACTACTAATATCTATACTAATATCTAATACTAATCAAATTCTGCATACCAATGCCTTCGGTATTCAAATCATGTGCTTTTCTCCCAAAAGTATTTTGAAGACGAGCAGTGCAATCTTAAGAAGAGAGTGAAATTTAAAAATCATAAAAAAACATACAATGGCGACGACTTCCCGCCAAAATTATTTTAATCATTAAATGAGTTTCTTTTGATTTAAAAAAATATAACATTCGAATTTCAAACATTTATGAGCGGCCGGGTGCTGCATTTTCATTGTGCTCTATTTATAAATGTCACTTTTTCCTGAACTTAGTACGGAGCCCTAAAATAAACCGATTTTTTTTAAAAGCTGAACTAAAATAAAACACCGTTCTAGTTTCGCGTGACGTTACGTGTACTATACACGTAAATATACTTTAACGATAACGGCGTCAAATTTGTGCAAATAAAACCGTAGTGACATCGCGTTTCATACATTGTACCTTCGAACTTTAGAGACGTTTACGTTTTGTTTGCGTGTAACGTGTGGTTGCCGGGTTCTTATTTTACAATGTAACTCAAATCTATACACTTTTCAGTATAGTTTATGCATTTTAGAAAGTCTGTACCAACATTACATTTCTTTATTTGAATTTGATACATTTTAGTCGTTAGTTTACGTTATATTAATAACTATTGTTTGAATATATTGTAAATATCTTTTTATTTTTGTTGAGTTTATCCGACAATAAAAATGCACACTGTAAAATAACGAACAACTAACGTACTGTTTTTTTTTAATTAACTGAATTGAAAAAGGAATTTACACCTTACAGTCTACCTGATGGTATACTGCAGTCCATAGACACCTGTGGCCGGCTACAAAGAAGGTTGCAGGTGCGTTGTCACCTTTGGGGACTAAGATGCCTTACATCCTGTTATTATACTCTACTACTTTCTATATCGTTCAGACAAGAACTCAGCAGGAACACGCTGCTATTTGGAGGCACAATTAAATAAGAGGATGTAACGTACCCAGACTGACTCATAGACAGAAAAAGTAACCTACCATCTAATGAAGGTAATATATTACCACATACAACTGCATAACCTTATTTCGGAGTTTTAGACCACAGTGCGAAGAAAAGCCAGCTGTATCGCCTCAATGCGTGTTTAAATCTCTTTGAACCAACATATTTAATTTCTGAAACATAGAGGTTCCTCATGGTGTTTTCTCACCGTCGAGCCCGTGGTAAATCAGCATTCAAAATGGTAATTAACATATATAGTGCCGGCGGGATCCGAACTCAGTTTTCTCACGTACAATTAAATTTTAATGCTAATGCTTATCCCCAAAGCTACAACAAACTATCCTGTATACTACGGCAGCTACATTCATTAATTCGTTCATGAATTACAGCACAACACAAGTTTATTGCTACTTGCCATAGTTACCACGCTTGGTTGGCAGGCTTCCAACCGCAGTTTTTTTTACTAATTTTATGTTGTTAGGAAGATAAATGACTGCCGATCATGTGTTTTAGTGTCTTTCAGCCGCCTCTTACGGCACCCAAGGGATGGTATAGGGAAGTAGATTCTCTCATGCCACCACATGGGAATGCAATATTTTTCGTTTCACTTTAAGTATGAATATAAAATATATAAAGACATACGATACACATTTTAAACCAAATAATCACGCTCTGATATTCGCGAACGCCATCATTAAAACATCTACTTGAAACTTTCATTAACGTAAAAAACAATTTTGGATACAAATATTTTCTTGTTGTAAAAACGAAAACATCGTGCCGATAAAAATATTGCGTTCTAGAAACGTTGAAACAGAAACTCGATGAAATTAAATCGTCCTCTCCACTCCAATACCTATAGTAGTAAAGGAGCACAAGGTCAGACTGGGATCTAGGTCGTTAGACCAGCGTTTTGGTACCTAACGAGCGTGCTCTATCTAGGTTATACACATTATTTGTTGATGCGATCACATTTGTTTTCGGTGATTATAATATTACGTAAGATATTTTTCATCACAAATGACACTCGTGATCAGGTAATTATTTTTATTCACTTACATGTTTGTACAAAATATAGTTTTAACTCTAATAAATCTGCTCTTTCTACGCCGATATCGGCAAGACGTGTAAAAGATTCTAAAAATTTATAATGCAATAACTTATTGTACTATGTCTCTGAAATAAATAAATAAAATCTACAATTAGTTTTAGATATTTGATTATAAAAAGTAATTTTGTAAAAACGTTAGCCCCAGGCGGTAAAGCTTAGTTAACACGGGCACGCGAACTGATTATTTGGTGCCGTAACAAAGTCTTACACGTGAATAATAACAGTTATTCAAATAATTCAACTTCCTGTTGGTTTTGTTGCGAGGGCAGACATGATTTGATATAAAATTGACAAATCCAATTGCAAAGCGACTTTTAAAATAGTCAAACATAGATAAATAATAATTATAAGTTATTTTAGAAAGTAAAGCAAAGTATTGCATTGACGACTCTGTGATGCAGTGGCTTAGCAATGACTTGCGACGCTCAGGGCCGTGGATTCGAATGCCGCAAGTATTTGAATGGCCCACAAATAATTTTCTGTGTGTCTGTGTAAAATCTGCTCCACTAAAAGAATCAAATAAAAAATATAAGAAATAAAGCACAATTCCTCCCTCTCCTCTCCCCTCTACATCAAGACAACCAGGCGTTCGCTGTCTCCATTCATTTGTTGTCGACATACCACGCATTCGAACCCAACGGTTTGCTTCTTTATTCGAAATGCATACAAATATAGAGTGGAATAATTTATTAGTATCTGTTCATCCACACAGTCAACCACTGGCTGACAGTAGTTCAAAAAGGCGTCGGTCAGCCAGTCAGTGGGTCAGGCGACCCCTGATTACTGAAAGGATTTAAGGATAAGCTGGATTCTGCTGCACTACCCCAAAGCGTATACAATAAATGTCATGGCAGACATGGCGACTTCACGATTTCTTTTTAATTTCTCAAACATATATGTTTGATATAATCTATTCTTTCACTCGTAAATCAGAACTTAAAATAGCTTTTAACAGTTCTAGTGGCGTGAGCAGGGATGTAGCTCAGTGTGCTCACATTCTATACCTGAATAGAACGTGCCCCCTAAGCCACCTCAGCTCATAAACTTTCATTAAAACAGCCACTAACTGTTAACAAAGTACCTATGTACTAGGTACATATAAAAAGTTTTCACTTTTCCAATCTCAGTACAGAACACTGAAACGATACACGACAAAAAATACAGGCAGTTTTCAATTGCGGACCCACTTACGGTGCGAGGTAAACGAACGACGCAACGCTGTCGTCGTTTTTCGTCGCACCTCGTCGTTTTTCGTCATTCCTAGTCGCTTTGCGTCGTTTTTTGTATCCGCGCCCAGACCCGTCCGTCGTTTTGTTTTCCACGAATTTCACCCGGGTTACAATTCACGAAGAACGTATTGGTTGGCTAGTAAAATGAAAGGAGCTGTTTTTCCACTATTGGTAATTAAAGTACACAACAAATTACAAAAAAATGATATACCTAAATAACTTGTTAAATATCATCAAACTATTGAAAGTGAATGATTTGCGTTTTGAACAAAATATTATTTATGGCTGTGATTCTATTTCGGGTTTGACTACAGTTACCCTGATAATCCACTGTTTACTAACTCCTGCAGCTATTGATTCTATTACACACATATCCAGACTGCTTCGATGATCTATTGTCCACTAGTGCAATTGGTAATCACGAGGTCCCGGGTTAGAACCCCGGGTCGGACCAAAATAATTTATTGGGTTTTTCTGTCACTTAAAGGATTTGCTGTCCCATTAGACTACAAGAGTGAAGGAATGGAGAGTAAACATATTTATTGCAAGCACTATAATCAAGTCCTGCGGAGATGGCTAGTCTCTGTTGATACTAGTCACCGTGACCGAAATTTGGTCTGAAGGATATTATTAATATAACTTCAATTATTATGTCAATCATCTTTATTTAGAAAAATATTTTAGTCTTTACAATAAAACGGTTCCATCACATTTAACGAAAAGTTAAAATATTTAACATTGGGTGCCACTCCATTCACGTCGCTATTCCGAGCCATTTCGGCTAACTAGTTATTACGAGCGATCGACGGACATTGTACGTAGCCAATACAGCTCTGACACGTGAACGTGACGATTTCAGTTTGTTCTGCGAAATACATGGGATTTTTGCGAAATATGCGGGGATTTCAGATGTCCAATATCCTTCCGCAGCTGCCATTAGTATTGCTTTCTTCTTAATTGCTCTTCACACTTTTCGATTTACAAAAGCTCGCTTACCACGCTCATAGTCTAAAACGGAAAATGCCTTACAATAAAATCAACAGGTACTTTTAGTATTCCGTGCCAAATTCAGTATATGTACTCGTATTATCAATTCAGCAAACGGTACTGATATGTATTTATGTAATCAGCTCGGTTTCTTCATTTTGATCATTGGAATTTGTTATAAAAGTGATTATCGCAATACAGATGTGAGGTTAAAAATTAACAAAATTCAATTATGTTAAAACTTAACTTTAATGACTATATCATATTATATTTAGATACAAACAGAAGTCTGCAGTACATGAAATGTAAACAGGTGAGGGTTACACGTATATCAGATTAGATAAATCTCACATGAAAACACCGATTCCTACCAAGGATGATTCGCGAGGCTATATAATCCAACCCCAAACATACTACTGCAAGACTTCATACTGTTAGTTCGTTCTGCGTGGACTGGACCAAAAAAATAATATATTAAAGATGAAGGTAACCTTCGTTAACTACGACATTAGGTCGTCAAATCGTTTTACCGTTTAATTATTTTATAGAATGTCTTAGCACTAATTACAGAATGTGATTACATTTTATTTTTACCAACTTCAAAAAGATTGATTTCATGATGATTTCAATTCGACTGTATGTTTTTATGTGCGTAACGTATGAACTTTTCTCTGGTGAAAAGATTTTGATGATTCTTTTATTATCTGAAAGCTGGTGCTTCTCGTGTGGTCCCATATAAGTTTAATCAAGATCTGACCAGTCGTTTTTGAGTTATCTTTAATAATACGTATTTAATTGACTACGAATACATTGATGATGTTCTCATTTTATTTATATTGAAGTCGGTTGTACAATATTTTTAATTTTACCCCTTGTTAGTAGTTTGAAGTCGACTTTTACTTTTTATTTAAAATAGTTTTTGTTCCCTTTCGAGTGGAATAAAAAATATCAAACACTCAATGTCGTTTAAATAGTCCATGAAAAACTTTATCCAATATTTAGTCACCCTTAGGTGTGGAATTTTTCTCCAAATTTATATGGGTCACCTCTGAGCTACACGTATAAACTATTTAAATAAAAGTCGGCTATAAATTGGCAATAAATTTAATAAAACAAATTAAAAAAATTAAAGTATATTACAATATAAAATAAAGCCTCTCTTGTCAAAGTTCTATTTTTAGAATGCAGGGCACAGGTTATGTCTCGTTCAGAGAGGATATTAAGTCAGAGTAGTCTACCACGCTGCCCATCGAACATTCAGATGCTCACCATGTTTTCCTTCACTGCCGAGTATAAGATCATTAAGCACTTGTAATATTCTTATTACAGTTTGAGTGATGCCGCTGCCTGGATCACGTGAATACTATGAAATTTTAAGTCAACCCCCAATCATGACGACTTTTAAGTGACCGGAAGTTGTAACTATTTATTACAGTGCTTTCACTAAAAACCATAACATTAATTTTCATTGGGAAATGAGATAAGGCCTGTGCCCAGCGGTGGGATACTATAGACTGTTATTTTACTGTTTTTACTACGTTTCACGATTATGACATTAGAAGAACATTCGGATGCTGTGTTAAAAGTACGGAGACACAGAATACCAACTCCCGAAATTTTTTCACTTTATGTGCTATCGATGAAACGGGTATTCAAATCTAGACAGTGGTCGTTACAAAAAATAAAAGTATACGTAACGCGACACATAAACACAAGAACATTCAGGCATCCTTCTTTCAACGCACGGAAAATTTCGTCCGTTTTTAAGGGATAATTACGGATAGTGCAATTTCGCAGTTGGGCGGGAGAGTTAAACGGTGTAGTTTCCAAAAAAAGGGTAAGGGAGGCGGGTGGAAAAACGCTAAAGAGAACGGCTCGCTCTATACGACTTGTAGGTTGACGTTTAAATAATACGACTGCCGTAGGGTTGGCAATACGAGTTATTTGTTTCTCTATTTTTTACCTAATAGCTATTGGTACGTGCCAACCCTGTACTCGTGTAGCGAAATGAAAAGAGAACACAAACACGAACAAGTTGACACAATAATGAATTTGTTTTGATGGTTTCATTTGTCTGTTCCTATTAAAAACGTAATCCCACGCTGTTTATTTTGTAGTGGAGGCGTTTTACATTCATAAGCAGCACATGTGTTATACACAAACCATAATTTTCATTTGCGCAATGTGAAAGTGCTCCTTTTTAACTTTAGTAACTTAAACTAAGAATTTAACCACGCTCAGTGTAGGGTTCCGTAGTTTCCCGTCCGTCATAATAAGTGTTCCCACTTATGAGTTTAAAGGTGGGTATCCATTATGTTCGCGCTCCAGCAGCGCTCCGCGCTCCTGCAACTGCTCCCGGTAGTGGGTACGTGCGCGAACATGGAGCGTGCAACATTGCACGCTCCGCGGCAGGCGCTCCGACTTTCCATCCAAGTTCAAAATAATTTTCCTAGAAAGTCCTTATAAAGTTCCACTTTTCGGATTTTTTTTCATATTTTCTAAACTTATGGTTCAAAAGTTAGAGGGGGGGACACATTGTTTTTTACTTTTGGAGCGATTATTTCAGAAATTATTGACATTATCAAAAAATGATCTTAGTAAACTCTCTAAAATTCATTTTTAAATACCTTTCCAACAATATATCACACGTTAGGGTTGAAATTAAAAAAAAATCACTTCCCACTTTACATATAGGGGAGCTACCCTCATAAAACATTTTTTTCCAATTTTATTTTACCACTTTGTCGGCGTGATTGATACACATATTGGTACCAAATTTCAGCTTTCTAGTGCTAACGGTCACAGAGATTAAGCGAGGACGGACAGACGGACAGACAGACATGGCGAAACTATAAGGGTTCCTAGTTGACTACGGAACCCTAAAAAATGCAAAGTAATTCAATGTGTAATACTGTATAATTTTAGTATGTCACAAATAGTCTTTATAAATCACTAAACTAGGACAAATAATTGTATCAGTTGTCCAGCATACACGCAAAATTTTGTATCTACAACTTATAAAATATTTTGAAGTAAATTTTAAAAAATGCAGACTATAACATTTCAGTTAGCGCCTGGCTCAGGTGTCGGTTGCCGCGGATCTGTTGCATGGGTAGTAGACAGTTAGCCATTTAGTTTCGGTTCGATTCCGTGTAATCTGGCAGATTTCGCTGACAGAGTCTCGCCGTCGCCCGCTTGTATATCCGATCAGTACGGTCTGACAATTCATTTCAAAATATATTATATACTTTTCAAATACACCTCACAAAACTCTGAATTTCATTGTTAAGTTACTTGCACCGTGGACATGATAGAATAATGTGATGACTTGCTGAGTAAAAAAATTTTTGAAAACACAAACGATCTAAAGTACACGTGCAGTTCTTGTCTAAACGTGGTAGAGCCATGTTGTAGCTATATATATAGAGTCGTAGCACGAGTAGGTCGGCTCAGCCGGGGAAGAAACTCTCTCTCACAGAATACCAGCGTGAAATAGTAGCTTAACGGTGATGTGTTGAGAACTCGTATGGTGAGTGTAGAGAACCGGAGACGATTTTTACTGGAAACGAGGCATTCCATCTTAGTCCTCAGTGGTGACAACGCATCTGCATTTTGATTTGTAATCGAGGATAGATGTAGATGTCTATGGGTCACAGCAACCACTTAGCATTAGGTAGACTGTGTGCTCGTTTGTTGTCATATCTTATAATCCATATGTATCATCTATATATAATTTAAATATATCGTATTCTGCAGAACATGATCCTATCTCTGGCGAGCAGACTAATTAGTAACGTAAGGGTACATCTGAGTTTTTTCTTTTTTTACTTATTATAAAAAAATTACTATCCTACGTGATGGTAAGTGGTAATTAGATGGTAAATCGCACTATCTTAGGGTAAATAAAACCCATAGAATACTATAATACACAATAGAATGGTTGTGAAATTTATTTTGCACGTGGCTTGGCGTCGCCGAACCCGATTCGGTGTGTTGACAGACTGAGTAAATTTACACATTTTGGACTTTCGATTATTGTTCAAGATCATCATTAAAAAAATCGTTTAAATTTTAATACATATTTATTTGTAAATTTGGCATTTTTTAAATAATTTGCATGCGAAATTCGGAAACGATTGTAACGTCAAACACATCTCGTGTTGACATTTATATGTGTGAATTGACGTGTTAGTGACATTTTAGTGGCTACGCGAGCTCTGCCCACTACCCCGTTCTATTATGTATGCATTATAATATTCTATGCTAAAACTTATTCGCTCTTGTCTTGAAGCCGTTGAAATCTAAATGTAATCGGACTTAAAGACATACTATGGACAGACATACTGATTTTACGAAAAACGAATCAAACTGTTTGGTTATTTCCTTAAGTTGAATCTAACGTCACTTATAAGGTCAGATAGTGTGATGGGTTGTTTAACGACACCATTACGATGCGAATCTTAAATTTCCAGATGTAAAAAAATGTTGTCCATACCGAATTTCGGTTACGGCGGCCAGTCTCAACCGAGTATTGCTCTGGAGGATTTGATCATATTGCACGAGGTACCGGTGTGAAAACCGTCAACTATCTGACCCTGGCTGGTACTGAATATTTCGTGACAAAAAATGATTTTAGCGCCACTCGGGATTTGAACTTGGAACGCCACGAACAGTCAACACGTTTATGTTCACAAAACCTACGATACAGTTATAATCTAAAATATCCAGTAGTCGATGACACGAGGCATCTGCTCCTGTAAGCACCAATCTCTCAATCAAGTTTCAGTTATAAGAAATTTTCCCAACAAAAAAAAACTTGGATTTAGAGTAGTGGTCAATTGCGGATTGATGAAGATGACGATTATATGAAAATAAAAATAAAATTCAATAAGCTCTTTCTTTCTTTGGTAATGGACTCGTACGAATAAACGTACACGAATACCAGCGTAAAATAGCAGCTAAAGGCTGTTGTGTCTTATGTGGCGAGTGTAGAGTAGAGACCCTTTTTACTGGAAACAAGGCATTCCTCAAGACTTCTTAGTTCTCCGGGGTGACCACACATCTGCATTTTGATTCTTAATCGAGGATAAATGTAGATGTCTATAGGTCACAGCTTTCACTTACCATCAGGTGGGTTGTATGCTCGTTTGTAAAGCTTATTCTATAAAAAAACGATTCTACTTCTGCTAGTAATAAGAACGTTTTCGGGAGGTTTTAACAGTCGATTGAAAGAGCAGACTGTCAGTTACGATAGTATCTCAAGGCGCCTAGGCAAACACAATAACTTTAGGTTCACATCACCATCAAACTATCATTATATAAACAATAATACGGAGGCCCGTGGCATACTTGGTAGAGCCACGCTGTAGCTATGTTATGTCTGTGGCACAAATGCTTCAGCTTGACCCTTTTGTGCAACAGACAGGGAAGGACCTCGCTCTCACAGAATACCAGTGTAAAATAACAGCTTAATACTGCTGTGTTTCGAATGCAGAGTGTATATAATCGAAGACCCTTTTTACTGCATGGGAGACATTCCATCTTAGTCCTCAGTAGTGACAACGCATCAGCATTTTGATTCTCAATCGGAGATGGATTGATGGATGTATATGGCTATGGACGATAAATGTGTGTGTGTGTGTGTGTGTGTGTGTGTGTGTGTTTGTGTGTGTGTTGTATGTGTTGGAGGACTGTGTGCTCGTTAGCACATAAAAAATGAAAGCTCATAATGTGCACGGTAAAACTTCGACACCAACACCATAATAACTTGATATTTTACCATAAATTAACAACCGTAAAAACTTCACAACATAATTGATATCATATTACGATGAAAAAAAATTATAAATAGCTTAAAAGAAAACTTTAAGCATGCTTTATTAATGTTCATTTCTCGTGCAGACGGTGTCGTGTGTTTATGCACATAAATAATAAAATAAAGCGTATTATAAATGGTTCATTTACATCGTGATTAGATTATTATTAATTTTTAATCAAATTATTATTAAAAATAATTGATAACAAATCTATTTAGTATTTTTGATTAGATTTATATATTACTAGTGACCCTATGGGAGTTAGAAAATTGCGTTATTTTTTTTTTCAAAAAAATTGTTTTATCATTTTAGGGAAAAATATAGCCTGGCATTGCTTTTTTACCGTTGGTAAAGTATTATCACAATTGTTTCAGCCGTTTCGAAGATTAGCCTTTACCGACAGACAATTTATTAAAAAAATAGTTATAATCCAAATAGCGTGCAAATAGACGCCTGAGCTGACTAGAAGCCAATTTATTCACTAGTGCAGACGATATATACAGTAGAGTGAGGGTATGTATAAAATGTTCAACTTGAGTAAAAATTGTATGTAATGTGGTGTTGAAGTACAAGAATCCACTATCTCTTTGTTATGAATCCAGGTGACGTTATAGGGTAGTGGATATTCTTATACGACTATTACACATAATATATCATGTTCTTATCCATATTTGACTGCCAAAGGTTTGATAAAAATTGCGTACTCAGTGTTGCCTGTCTTACAAAGATACTGAGTACGGACCAGAACTACTAACTACTAACTGACTAAATAAATTACAATAGAAAACGGCTTTAAAATTATTAAAGCAGCATTAAATAGCGTTAAGAAAAGATAGCATTGAAGAATGCATAGCTTTCATACACTTTGCAACGCCTGCGGTACTTAAATTTGTAGCTATATATACCGTAGAAATACATATTATGTTATATGGGACCGGGCCAAAGCAAGTTATTGAGTTTTTCTGTCGAGAAATTCTAAATGACAGCTCGGAGTCAGAATGTTGGTGGTGTTTCATCCCCTTGTCTCGGAAAGAAGGTAAAGGCATTGGACTTGTGCCTGCGCACGCACTTTTGCAATGTAATCCTGTCTTGTATACATGACTAGTCTCCGCCGTGGTCGAAAATCGGTCTGGCAGTAATTTCATATATAATACTGGTGTTTAAAATACACCATAAAAAATAAAGGGTAAAAAATAGTTCTTTCTGTGCCAACCGTACATAGCTTCCGCAGTCCCGTTGCGGGCGCTGTCGCGACGTGAATTTGATGTTCTCAATACAACTCTCGCGTACTTCGGTTTAGCTTTTGAAGTATACCAGATTGTGCGGCGTTCGATATATTTTCCACAGTCATCTATGCCGTATACATCACACTCTTGATGCTTTATTTTATTTTGCAGCTACTGTGTAGCGGTGTGACTACGTCGACAGTTTTAAATTTTTTGTTTTTCAGGCGGGAAAGCCATTATGCTTACAATGCTAGTGAACTGTGAGGTTCCTAGTCGGATCTCAATGTAATGTAGGGTTACGAACGAAAGACGCGTTGCTTATAAAACTATTCTCAACACTATATTATAGTTGTAGCATGAATGGGTCGGCTCGACCGGGGAAGGAACACGCTCTCACAGAAAAGCAGCGTAAAATAGCAGCTCAATGCTGCTGTGTTTCGTATGGTGAGTGTAGAGAACCGTAGACCCGTTTTACTGAGATCGAGGCATTCCATCTTAGTCCTCAGGGGTGACAACGCATCTGCATTTTGATTTTTAATCGAACGTAGATGTTTATGGGTCACAGCATCCAATTAACATAAAGTGCACTGTGTGTTCGTTTATCACCCTTATCCTATAAAAAGTACAGATGTTGTGTGATCTACATATCACTAAACAGACATTTTTGTAAAATGTTCTGGTTAAAAACTTATAAAAACGTTACTTAACAACTAAACAGCACCTGTTGCAGCTTTTCACGCATGCGGCGTTTTTTTGGATTGAAGATAAACAAACATCTTTTATTTTATCAATTTTTCGTTTTTTTTAATCTCCCAGAAGTGATCTTCTTTTCGAGAAGTGATCCTGGGTATATTTTGGATAAAATATACCCAAGATCACTTCTTCCGAAAATTACCTCGGACAGACAACTTTTATTATAATGGTTATGTATGTCTCAATGATGTGCAAATAATCCCCTTATCTTTAACATATGGATGATGTATACGATGTATACAGGACGAAATGCGAGACGTGTGATACAGCATCAGTCCGTTCGCTAAGCGTGACGATTAAAACGTAAGAGGATGTGTTATCACTACAGACCGGATTATATGCAACATTAACAGCCCAAAATATGCATGCAAATATGCAAGAAAAATAAGTAAAATATTTTTGAAATCATGTGTACTTCGCTCGATCTCCTAGCTGTTATAAGCACTCATTTCGCCCACATACCTGCAAGTATAAAATGCTTGAAACTCATGAATTGGTGTTGAATGCATCTACACTAAAATATTTCATGTTGCAATAATAAAAAATCTGTATTTTTTAATGTTTTTAATTATATAAAGCTATTATTTCTCAACGATAACAATCGTATTTGCGAAAATATCAAGGACAAAATATATTTAACAATGAAATTTACACGTAGACTAAGTACTGTTCCAAATGTTCTGTAGACAAATTGTGTCTACGATCGCATAATACACTTTTGTAAGCGAAAAAGGACCTTTCTACGTCTACTGAGGTGACTGAGCAGAATTTAAATTAGAAAGAAACATGGCTCATGTTTGGACTTACTGTGCCGGGCAAAATTCCGCCCAGTTGATGAAGCCATCAATTTGGCATAAGGGTTTAATAAACTCTGAGTTATTACTCAGTATGTTTTGAAACTTTTCTTTGAGTTTACTCAAGAATAGCTCCGGCAACGAGGAGTTCATAAGACGAATTTTCTTCATAAGCCGAATAGATGCATTCAAGACTAAACACCCAGACCCGGAACTATTATGTATTTGTAGGCCATACAAATACTTGTTCCGTGCGGGATTCGAACCTGCGGCCCTTTAGCGCAGCCACTCATTGCTAAGCCACTGCACCACGGAGCCGTCATTTAGTCTCAACGGAGACAAACCATCTGCACAGGACAGGATTATAGTGCCCGATTGTATGTGTAGGCACAGGTGTACTCCTTATTTCCTCGCGCTACTACTACTGAGAAAAACCCATTAACATATTTTTGCCTGACCAGGTATTCGAACCGGGGACCCTAAGATCAGCAGTAATGCTTACATCAACTAGACCAACGCGGCAGTATGCATGTAATAAGCAGTTATGGATATGATCATACCTAAGAACGCTAAACATGATGCCGAAAATATTACTAATTATTTTATTTTCAAACCTTTGTAGCTCAGGGGATAAGTATTCACCTTAAAATTTCGTAGCATGAAACTGAGTTCGAACACTTGCAGTTAATAAGTCTTTCTTTCTTACTTTCATTTATTATAAATGTTTAATTACTCAATGCTCGGTGGTGAAGGAAAACAAAGTAAGAAGAAGAAAGAATTATTAACTTAAATCGGGTATAAAAGAAGTAAGGTATAAGTAACGTTACAGCCAACGCCCACATACGCTGGGTACAGCTCGGTGGATGTTGTGATTTATGTTCTCAAAAAAATCTTATGTTATAGATTCTTCCAGAATATTTTCCGCAGAAGATACAAAAGAGAGAGGATATATTTCTGTACGGGCGTATATTCCTTCACCGAGAATGTGGTAAATCAGCACTCAAAATCCAATAAAAATTTTCATCGCGTAATCATCTACCGCGGCTAAGTAACCGACTGCTATTAAAACGTTATAAATAAGTTTTAACATCATCAAGTAAAATATTACGGATAAATAAAGAACATTATGCGTTCACAATTTCATTGCGTGCGTTATGAATGTGTTGGAGTGGTTGGACATCATTTTAATACTAGTGCAATGGACACGGAACGTTAATTTCCTTACGCCTTACAAATCGTGACACACGAGGATAGAACAATACGACATTTGTTTTAAATTATTATAGCTTTAGGTGTGTTAATAATATAACCGATATTTATAACCGAGTTCAAATACTATATTATATATGGATGTTCAATAACAGAAACATACGCTTCGAAACGCATATGTTTTTTTAATGCAAATCGAAGTGACAAACGTATTTACAGTCCACCTCATGGTAGTGGGTACTGCAGTCTATGGTCACCCCAGCCAATTTTAAACAAGGAGGCTATACGTGGATTTTCACTTCTGAGGACTAAAATGAAATGTCTTACTGTTTATAATTGTACTGCCTCACTGGTATGTGGCGCCGGAAATACCTGAGAGGGTTGGTAACCCAGACGGACTGCTTGGCAGAAAAGAAGTTCTACCAGTAATTGGAGGTGTAAATGAAATGTATGTTTCCTTATTACTCGGGAACGCCTGTATTAAAAGAATTCTATTTTATCAAATAGGTTATACTTAAGGTATGTTCCTATATATTTCAAGGAATAAATTTATTCATGAGGGTGGAAAAATAGAAGTTGAAGATTTTATTTTAAATATTTGGACGACATTGTAGTTGTTAATTTTCGAAGTCGGTTTGTACTTTTTATTAAATGTCAAATGTTTATAAGATTAACCCAGGCTACCTGTATGTGGACACAGAATATGTTTTCAGAGTAGAGTAATTTAAAATGGCTCATTGCCCGGAATTGTACTAATTCTATTACAAGTTCCAAACCGGAACACAGCAGTGGATTCGCAGCAAATTGGCATCAGAAATATGGTAGAGAGAAATAATAAAAGCATTAAGTAAAGTTATAACCTATATTATACGTCCCACTACTGGACAAAGGTGTCCTCTTATTTCAGAGAGGGTTTTGGGGCGAGAAAGTGTCCGACTACTGCCCAAATATGTGTCGGCTTCATATGCCTCCGAAAAATATTTTCCTTTGCTTTACAAACATGCGGGTTTCCTCACGATAATTTACTTAGCGGCCGAGAACTTGCTAAATCAGCATAGAAACAATTTCATTGGTGTCGGCGAGGATAGGATCCAGGCAGCCCGCGTACTTTAACTTTGAGTAACCGTGGTAACTCAAAGTTATGTAGTAGCTGCGCGTCTGACTTTGAATTACCACTTGGGTGATACGGTAAGTCTACAACAATACGACATTTAACAATAATGGGCTGATTAAGTAGAACGCATGAGAAGATTTAGATAAGAACAAATATTATAAATATCATACGTGGTAGCGCCACGCTGTAGTGATGTTATAGTTGTAACACTGTGTGGGCTCAACCATGTTCTCACAGAATACCAGCATAAAATAACAGCTTAATACTGCTGTATTTCTTCGTATAGTGATTGTAAAGAAAAAAAGAGCCTTATTATTACTGGAAATGAGACGTTTCATTTCAGTCCTCAAGGGTGACAACATATCTGCATTTTGTTTCTTAATTGAAGACATTCAGTTAATGGGCCACAGCATCTACTTACCACCGATTGGACTGTGTGATCGTTTGTCACCCATAATCTGTATAAAAAATCATTACTACGCCTTGGGGCAAAATTTTGCATTTTCCGTGCAATGGCTGACCTTTTAAATTTATAGTAAGTCAATTTAAAAAAGGTTCGATATTAATTTTTGACTTCTGCGTCGTTAGCTATAGCGTTTGACGTTCGGTACGAGCAATTTGCCGTTTCCTCTTGCGGGAAAGCAACTGTGCTGGTTGGTGTACACTGCCTTTCACCGGACACGTTCGCTACACTGTAATTATTTTCCATTTATTAATGCGGTATAAGATTTAATTTATTACAATATCTTATTATTTATCTTTATAGAATGAATTGGTTGATAACTTGAGTGCGGCGCCGAAATGAAATGAAAATGAATACAAGCATGGTTTTACATTAGTGATTTAACGATGTACCTCGTTTTACGATTACGATCCTGATTACGATTTTCACTTTGAGAGGAAAAGATTGTCGACTAAAACCAGCACATTTATAAATCAGAGTATGTATATTCATTTTAAAACACATTAAAAAATTTGAAACAATATTTGAAAGGTATTTAATTAAGTACCACTATGTATGCCTACAAACGTATGTGTGACTCAAAACTTTTAACTTTTGTGTGGATTAAATGAACACCATTCTAACCTAACTTAGCCCACAAAAAAACGAAATACGTCAAATAATTATCTATATTTTGTTGATATCATCATCATCATTACAAACTTCTACAAGTCCACTGTCTCATCCAAGGACTGTCTCACTGTCTCATGCCACAAAGCACGATCCTGAGCCACCTGCATCCATCGAGTTTCTCAGTTTTATCAGGTCGTCGCTTAGTCAACAACTTTGGGCTTAGGGCTCCCAACGACAACCGGCATAGGTATGACATAGATGTTACACATGATCTTTGCATCTTTCATGTTTATCTTAAAATCCATCCATTGGGAGGCACTATTGAGGTCATTGAGCATAGAGCTTACTTGGGTCCTCCAGCAATTCTGCCATAAAGGACTATGTCGTCGGCGAATCAAAGGCGAGTGATGTATTCGCCACTGAGTTTAATACCGTATTCTTTCTAATCCAGTAGCTTGAAAACGCAGCGGTGAAGAGTTTCGGGGAAATAACGTCAACCTGTCTTACACATGATTGCAGTTGGATAGGTTTCGTACTCTAGTTTTTTACACGGAAAACCATCGTAGCCCTACTGTGCAGACACCTCAATACTACGATATACTGACAGTCAACTTGGCATCACTGAAGCGACTGCAGCAATGCCAAAATTGCAACGGAATCAAAGGCTTTCTCATAATCCATGTACGTAAGACAAAGTGGCAGGTCGGATGGAGCGTTGACTTCATTAAACGTGACCTCTACAACTTAACGTTCAGGCTCAGTGTGCCTGAACGTTAAGTTAGACCATTCGGTGATCGCTGCCAGTTTTCACCCTCGCGATCACTGAGACATCACTGAACAGTTGCCGTCTAGTCGTCATAATGAAGTCAATCTTATTTTTTGTTAAACCCTCGGGGCTCGACCAGGTCCAATTCCTGTGGGGCCGCTTCTGTAAGAAAGGGCTCGTCATAAAAGTCCCTCTTTTTCCACTAAATCTGCCAGCTGCTGGCTCCTTGGGTTCTGTTGGTTTATCCCGAAATTCCCAACCATCAGCTCACCATTTAATGTTAATTTAAATATCGTCTTTTCTTTAACTCGTTTGCAACAATCTAGCCGTCGAACATAAATGTTAATTGTGGATATTCTCAATAAAAAATATATGCTGGCTAGATGTTTTAAACAAGAAAACGCAGTTTTTCTCCTTCTTGAAAAACCGTGAGTACGTAATAAACTTATATAACAGAGCAATGGTAATTAAGGGGCTAAGTGCTCAGTACGCCATAAATTGCACTGTATGGGAACAGATACACTGCAGATACCAATTTTAAGTGCTGATTTGCCACGTGTCCAGTGAAGGGAAACATCGTAAAAATTTCGGCATATTTGAATAATGAAATATTTCAAGGGAGTCATGTAAACTCCGTCAAAAGTCCGCACTGGAGCCACGCTGCGGATGATTGCTCTATAATCCTCTCAGGAATGACAGAAGGTTTGTCTCCAGTATTAGACGTTAGTAGCTGTAACTTAACTTTCTATAATAATAATGTATATAATTATAATATTAATATTAATTTTTTATACGTGGTAGAGCCATGCTGCAGTTATATTGGTAGTTGTAGCACGAATGGATCGGCTCGACCGGGGAAGGACCACGCTCTCACAAGTAGTTAGGTTGTACCAGTTCTGGCGCACTTGTAGAAAGGTTGTACCAGTTCTGGCGCACTGAGTCAGAAGGGTACAAGTACGACGTTTGTCGACTCACGATCCTAAAAAAAAAAAGAAAATAAAAAAAAAAAAAAAGGTTTTGGCATGCTCTGATCACGCATGTCCATTTTTGCGTAGGATGCACGGTTCCGGAAATGTGCAGATCAATTAACACTTATCTAATTGATATCCGGTGTAGCCTCAACCGTCATTAGCGCTCCATTGTCCTTATCTACTTCTCTATTGTTGATTGACTACCGTCATTATCTATTATTCGTCAGCGTGTGGGTCGGCTTATGCTATTATATTATACTCCTTTGTTTAATTATTATTTATAAAATACCAAATCTTATTACTTATTATCTATAAAATAGGAGCGAAACATCTCATCCACTAACATATCGTTGTACAATGTGTTCTCTGTAAATATACTCGTAAAACTATGCATTGAACATCCCTGAAACTTATATAGCAAATACATTAAGCAATATTCGCCACAAACTGAAGTCCTATCAACATTCCAGTTCCATCTTTTACAATTTCGTACAGGTGCCCGTCCATATGAATCAAAATATTGACCGACGTCATTCGTATCGATATACAAAGCTACCCAATGTGACCCTGGTTTATCATCTGTACCCAAATTGCATATTAACTAGTCAGGTCATAAATTCTATTACATGTTTAATATAAAATAAATGAAACAAGTTTATTCATTATGTAACCATTTATATACCAAAATGAACTTAACAAAACATAGATTCTTATGACACTATAGTTTATTTAAAATGACCTCCGTGATTTTGAATACAGGCCTTCAATCTGCGCGGCCAGTCGTCTATCGCAGCACGAACGAGGTCCATGTCAATATCGGCGGCTGCCTTAATCAAGGATGTCTTGAGTGACTCCAAATTGGGATGAGGCTTTGAGCACGCCTTTTCCTCCAAGTGTTGCCATATCTTGTAATCTAACGTATTCAAATCTGGACTGGAGGAGGGCCAGTCTTTATGTCGGATGAAGTCGATTTCACGCGCCGCCAGCCAGTCTTGTGTGCTCTTCGCTCTATGAGCTGACGCCGAATGTTGTTGGAATACCCAGTGTCTGTTATTGAACATGGTATGAGAAACAGGTTACACAAGGTTCGTAAGGACTGTATTTTGATACACAACTGCATTCGTTTTTAACCTTTCTCACAAAAATGTACCTCTGTTAAGCCCCAATAAGAAACTCCCAACCATACCATGAGCGAGGATGGAAAATGACCCCGTTGAACACGCGGAATACGGTTGCTCGCTTCTTCGCTACTGTGTGCGTACACCTTATCATTTTGTTTGTTGTAGCTCTCTTCTACGGTAAAAATTTTTACATCCGAAAAAAGAATTTCCCGATATTTTATTCCCGCGTACCGCTTCAACAAAGCGCGGCATCTCTTCAGTCTCAGGTCCATTAGACGAGCATTCAAACGATCTTCTGTTTTTCTTCGATATGCCCGAAGCCCTAAGTCTTCATTTAACACCCTTTTCACCGTGGTTCTGCTTAACCCCATCTGAAGGGCCAACAGTTTCTGCTTACGTTTGGGATTTCTTTGAATTCGCGCCTTCACAGCTTTTATCACTGCTGGAGTCCTAACAGACCGCGGGCGACCACTTCATGACCTCGTTGGACACGCGGAATACGGTTGCTCGCTTCTTCACTACTGTGTTCGTACACCTTATCATTTTGTTTGTTGTAGCTCTCTTATAAGGCAAAAATTTTTTCATCCGAAAAAAGAATTTCCCGATATTTTTTCCCGCGTACCGCTTCAACAAAGTGCAGCATCTCTTCAGTCTCAGGTCCATTAGACGAGCATTCAAACGGTGTCCTGTTTTTCTTCGATATGCCCGAAGCCCTAAGTCTTCATTTAACACCCTTCTCACCGTGGTTCTGCTTAACCCCATCTGAAGGGCCAACAGTTTCTGCTTACGTTTGGGATTTCTTTGAATTCGCGTCTTCACAGCTTTTATCACTGCTGGAGTCCTAACAGGCCGACGGCGACCACTTCATGACCTCGTTGGACACGCGGAATACGGTTGCTCGCTTCTTCACTACTGTGTTCGTACACCTTATCATTTTGTTTGTTGTAGCTCTCTTCTACGGTAAAAATTTTTTCATCCGAAAAAAGAATGTCTCGACATTTTTTCCCGCGTACCACTTCAACAAAGCGCAGCATCTCTTCAGTCTCAGGTCCATTAGACGAGCATTCAAACGATGTTCTGTTTTTCTTCGATATCCCGGAAGCCCTAAATCTTCATTTAACACCCTTTTCACCGTGGTTCTGCTTAACCCCATCTGAAGGGCCAACAGTTTCTGCTTACGTTTGGGATTTCTTTGAATTCGCGCCTTCACGGCTTTTATCACTGCTGGAGTCCTAACAGGCCGACGGCGACCACTTCTTGACCCGTCATCTACACTATGATTTAGTGTTAACAAATTATATTTAAATATTGTGTGTGTATATGATTAAGCCGTGGTAGCTCAGATGGTTAGCGCAAGCCGTAAATTTCAGAGTACGCGACCCGGGTTTGACCCCCGCCGGCACTACTTAAATTGTTAATTGCAATTTTAAGTGCTGATTTACCACGTGCTCGGTGGTGAAGGAAAATATCGTGAGGAAACCTGCATGTCTGAGAAAATTTCGAAAGCATGTGAAGTTCGCCAACACGCATTGAGACCGCGCCGCGGACATTTCCTAGCCATAAATACAAAGACAATAGCAGAAAGTAAAAAGTTAAAAAATACTTTTTAACAATGACAGTCATTAGTGATCATTAGTGAATGTGATTCTGTTTACTTACATTACAGCAAGACAAGAGCAGAAGGAAGAAATGGGATGATGGGAAGTAATGAAGAATGAATTGTTATGTGAAGTTTGTTGGAATAAACATATTTTAGTCGCGTGTAAATACTTTTAACATTTTGGTTCAAAATGACACAAAATCTAAAAAATATTAGATACATCATCGACATGGACGGATTTTACATTACATATCCTCATAAACATTTTCAATGTAGAGAAATGGCTATTCTAGACATATCCAATAAAAATGATGCGTTTATCGATCATTATTTGTTTCGGCCAAGTTATCCTTTCTTGGTTGATTTGGTAAATGTCATAAATTTAAACAAACGTTATGTGTGAAATAATTATATATTTGCAAAAAATAATCACAAAATTTTACATTGTTCTTGTGACGAAGTGTGGGTTTCCTACAAGTGGTTATTGCTTGAAAATAAAATTTTCAATTAATCATAAATTTTGTTTGATTTCCAAAAAAATAATTTTGTTTGATTTCCAAAAAAAATTGTCATACTATACTATATAATACAAAGGTGGTTCAACAGAAAAACAATTTTTAAAAATGTTGATGACGAATGATAGAATTTTTAATATTGAAGAATACAAATGTCCAAAATACAATGATTTGGTAAATGTCATAAATTTAAACAAACGTTATGTGTGTAATAATCATATATTTGCAAAAAATAATCACAAAATTTTACATTGTTCTTGTGACGAAGTGTGGGTTTCCTACAAGTGGTTATTGCTTGAAAATAAAATTTTAAATTAATCATAAATTTTGTTTGATTTCCAAAAAAATAATTTTGTTTGATTTCCAAAAAAATTTGTCATACTATACTATATAATACAAAGGTGGTTCAACAGAAAAACAATTTTTAAAAATGTTGATGACGAATGATAGAATTTTTAATATTGAAGAATACAAATGTGCAAAATACAATGATTTGGTAAATGTCATAAATTTAAACAAACGTTATGTGTGTAATAATCATATATTTGCAAAAAATAATCACAAAATTTTACATTGTTCTTGTGACGAAGTGTGGGTTTCCTACAAGTGGTTATTGCTTGAAAATAAAATTTTAAATTAATCATAAATTTTGTTTGTTTTCAAAAAAAATTGTCATACTATACGTATAGTATCAAAAAAAATTGTCATACTATACGTATAGTATGACAATTTTTTTTTGGAAATCAAACAAAATTTATGATTAATTTAAAATTTTATTTTCAAGCAATAACCACTTGTAGGAAACCCACACTTCGTCACAAGAACAATGTAAAATTTTGTGATTATTTTTTGCAAATATATGATTATTACGCACATAACGTTTGTTTAAATTTATGACATTTACCAAATCATTGTATTTTGGACATTTGTATTCTTCAATATTAAAAATTCTATCATTCGTCATCAACATTTTTAAAAATTGTTTCATATATTATTTGTATTATATAGTATAGTAAGACAAATTTTTTTGGAAATCAAACAAAATTTATGATTAATTTAAAATTTTATTTTCAAGCAATAAACACTTGTAGAAAACCCACACTTCGTCACAAGAACAATGTAAAATTTTGTGATTAGTTTTTACAAATATATGATTATTACACACATAACGTTTGTTTAAATTTATGACATTTACCAAATCATTGTATTTTGCACATTTGTATTCTTCAATATTAAAAATTCTATCATTCGTCATCAACATCTTTAAAAATTGTTTTTCTGTTGAACCACCTTTGTATTATATAGTATAGTATGACAAATTTTTTTGGAAATCAAACAAAATTATTTTTTTGGAAATCAAACAAAATTTATAATTAATTTAAAATTTTATTTTCAAGCAATAACCACTTGTAGGAAACCCACACTTCGTCACAAGAACAATGTAAAATTTTGTGATTATTTTTTGCAAGTATATGATTATTACACACATAACGTTTGTTTAAATTTATGACATTTACCAAATCATTGTATTTTGGACATTTGTATTCTTCAATATTAAAAATTCTATCATTCGTCATCAACATTTTTAAAAATTGTTTTTCTGTAGAACCACCTTTGTAATATATCGTATAGTATGACAAATTTTTTTTGGAAAACAAACAAAATTTATGATTAATTTAAAATTTTATTTTCAAACAATAACCACTTGTAGGAAACCCACACTTCGTCACAAGAACAATGTAAAATTTTGTGATTATTTTTTGCAAATATATGATTATTACACACATAACGTTTGTTTAAATTTATGACATTTACTAAATCATTGTATTTTGCACATTTGTATTCTTCAATATTAAAAATTCTATCATTCGTCATCAACATTTTTAAAAATTGTTTTTCTGTTGAACCACCTTTGTATTATATAGTATAGTATGACAAATTTTTTTGGAAATCAAACAAAATTATTTTTTTGGAAATCAAACAAAATTTATGATTAATTTAAAATTTTATTTTCAAGCAATAACCACTTGTAGGAAACCCAAACTTCGTCACAAGAACAATGTAAAATTTTGTGATTATTTTTTGCAAATATATGATTATTACACACATAACGTTTGTTTAAATTTATGACATTTACCAAATCATTGTATTTTGGACATTTGTATTCTTCAATATTAAAAATTCTATCATTCGTCATCAACATTTTTAAAAATTGTTTTTCTGTTGAACCACCTTTGTATTATATAGTATAGTATGACAATTTTTTTTGGAAATCAAACAAAATTTATGATTAATTTAAAATTTTATTTTCAAGCAATAACCACTTGTAGGAAACCCACACTTCGTCACAAGAACAATGTAAAATTTTGTGATTATTTTTTGCAAATATATGATTATTACACACATAACGTTTGTTTTAATTTATGACATTTTACCAAATCAACCAAGAAAGGATAACTTGGCCGAAACAAATAATGATCGATAAAGGCATCATTTTTATTGGATACGTCTAGAATAGCCATTTCTCTACATTGAAAATGTTTATGAGAATATGTAATGTAAAATCCGTCCATGTCGATGATGTATCTAATATTTTTTAGATTTTGTGTCATTTTGAACCAAAATGTTAAAAGTATTTACACGCGACTAAAATATGTTTATTCCAACAAACTTCACATAACAATTCATTCTTCATTACTTCCCATCATCCCATTTCTTCCTTCTGCTCTTGTCTTGCTGTAATGTAAGTAAACAGAATCACATTCACTAATGATCACTAATGACTGTCATTGTTAAAAAGTATTTTTTAACTTTTTACTTTCTGCTATTGTCTTTGTATTTATGGCTAGGAAATGTCCGCGGCGCGGTCTCAATGCGTGTTGGCGAACTTCACATGCTTTCGAAATTTTCTCAGACATGCAGGTTTCCTCACGATATTTTCCTTCACCGCCGAGCACGTGGTAAATCAGCACTTAAAATTGCAATTAACAATTTAAGTAGTGCCGGCGGGGGTCAAACCCGGGTCGCGTACTCTGAAATTTACGGCTTGCGCTAACCATCTGAGCTACCACGGCTTAATCTTATACGCAAACAATATTTAAATATAATTTGTTAACACTTAATCATACACACGTAAGAAAATAACAACAAGAAAAGTAAGTTTGTCAATAGAATAAACACTTAAAATTGCAATTAACAATTTAAGTGGTGCCGGCGGGGGCCGAACCCGGGTCGCGTACTGTGAAATTTACAGCTTGCGCTAACCATCTGAGCTACCACGGCTTAATCATATACACACACAATATTTAAATATAATTTGTTAACACTACATCAAAGTGTAGATGACGGGTCAAGAAGTGGTCGCCGTCGGCCTGTTAGGACTCCAGCAGTGATAAAAGCCGTGAAGGCGCGAATTCAAAGAAATCCCAAACGTAAGCAGAAACTGTTGGCCCTTCAGATGGGGTTAAGCAGAACCACGGTGAAAAGGGTGTTAAATGAAGATTTAGGGCTTCCGGGATATCGAAGAAAAACAGAACATCGTTTGAATGCTCGTCTAATAGACCTGAGACTGAAGAGATGCTGCCCTTTGTTGAAGCGGTACGCGGGAAAAAATATCGGGAAATTCTTTTTTCGGTTGAAAAAATTTTTGCCTTAGAAGAGAGCTACAACAAACAAAATGATAAGGTGTACGAACACAGTAGTGAAGAAGCGAGCAACCGTATTCCGCGTGTCCAACGAGGTCATAAAGTGGTCGCCCGCGGTCTGTTAGGACTCCAGCAGTGATAAAAGCTGTGAAGGCGCGATTTCAAAGAAATCTCAAACGTAAGCAGAAACTGTTGGCCCTTCAGATGGGGTTAAGCAGAACCACGGTGAAAAGGGTGTTAAATGAAGACTTAGGGCTTCGGGCATATCGAAGAAAAACAGAACATCTTTGAATGCTCGTCTAATGGACCTGAGACTGAAGAGATGCCGCGCTTTGTTGAAGCGGTACGCGGGAAAAAAATATCGGGAAATTCTTTTTTCGGATGAAAAATTTTTTACCGTAGAAGAGAGCTACAACAAACAAAATGATAAGGTGTACGCACACAGTAGCGAAGAAGCGAGCAACCGTATTCCGCGTGTCCAACGGGGTCATTTTCCATCCTCGCTCATGGTATGGTTGGGAGTTTCTTATTGGGGCTTAACAGAGGTACATTTTTGTGAGAAAGGTTAAAAACGAATGCAGTTGTGTATCAAAATACAGTCCTGACGAATCTTGTGTAACCTGTTTCTCATACCATGTTCAATAACAGGCACTGGGTATTCCAACAAGATTCAGCGTCAGCTCATAGAGCGAAGAGCACACAAGACTAGCTGGCGGCGCGTGAAATCGACTTCATCCGACACAAAGACTGGCCCTCCTCCAGTCCAGATTTGAATCCGTTAGATTACAAGATATGGCAACACTTGGAGGAAAAGGCGTGCTCAAAGCCTCATCCCAATTTGGAGTCACTCAAGATATCCTTGATTAAGGCAGCTGCCGATATTGACATGGACCTCGTTCGTGCTGCGATAGACGACTGGCCGCGCAGATTGAAGACCTGTATTCAAAATCGCGGAGGTTATTTTGAATAAACTATAGTGTCATAAGAATCTATGTTCTGTTAAGTTCATTTTGGTATATAAATGGTTACATAATGAATAAACTTGTTTCATTTATTTTATATTAAACATGTAATAGAATTTATGACCTGATTAGGTAATATGCAATTTGGGTACAGATGTTAAACCAGGGTCACATTGGGTAGCTTTATATATCGATACGAATGACGTCGGTCAATATTTTGATCCATACAGACGAGCATCTGTACGATATCATCTAGAGTTTTTAAAAAAGAATTGTAACCAGATGGAACTGGAATGTTGATAGGATTCAGAATGAGTGGACTTCAGTTTGTGGCGAATATTGCTTAATGTATTTGCTATGTAAGTTTCAGGGATGTTCAATGCATAGTTTTACGAGTATATTTATAGGGAACACATTGTACAACGATATTTTAGTGGATGAGATGTTTCGCTCCTATTTTATAGATAATAAGTAATAAGATTTTGTATTTTATAAATAAAAATTTTAACAAAATTGGGTAATGTGTTTTATTAATGAGTCAGATTAGTGTAGATAGGAACAAAGGAGTATAATACAATAGCATCAGCGACCAACACGCTGACGAATAATAGATAATGACGGTTTTCAATGAACAATAGATAAGTAGATAAGGACAATGGAGGCCTAATGACGGTTGAGGATATCAATTAGATAAGAGTTAATTGATCTGCTCATCTCTGGAACCGTGCATCCTACGCAAAAATGGACCGCAGACAAGTGCGCCAGAACTGGTACAACCTAACTACTCTCACAGAATACCAGCGTAAAATGTAAAATAGTATCTTAATGCTGCTGTGTTTCGTATGGTGAGTGTAGTGAACCGTAGACCTTTTTTACTGGAAACGAGGCATTCCATATTAGTCCTCACGGGTGACAACACATCTTCATTTTGATTCGTAATCGAGTATAGATGTAGATGTCTACGGCCCGCAGCAACCACTTACCATCAGGTGGACGGTGTGCACGTTTGTCACCCCCATCCTATAAAAAAGCTGACAAGGTTCTCACTAGCACACGATGCACTGAGCTAGCGGCAAAGTTTGTCATCCAAGAAAGTGTGGAAACCCACTGATGGTACATCAAAAAAAAAGACAAGAATAACATGGCCGCCATCACTAAGGATGCTGAAAAGCACCCGAAATGTTGAAAATTAAAAACAAATAAAATTTAACGCGATAAAATTCCTAAAACTAGTTTGATTCAATCATTATTTATAATATTATAAACGTTGGTGCATCTATTAGTGATCCGGTATTTTCTAAAGAATTTGACCTATTGAGGTTATATTCATACAAAGAAGAAGTATTTGTTTTGTCGAGAGCCATCCTCTAGACAAAACAAATATAGGTATCTCCTTTTCATATCTATGCTAGAATTTGAAAGAAAGTGCTGTAGCCAAGTTAATAACAGATTCTATATTTACGCACCAGAATCACTGATAATCACAATATATATTGGCAAAATGCCAAAAAAAAGAATATAATATGCTGAAGGTATAGTTATTAATATTTTTCTTATTTACACTGTTAAAAGTCCAAAATGAATTAGAAGTAAAACCATCATCATACCACCTACATTTATTGTTAAACTTAACTAATGGCTTTACCGCTATTTTCTTTGAAGTTAGGCGGTAGCAACGTACGCCAACCAAGATTACGGCTGGATTCAAGTACATTTTCTAATACCTAGAAATCTTAATTACCAGTTAACTACATCTAAATGTATACCCTCACCTGTGACAAATTACTAATTTACAAGCGTAATTTAAACGCTGGTAAATTAAACCCTTATTTATGATAAAATTAAAAGTATTTTTTTAAATAAATCTGTAGCGAGAAACAAACTTACAGCCCACGTGATTGAAAATGGCTACTGCAGTCCATGGATACTTGGAAACAACTTCAAATTAAAGGACTACAGTTGTGTTGCTACTTCTTAGGATTAAGTTAAGACTAGCTTTTAGATGATGTGAGGCATTAGATCATAGTCCTCAGGGGTGACAACGCATCCCTCGGCTTTTGTTTGAATTTGGTTGTATGTACTCTTGAACCACAAAAGGTCAAGTAAAAAAACTTGCTTGTTATACTCGTAAGTTTGGAGTACCTACTCGATTTGAATACGAAATGTAAGTTTTTTTTATAGGAGAGGGGGCAAACGAGCATACGGCTCATCTGATGGTAAGTGATTACCGCCGCCCATGAACTACTGCGACACCACGGGAATTGCAGATGCGTTGACGGCCTTTTAAAAAGGAGTAGACTCTTTTCTCTCTGAAGGTTTCTAAGTTGTATCAGTCTGAAAAAATCTCTGGTGGTAGTCGATTACACAAGGAAGTTGTGCGAGGAAGAAAACTTCTTTTAAATCACACGGTGGTGGACCGTCAGTCCTCCAGATGGTATGGATGGTATCGCGAGTTTTGTCGCGATGTGCGATGGTGAAATTGTGCGGCTGGAATTAGTCCGAGCAATAATGCAAGATCATCGCAAGGTAGATCGCAATCATGATATTACCTTCTATATTTTGTAAATTATAAACTAGTGTTTGACGTAACCTTATAGTAACATGCTAACGCAGTTGAGAATGTTGTATCTAGTCAATTTATCCCAATCCTCTGTGGTATTGAACCAAAACGCTGCCAATGTTAGGTATCCCTGCCGAAAAGACCGCAACCCGATATGCATCTATTAACTCTGCTTTTTCTTAAACTATAAGATGGTTTTAAAAATGAATACCTTAAAACCCATAAAAAATAGTTTTATTCTATGTATAACTTAACATAGCCCTTTCAGAAATTAGAGAATTGAAGAGACATATGACCAGCAGTAGGAAGTATTTATTTTATTAGGAAGGCAAACAGTGGTTACGCTCAAAATAGCCTCTTATTAAAAAGCCGGAAACGCACCAACAATTCCCCAGGTGTTGCAGTTGTTCGTGGGCAGAGGTCAAAACTTACCATCAGGTGAGCCGCATGCTCGTTTGTCTCATCTTATTTTTTTTAACTTTATAATATAACAACTACGAAGCGACGATAGACTAATGGCAGGGCGCGGACCGCAAACTCAAAAAGGTCGTGGGTTCGAATCCGCCATTCGACTACTGGCGTGAACCACTCGTAACACAAGCAATTTAAGCTTACCACGAGTGGTTAAGGGGAATATTAGTAACGTTTATAGCATTGTAATATTTTTTTTAAAAAACTAAACTACCAACTAAACCCGTTTTAAATACCATCGCATATTTATTTTTTCATGCATCTTAGTAACAAAAAAAAAATAACGACATAGCATTTTGAAAATAATATAGATAGGTACATAGTTAAGATTCCGCAATCAATCAATAACTCGCCATTGTTTTTTGAACAATAATGAGAGTATATAAACCTTACTTCAGTTGCTTCAGTGCGTAATGCACATAAAAATTACTATAATAATATTAATGATAAGTGCTGACGACTCGTACAATTAGGAAAATAGAACCCTGTCTTTGTAATAAACAAGGGAAAACGTATTGGTTTTCTGAACTATGAAACTGGGGAATTAACGCTATTAAGTCACCTACCTAAAATTGCTCAACGCAAAGGACGTTTCTAGGCTTCGATAACCAATTTAGCCATCAAAGCGGCGTGACGCATCGAGTAATGATCAAAATGAACAGGATAATATTATAGCCCGTGTAAGGTAATAGGTTACTAAAGTGACGAGGTTTTTGGGGCACGTTATTTTTTTAATCTATTATATATATATATATATATATATATATATATATATATATATATATATATATATATATATATATATATATATATATATATATACAGTTTGGTCCAACTTGAGAGATTAGTTTTTTTTTGCCCGTGAGTGACCCACAATTTTTTTTGCGAATTTAAGGATTTTTAACAGGGCATGACAAAGGGTCGTCGAAAAGGGCAGAACAACGTCTGCCTGGTAAGCTAGTAGTATACTATTATTAGTATAATAATAGTATACTACTAGCTTACCAGGCACGATATACACATAGATGTAATGCCCCATCATCAACATCTTTTTCTTGTACCTCATCAGTTTTTAAAAATCCATAACTGGCCTTGGGCCTATCCCGTTGGAAGGGGACTTAGCTTTATTGTCACGCTTAGCAGATTATTTTAGGTCTGGCGTTAGCGAGAAGCTCACACCGCCATCGATCGGAAGCCATAAAATCCTTTAGGTATTTCTCATAGTCACCTCTTACGACACCCATATAACAAAACGGTGCTACGGATTCTTCTCTTTAAAACCAGCGATAGGAAAACCTCCCTCCACCACTGTAAAATATCTATGTCCAGTATAAAATAGTTTATACGTGGTAGAGCTATGCTGCAGTTATATTAGTAGTATAGTTGTAGCACGAATGGGTTGGCTCGGCCGGGGAAGGACCACGCTCTCACAAAATACCAGCGTAAAATAGTAACTTAATGCTGCTGTGTTTCGTATGGTGTGTGTAGAGAACACCTACACCTCTATTGTCTGGTGTAACAAGGCCAACCAAAGGACGACTGCGGACAGACTAAATAGTCTACAAAGGACTGCCTGCTTAATGGCAACTGGAGCTATGCGATCATCCCTTTTTACTGGAAACGAAGCATTCCATCTTAGTGCTCACGGGTGACAACGCATCTACATTTTGATTCGTAATCGAAGATAGATGCAGATGTCTATGGACCACAGCAGCCACTTACCATCAGGTGGACTGTGTGCTTAACTTAAAAACTTAGGAACTGAAAATAATATTAAATGCCAAATTGTTGCTCTAAACTGAATTCTATGCACGACATATATTTTAAAAGTTCATTCAACGCTGTCTGTAACAAAGGGATATACAAGTTTAAGCTGGGACCGGCCCGGACTTTAATCTAATTACGTTAAAAGGCTCACTTACCGTCTGAGCCGGCGTGTTGTGGAACAATCAGTAACATATTATGCAGGCCTTTTTAGCTAACGTATTTGTGTTCTCTAATTCAATTAATTGGCAGTTTTGATGTTATATTTTAAACAAGTTTTAAACTGAAGCAACACGCATTGATCATGAGTTGTTATGATCTTTGTGAGAGTACTAGGTCGTAGCCATGAAATTATCGTATCGATTCTTAATACGTGTGCAAAGTTTCAGACTATAAAGATGTCCGGAAGTGGACGAAAGATTTTACCTCATCACCAAAATTAGATAAACACGTAGGATATAGGTCAATCTATTCATCATCATCATCATTACAGCCCTTCACAAGTCCACTGCTGAACATAGGCCTCCCATAAGGAATGCCACAAAGCTGAGCCACCTGAATCCATTGACTTACCAGGTCGTAACTCCATCTAGTGGGGGTCGCCCTACACTACACCTACCGGTACGAGGCTGCCACTTGAGAACCTTTTCTCCCCATCGGTTGTCCGTTCTTCGAGTTATTTGGCCAGCCCACTGCCACTTCAGCTTACTAATCCGTTGGGCCATGTCGGTCAATCTGTTTCTACTGCGGATATCCTCATTTTTAAGTTTATCAAGCAGAGAAACCCCGAACATAGCTCTCTCCATAGCTCACTGAGCAACCTTGAGCGTCCTAATACGGATTGAACTCGGCTGGTCAGCGTTCGGGAAATTACGACACATCTTCTCGTCAGGTATACCTCAAAACCGTAAAACTAGATTGTACAACGAGCATGTGTTGGCAGTGATGACTTACGGATCTGAGACGTGGTCCTTTACTACTGGTCAAGCTATTAGCTAGTTGAAAAAGTATATCGTTTTAGAAATTAGCGCTTGTGTTTTTCAGCAGGCTGAGATTTAGTTGTGTTGTATAATGATGTTCTTAAAATGAACATACAAAAAGTTCTATATATTTTAAGGGTTCCCCGTCAAATTTCGAAAAACAGAACACTTATAGTAAAACCTCGGTGTAGTCCGCCAGAATGGGATTTTTTAAATATCGATAATATGGGTAAAATCTCCTAGAAGCATCAATTTAAATAATGTTCTTTAGCATAATTCAGACTTAATATTTTTTCGAATAAAGTTTTAAAAACTTTTAAGTTTCAGTTATCACCGAGAAAATTTTGAAAAAAATACAGGTAAAAAGATTTTTGATAAGAAGATTTGAATTAAGAAAAAATATTAGAATTACTTTTTTGCGTTTTTAGGTATTTTTAAAAAGGTTCGGAAAAATTTATCAAAAACGGCTATCCCTAATTAGGGAATTAGCAACTGCTACGAAAAACGTAATACGCAATTTAGTTGGGGTGAGGCGGGGGGATGTTTAGTGGCACGGAACGCTAATAATTGTGCTTAGCATGCACTTGACTGGTGTATTTAAATACAAATATAAAAATAATTAATCGTTTCATAAGTTTTTACTGTAAATTATTATTAAATAAAAACTATCAAAGTCGGGCTTTCAATCCTCATGATTTTTAGTGCCAAATTAACCGTCATTATATCTTACAACCTATCAAAGTCCACTGCTGAACATAGGCCTCCCATAGACTGCCTCATAGGGGGGATATTTGTCACAGTTGCCACGCATGGCAAACGATATTTAGTCGTTCTTAGGAAGATGCTGCCCGTCTCCCGGTTCGTTACCCTGTGTCGCCCGTCGCGGGTCACGACACCCACGGGATAATACGGCGTGGTGGATATTCATACAACGCGACTACTCAGTAAATTAACCGTCATTATTCGATATCTATAAACATTATTTTAATGTTTTAACTAACCTGTCTTGTTACCTGCTCGTATAGTGCTCTTCCTTACAATAAATATCTAATATATAAAAAATAACGTTTGTTCGTATTGTATGCACTGTGGCTGTAATACTGTTCATCAGATTGCAATAAAACTTTGTCAATTTATTCCTTGCACTTGTGTAAAGGTTAAAGGCATAGTACAATTAACTTACAGAAGTTGCGCGCGTATATCGCCAATTTTTTTGAAAGTTATACATTATTTATAATTAAATCATATAACCCTTTCAAATTTAAAAACGATATTTCAATTTCAGTATTGTCTGCAGCAGTAACGCGTAGGGTACCAGCTAGTAGAATATAAAATTTAACATATTTTTTAACTTTACTAGTACTAAAGACTAATAAAAAGAATAGAGCGAACTAGGACTACGTAAAAACGAGCTCAAAGTAACCGATTAGAATGTCGCCCTAATTGTAACAATAAATACTTTATCCCGTTTTTTATACCTTTAGGACGCAATTTTTGCTCGAAATTAATATGCGTCTACCACGGCACGGTAAAGATAAACTTAAAGATATTTTACAAATATATATACATATACATGGTAATATAGGTAGTGATTTCAGCCATATTTTACCAATAGGCATGCAAAAAGTATATAATTATAAACTAATCCACTAAACGAATCTACTAAACTATACCTAACAAAAAATAAACAACAACAACCAAAAAAAGAAGGTAGAGTACACCATATTTAAAAAAAATATTACTAGGTATATCAGTTCAGAATTGACAAATATATCACGTAACACATGTAGGTATGTACATACGAATCTTACATACACTCGGATTTAGTATTTTCTCCTTTTTGAAGCCAACTAAAAATAATCTAACCTACTAGGTATTTACCAATATTTTGAGATGTTTACGTTTTTTTAATTTGTTTGTAACTAAACTCTATAGCTTTAGATTATGTGTCCAGACTTGAAATATAATCTCAAAAAAATCTAGGTAGAAGTATACTGTGTGAATTTCAACAACGAGGATAAAACGTTATACTTAATATATCAACCTAAGTCAATGTGCCGATCTTAGTAATCAGGTCTGCTAGCGTATCTGCATTTTAAGAATAGATACTTACCGTATGGGGTTTAGTACTAACCACTTACCATCTGGTGGATAATGGATATGTTTGTCACCCTTCCTTCAATAAAAAATATTGCAAATGTTAATTAAGGGTGATATAAAGAGTTACTCCCTAAATGCCAATCTCACCTGCACGTGATGCATCCTGCTTATTAACGAAAGCGAGTTGAAACAGAATCAGAAACTTTTTTATTCGATATAGACTATAAATAATTATTATTGCAAGGCAATTTTTTAATTAACCTCTGTCCTTGGAAGAACTAGCAAGTAACCCAGCCGGACAACTATTTAAATAACAGCTTACAATTAACAACATTCTGCTTACTAAAAAGTGAGTGCTCTCTGGTGATACATATATACTCATACATATAACAGTTGACACTGTCTTCGAGAGGGGTACGCAGGACTACGGACCTCGATCCCGACACACCTCTCTCGTCGGTTAAAGGTTAAAATAGTTATGTGCTTTCAAATATACCCATACCGTAAGTTGCTGTGATACTACGCTCGAAGTTGTCGGTGAGTTTAATATCGAGGAGAAATTGGCTTATACACAAGTACAATAATAAGCTCCACCAAACCGAATTATTGCCTCAGCCACCAGCTCCGACGGAGACAAGCCATCTGCGCAGAACAGGACTATCGTGTTCAAGCGTTTTCGCAAGCACATGTGCACTATCTATTCCCTCACTATCATAGTCCGATGCGACGATAATCTGACACCCGAGAGAGATCAGACGCAAGACTAGACTTTACGTTCTTTATATTTGGCAAAAGGTTTAAACACCACCAACTTTCTGACTTTGCTACTGAGAATTCCTTGTCCGGAAAATCTGACAACTCATTTTCCCATGATCTACAGTAGTGTTTACAACTACTAGACCTGATGAGGCAGTCCCCACCTACCTACATATAACTTGACATTCGTGTAAGTAACTAGTCGCATGCTTGATCTTTAATTAACCGTTTCCGTTAATGCCTAGTTTGGTAAATAGAGAACGTCACATAATTAAAATCCTAAATTTCTAGGCAATTTCAAGTAAAATAGCTAAGTACAATATCGCTTTACACTTTTAGTTGGAAGGTATATTTAACTTTAGTGGAATTTGAACGAGACAAAAACCATAATAACTCAGTGGCAGTGCGATAGTATACATCACCGTCATCATCATTCACATTATCATCATTTATCAGGCTATCGAAAGTCCGTAGCTAAGCAGAGGCTTTCCCAAAGACTGCTCCGTATAGGGAATATTTGCCATAGCCACGCTTGGCTATCACATTTTTTAAAATTATTTTGAGATGTTTTTAAGAGGATAGAGTAAGTCAGCTCAAATTCTAATTTCGTCCCCACTTGCCCGCGCGTCGTATGCTATGTACCGATGTTTGTAATCACTAAAACTGTAAGTAGAAAGGTCGTTAGACACTTATTTCATTAGGTTTATCATATTTATGCCTGTTTCTTAACGCCAAGCCAGCCGCTTCTTATTTTTATCACGGTTATTTCCCATTTTAATTTTACGTCGTACTGTTGCGTGATGTATATTCTGATCGTAAGCGACACAACCTCACCCTTCAAAGGCCGAGGCGAAGTGACCGTGCTGCAGGAATCACGCTTCAAAAGGCCGATAGTTTAGGTAATTTCTTTTTACAGTGAAAATAATGGTATTTAAAAAAAAGTAAATAACATAAGCACTGCACTTATAGTTAGTTCAGTTAGTATGCAAAGTTTCATGATCTTATTTAAAGTATTTTATGAGTAACAGCGGTTTATTGTTTACTTTGGAGGTAACTTTGGATTTTTTTTCTATCGAGAAAATTTTACGAAATCGTGTTTTCGTCTAACATAATCCTTAACATTAATCCTCAACTTTACCATATATTTATTTCAAAATTAATGCTGCAATATTTTTGGCATAACGAAGGATCTTGCTAAGCCATTGGACATTATATTTCCCCTTAAGATTTGCGACCCATCCTCCAGACGATATGGGGTAGTGGATATTCTTTCAACGCCGGGTATTTACCGTGTAGTGGCGGTTACTATACATAATATATAGTATGAGAGATGATATTTTTTCAGTCATACTACTGCAGGAAATTCACATCAGACTAGCCTGTATGGTATAAGATCTTTGCCTGTCTTAATTGGCTAATCGTAACAACTAGTCAGTTTAGTTTTATATTATGTACCTATTATGAGTTTATATGTTTCCATCCACAACAATTTGCCACAACAACTAGTCAATTTACTTTTAAATTAGGTAAGATGGTTTTTTTTCTGACTGACTTCGATAGGCCATACGCTAGATTAGATTAAACGTAGGAAATTATTTTATTAATATCTGTTGCAGTGACATAACTAGACGCTTAAAAATTAAATCAACATTTTTTTCGCTATTGTCCTGTCTGCTTACAGAAGCCCTTTGCAATCTCACAATCTTATCAAAGTTATGAAAAATTATATACGGTCTTGCGCTGAGCTTTGAAATTTCATTTCTCAGAGGGCTATATAGGACTGGGAAAATTGCCCGAGTAGTTCCAGTACAAATTTGAGATCGACAACATGATCGCCTGGTGGTAAGAGAATGCTGTGAATGGTGTGTAAGGAAAGAATTATGTCACCATCTACAATAAGCCATATGATTTTTCGAACATATCCCATAGTCACGACATTTACGAGACCAATGGAAACAAAGGGTTCATAACATAATATATAATATACCAATAAAAAGGTGAGATGGTAGCGATTACTGCGAGATGATATGGGGTAATGGATTACATAGCACATATGAAAAAATATTTAAGTCTATTCTTTCTTTTTTCACGTCAATGCCAAAATGAGGTTAAAATATTGTGTTTGTTAAAAAGTCGCCGGAAACATAAGGGGTGACCTAAAATCACCACGTAGCTGAGTCTCAGGCCAGTTTGTCTCATTACATTTATGTTACTTAATTATGTTTCTAAGTTATGATTGTGATGATTTTTTGTACATTTTTAATAACCGTGTGTGAAGTGTGAAGGTTTTGGCGTGCTCTGATCACGAATCTGCGGTCCATTTTTGCGTAGGATGCACGGTTCCGGAGATGTGCAGATCAATTAACTCTTATCTAATTGATATCCGCTTCGAGCCTCCACCGTCATTAGCGCTCCATTGTTCTTATCTACTTATCTATTGTTCATTCAATACCGTCATTATCTATTCTTCCTCAGCGTGGTGATATTGTTATATACTCCTTTGTTCCTATCTACACTAATCTGACTCATTAATAAAACACATTACCCAATTTTGTTAAAATTTTTATTTATAAAATACAAAATCTTATTACTTATTATCTATAAAATAGGAGCGAAACATCTCATCCACTAAAATATCGTTGTACAATGTGTTCCCTGTAAATATACTCGTAAACTATGCATTGAACATCCCTGAAACTTATATAGCAAATACATTAAGCAATATTCGCCACAAACTGAAGTCCACTCATTCTGAATCCTATCAACATTCCAGTTCCATCTTTTACAATTTCTTTTAAAAAACTCTAGATGATATCGTACAGGTGCCCGTCCGAATGAATCAAAATATTGACCGACGTCATTCGTATCGATATATAAAGCTACCCAATGTGACCCTGGTTTATCATCTGTATCCAAATTGCATATTATATACGTTGGTACGTGGGTGTACATGGGTAGTTTATTGGCAGCATAAACATTATTTTCTAGAGTGGGGTGAACCTTTTTCAGATGTTGTTGTACATCTAGTGTATCCATAATATTACTGCTATTAGTAGATTATTACAGTACCAATCTACTCAATGACTAATATAGAAATGATCAATTATAGTGATATCTAAATATTAAATTACATTCTTTGTGTTATACAAATCGTATTTGAGTCACCAATACACTGAACAAGACACGACAGGAAGGACGTAGGAATGTAGAGATAAGCAACAGAATGTAAGGTAAGCTTGTTGACGCATAAAGATACTATCAATTCTACTGCAGAAATTCTTTAGATTAGAATTATTACTCACTGGTACTATATAAGACCAAGCAACTGCAGTCATGGAGTTAGTGTATGGTCGTTTGACCGCAGTGGATCTATCAATACTACGTTTGTGTTACTTCAACGCATCAAAGGCCATGGATGTAAGTGTTTATTCTATTGACAAACTTACTTTTCTTTCTGTTATTTTCTTACGTGTGTATGATTTAGTGTTAACAAATTATATTTAAATATTATGTGTGTGTATATGGTTAAGCCGTGGTAGCTCAGATGGTTAGCGCAAAATGTAAAATTCACAGTACGCGACCCGGGTTCGATCCCCGCCGGCACCAATTAAATTGTTAATTACAATTTTAAGTGTTAATTTACCACGTGCTCAGCGGTGAAGGAAAACATCGTGAGGAATGCATGTCTGAGATAATTTCGAAGGCATGTGAAGTTTGCCAACACGCATTGAGGTATCGCAGCGAACATTTCCTAGCCCTAAAACCCTCTCAGAAATGAGAGGAGGCCTATGTTCAGCAGTGGACTTTAATAGGTTGTAACTTTAGCTTTTTTAACTTTTATGATTAAGTGTTACCAAATTGATATTAACATGATAACTGTGTTGTTGCAGAAATCATTGAGCTTCGATGAAAATACATATAAACAGTATTACTACTCGCCACTCTCCCCTCAAGAAGAGAGTGATGACATCGTCATTAATAATAACACATGCGATGGTGGAAAAAGAAAATCGCAATCGATTGATCATTTTTTTGAAGCTGAATCAAAAATAAAAAAGAGGAAGCTGTTATCATCAACCGTAGCACGAGCCGCTAGAGATGGTGTATCATACATTTCTACTAATTCTGACGATGGAGACCAAGCGACGCATCTCATCAAAATTGAAATGTACGATATGAAGAAGCTATCCAAGATTCCAACTACTGATCATTGGAAACATGCTTCCACGAGGATTAAATATTACGTAAAGACTAATAAGGATAGCATCTACGACAACACAAACGCCCTCGTATACAATATTACAAAGACAATAGCAGAAAGTGAAAAAGTTAAAAAATACTTTTTTAACAATGACAGTCATTAGCTGATCATTAGTGAATGTGATTCTGTTTACTTAAATTACAGGAAGACAAGAGCAGAAGAAAGAGATGAGTGTGGCATACGTGTACAGAACACATCATTGAAGAACAAAACTACAACACTGAGTGGAGATGAAAACGAGAAGAATATGCAGTACTCAAGAGCTGAATATCCATTCTTCAGTTCAAAATCTAGCCGGTTGCTCAGTTTCGAAAACTGGCCTCTCGTTATGCGACAGAAACCTGAAGATCTTGCAGAAGCCGGTTTCTTTTATACTGGCCATGCAGACAGGACCAAGTGTTTCCATTGTGGTGGTGGCTTAAAAGATTGGGAAGATGATGATGATCCTTGGCAGCAGCATGTTCAGTGGTTTAGTCAGTGTGCTTATGTAAAATTTAAACTCGAACAGAGTTTTGTATTAGATTAAATAGAATATTTATAAAGAAATAAAAAATAATATATTGCATACAATTTGTTTTATTTAATTTTATAATGTTTCACATAGTTACATACACATAAAATGCATTACACATAACTCATAAAATCTAACACACAACACATATTATAACCTTAACTACTATAGTCTACAGTAACATTTCTGTTTTTATCTATCTCAATAATATTATCAAACTCAGCATAAACTATACAGTTAATTGTTTGTATTAGTGAGGATTCAAATCGTACTTCTAATCTTACACTACCATGCTTTATGAGATTCCAATGAACTGATGAGTTGGCTGATAAATCAGGAGTTAAGTCAAATGCTAATAGACAGTAACCTCTGGCATACTGTTCACAAGAGATTCCATTTCCTTCATTAAGAAAGTGAATACCAGTTCCCGAGAATAGAGTATGATATGCTGATGTAAATATGCTATTATTAAAAGATGGTTGCAAAGCTTTTGATGGTATTTGTTGACCATCAATATATAAGCTGAAAGAATTAATACCATAGTTTTCAAAGTTAAATGGATTTTTAGTAAGGGAACCATTAAATGCAGAATTGTTCACAAATCCAATTATACATCTTTTGGGTACCTGCCCTAAAAATATATTATCAAGAGTTTTTCCTTGAACACCCGATGGAATTGTTAAAACTTTTACTTCAGCTCGAGTAATAGGATATTTAGCAGTGGTAGAAGCTAAAACTTTTTGATGTGCGTGTAATACGCTTGGATTAATTCGTGCTCGTCGAACAATAAGAGTTGCGTCCGTAATGCAAACTTTAAACTTTACATCGTTTGACCTAGCAATTAAATTAAAGCTCTCTCTCGATCGAACCAATTTAACACTCATTTCAACACCATTAATTAAAAATTTATCTTGGTTGAAAATGTCACCGTGAAGATGACCAATCATTTCTATTTCCTTACTTTCACTAATCAATTCCTGTCTTTTAACAAATCCTATTGTTATATTACCATCCGTAGAATCCATTTTTCCTGCTGTATCATCATACCAAAGACTACAAGTAAGATGAGATTGTTTAGCAGCAGGAGCATAGTTTAAAAGGGTTTCCATGTATGCTCGATATGCATAAGTATTATTAGGTGGTGATACAAGTTTTTGGTTTAAATAAACATCAAGTTGACTAAAAAGTGAATGCAGCCAATTATTTACAGGTGCTACTATTGTAGTAGATATCAAGTTAGTTGAATCTTGATTTAATACTTTTGCCTTTATGTGGAGTAATGTATGAGACAAATCTATGTAGTCATCGCCTGTCCCAGGAACTTGAAACTCGATAGGTCCATCATCACCAAGAGATGAAATTGGTTTATAATGAATCCACAATCCATTTTCAATGCTAGTTTGTGTAGACGGTAGTGCAAACAAATCCAATTCTGACTTAACGCACTCGCAAGAATGATTATGAAGGAAAGACATATTTAATTTGAAAATATATCTTTGTTATTTTTTGGTTTTAGACCAAGTTTTTTCGCAGCTTTCACTTTAGCAGTTATTGGTGGAATGAACGAGGTCAATCGTTTTCTTTTAGTTTTATACCCAGATCCTGTCATGTTAAACTGATCAATTTTCTCATCAGCCTTTCGTTTTAAAGTCGTACTAACTTGCTTTAGACGATCTTTTATTGAGGCTTCCATAGGACGCGCTTGAACCATATCCGATAAAAGTCCTACTCCAGCGCTTAATGCCTCCTTACCAATCACTCGAGCACCACTTGAAAGTAAAGGTAAAACTGATCTAAATAACCCCCCTAAGAAGCTCCCAATACCATGACCGCGTTGGTATGGTGCACCCTTATAAATTACTCCAACTCCTGACCCAGCTTGATGTGTATAATAATTTTCATATGGACATTTATGATGATCACGAAGAGAATTCATTATAATAATTTTCGGAAATGTAGTTTAATACACACGGTTCCAAACTGGAATGGTATTTTTTGTCCTGTGCTCGATCTTATAACTATTTCCAGCGTATCGAACTCTCTTCGCATAACAGGTAAGTAGTGAGGTTGAGAGAAAACGTGCATTTTATTTGCACCATAAATGTATTTTGTAGGATCTAATGAAATGACTCTTAGTAAAGGAGTCATAACATCACCCACAATCTGAGGATCGATAATGTCACAATATAGAAAGAGTTGAGATGATAACCCTAAGTGTAAATTAGCAGGACACTTTCCAAAATTTCTCTCTAGGAGATTTTTATTTGGTTCATAACCTAGTTGTAAACTTAATTTGGGTGATAATGTTACGGATGTTATGTTTTTATCCAAAACAGAAATAGACACAAATTTTGTTATTTCATCATAGCGAAATTTCAAGTTCTCTCCGATACCATTTAACACTCTTAAAATATGCTCAACGTTATCATAGTTGGTAGCTGGAATATGTTTTTTGTAGTACACTGTGGATGGTTTATCTTCATTAGGCATTAACATAGATTTTGTAATGTATATAACATTTTCATGATCTTGAACAGTAAACATGGTAAATGGATATTGAAACTCGACAACTCCAACCGACCATTCACCTTCTAATTTAATAGCTTTCGGTAATTTCGTTGAAAAATTTGTGGTCTTGTTATCAGGAAAGTATTCCATTGAACTATTGCTGAGCAAAGTTAAATAAAAACTTTCTTTATTCATATTTCTTTTAAACTAGAAGCTAAAATCCAACTGTTAAATTTATCTGGATAACCTTTCCACTTCACTAATACTTCTTTTCTGTTACCTGAGTAACGAGTGTCAATTATTTTATCTATTTTATATTGTGAGGTGGGGTTGTAAGTGATTTTCTGTAATTCTCTTTCATAAAAAGTACCAACTATTGGTTCATTTTGTAAATCTGTTATTGTATAAACAACCCATGGAGATCTATCAATTATTGAAGATATAATAAATATTTCATCACTCCAATTTGATTCATATCCTTTTTGGAAAGCATGTTTATATTTAGTTATTCGAACATAATCACCCACATTGAAATTTGGTTTAGGATTTTCTAAAGAAAGTTTGTTTGACCGTCTATCATAAAGATTAGTCCAAACTGTCATAATATTGTTGGAATTTACATCACATGGGCACATCTTAATACTAGAGTGAAAGCTGTGATTATAAGAGTATATTAAATCTTGTAAAACATCTATATATCTATAAGTATTATTATGAGTGAAATAACGCCACATTTTCATTTTTAGTGTTCTTTGAAATCGTTCAACAATACTGGCCTTAACGTCAGGATTGTTAGTGGTATAGTAATTAATCTTTTTGGATTTAAAGTATTTTTGTACATCTTTTGAAACAAATTCTGTACCTTTATCAGATTGTATGTGAGTAGGTGTTAAATTACTTTCAGTAAATATACTTTCAAAACATTCTTTAGTTGTTTCTGAGTTTTTCTTTTTCATTGGTCTTGCAAAAGCATATTTACTAAATACATCAATAACACAAAGTATATACTTGAAACCATCATTATATTGAGAATAAGTTCGCATATCACTTAAATCAGCTTGCCACAGTTCATTAATATTTGATAGAATGTACCTATTACGCGGGAATTTTTTTCGAATGGGTTTATGTAATGTGTTTGTTTCTTGTGATTTTAACCGTTCCTTTACTTGCTTTTTATTCATTTTACCCTTCATGGCTTTTGATAATTTATCAATACTACCAAAACCAGCGGGATTAGATGGATCATAATAAATCCTGTTAATTTCTTCTAGTACGGGGTCCATTTTTCCCACTCAAGCCTTTTACGTATTTTAGTTGTAGACTTTTATCTCTACTGCTCGGTGTAGAAAACTCTTGAAATTCAATCTCAGAGGGTTTGTTCAGATCTTTTGCTTGAAGTTAGTTAATAAACTCACATCTCTTTGGATTTCCAATATAAGTAAGTGGTACTTTAATATCTTTTAATGCTTCAGCAAATCTATCCCACCCTACTGGATCACTTCTTTTTAAGGGTCTTAGTGAATCATTTATTAAATCAACAATATTACTTCCAGGAATTTTTTCATTATCAATTATGACTGTACCTTCATTATCCCAATGTATTTTACCTTTACTTGTTTCAACTAAGTTTAATAATAACTGTCCTTTTTTATTATAAGTTTTTGGTATTAAACTGAGTATTTGAGCTGGTGTGTAAAGTGGATTTTCAACATTTTCTTTACTTTTGATGGATCGATTCTCCTCCAACAAAGATTCAGCATCAACTGAAGTTTTTAGATCTCTATCTTTATTTTTAAAACCAATTTTAGACTCGTTTGAATCTTCATTAGATGTATCAGAATAAATTGGTAATCTGAGTGGTTGACGATCCTCTTCGGTAAAATGAAGGTATCTTTGCAGTGTTTGTAAATATAACATCCATTTCTTTCGGTCTTCCGTCTTACTATTCATAATATTTTGCATTTCAATATCTAATCGAGATAAACTACTACTCGTATTAACCTTATTTTCTTGTTTTAATTTTTCAATCAATCCAGGTTCGATAAGTATCATTTTCTTTGCATTTTCCATGTTAACTGGCTAGTCCACTCACTAATCCACTCAATATTGCACCTAATATTATTGGTAAGAAAGCCCCTCCTTTTTGTATAATTATATTTTTTCTTAGTTTATGTTTACACTTACGCACTAGTGTACGGAGTATATTTTTGTGTTTATTCAATTTTTGTTTATCTTGATCTTTAAGAGGTACTTTTCCTTGTAAAACGTTATGAATACACTCACAAATACAGTTAATTTCTTCTTCATCACACGTTTTAAGTAATGCTCTTTGATATTTTGGTTTAAGCGTATGCAAAACGTTTAGCAAATGTTTATGCGTTGTGAGTCGACGATGCATCATTTAGCAATGATTTGAAATGTTTGATTCTTGGTGTATTTAAACTCTTTTGTGGGAACGTAGACTGTGCAGAAACCATTAAATGGGAAGACATTTGTCTTGATACGACAAAAATCATTGGTATTCTGTTTTAAATCTACCATTAAATATCCATGCGCCTCTAGAGTTGCATCCCTGTAGGCATCTTCAATAAATTTTGGGTTATCTGGTGACACTTGTCGTGCTAAATATCTTATTTGAGTTTTATCTCGAGGGTTTTTAAAATATATTATATAACTTGAGTTTAAGGATATGTCTCTTTGCCCTTTACCCTGATGAAATAAATGTTGTGTTAAATAAAATACACTAAGATTCCTGTGATGACTACCTTTTGTAAATATATCCACAATTCTTCCATCGGACTCTCTCATTAGATCATCAATAATAACAAAATGTGGGTTTTCACCGTCAAACATATTAACATTTGGAATTCCTTGATGGTAGTTAACATTTGGTAAATTATATAAAGGTTGCATTTCATCAAAGCACCATGTGATCTGATTAAAATCACAATTACATATTTCTGTAACTGATTTTATGAAATTTGTTACAAAATTTGACTTCCCACATCCACTTGGCCCCGCCACAATAGCAGTAAACGGATGGATAAAGTGAAACATTACACACGTCTAAAGTACTAAGGCGTGAAATAAAAAATGAAAGTGTTGGTGTTAACAATTAATATATATTGCAAACATTATATAAAACAGAATGATCTGTATACTATTTCTAACACAATTAGTACATCATAATTTTACAATCAACTCAACCTCAAATAAATGCACACACACACACACACACGCAAATATAAACAACAATTAACTTAAATTATTTACAATAAAACAACGATTAAATATGTAATAAACTCTACGTCATATTATACTATTATCATTATTTTACAATCAATACAAATTTTATTTACATGCAGACATAAAATTAAAAACTATCAACACTTAACGCAGTTTATATTGACCCCAAGCTAATGTTTCAATATTATTATCTAAAATATGCCTCTTTGTGTCATTATATAATAAACCAATCTTATTTAGTTTTTGTGTAAAAATTGTGTGTTTAATTGATTTAAATCTAAGCATACTATAATATTGCACTTTTTTATTAAATAGAGAAGACTTATAATTATCCATGGTCATCTTTTTAGTGATACATTTATTTACCCCTTTTGCCTTGGCTATAGTCTTATTCTCTAAGTTAAAAGCGTACATTTTGGATCGTAAACCCACAAATTCTTTCATGATTTTACCATTATTTTCATCTTTAAAAAAACCTAATTTCTTTTTATTTAATTTTGGATATTCAAAAATATTATTTGCATCATAAGCTGAGGTATCAAAGTATGATGAAAGGTCAGGTTTTATATCAGAGTAAAAATCATCTGTAAATATATGATATATTAAACTATCCGTATCTGTATACAATAATTTGATTTTACTAAACTTTTTAACCATATAGTTATAATGAAAATCATACATTAATGTTTTTGAAATATCTAAAATGCAAAACCCTAAATAAATTGGTTTGTTATATATTAACTTTGTTTTTCGCAACTGAACCGCAACTAGGTTTTCCGAAAATACTGAAAGACTATGAAATTGTGGTTTAGCGATTAGATCTTGAACACCTAAAGCTTTGCCCTGGTTCTCCCAGTGTGTAACTAATTTTATGTTAACCCTTTTTTCAATATTCTCCATAGTCTTTCCGAAGACTGAATTATTCATTAATTTATAAAAATCTTTTTCGAAATCTGATTTTGCTAACGTTCTTAATTTTGTGTTTAGATCTATGTACATCTTCAACCAGCGAGACTGTTTAAATTTTAATACTCTATGAATTTTAGTTAATTTAACCCCCATTTCTATGCACTGCTTTAAATTTCTGTAATGAATTACATATTTATCTTTATTATTTAAATTTGGGACTAGTTTATTTTCATTAATATTGCCTGCACAAATGTTTTCGGGGCATAAAGGAAAGTCCGAATGTAAATCATGAAGTTCATCTGGATATTCCAAATCAACTTCTAAAATAAAACCGAAGTTCGATGTCTCAGACACATTAAATTCTGTATTCGGATTTACCCATTCGAATCCACCAGTAGGAAGACATTGAGACATAGCCCAACCATATAAATTGTTGGCATCAAAATATGTGATATATGAATTTGGTTTCCCTGCATCATAATCCCCCATATATTTGTTATTAGCTCTAGCATAACGATTACTACATTGAGATACACCACCCCTGATACCTGATCTAATAAATGCAATTTTCTCATAATCTGTTAAAAGTTCTAATTCTATTTTTGTATATTTTAACATTGCATCCCAACTTAAACCGGGTGCTGTGTAATAATGGGCAGGGTCTAAATCATAAGTATTAATACATAACTTTCTAAAGTTTTCAAATACATCGGTTAAAAGTAAAACGTCTGTTTTTAAATACAGGTTTGAATAATCTAGCATATTACAACACCCAAAGTGTTCCCAAACATCTTTAGCATGATTGTAATCATCATTTGAAATATGGGAATCTGTGAGCGAGCTATAAAAAAAATTTTGTTCGGGGAGCGATGTTAGGCTTAAATTATCATAATTAGTCATAAGTTCATATGGATAAACGCCTTTCCGTTTTAAACGAAAGAAATCTTCATCATTAGGATAATTTCTACGTAATTCTTGAAATTGATCATTACTGAGATTTTTGGCCAATTCTTCTAATTTACATGATAAAAACTTAAATGAATCTATGAATCTTAATATAATTTCGTGGTTATTCATTTTTAATTTTTTGGAAAAGGATATATATTTTTCTTTATTTTGAGGGATAACTTCGACTTCACCATCACAAAAGTTTAACGCGTGAACAATAAAATGAGCATCATAGCGACTAAGGTTGTGTAAAAATATTGGTATATAACGAGGTTTTCTGAACTTCGAGCTACATGATCCGTGAGCAACACCTATAAAACTACCGGTGTACCAATCAAAATCATAAAAATGTTCTGCTAACTCTGTTTCACAAATATGACAAATGGTTGCATTTGAAATTTGGTTTTTGTCTTCATTTGTTAGCGGAAGTGGAGGATATTTTTGAATTCTATTTATTTCTTTGAGATTGTTAGATAAACTTTCCATAAACACTTGTGCACAGTTGGGTCCGCAATACGTTACATATTTTGATAATTTATCATCATATGAACATTTTATATAATAACCAAAACTATGTACTTCATGTTTCTGAATATTGTGTGTGAAAGGTTTGGAAGGATCGTTAGAACATGATTCTATTGGTTTTAAAAATGCTTCAAAATCAGCATAAACTACGAATGGTATCTTCAACTTTTTTTCATAACTATCAAATTTAATTTTATCATTTGAAATAGGTTGACCAAACCAATTCTTTTTTTTTAAAGTTTCACTGTTTGGTAATTCTGTACAAATGTGGGCACAATCGTATTGTTCATGGTTATTTAAACTTTCCTTAGATGGAAAGTGAAGTAGACATGCTTCGCAAATGTACATGATGTGACCGTCTTTTGAAATTTGTTTACTAACTAACCGCGATAAATTTTTTATGTAACAATAATGATTTTTTGTATCCTTGGAAAAAAATAATAAATTGATATGTCTATCTTTACGACACTTTGTTAAAAATAATGGACCTACTATAGAATTACATCGTTTTTCTTTACTATATTCTAACCCAAAAACATTAATACTAATATCATTTAATTTCTCTACTTTTGCTATGTCAGAAATTTTAACCGGAAAGGAAATACCATCAAATTTAAGTTTATTTGCATGTTTAACGTACGATGATACACGATCCGCGTCTTTGTTTACGGGATATAACGCCGAGAGTAACGCCCATTTAAAACAAAAATAATCCTTGCTTTTTACATTTATAACAGCCTTTTTTAATTTTAATACACGAGGAAGATCTATGTATGAAGTACCGCGTAGGGGGTTAAATTTATTAACATTCATGTCTATAGATTTTATGTTTTTTAGACTCCATCCACTATCTTTTTTTTCAAATGCACTAATTTTAGTAGTAATTGTATCATTTAAAGATGAAAAAAAAATATTTAAGTCATCTCCTTGACAAATAATATAGTTAAGCGTTTGAAAATCGAACGTATCATGAATATCTTTAGTTTGTTGAACAAAATCAGCATGCAATATGAAGTTTACTTTAAAAATTATGTGTTGATGAATACACTCTTGTATTAAAAATAAAATATCATCTTTAATAGAATTTAAAAATAGTTCAGGAGTTTCAAAATTTACCAATGTCGAACTATCTACTCTACTCTTGATTTTATAAGTTAAAATCCTATTTCCAAAAGCAGATTCAATAACACTAACGTTTGATAAAGAATTATGTGAATTTAAAAGATTATTTTTGTGAACATTACTTTTAAAATGATTAGCTAAATACCGTTTCTTGATAAATATATGACACGTTAGACATTCCACTTGATCATCGTTACTGATACTGTTCCCTGCAGAGGTAGGCGCTTCTGCTTCCGTTGTTGGTTTTTTGATGATCTTGGGTTCTTTGCTGCTCGTTCGCTTCGTTCCTCTTCCAAGTTGTAGTGGTTGACTACTAAAATGTTTAAATTTATTAAAAACTGTACAAGACATTGTGTAAATTATGATCGAAATGAATGTTTATTTTACTTACTTAAACTGTGTTTCAACCATCGCACAGTGATTATACAAATCATCATCATACGATGAATCGAACAGTTGATCCTTCTCCATTTCATCACAAACTTTAGACAACTCCTGATTCAATTCGCTGTTGAATAGTTCCGTATTCTCTTCCATGGTTGTGGAAAAGAAAGCACTGGTGCACACTTCACTGAAGTTTGCCATCCTTATAGTAAAGAAGAAATTAGGTAGCAGAGTAAGTAACAGTTCAGTGTTGGTAGACCAACTGATACCCAAATTTCAAATAATGTCCGATATTTAAGTCTAACAAAGGATTAGAAATAGAATATAATGAGTACACGGAAGTAATTTAAGTAAACAGAATCACATTCACTAATGATCAGCTAATGACTGTCATTGTTAAAAAAGTATTTTTTAACTTTTTCACTTTCTGCTATTGTCTTTGTAATATTGTATACGAGGGCGTTTGTGTTGTCGTAGATGCTATCCTTATTAGTCTTTACGTAATATTTAATCCTCGTGGAAGCATGTTTCCAATGATCAGTAGTTGGAATCTTGGATAGCTTCTTCATATCGTACATTTCAATTTTGATGAGATGCGTCGCTTGGTCTCCATCGTCAGAATTAGTAGAAATGTATGATACACCATCTCTAGCGGCTCGTGCTACGGTTGATGATAACAGCTTCCTCTTTTTTATTTTTGATTCAGCTTCAAAAAAATGATCAATCGATTGCGATTTTCTTTTTCCACCATCGCATGTGTTATTATTAATGACGATGTCATCACTCTCTTCTTGAGGGGAGAGTGGCGAGTAGTAATACTGTTTATATGTATTTTCATCGAAGCTCAATGATTTCTGCAACAACACAGTTATCATGTTAATATCAATTTGGTAACACTTAATCATAAAAGTTAAAAAAGCTAAAGTTACAACCTATTAAAGTCCACTGCTGAACATAGGCCTCCTCTCATTTCTGAGAGGGTTTTAGGGCTAGGAAATGTTCGCTGCGATACCTCAATGCGTGTTGGCAAACTTCACATGCCTTCGAAATTATCTCAGACATGCATTCCTCACGATGTTTTCCTTCACCGCTGAGCACGTGGTAAATTAACACTTAAAATTGTAATTAACAATTTAATTGGTGCCGGCGGGGATCGAACCCGGGTCGCGTACTGTGAATTTTACATTTTGCGCTAACCATCTGAGCTACCACGGCTTAACCATATACACACACACATAATATTTAAATATAATTTGTTAACACTAAATCATACACACGTAAGAAAATAACAGAAAGAAAAGTAAGTTTGTCAATAGAATAAACACTTACATCCATGGCCTTTGATGCGTTGAAGTAACACAAACGTAGTATTGATAGATCCACTGCGGTCAAACGACCATACACTAACTCCATGACTGCAGTTGCTTGGTCTTATATAGTACCAGTGAGTAATAATTCTAATCTAAAGAATTTCTGCAGTAGAATTGATAGTATCTTTATGCGTCAACAAGCTTACCTTACATTCTGTTGCTTATCTCTACATTCCTACGTCCTTCCTGTCGTGTCTTGTTCAGTGTATTGGTGACTCAAATACGATTTGTATAACACAAAGAATGTAATTTAATATTTAGATACACTAGATGTACAACAACATCTGAAAAAGATTCACCCCACTCTAGAAAATAATGTTTATGCTGCCAATAAACTACCCATGTACACCCACGTACCAACGTATATAATATGCAATTTGGATACAGATGATAAACCAGGGTCACATTGGGTAGCTTTATATATCGATACGATATATATACGATATATATATCAATTAGATAAGAGTTAATTGATCTGCACATCTCCGGAACCGTGCATCCTACGCAAAAATGGACCGCAGATTCGTGATCAGAGCATGCCCAAAACCTTTTTTTTTTTTTTTTTTTTTTTTTTTTTTTTTTTTTTTTTTTTTTTTAGGGTCGTGAGTCGACGAACGTCGTACTTGTGACTCAGTGCGCCAGAACTGGTACAACCTTTCTACAAGTGCGCCAGAACTGGTACAACGTAACTACTAGCGGGCCTTAAGTCCGCCTATACATCATATTGTATGAAGTTTAAATGAATAAATAATTAAAATAGCTGCTTAATGTTGCTGTGTTTCGTACGATAAGTGTAGAGAACCGGAGACCCTTTTTACTGGAAACAAGGCCTTTCACCTTAGCCCTCAAAGGTAACAACGCGTCTGCATTTTGATTCTTAATCGAAGATGAATGTACATGTCTATGGGCTGCAGCGTACCCTCATCATCAGCACTGTGTACACGTTTGTCACCCTGAAACTATAAAAAGATTATCGCTGGCTTAACTAAAGAACTATTCCTGTACTTATCTTTTTATAGCTATTTAGAGAAGAAAGGGAAAGCAATTTTAAGCTATTCTAATTAAAATTATCAATTAAAATTTGTAAAAATACTGGATTAAAGCGACAGTGGCACGACAGGGTGCGTACCGCGAACACAAAGGTCATGGGTACGAATCCGCAATTCAACTACTGTCGTGAAACATTTCTAAGGCAAGCATTTTAAGCGTATCAGCAGTGGTTAAAGAGGATATTGGTAAAGTTAATAGTGTTGTTAGTATTTATGAGTAAAAACAAATTACGTTGATTTCTATGAGTAAAGCTGTTAATATTTTCAATTATTTTAGGTGTAGCATACATACGAATTCAGGTTAATCTCACTTTTTAACTATAGATGTTCGTGTAAACTGCACTCGGCGCGCGTTTCGCCGAAAGCATTCTGTGATGTCAAACAATGGCTCGAGTGTCCTTCCCCGGAGCGAGCGCGGAAATTTTTGTTATCTTTTCGTGTTCCCCGAATGGATTTTAAATTGAGAACACGAATGTTGGGCCGCTAAGATGACGCATCGTAAGTCGGTCAAATAATAGTTTTTTAAATGTCAAGTTGTTAGACGTCGGATTTTATCCGTTTATTTCATACCCTCAAGTGGGGTATTCTAAGCAACCAAGCTGGCAGTAGCAGCAGCAGCGGCGAGTTCTCAATAACAACTAGAAAATGCAGTTGCCAAACCGGATGCCAGCGTGGCAACTATGCCAAAAATATCCTAAATATGAGGCTATCTATGGGTAAGCCTCTGTTCAACAGTGGAATTCGATATGAACCACGTTTACCAAGTGGGTTGGTTAGTAATTTGCACAAAAAGTGCGAGCTAGCGACATATCGAACAAAGACAGGGTTCTTCACTGATTTAACACCACAAGGAAGCTTAAAGTCACTCTTCAATATATTTATGCTAATACTAAGTTCAGTTTGACAGTTTTTTTTTGATACGATATCATGCTCTTCTTTCTATTCCTTTTACTTTAAAAAGATAATTAATTGGCTTTTTATCATGTTGTATAGCAATGCCTTTCAAAACGGAATATAACAAGTAGCCGTGGTAGCTCAGGGGCTAAGATCGGAAGATTATCTACACACAAAGGATTAATTTGTGCGTAAAGAATTAGAAAAATTAAAAAGAAAATAATCTAATAGGCTTTTTATGATAAAATAAGGGCGAATGATAAAGAATAACCGAGCACACAGTCCACCTAATGATAAGTGGATGCTGTGGCCAATATACATTTCCATTTTTTATAGGATGGGGTGACAAACGAGCACACAGTCCACCTGATAGTAAGTGGTTGCTGCGGCCCATAGACATCTACATCTATCCTCGATTGAGAATCAAAATGCAGATGCGTTGCCACTTCTGTGGACTGAGATGAAATGCCTCGTTTCCAGTAAAAAGGTTCTCCGGCTCTCTACACTCACCACACGAAACACAGCAGCATTAAGCTGCTATTTTACGCTGGTATTACCTGTGTTTTAATGTTCAGCAATGGAACCATGAAAGGCTGCAATGATGATGGATTAGCCAAGTAATTTTCTACAGTCATAAAAGGTAATAGAAAACTATAAAATAATAAATAGAATCAAGCGTTACTTTGCGGAAATCTATTATATATTAAAAGTGCTCAAAATTTATAAGCTAAGATTCACGGTAAGACTGACCGCCAGTCAGTTACCGCGGAGTTAATTTCACGGCGATTCCGATTTTTCTTTTTTGATTTGGAGGCGAAATACGTGACGTATTTTATCAACGTTGGTGTTCGATGCTCTTCTGGTGTTGTGGTGTCGGAATTAGTGGTGACGAGCATAGTGCACGTAATTGAGGAATCGCGGGGGATGCTCTTTAAACTAGCTAAGACACATCATTTTATATACTGTAATATTAGCTTAGAGCCACTTAATTTTTGACATTTTAACTAAAAAATATTTGAACATCACATATCTCTTTCGTTGTCATAGGACTTAACGTTAATCAATCATAACATACATGCATACATAAATACTCACGCCTGTCACCCAGATGGGTAGGCAGAAACTACAGACTATCACTTGGCACGATCCTGACATACCTCTCTCGTCTACTTCACATCCATATACTTATGCATACATGCTCGTCGGTTAAGGGTACTCTTAATTTGGCTCATTTTCAATATATCGCCAATTTTATCGAGAAACTAAACAAAGAAAACCGTTCACTTCTACAACATAAATTTGCTTTGTCAGTCTTTCCTGGTTCATTCTTTCTACATGAGCAAACCACCAAAGTCACATCATCATCACAACATCATTTTGCAAACCACACTCTTCTCTCATCACACAATTTCTCACCCTGTAATCAATCAAGTACAACAGACGGTCTTATCGCTCTGGAAGCGATTTATTCCAGACAACACTTGTTTAGCAAAGAATTGTTGTTTACAGAGAATTGCAAATAAGGAAGGTGTACATAAATTTGAAAATTAAGTTAAAAGAAACTATAAATATATAAATACACACAAGATGATGACAGTTGATGATAGGTAGGATAGACACAATTAGGGACGGTAGTTATGATGGGAAATATCATAGTTCCAAGTAGTAGGTAAGTTTTGAGTAGATTTTTGAAGAAAAAAGCGGCCAAGAGCGTGTCGGGCCACGCTCAGTGTAGAGTTCCTTAGTTTCCTGTCCGTCACAATAAGTGTTCCCACTTATGAGTTTATTATTATCCATTATGTTCGCGCTCCAGCAGCGCTCCGCGCTCCTGCAACAGCTCCCGGTTGTGGGTACTGTTGTTTCCATCCAAGTTCTAAATGATTTTCCTAGAAAGTCCTTATAAAGTTCTACTTTTCAGATTTTTTTCATATTTTCTAAACTTATGGTTCAAAAGTTAGAGGGGGGGGGGGACACATTGTTTTTTTAATTTTGGAGCGATTATTTCCGAAATTATTGACATTATCAAAAAATAATTTTAGTAAACCCCTATTCATTTTTAAATACCTTTCCAACAATATATCACACGTTAGGGTTGAAATTAAAAAAAAATCACTTCCTACTTTACATATAGGGGGGCTACCCTAATAAAACATTTTTTTTCCAATTTTTATTTTACCACTTTGTCGGCGTGATTGATGTCGTGTATTGATGATAATTTCAACTTTCTAGTGCTAACGGTCACAGAGATTAAGCGGGGACGGACAGACGGACAGACAGACATGGCGAAACTATAAGGGTTCCTAGTTGACTACGGAACCCTAAAAAGGGACTGAGTACGCCGATTATATAAAGGCAAGGAGTTCCACAAGCGTACAGCTGTAAATGGTTGAAATGGTGGAAATGGTTTATCGAAGAAAGAGGCGAGTGTGCTGGAATACAAACCGAATAATTGTTAGTAGAACGTAGATGACGATCATGAGAGGAGTTAATATACTAGTTATAGTACACGACTTTGTGTTTTTGTGCCTGTCCTCCTCCTAGTTTTGGTTTTATATTTATATTTATCTTTATAGGGTGGAAAAGCTTAAGGTGACCGGATTACCCTCACGTACCTTATTATAAACAATATATATATATATATATATATATATATATATATATATATATATATATATATATATATATATATATATAAAATAAGGGATGTGAATGCCGTTGAGGAAAACAGATGGTTTGAGAGAAAAGTCAACCCTAGCAACAAACCTCAAACTACTAATAACCTTTTGCTTGAGTTTTAGTGGGATTAATAGATTACCCATAAGATTTACCAGTCCTAAAACTCAAGCCGGATCAGCGTTCGTTGTATCAATAAATAGCTTTCGGTAAATCATCCAGAGTAGATTAACGTAACGTTAATTTTATTCATAATTTACAAACATAAAATATAATAAATAATTTAATATTAGCGTTGAGAATTGTATAAAATTAACTTGGCTAACCCCGCTGGTAGGTTGGATCGCCTTTCTACCGGTAGCAATAACGAATAAGTTCCTGATGGAAAGGTAGAAGAAGAAAAAGTCTGTCAATAGTTGTTTTCTGGCTGTAGGAAGTTAAAGAGAATTTATTTTATAACAAAAGAGATAACGACAATTTTACGTATACCTTTAAGTTATAAATGCAATGAAATAATCATCAAAGAGTTAAAATTAACAAAAAAGTTGATAGATGTTGATGAAACTAATGAATAGAATAAGGCATTAGTTACTGGACAACGAGAACGCTGACAGTTAGAAGTCAGCAAATCAAAGTCTATTGCATTTGATGATTCCACGTTTAGAGGTGAAACACGTGTCTAGTATGGACGGTGGTGTGTCTTTCCTAGTGTAGTGGGGTTGGGATTAGTGGTGACGCAGATAATGCACGCTATTGAGTAAGGGGGTAGGTGCTCTTCACTTAGTAAGGCATAACATTATTTTTTTTTTACTGCGGATTTTATCTAATAATTCTTTAATATCTCTCTCTTATTATTGTTTCATTTCTTTATTTTAGCTGTGTTGTTTGTCTCTGACACTGCACAAGTATGAACTTTTTGATCAGATTATACATTATACGTAAACAAAACATATTGACTTTCCGATCAGCGCAGTGTTTAACACGAATCATGCAAGCGATCCGACGCAAAATGATTTAATATTCATCGGACCAGCCCCCACGTAACCAGCGAAGGAATGCGTTGAAGGACAGTTGCGTAAGCGGTTGACATTGTAGCTGCCAAGGCGTCGTTGTACCTACTGCCTTTTCGGTTCAACACTTATTTGATAAATATAAAAACAAAACAATACAACTGGCATTTGTTTTATTTTTGTTTCTTATTTGCATGGCAGTCAATCCTATATCACATCTAATTTTTAACTTATAATTTTCACAAAGTACAAACTTTATATAACTTTAATAAATTTCAGAGTTACCTTCGGTTTGATTTTCTATATAATAAAAATCGTATAAAATGCGCAGGCGTATGTAGGTAGGTTTTCTGACTTTATCGCTGTAAAGATTCCTGGCTAAACGAAGCGACTACTTGTACGAGGTAATAGATAACAAAGGGATGCGTAAACCCGGGCTCACTGTAGTCGATCTCAATAATATATGTCTCATTTTTCATAATGCCATAATCCATAGCATAATGGAGTAACTATCCGTGGAAGGTGGCTAGTAGAAAATGAACGTGTTAATGAAAAAGTGACGCCATAGAAGTGACTTAGGAGAGTCCAGAACTGGACCGCCAGCTGTTAATGATGATCTTTGAAATTGTTATAAAATTAATAATCTGTACTCATTTGCACTCAAAAGTGGTGTGAATAAAGGAGTGGATTCTCTTGGCCGTTCCTATAATGTTTAAAAATGGGCTAAACTTAGAAGCAATAAATTTTGTTGTTTTACTTTGTAATAAGTAAAATACGACAATGACAATGACATTTATTATCATTGTCGTATTATACCACACAAACAATAAGTAAACCGATTGTCCAATAAAATTCTTTCGATAATGTTAAGACCTAAATCATTACAAACAATTTAAATAAAAGTTCAATGACATGTTAACAAAACAAGTGCAAAAAATGGCCGTCCGTGCACTTTCTAAAGTTACAGACATATGATCTTCATTAGTAGACTTGCTACTGAAATCAAACGTGTTGTATATATCTTATGCAGAAATAGGTAATTATTTATTATTTCAGAACAGGTATAAACAATAACCAATTATCCTCCACTTTTCTCTTTATTATTTAATTCCAACTATAAAATAAAGAATAAAGAGAAGGACAGCTATTAACAAGTCATATACATTTAAAAAGGTTTATTTATTACGCACAAAGACTATATAACCACTTGACTGCGCATACAGTGCCCCGACGCCCGAAAACTATTAGTATTTTGTCGCCTATGCATCGGCGATGGTACTATTAACCATTTTAGTATTGTCCAAGCGTTAGACCCGTGTGCACGCTAAATTAATGCAAACTTTTATAACTTTTATGCAATTATAATGCATCAAAATGCGCGGTGGAGTGGTGTGGGAAACATTCCAGGACAGATGTCCAAAAAGAATGGAGTAACTTTTCATTGCTAAGTAAAAAATACGAAAATTATTGTTGATTAATTCAGATTATGAGCCACCGCAGGGGTCTATCTAAAACGGTGGCCGGGTAAATAACGACATGGTTGAGTCGCGCGTTGATGTCTTTTGGAAAAGTCTCGTTCTATTATTAGACATTTCTAATGCTTCTATCCCTTTCTTTCCCTTTGTATGTTTATCGTAAACAGTAGTACTTACTGTTACCTTTAATAGCTGAAAGTCGATATCGAAAATAATACAATTAAAATTAATAAAAAGATTATTCAATTCACACACTATGAAAAAATACTTATCTACTTTTAACCGTCTTCAGAAAAAAGAGGAGGTTATGTTAGTTGTTAAAGTTTATAGTTACCTAGTTAAATTAGTTAGATCGGTGTACCAAATCAGAACGGCTTAGAATTTCAAAAGGACACTAAAGACAAGTTATTGTACGGATCCACTACAGTAATAGATACTTGTCGTCGTTGTAAAATTTTTAATAAGATGGCGATCAATGACAGTGGTTCAAAAGTGCTGTCTTCGAAATATAATATCAATTATTTCATGAGAACGGTTTTAAAATCTCTGATTAGGTATTATTGATTCCCGTATATACATTTTCATCAATTTGAAATAGAATCAACAAATCATTGAATTGAATTAGCAAGATGCATAATTTACAAATATGTAGACGCTTGTTTATATTTTTCACAAAGAACAATCAGGACCCTTAAACTTTAATTCGAAATAAATATAACAAATTAATTCATTTTAAAAATCAATAATAATATAATAAATAAATGTTTTCGTTGTAACTGATTGATTTTGATTAAATATTATTTCTATGATTTTAATTGAGTATTTTTCATAATGATAAAATCCATTTTATCGATAACGAATATTTTCCTTTATTAAGAAGAGCAACCCTAAAGATAGCCATAACAACGCAACTTGACCATTCGCAGACACGCATTCTTCCTCGTCCCCCGGCCCGCAATAGTGAGTCGTATGCTTAGAAGAAATCTGCCTATACGCTCTCTAGTGGTTATATTCTCTATGATTACGCATTTCAAATGATAAACGAGGTCCGTAATGGAGAAAATATAAATATAAGGAAATATGAGTATCTGCAGTAATTGACATAGGCCATCGGATCAGTAAACTGAGGTGGGAATAGACCAGCTATATATCTCGAAGAACCGACAACCTACGGGGAAGAGATGTACTTGAGTAGCAACGCCTTCCACAACATTGAGTGGTGACCGGATAAAACACGCAGGTAGTTAAAGGATGCAGGTGGCACAGGCCCCTCTTTTGTGACATTCTTTGGGAAGGCCCATGTTCAGCAGTGAAGACCTGTAAAATGATGTTCATGAAACGATGTAACAGACCACCAGCAAGTGTCTAATGAAGCCCATGGAAACTTTTATCCAACTTGAAAGAATTTCCACAGATACCTTGCACCCTTGAGGACTAAAACAAAATTTGGCGATCCCAGAAGCATGAAAGAGAACAGAATCAACCTAGATATATTCGTAAGCAGAACAGGAGCCCCATAGTCTATTGTAACATTGACATATAATATCAATCTCTCCAGAACATTGGTCCTTCTCGTTCTAAGAAATATTTACCTTAATCTTCATGTTTCAGATCGCAATAACAGACATCTTGCACCTTTGGCCCTGCTGCCCTTCGTTGTTCTTATTAATTTACGACGAGATTGTTGGATGGTGGAGAAAGCTTATAGGCACGACCACGGTGGTCAGCCGCTGTAGAGTCTACATCACCTGAAGATGCCTCGTGTAGAGGCAAAACACGTGTCGTATTATCGTCGAAGTTGTGTCTTTCCTAGAATAGTGGTGTTGGGAGTAGTGGTGCTGGGATTAGTGGTGACGGGATTAGTGCACGCAATTGAAGGAGGGCGGGAGGTGCTCTTCATACTAGGTAAGACACAACATATTATTTAATTTAGCGGATGGTTGCAGAATAACTAGTATTAATATCTTTATTATAATGGATTTCCGTAAAATTACGAGTGATTCTATTAATTATTTTATTTTTTATTTTATCAGCTCCCAGAACGGCTAATAAATTACTTTTTTGTATCTGACAACTTCCGTTTCCTTTATTTAAAAGCTCGTATTTTTGTTGTATCTATTTAATGTGAATTTCGTAGTAATAAAACGTTACCTTTGATGCCAAACTTTTTTTAAGTGTAGATGGGAGATGCAGCATTTTAGCGGCACAGTTTCGTATTGTGTTCCATAATCGCAAGTGATAAGAGTGCATTGTTGTAAAATAGGTTTCGATTTTCGACGTTTCTCGTACGTGACCGATGGATTTTCGTAACTGATTACTTTCGTTTGTAAACCAAATAAAATTGATTGAAATGCGAATTGTAAATTAACTAAATTACAATTATTTTAACAAACTTTTTAACCGAGTTCCAAAATCGAGAAGGTTCTACATTCGACGCGTATCTTTTTTATGAATTTTCACCGATTTCTCTGAAACGGCTGAGCCCATATTAGTTACTCTTTTTTAATAAATACTTAGATTATATTTCACAGGTGTTTCCATATATATATACATTGAAAGAAAAAATTTACACCAATGGGTGGGGAAAAGTAAGGATTAGTATAGTAAAGTAAAGTTACAGCCTATATACGTCCCACAACTGGGAACAGGCCTCCTCTCATTTCTGAGAGGGTTTTAGGGCAAGGAATAGTCCGCCGCGATGCCCCAATGCGTGTTGGCGAACTTCACATGTCTTCGAAATATTTTTTTTCTTATTTCTCAGACATGCAGGTTTCCTTACGATGTTTTCCTTCACCGACGAGCACGTGGTAAATCAGCACTTAAAAGTGAAATTAACAATTTCATTGGTGCCTGCGGGGATCGAACCCGGTTTGCTTGCGTATTGTGAAATTTACAGCGAGCGCTAACCATCTGAGCTACCACGGCTCGCAAGGATTAGTATGTTTAGCAGTAATAATAACACTTTATTTTCACCACTTGCATAACTATCACGTTTATAAATAACTATTCTATGATCTATACCTAGTTCACAAAGAATGATGGAACATCTGTGTCTGAACTAGATAAATATATATATATCTGTATTTCAGATCACAGTGCTCTTCCCTATTACATATTAACAGACTAACATAAGTATAACTTAAATAGAAGGTTTACAACAGATAAAATGTGAATCTTAAACATAACAAAATGTTTTTTTGTTATAAATAAGTATGGTATAATGTGTATTAATATGTATCTCTTTGTGTATAATATGTTGAATGCATGTGTGTAAGAGGGTGTGTATGTAATATTAACTAGTATATGTTTAGCAGTGGACTTTTATAGACTATAATGGAATGGTGTCTAGTGTTTGTAAACGCGGCTGCAGATCTCAAGGACCCGTGTTGAAATTCCGGATGGGGCCTGAAATGAGTTTTTCTGTTAAAAAATTCTTAGAATCAGCCGGGAGTCTGAATTTTACTGGCGTGATGTTAGCCCTGCGCCTGATCTCTCTTAAGTCGGATTACTATCCCATCGGACTATGAAAATGAGAGAATAGGGAGTGCACCTGTGTACACGCGTACCTACACTCGGAAACTTTTATTCACTATACTTTCTTGAAATACGATACGTTAACATTTGATGGTTAATGTATAATTACGATAAATAATGTAGTACGTGAGGTCAATAATATGGTCACTTACTTGGTGATGATGGCTTCTATTCTGTCCTGCACAGATGTCTTGTCTCTGTGGGGGCTGCCCGCTATAAATAAAATTCGGCTTGACCTCCAAGTCCAATTATTACTATGATCATGATAATGTCCTCCAGACCGAATTCCGGCCACGGCGGTCTGCTTCAGCAGAGGCTAGCCATCGGCGCAGGACAGGATTATAGTGCCCAAGTGTATGCGCAAGCACAGGCGCACTCTCTATTCCCTCACTCTCATAATCCGATGGGACGGTAAACCGACACGACCGGAGAGAGATCAGGCGCAGGACCAACGGCTTTACGTGCTTTCCGAGGCACGGGGGTGAGATACCGCCAACTTCCAGTTGCCATGAAAGACAATTACACCCGAAAAATATAAACATGTTCGTCTCTAAGGAGTCGGATAAAAAATACTATGTTCATAAAATATAATGTCAATTGCCTATGCTGTGACACGAATGCGTCAATTCGTGACTGTGATCAGCCTAGCGCACCAACCAATCAAAAGCCGAAGTACAACGACCTAAGAAAAAACGCCTATTACCCGACTGGGTACAAAGCTAGCCTCTTATTAAACTGCAATAATAGCGAATTGAACGCATCCGTGAGAACAACGCATGCGCGAACGCATAGTTAAGTAACAGCCAGGCATCGGAAAAACATCGAGAGACGGTGAATTCAATGTAAAGATCAAGACCTTTTATTACGGCCAGCGTAAGAAAATGACAACCGTCTACGCGCCATTTACGTTACGTCCAAATTAGACTGATCTAAAATTAATCAAATAGCAACCTTAAAACTAACAAGTAAAACAGTTTGAAACTTCAAGCTGCACTGGTTTGTTTTAGAGCGGTTGGAAATGTCAAACCTTAACCTCAAAACCGTGACGCTTACGACCACCATTTTAACTACGTTCGCGGGTATTCGGCCATGATCGGAACAGCTCGAGTACAATTTTATCTTGACCTCTCGAGCGGTTAACTAATTCGATATAATTCGTTCTAGCACGAGTATACGAAATGCCAAATTAAACTGGTTATTGTAGTCAAATAGGGTGCCAATTGACAAGGCGCCTTGTATCATGAACTATCAGATGGTTTGCTGTATGTTTTATATGATACCTTGTATTGAATTTAGATTGGCTAATTTATCTACGTTTAGATTTTAGTGTCTTCATCTGAATGCAATTTAGTAAATTCTTTATATTTTATAAATATTTTTTACGATGCTATATTATTGAAACATGGTACATATATTTAAATGGTGACCTTTAACTCAGGTTTTATTATAAAACCTACCATAGGCACCAGTCTCTCACAACGTTAGGTCCTTACTACATTGTTATTGTTAGTTAGCCAGTAAGAAGTTGTGAAGAGATCAATAAATAAATAAATAAATATATTTAAATAATGTCTGCCTAAGACTCTTTCCACCGCGAATAATAAGAGGCTTATGCCCACTGCCTATCTTCTTTTGTATTTGAACTTTTTTTTTATCAATTTTAAGATTTACCTGAAAAATATACCCAAGTGGCGAAAAGTTATATAAAATACAGTATCAAATGTTCTGTTTTTTAATTATTTTTTTCTGTTACGAGTCTATATTACCTGCTTGTTATAGCCAGTTTTTATCAAAAATAATAGTTTCTCCTGCTATGTATCCTTATACATATATAATTTTGGTGCGTTGTGTCTATCTCCTACCTGCCACACGCAACACCTAGTCAGTATTTATAGAGTAGTTGATCCTCCTATTATATTTTTAGAATTATACAATTCGGTACTCTAATATAATTAGTATTAAAATAGTATACCTATTATGTATTATGGAGGGGGGTTGACAACCCTACCACCCGCGGGGTGAATGCGTGTTGGTTATTATTATCTTTAGTTGGCTATTGTTAAGTATACTTTTTTCTTTAATAGTCAATTTCATTCAACAAGACCCTTTATTTTTAATTATTAAAATTTAAGGTTTTATACTATTATTATTATTATTATTTTAATATAAAGAGCAGCTATTAGCTTCTTTTTTAATTTATCTTGTAAAAAGATTTAAGTATCATATCAAGTTTAATTTACAAATAACATAAAACCTTCGCGAACGTCAAAGGTTGAAAACGATCTCAGTGTATAATACCTAACTAATAAATTAAGCTCTATTTTCTAGATGTTAGCGCTGTTAGTCTATGTGACTGCGCTAACATATAATACTAATAAATATACTAATAAATTAAGCGACTCACTTTATCTTTATATGTACCCAAGTACCTACATTTAAAGTAAAACGCACACAAATAAAACACACTTTCGTACGATGTCATTGCTCACAGCTATCTATGGAAGGGGAATGTGGTGTTGTGACGAAAATTCCTTTGACTTGCCCATAAGTCTATAAATCAACGGCATGTCCACACGAAAATCTACTCTAAACATTTTTGTACAAGACTGAGAATCTCTTGAACGTAAACGTAGTTGTGTCAATTCAATTTTAAATTCAAAAATGACTAGTCGGGCCTAATGACAAGGTTAAGTGCATGAAACGCAAAGAAACTGGTTCTAAACATTCGCCCGGCCGTTAGCGCATAGACAAAAAATAACGGCAGCCATCTTGGCGGTCGGATGATGACTTTTCTTGCTTTGAAATTGCTCGCGGAAATATGTAGCCCCGACGAGATCTCGCTTAAGAAATAAATACTATTCACATGTGTACAATTTTTTTTTTGATAAATAACTTAAATATTCCCAAAAAGTTGATACTAAACTGAAGCAGTGGTAAGCAGCTACCGAAAATAAAGAAGATCCATAGATCGTAACAAATATTAATATGTACTAATAAGTTGATGGTAACCTTCGTGAATTATGATTTCAGGACGTAAACTACCTCAGCCTCCGCGATGAAAAAAATTAAACTAAACGTGATAAAATCCGTAATATTGGTTTTATTCAATATTCAGCAATCTAAGAACGCTAATCCCGAATTTTAAAGTCTAGATTGGGAGTAGTCGCTAATGCCTGTTGGCTATGAGCTCTCCCAACTGCCTGCTTAATGTGATGAACACGGAGATTCTTTATTTTAATTCTGCTGCATATGTCCATAGACTACACTAACCACTTTTTTGTGCAAGCAGCTATGCAATTCTAGAAAGGTCAATATCACTGTGACACAAATCTATTGTAATCGCACGTATGGCTATAGGACACTGCTAAGCCATATGGCCTTAATGGTAGCCATATAGAAGCCACATACAGTTGGACTGTGTTTATTTCAGATAGCGCATTTTTGAAAATTACAGTAATTAACTTAAACTTCTCTTTAAGTCGATGATGACCTAATTTAGTATACGTGCAACGAAAAAAAAGCAATGTTGAAAAAATCAGTTATTCGGACGTGCATGTCGACCGTATCTACACGAAATATTTCCAGCAACATTTCATGTTGCTCAGTGACCAAACCGCGAGGCACTTCCGTGACAAAGTCTAATAGTGGCGTGACAAAAACACGACAAAAAGTCATAAATGCACCGCGAGCCCCGAATCGTATATCGATAACCTGCATGAGGGGCTCGCGTGAAACGAAATACACTTTTGTGTTCAACTATAGGTAGCGGATCAAATACTTACTAATACAAAATCAAAATATAATATAATGCGGTTGAATTTTACATCATCACGTAATGCTCCACTACCGGGCCTAGGTCAGTAGAAGAAGAATTGGTCATCACAGTCACAGAAACTTCTAATCTACGGCATTTACAGGGTACACCACCATCTATCGGAGGTCATGAGAGCTTTCTGGAAAATCCTATGGTCGCTTCTTAAGACACCCACGCAAGAAATGCAATGGTGGGAATCCTTGTGCAGCCACGATAAGGATTTAATAAATAACAATAATAAAAATAACACACTAACACCTCACCCATAGGGGTAGGCAGAGACTACGGAATTCCATTCGGCACGATCCTAACACACCTCTCGCCTCCTTTACATAAAGATCCACATGCTCATCGGTTAAGGGTATTTTGATAAAGGATTCCAAGGAACGTATTTAACTTTTAAATTATTCAAGAAATGAAATCTGGCAAAGGATTTTCTTGCATCATGTTATGTTAAACTTGAACTTTAACACGAAGTAAAAGGACATCATAGTGAACTGGAATCTAATCTATTGATAAAACCACAGGAAATATCTCCTTAATTTTCTTTCTCCTTATAACCAGAATAAGACCTTATGAATTGCCAAACAGTGTTCTAACTAATGCATCTTGCAGATATGTAGCATCCCTTTACATATTCTATCGCATGTACCACGAGGAGTGCTCAGAGAAATTATTCTAACTAATTTCTGGTGCTAAATTTCACTGTCGCCTTGGCTTGGCCCTGTTCTTTAATAAGCATTACGACTAACCTCATCACAATTATCATTACGGTCTATGAAAAGACCACAGCTGAACATAACCCCCCCCCCATAGATATCCTCATATTAGGAGGAGGAATATTAGGAATAGTTACAACGCTTGGCGGGCGGGTTGTCAACCGCAATTTTTCTTTATTTCATACATATTATTAAGAAGTCTGAATCTGAATGAGAGGGTGAGAAATTGTGCGATAAGAGAAAAATGTGCTTTGCAAGATGATGTTGTGACCAGGATTAAGAAAGGACCAAATTGGCGATATATTGAAAATTGGCCAGATTATGAGTACCCTTAACCGATGAGCATGTAGGCGTAGATATACGGATGTAAAGGAGGCGAGAGAGGTGTGTCAGGATCGTGCCAAATAGAAGTCTGTGGTCTCTGCCCATCCCTCTTTAAGAAGACGCTGTTGACCAGCTCCTGGCTTGTTCCCAGTGTCGTCTCTTACGACACCCACGGAATGTCGTGGGTTAGTGGATATTCGTACATCGCCGATACACGGTTAATGCTTACCATGTTATATGACATCACGGTAAATGGAATGTTCTAATTTGTATGTAAATAGTATGTGAGTATGACTGATCTGAAAATGAATGTGATACTGTAATTATTTTTTTTTTTAAAAACGTACCCCTACTCCTTTTCTCCTGTATCGTGAGGGCAGTTTACAAACATAAATTGCACAAGGACAAACATCCAGACCCGGAACAATTATTTGTAGGCTATACAAATACTTGTTCCGTGCGGGATTCGAACCCGCAACTCCCAGCGCAGCCACTCATTGCTAAGCCACTACGCCACGGAGTCGTCGTCGTAATAAGTCGTCGTAATGTCTCAGTATCGAACGCTCTCGTGAGGACGCTGTACGTGAGGACACACAGTTTTGACAAAGGGAAAGAGCCTTGTTTACATTTTCTACTGAAAACTACTTACTGCCTGTAAGTAGTTTTCAGTAGAAACTACTTCTACTGTAAATTGATTATTACTACGTAAAGGACGAAAACACTGTAAAATCTTTTAGGGCAAATTAAATATCTACAAAATTTCATAAATTTCTTAAACTAAAACATAGTGGAAACGTCCAATTTCACAAATTGAATTTAATTAAATCACGTACAGTCAAAAGCCCTTTCGCGTGTCCACGACCGCATGGAATACATCGATCGCGGCAAAAATGTCCAGAGGTGGTTTTTAATATTTAAAACGGGTGCATTTCGGGCGGGTTGGGCAATCGATATTCTAAGTCGCGAGTTGGTGTCATGTCATACAGAGTATTTATTGTCTAATGTACGGTATGGGATTCATCAAATTGTGAAATTATTAACAATTTTACGCAGATTTTCATTAATAGTATTTATTACCAATTTAAAACTTTTTCTTGTCACTTAAAAATTAAAAAGCACTTAATTTGGAGTTTAATACATGTTTAACAGGTAGAACCAAGTAATTTTCGTAGATTTTTGCCAAAATACATTGACTGTATATAATAAGCTAGAGAGTACCTAGTTTCAAAAAACTTTTCCAGTGGACAGTATTTTATTAAGTAAGACTGCCTCATTGATCTGTGGTTGTAGTAGCGCGACTGCTGATCATGAGGTCCTGGGTTCGAATCCCGGATCGGACCAAAAAAATTATTATTGAGTTTTTCCGTCAAGAAATTCTCAATAGTTGCCCGAAGTCAGAAAGTTGACGGTGTCTAACCCCCGTGCCTCGGAAAGCACGTAAAGCCGATGGTCCTGCGCCTGAACTCTCTCCGGTCGTGTCGGTTTACAGTCCCATCGGATTATGAGAATGAGGGAACAGAGACTTGGGCACTATAATCCTGTCCTGCGCCGATGGCTAGCCTCCGTTGAGGCAGGCCGCCGTGGCCGAAATTCGGTCTGGAGGACATTATTATTATTATTATTATTTGGATAAACAAAATTAATCAAAAGTTTAGTTTTTTTTTAATCAGTGGTTCCTTAGACTGCCAAGAATTAGTTAATTTGACTTTTATGTCTTAAAGTTTTAAAAGATGTTAACGGTCCCAAATTAGCGGTCCTCGGAAAGGGCGGGAAACGAAAGCGTGCAGTTCCTACTTGATTTAATTTCGCACCGAATTGATAGCTATTCGTTCTCCGTTTGCTACGGCACTCGTTGCATGGAAACTCGTTGAGTTTTCGTTAAAACTTTATATCAGGGTAATATTTTATAGCTGGTGGTGGTATTAAACTTCTATTTCATGTTGGTATTCTTTGATTACGTGGTTCTTCCGAGGTCTAGTGGTAATTCCTCGGTTAGCTGACCCATCGTCACTGCAGTGGTTGCACAATCCTCTTGCCGATTTCTACCGCCCGTACTACCCACTACTGTGCTGTAGGTACTGTGTTTTTTTGTCCATTTGATGGTAAGCGGATGCTGCGGCTCATAAACATCTACATCTATCTTCAATTAAGAATAAAAATAAGTATGCAATGCAGATAAAGGTTACGAAAACCAGTATAATTGGAGCAGAGCTCCCATGGCGCAAAAAAACGATTCTTTGAAATCTATTTCCTCCGTAACCCGTACAGACAAGGTTTGTAAACAATAAAAATCTGAATTTGAATTTTTTTTTCTTTTACTATCTAATCAATTTGCTAATTTACATCTGCGCAGTGTCACACCATTTGATTGAATCTTTTGTTGAAATAAAGATAGTTATGACTTTAGACTTTTACTCCGCTCCGTTTATGACGCTAGCAAAAGGTTTTACCTTTGCATCTGCATCGGACCTAGTTAAAGGCGGGAAGGGATTCCATACACCTGTGTCTAGTGTTTAAAGTTGGCTCACCATCAGAAGACCTGTCAACTCACTTGCAACACACGACGCCCAGGTACCACAGTGGCTTAACCCATGACTGCGGCTGTGCGTGACGCGAGTTCGTATTTGTATTGCATCAAATAATTGTCCCGAAATATATCTTGCCCATGTGTAACTTTTATATGTAAAACACCATTAAAAAAATAAAAAATGTATATAAAAAATTAAAATTGATCTCAAAACTATCGGCAATCATTAGAAGCGGCACGTCTAACCAAAATCGGTAGTGCCTACAGCCCACGCACAACCCACCTCGAGCTGAATTGCTTGATTGACCTTATCTATAAGCATATAATAAAACAGTAACGAAAAAAAAGCTGTACATTGAGTATTTTCGAGAAAATATAAGTGGCTTTTGTTAGAAAAACGTAACTGATGACAAAAAGTGACTTTTTAGACTTTTTAGTTTGTCTGTTTGTCTGTGTGTATGGTACGGCTTCACGCCCAAACTACTGAATAGATTGATTTGAAATTCAGCAAAAATGTTCTTTGTAAACCAAGGAAGGCTTTAGGCTACATATTATCACGCCGTATGTTATAGGGGGTAAGCAGTATTGATTTGAAAAGGTTTTTCTCTGTAATTGAATGCACAAAATAATTGAATGCACAAAATGATATGTTATTAGTTAAAATAAAAATAAAAATTTAACTCTGGGAACATAATAATCACGCTATTTTTATAAAGGAGCGGGGCAGTAATATTATAAATTGCAAGGGAACAGCTTTTTAACAATATGTCGACCGTCAAAAATGTTTACCGCATTAAATGGTGCAAGTTTAAATCCCATAATATTGTTTTGAAAAATCAATATTAATGGTGCAAGTTTAAATTTTGAAAAATTTAATTTTTGCACTTTTTATGTGCATTAGGAAATCCGGGAACTTTAAATGTCCTATCTGAGTGTATGTTGTATGTTTCACACCAATATTACTAAACAGATTGATTGGTGGTACAACAAGTTACATTATCATGAAGTCAAGTCAAACTTTTGGTTCTAAGTTATCATCCTATAGAAACGGGGGTTACCTTTGTTGTCTGTGTTGGTTGATGTGTTTAATTTTCTTACGAATAATTATTATTTTTCTACTATTACGTACTTACTCGATAACTTTTTATTATTTTGAATATCGTTAGTATCGGATTAAGAAGGAATCTAGCTATGCCTTTTATAAAAAAATCAAATCTGTCTCGAAACTCAAGGGTTTTTAGATGCGCAGGTTAGTTAGTAGTAGCAGTAGTTTCTCTCGAACCCACGCAGAGCGTGAACAACGGCTAGGTGCTAACCGTGAGCGTAATGCACTAAGTTTGTCCGCAGAAACTTCCACGCAGCGCCAATTACGACTAGAATTTAAACGAGTCCGCACTACTGCTTCTCGATCTCAGGAAAGTGTGGAACAACGAGAAATGCTTTTAGCTATCAATCGGGATCATCATTCTTTGTCTCGCGCATCCGAAACGGTTACACAGAGGGATCAGAGGTTGAGTTTTCAGAATATCCGCTATGAGACTGCTCGATCACTTGAGAGTAGTCAGGAGCGTGAGATACGACTTGCGCGTGACCGAGAACGTGGGCAAAGCCAAGGGTACAGCTATAGTTATTTGAAGATCTGGAACACCTGTTGTGGAACTCCAAAGCCCAGCGACATTATAACATATATAGGAATGACGCCTTAGCAAAAGTTGTTTAATCTGATGGGCATTTCGTGTTGACTTACAAAAATGAAAGATCTGGAACGTCTCGAATCGTCTCGCACATCACGTTGTTTTCCCGTCCCCGGGCTCTTAGAATTCGAAAACAGACGTTTTAGAACTTCGATTTTGACAACCCCGTTGTCGCTAGCGTAAGCAACATCATCCGCGTACAAAGTCGCGGGCAGCAGCTAGTTACCGGCATAAGTGGGAAATTAAAAGATACGAGGATAAGTTTTAAAACACTGGTTATTTACTATTCAAGAAACCATCCAATTATTAGAATATGTGCCAAAACATTCTCCATTCTATATTATGTACCTATTTATTTCAATATAATAATAACGTCCTCCAGACCGAATTTCGGCTACGGCGGCTTACCTCAACGGAGGTTAGCCATCGGCGCAGGACATGATTATAGTGCCCAAGTATATGCGCAAGCACAGGTGCACTCTCTATTTCCTCACTCTCATAATCCGATGGGACGGTAAACCAACACGACCGGAGAGAGACCGGGCGCAGTACCAACGGCTTTACGTGCTTTCCGAGGCACGGGGGTGAGACACCGCTAACTACCTGACTCCGGGCTACTACTGAGAATTTCTTGAAGGAAAAACTCAATAATTGATTTTTTGGCCCGACCTGGGATTCGAACCCAGGATCTCATGAACAGCAGTCGCACTACTACAACCACTAGACTTTTTATAGAAGAGGGGGCAAACGAGCATACGGCTCAACTGATGGTAAGTGATTACCGCCGCCCACGAACAACTGCAACACCAGGAGAATTGCAGATGCGTTGCCGGCCTTTTGAAAAGGAGTAGGTTCCTTTCTTAAAGGTCCCTAAGTCGTATCGGTCCGGAAAAATCTCTGGTGGTACTCGATTCCATAAGGTAGTTGTGCGAGGACATAAACTTCTTTTAAATCGCACAGTGGTGGATCGCCAGTCATCCAGATGGTATGGATGGTATTGCGAGTTTTGTCGCAATGTGCGATGGTGAAATCGTGCAGCTGGAATTAGTCCGAACAATTCCTCAGAGCACTTCCCTTGGAAAATGCGATAAAATACGCAAAGAGATGCGACATTTCTTCGCAGTGCCAGTGAGTCAAGCCGATCTGAAAGAGCTCGGTCGCCGACAGTTCGAACCGCTCTGCGCTGGATGCGATCAAATGGAAGGAGCTGCTACTGGGGAGCCGCAGCCCAGAGATGGGAACAGTATTCCATGTGCGGCCGAACCTGCGCCCTGTACGGTTGCAAGCGGTGTGCCGGCATGAAATATTGTCCCGCTCTGCTGAGCACACCAAGCTCTTTAGAGGCCAATTTGGCCTTCTCTTCCAAGTGACCACAAAACGTGATCGATGATTGCGATACTGGCCTGAGGTAACAAGAAGAGTACCTTGAAGCTGAGGAGATACGACGAATGAATTCTTTTTAGCGGTAAATGCACAAACTTGTGTCTTCTGGGGATTGGACTGGACTAGATTTAGTCACCCCCAGTCCGAGACTTTGTTCAACAAAGTCTCGAATTTAGACACATGTTTGTCCCGGTACTCAACGATGTTTGCCCGAGAAATATTAGCACGGACGGCGTGTAAAGCATCACCAGTGCTGACGTCCGCAGGTTTGCAACATTTCATCGATATGCAGAATACACAGCGTGGCTCAAACCCGTGCTTGGTGGCGTTTCTTGGGGTAAGCTTATGTTTAGCATGGGACTTGTGAAGGGCTGTAATTATGACGACGATGATGAATCAATAATACAAGTAATAATCTCGGCCGTTGATGATAAAAGGCCCTTTTCTTCTTGTTGTTTTAATGGCTGATGAAGCCATTAAAAGTCTTCTGCAGTACTTGAATTTACTGGATTTCTAGTAGGGATTAGGGTGACGAACAAGCACGTGGTCCATCTGATAGCAAGTTTGTGTTGTAGCACATATACTCTACATCAATTCTTGTATAAAACTAATATGTGTAATATAATAACAATTAAACAGGAAATTAAACCATAATAACATTGGGATGAAATTACTTACAAAATTAAATTGTAAGTTGTAATGTAATTTCCAGATACATAAACAAGTACATGCACATTACAACAATTATTCACCTCTCAAAATTGTCTTAGTGTGTGTGTGAAGTGTTTTAGTTATTTATTCCATTTTTCTTAGAGTAATTACATACATCTCTGAGCTACTTTTGAATACTATAAGAAGCAAATCATGTTTCTTTTTATTATTGAATAAGGGCACACAACCACCTGATGTTAAGTGGATGCTATGGCCCATAGACATCTACATTTATCCTCGATTAAGAATCAAAATGCATTTTGATTCTTAATGCGTTACAGACCCTGAAAATTTAGATGCAATGCCTCGTTTCCAGAAAAAGGGTTTCCGGTTCTCTACACTCACCATACAAAACACAGCAGCTACTATTTCACGCTGGTATTCTGTGAGAGCGTGGTCCTCCCCAAAATATACCGTATAAGTATATTTACTATTTACTTTACTTCCTAAAGCAAAGGCATGGACGTATAAAGCTTAATCCCAGAGCGGTACCTTGTTTATCTAATAGAAAGAAAAATTATTGATGACTGGAAGAATGAATACGAGCTCGTAGCGCGCTAAAACCGTTCACTACAATAGTGTTTTAAGAAATTGTATTCCAAGATCTTATACGAGGGTGACACTAAAAGTTCTTAGAAAATTAAAAACTGAACAAATTAACAAGTTATTAGTTTTATTATGTCTTTTCGAAATTATGTCCATTTACATCAATCCGTGGCTGCATCCGATGGAACCACTGAGAAAAGTACTTTGCCCACTCGTTCTTACGGTCTCTTCGACGGCATTTTGAAACTGCTTCGATAAAACGTTTACCTCGAAGTTTTTACTTTTTTCGGAAATAAATAAAAACCTCAAGGAGTGAAGGTTGGAGCTATAAAGCGGGTGACCCAGTAATTACACGTCTGATGTCGCCAGGTAGTTGATTGTTTGCTTGGCGGTGTGCGACGAGGTGTTGTCGTGGTGAAGGAGGATACCGCGAGGTCGTTTCTCCCGAATTTTTTTTAAAGACAAGTCACAAATGTTAGTGTACCACTCTGCAGTAACTGTTTCTCGATCCTCTAAAAAAATTGTTGCGTAATGACCTGTCCTTCCGAAGAACGAGGCCACCATCTTTTTTCTCACGCTTCGACCTCTCTTCACTTTGGTTGGCAACTCCTCGGAAGGAAACATCCAGACAGCAGACTGTCTCTTAGTTTCAGGATCATAACAATAAATCCAGCTTTAGTCACCCGTAAGTATGTCGAACACAGCATTTGAGTCACCTCCGTTAAATCTTTGAACCATTTCACGACGCCAATCAACACGGCGGAGTTTTTGGGCCTCTATCAAATTATGAGGTATCCACCGGGCACAAAGCTCCCTGACCGCTAAATTTTCATGGGGGATTTTGTGCACTCGACTCATACCGATACCTAAGCTTGTCTGAATCTGTCGATAAGTCACTCTTTTGTCAGTCTCTATCATACGCCGTACAAGACAGATGTAATAATATTCAGTCGTCGCCGTAAAAGGTCGTTCCTCACGCAGATCATCGGTGAGATTAGTGTGACCACGTTTAAACTCAATAAATCAGTTCTCAACAGTGGCACAAGATGAGGCTTCATCGTGAAAGGCCAATCGAAGTCTATCATAACTTTCTTGTTAACGTAAATGGCATCGAAAGTCATAATAAATCACTGTACGAAAATTTTCTCGCGTTAAATTAATACTGACGTGACAATTTTCAATTTGCCGCCAAATCGTAAACAAATGACAAATTAATAAAATACATACCTACACAATAATATTGGCAAAGAGTTCCATTTTCAAAATTTAAATTATTTTTTTTATTATATCGTTTACAAGTGGCCAGTTCCAAAAACTATCATTTTCGCCCTCGTATAATCGCAAATTGTAGTTTATAGTAGCGGAAATGAAAAAAGTTAAGCATTTCTTTGGTATATTATAAAATATCATTACCAACACGCAAGTAAAATTTATACAATAATACTTAGGATCGAGTAACGTCATTCTAATACCTACTATTTTATAATGTAAGTAATGTTTTTCCTAGAAACAGTTTTGGGGTATGAAATACCGTCATAATCGAAGCAGCGAATTCGTCATATTTGAAACTATCAAAACTACGAGTACAAAACAACTACTAATACTACTAATTTAAAACAATGGAGCTGTGTCAACTTAGAAGATAAGCGGTTGTCCCAAAATGTCAAAGTACGTGAGCAATTCGAGTTCGATTCCCTCTGCACAATGAAATTGTTAATTGTATTTTTTTTTATTCCCCACATACTTGAGGGTTGAGAAAATCATCGTGATGAAACCTAAAATTTTAAGTATATTTTTTCAAATAAATGTGACCTTTTTTAGGGTTCCGTACTCAACTAGGAACCCTTATAGTTTCGCCATATCTGTCTGTCCGTCTGTCCGTCCTCGCTTAATCTCTGTGACCGTTAGCACTAGAAAGCTGAAATTTGGTACCAATATGTGTATCAATCACACCGACAAAGTGGTACTCAACGATGTTTGCCCGAGAAATATTAGCACGGACGGCGTGTAAAGCATCACCAGTGCTGACGTCCGCAGGTTTGCAACATTTCATCGATATGCAGAATACACAGCGTGGCTCAAACCCGTGCTTGGTGGCGTTTCTTGGGGTAAGCTTATGTTTAGCATGGGACTTGTGAAGGGCTGTAATTATGACGACGATGATGAATCAATAATACAAGTAATAATCTCGGCCGTTGATGATAAAAGGCCCTTTTCTTCTTGTTGTTTTAATGGCTGATGAAGCCATTAAAAGTCTTCTGCAGTACTTGAATTTACTGGATTTCTAGTAGGGATTAGGGTGACGAACAAGCACGTGGTCCATCTGATAGCAAGTTTGTGTTGTAGCACATATACTCTACATCAATTCTTGTATAAAACTAATATGTGTAATATAATAACAATTAAACAGGAAATTAAACCATAATAACATTGGGATGAAATTACTTACAAAATTAAATTGTAAGTTGTAATGTCATTTTCAGGTACATAAACAAGTACATGCACATTACAACAATTATTCACCTCTCAAAATTGTCTTAGTGTGTGTGTGAAGTGTTTTAGTTATTTATTCCATTTTTCTTAGAGTAATTACATACATCTCTGAGCTACTTTTGAATACTATAAGAAGCAAATCATGTTTCTTTTTATTATTGAATAAGGGCACACAACCACCTGATGTTAAGTGGATGCTATGGCCCATAGACATCTACATTTATCCTCGATTAAGAATCAAAATGCATTTTGATTCTTAATGCGTTACAGACCCTGAAAATTTAGATGCAATGCCTCGTTTCCAGAAAAAGGGTTTCCGGTTCTCTACACTCACCATACAAAACACAGCAGCTACTATTTCACGCTGGTATTCTGTGAGAGCGTGGTCCTCCCCAAAATATACCGTATAAGTATATTTACTATTTACTTTACTTCCTAAAGCAAAGGCATGGACGTATAAAGCTTAATCCCAGAGCGGTACCTTGTTTATCTAATAGAAAGAAAAATTATTGGTGACTGGAAGAATGAATACGAGCTCGTAGCGCGCTAAAACCGTTCACTACAATAGTGTTTTAAGAAATTGTTAATTGTATTTTTTTTTTATTCCCCACATACTTGAGGGTTGAGAAAATCATCGTGATGAAACCTAAATTTTTAAGTATATTTTTTCAAATAAATGTGACCTTTTTTAGGGTTCCGTACTCAACTAGGAACCCTTATAGTTTCGCCATGTCTGTCTGTCCGTCTGTCCGTCCTCGCTTAATCTCTGTGACCGTTAGCACTAGAAAGCTGAAATTTGGTACCAATATGTGTATCAATCACACCGACAAAGTGGTAAAATAAAAATTGGAAAAAAATGTTTTATTAGGGTAGCCACCCTATATGTAAATTGCGAAGTGATTTTTTTAATTTTAACCCTTACGTGTGATATATTGTTGAAAAGGTATTTAAAAATGAATAGGGGTTTACTAAAATCATTTTTTGATAATGTCAATAATTTCGGAAATAATCGCTCCAAAAGTAAAAAACAAAGTGTCCCCCCCCCCCCTCTAACTTTTGAACCATAAGTGTAGAAAATATGAAAAAAATCTGAAAAGTAGAACTTTATAAGGGCATTCTAGGAAAATCATTTTGAACTTGGATGGAAACAACAGTACCCACTACCGGGAGCAGTTGCAGGAGCGCGGAGCGCTGCTGAAGCGCGAACATAATGGATACCCTTATGTTCGCGAATAATGGATACCTTTAAACTCATAAGTGGGAACACTTATTGTGACGGACGGGAAACTACGGAACCCTACACTGAGCGTGGCCCGACACGCTCTTGGCCGTTTTTTTTAAATAGGATAGGATGGCAAAAAAGCACACAATCCACCTAATGGTATGTGTTGTTGAATCTACATCTATCCCCAATTGAAAATTTAAATGCAGATGCGTTGTCGCAACAGAACTAAGATGTATTACCTCGATTCCAGTAAAAAGTGTCGCCGGTTCTCTACACTCAACATCGAAACACAGCCGCATTATGCTGGTATTTTACATTGGTATTCTGTAAGAGCATGGTTCTTACCCGGTGAAGCAGTCCCATTTTTGCCATATAATGTAACTGCAGCATGACAACCACATATACATTCCTTGGAAATTAAAAATGTTTCAAGGATCTAAATATTATTATTTCGTCAACACGCAATTGGACGTGGGACTAGTGCGGTGGACTCTTTCTTGCACTAATACTTATATTTCTGCCGCCGAGTAACAGTGCGTGCAGTGTTGTATTCCGGTCGCAAGGGCTGTGACGTGTAAGGCACTCCGTGGGTCTTAAAGTTGGAAACGCTTCTGTAGCCGTATTTGCTTAAAGTTGGCTACAGGTATCCGTGGACTACAGTAGCGACTTACCATCAAGTGGACCATTAGTTTTCAATTTTACAAATAATAACCCTCTTGGGAATGAGAAGCTATCGGGTAACGAATTTACAGAAGCTGTACTATTTCAATCACGATCATGATTATTATGGATTAACTTTTGTTTTGCGAAACCTTTAAAACAACTTAGTCATCTTATCAACCGAAAAAATTAGCTTTGTGAATAGCGAAAGGTAAATTACGTTTATAAACTTTACTCTGAAACAGTCTATTTGTACTGAAAATAGGCTTTGGTAACCAATTTAAAATGCATTAGCTAGTCTTTTTTTGAAAGAGAAGACAGTAAAATGTTATGTTAAATAAGGATGAGTTCGTGTATGTGTATTTAGCAGGGATGGTAGATATGATAAGGATATAGAACGGCGAGTGAATTCAGGAAATAGAATGAATGGGGCTTTACACTTTATCATGAAGAGTCAGAATGTGTCAAAAAAGGCACGCATGGTAATTCATAATACTGTCTTAATCCCTACTTTAATGAATGCTAGTGAAAGTTGGGTGTGGCAGAAAATGCACAAAAGTAAAATAAATGCTGTAGAAATGCGGTCTTTGAGGAGTATGCTAGGGCTGATTCTGAATGACAGGGTGAGAAATTGTGTGATAAAAAAATGAGGTGTGCAAGATGATGTTGTGACCAGAACTAAAAATGAACGAGGAAAGAGTGACAAAGCAAATTTATCAGACAGTGTCGGGACATTACGCCCGACAGGAATTGTCGACCAAATTGGCGAAATATTGAAAACCAAATTAGGCGTACCCTTAACCGACGAGCGTGTATGCGTAGATATATGGATGTTAAGGAGGCAAGAGGTGTATTAGGATCGTGCCAAGTGGAAGTCCGTAGTCTCTGCCTACCCCTCTGGGTGACAGGCGTGAGTGTTTTATTTTTATAATTTACTTATTTGACTCATATTCACCGTACCGTACCGTATACCGAGTAGTGGTGGTGTAGTATATCCTCCTAATATTCCTCTATCCTCCCATGGACGTAGTAAGAGGGAAACGAATCGGCAGATGGGCAGCAGCGTCTTTACCGCCTGGCAAGCGTGGCGGATATGGCGGATATGGCAAATAACCATCTTGAGGCAATTTATGGGGAAGCTTTTGTTTAGTTATTTTAGTTTTGTTAGTTAGATGAATATTCATTGGAAAGTGTGTGGTTACTGGTCATGTGGTCTTAAGTTCAAATCCCGGATCGGGCCAAAAATCAATAATTGTGTTTTTCTGTCCAGAAATTCACAATAGAAGCCAAGAATTAGGGAGTCAGTGGTACTGCGCCTGATCTCTCTCCGGTGGTGTCGAATTTCCGTCCCATCGGAGTATGAGAATGTGAGGATAGAGTGCACATGTGCCTGAGCACACACTCGTGCACTATAATCCTATCCTGCGTAGATAGATAGTCTCCATTGAGACAGGACATGACCGAAATTCGGTCGAGAGAACATGGTTATTCATAGGGTATAAATGTTTACAGCTATTACTCAAAACTTGGGTGGTTATTAAGGTCAGTTGAAAATATAAACGAGTGAATTATTTATATGAGACGGTTGCACCGATATCACCAAAACCTTTATGGAGTTTGTAATTATGTAAATTTTAAACAATATTGGAAGTCATATTTGTGAATTACAGGGGAACATCTACTATCTTTGGTTCTTTTTTTTATAGAAGAGGGGTGCAAACGAGCATGCGCATGAACAACCGCAACACCAGGGGAATTGCAGGTGTTTTGCCGACCTTTAAGAAAGGAGTAGCTCTTTTCTTGAAGGTCCCTAAGTCTTATTAAACTGCGGATATCCACATTTCTAAGTGTATCACGCTGAGAAACTCTGAGCATAGACATCTTAATCGCTCGCTGAGCGACCTTGAACTTCCTCAGACACTAGATAAAGTGACGATCCGGTAAGACACGCCGAAAGTCGATGGATGCAGGTGGCTCAAGCCCTGACTTTGTGGCATTCGTTGAAGGAGGCATATGTTTAGAAAAGGACTTGTGAAGGGCTGTAATGTTTGTGTAATGATAATGTTTGATACAGAACACGTTTTTCTTTATAAAACTGAAGTGACAACGGAACTCACAGTCCACCTGACGGTAGGTGGCTCCCGCAGTCCTTGGACAAGCAAATTCAAAGAAAGAAGGCCACAGATGCGATGTCAGGTCTGAGGAATAAGATGGAATGCCTCATAGTTATTTTTTATGGGATAGAGTGACAAACGAGCCCACATTCCACCACCTGATGGTAAGTGGTTGCTACGGCCCCTAGACATCTACATCTATCCTTGATTACGAATCAAAATGCAGATGCGTTGACACCCGTGAGGACTAAGATGGAATGCCTCGTTTCCAGTAAAAAAAGGGTCTCTGTATCTCAATACTCATCATACGAAACACAGCAGTATTCATTCCATCTTAGTCCTCAGGGTGACAAAGCATATGCATTTTGATCCTTAGTTTGTGATTCTTAATCGGGGATAAATGTAGATGTCTATGGGCCACAGCATCCTTATACCATCAGGTGGACTGTGTGCTCGTTTGTCACCCATATTCTATATAAAAAAAAAACTTTGCCGTCCATCTATCAAACCTTCGCAGTGTAGTGGCGGCGAAAGAGAATCCGCTACCCATATAGTCCCGTGGGTGTCGTAAGAGACGCCATGAAACTGGGGATGAGTAACAGCATCTTCAAAATTTTTCTTCTTGCTGTTGCCAAACTGCCTGCCAAGCGAGGAAATTGTGGCAAATATCCTCACTAAGATACTGTATGATGACGATGATGATGCGAAGTAATGGGGTATGTAGCTATACATCCATCACTGCCTACAAAAGTCCACTTCTGGACATAGACCTCCCCTTAACCTTGCCTCATAATGGAGACATTTGCCATAATTGCCATTAGCGTGTTGACAACCGCAGTTTTTCTATTTCCTATTTGTTATTTAAAATACGGATTATTAGTAAGCTGAAGTAGCTATGGGGCGGCCATATAGTTCGGAGAACCGACAACCGATGAGGAAGAAAGGTTCTCGAGTGGTAGCCTCGTACCTGTAAGCGTAGAGTAGTGCGACCCCCCCACTAGATGGACTGACGACCTGGTAAGACATGTAGGAAGTCGATGGATGGAGGTGGCTTAGGACCGTGCTTTGTGGCATTCCTTGGGAGAGGCCTATGTTCAGCAATGGACTTGTGAAGGGCTGTAATGGTGATGATGATGATTTAGAAGACGCTGCTGTGCCGGTTTGTTTTCATCTGGCACCTCACATACAATCCACCAAAAGATATGGAATAGTGGATATTTTTGCACCGCCATCATCGCAACCTGTTTTGTAAAAATAATAAAAGAATCTTTGGTTATAAGATAGCATAATCAAAGCAAAGAGTGATAGGCTTTCCTCTATTTTGTAATTTTTTACTGCCCACGGCAATTAATACTGTTAACAATACTCGTAAAAACGTGAAATCAGCTATTATATATCATTGCGAGCGAATTAATTCATACATCTGTCTAGTTAACCTAGACATAGAACAAGTTTAACTTTGTTGGTGATAACAACGGGCATTGTGGGTTCACTGGAGCAAGGGAAACGCAGGAGTACCAGCGAAGTGCGTCTCACAATACGAAAATATCTCATCAAGTTCGTCAACCCAAAATTGTCAAGCTCACACGAGTTTCCGCTTAAAAACTTGCGCAACGACAAAGCAATAGGGGCTAGTTTCGCTCGGCACACGATAGTCACACGAGTGAAGTTGCAACTAGGAATGCAGTTGACTCACGGACAGCTTCGCACACATGCAATCAAGTTCATAGATTAAGATTGGCGTTCCGTCGAATGAAATAACTTATAACTGTTAACCAGTGCAAGAACAGCCTATTACTTGTAAGTTTTTGACTCACCTAATAAGAAATTTGCAGTACTTGTCCATACGAAACAAAAGAAGCAGTCGTTTGGTCCCACTTTTGTATAACACTTAGGTACACATTAAAAACTAGGTTTATCTAACTTTGCACTATGTCATCACAAAAGTTCCACTACTTTGTACAGAAAAGGCACTATGTCTAAATCACAAAATTGAGCAAAGCGAAAAAAGTGTCTCACTTTATGAGGTCGTCGAGCAAACGAGCGTCTATTTCGCCGATTTCGGAAATGGAACGTTCGGGGCACATTTACGAAAAGTTCGAAAATTAGTTTTGGCGGAATTCGGCGTCGCGTTGTTGAGTATTTGGCGGATTTTCAGCTTTCGTGGCGGATGCGGCTTAAAGCGCGTGCGAGGCCGCTCGCGCGCAACACAAGATTGTCGTAGGTTAAGTTTCGAAAAAAACACCGCTAGTTCAATTTTCCGGCTTACGAACCCGCAGTTTCACAGCGCCAAAAACACCTTGCCACCTCGCACATTGTCACAAACTTCAATCTTGAGGTTATTACTATTGTTTTGACAGCTCCATGAATTACAAACATGTGTACTACGAGTACCTACTTAGACTAAATATAGGACACTGGTAGAGGGCGCTGCAGACGCGACTAAAGACGCAAGAGAAAAATAAAATGCAATAGTCACCAACCAAACAAACTAGCAACGCGCGTAAACACAACGAAATTACTGAATGCCACTTTTCATTATTTTATTTCGCTATGCACCGGACGACGTCACCGAAATAGCAGACGCGGGGAGGTATGGCCGTCTCTTTCCCGCGTACTACGTTTCGCAGTTTTAGCGGGAACTTTACGTTAAAATATATATGTGCATTCGGGGGTTTGTTTTTTCTTAAATTTAATTTAACAGTTTCGTGTCGCGCTCGTAGTTTACAGGTTTTAATTGCGTGAATTGTTGACGCGCGATACATATATCGTGTATACGTACGCAGAACTGCTGTTGCACTGAGGCTAGATGACATTCGCACAAGCTTAAACTCAAGTTCACGCGGATGCGGCGTCAATAAACTGCCCGGTGCTATGCTCGTAGTCGTAATGCGACCGATGTAATTATTTCGCTTACATTCATAATATAGAAGGGAGTTCTACGCTAATTAATGTAATATAGAACACCTATCAAACTATTCGAGAAACTCATGCAGTAGCACACAAAGCGCCGCATCAAATGACATGTTTGCGAACAAAGCACAAACAGCTGCCCTATATAATCGTACGATAAACGAAATCGAACCCGTATAATATGTTCAACCCAAATAGGCCAGACCTGAAACATAGGGTTTGTATGAATGAAACAGCCGTCCCAAAAAAGTCGAGGAAATGATCTTTATAGTTATCAGGACAATAGGAACGAATTTCGAGCAGTCTGTTTCCAAACGTGCAGGAACGTATTCGTAGCGAAATAACTAAAACTAAACTAAAACTAAAACCTTTAATCGCCTTTTCATGTTTTACGTAACTTACCTACTACATAGAAGCTATTAATTGGTTTTTGCTATACGTTTTTGCAAGTACATCCATACCATTTATTATCACTTGTAATTACCGTCTGGCGACGGCGTAAGAGAATTGTTTTCTCCCCATATCGTAACGTGGGACAGCCACGCTACGCAATAGAATAAGAGGCGACTGAGAAATGCATCCCAACCATTTCGTTTATACGCAAATACCCAGACCGACAACGGGCAGGCAATGCGTCTCAGGTGCGAGATGTCTGGTACGGAACTGATAAGTTGCCTGTCAAGCATAGCGGCTAAGCTAAATCCTCTCTATGTCGGAAAAGGCTCATATCTGGAGCAGTCTTTAATTACTAGATTGTTTGATCTAAGTAAGTTGTTTTTAAAAAAGATTTATGTTTAGTTTAGTTTTGTGTTTTGTTTGATATTTTTCCGTTCAACGCCATGTCAGTGTTCATTATTTCCAATTTGTGTTTTATTTTGAATACGTATAGTGGCAATACTGTATTCATATTTTAAACTTTCTTTAATTTTTTCAACACCTCACTAATGTTATTAATGCTAACTAACTATAGTCTTATCAGCCAGTAACATTTCAAAAACAAAGGCATCTATATTCTATAGGTAAGTAGGTATATTGATAACAACATTTAGCAATTTCGTTATGATAAGGACCTAATAAATATAATGTGTATATCACCCTTTGTCTTAACAATAAATTTAAAAAAATCAAAAAAACTAGAAAGTCGTAGGTATAACTTCAACGAAGGACGCAGTAAAAAATGTGGAGCGCTTTATCACTTAACGGTGCATACAACTGTGCTAATCTGTTATGTATCGTTCCGATTTTGTTTATAAATATTACGAGTGACCCCTTTGATATTACTATCAGGCTATCAAAAGAAAGATGAAATTTTTTAGCAGTAGATCTGGCATTACGAAAATAACGACTAGATAAGAGAACGAATAGAAAAACCAGAAAAAATAAAATAGAAAATTGATGTCATCTACTGGTATAGTTGGTAATCCGCTGATAAAACAAAACTCATTATCCTCGCCTTTATCAGCCCATAAGTGTCATGTGGGCTCTGTGATTGTGTATCGGCTGTAAAAGAATATTCACTAAAAGGAAGAAATAAACCATGATGGGCAGCGTCTTCTTAATAACAAATAGAATATTTTAAAAAATGCGGTTACCAGCCCGCCAGCCAAGCGTGCCAAGTATTCCCCTTATCAAGTAACCTATGGGGAGGTCTTTGTTTAATAATGGACTTTGATAGGCTGTACTGAATGAATGAATGAATGAATGAAAACTTACTTAACTTGCTAAACTTACTTTAAGAAGTATAACTTATTGAACCTGCCTTGTATCTATGTTTTGGAACTATGCAAATTTTTCAAAAAAAAATCCAAGCTTCTACACAAAACGAGTTGGCATCATGTCTAGGAAGATAAGACAGAGAAACAAACTAGTGCTACCAACTTTAAAACTAAAATCTCGTGCATCCAGCCCATTTGCCATGTCTATAAAAGTATATAATAAATAAATTATCCGAACATATAAAAAAACATTAAAGACGAAAAACCATTATATATATATATATATATATATATATATATATATATATATATATATATATAACAATGAAATGCCATTCTACTTAATAAATTACAATAAAAAATTCTAATAAATTTTAAAAATTATTCAAATAATTTAATAAAAATTCAACTGTGCTAATTATACTACCTACAATAATAAATTAAATATCAAAATCAATTATTAAAAATAACAACTATAATAGCCGTATTCCAAATTCAATGTGTGTATGTTTATGTAATATAATGAATGTTAATATTGAGAGTAATTATTCAACAATAGTAATAATAAAACAAAATAAATGTTTCTCCATCATAATATTTCTGTGCCCGTCAGGGTCTATAGAGATACACATAAAACTATGTATGAGTATTGAAAATGAAAGGGTCATATGATAACCAGCACAGATAGCGATGTTAGAATATCCACTACCTCATATTGTCCCGTGGGTGTCCTAAGAGGCGGTATAGGGAAATTAAAACGGGAACTGGTCAGCAGCATCTTCCAGAAATTAACTAAAAAATTTATAAAACTGCCACTGTAAACCCGCCTGCCCAGCGTGCCAACTGTGGCGGAATCCATATGATAACAAACACATTAAGAATGAAAAAGAAGATCATATACCTAATGCTAAAAGTAAAAAAATAGCAAACACAAAATTAGTTCAACTAATTAAATGGTTTGATCATGTAAAAATAATGAACGAGGAAAGAGTGACAAAGCAAATTTATAGTGCAGATGTGAACGGTAGAGTCAGGAAGGGATGCCATAGAAAAAGATTCATCGACCAAATTGGCGATATTTTGAAAATGGGCCACGTTAGAAGTACCCTTAACCGACGAGCATGTATGCGTAGATATATGGATGTAAAGGAGGCGAGAGAGGTGTGTCAGGATCGTGCGAAGTGGAAGTCCGTAGTCTCTGCCTACCCCTCTGGGTGACAAGCGTGAGTGTTTATGTTTTTATGTTTATGTAATTAAATGTATGCGCGTAAACATATGTATTAATTCCGAACGGTGAAACCTTAAGTAATCGTTATAAACCTTTTCCTCGCATCGAAATACATGCATTAGGTGCATATAACATGTAAATTATACTTCATACAATATATATACAGAAATCACTCGCTTGATTCTGCGACCTGCGACAGAAACCATAGTGGTACCGATTAACTAAGTCAGGCTCATGACATATTTATAGTTAGAAAGAGAAAACATTGCAAAATAATTTGAATACCGTTATATTTATAATCAACTTTGAGATATTAGAGACCGTCAAATAATACAATAGCCTCTTACAAAATGCACTGCTTAGCCTCATATTTTACTTTACGCATCCAGTTGCTGCCAGCCGCTTTGCGTGATCATCGCTCCATCTTGCTGAAGAGCAACCTGGTACGTTTGCCCAGTTTGTCTAAGCTATATCAAAAGGATAGTTGTAGCACGAATGGGTTCGCTTGACTGGGGAAGGACCACGCTCTCACAGGATACCAGCGTAAAATAGCAGCTTAATGCTGCTGTGTTTCGTATGGTGAGTGCAGAGAACCGGAGACTCTTTTTACTGGAAAGTAGGCATTCTATCTTAATCCTCACGGTTGACAACGCATTTGCATTTTAATTCGTAATCGAAGATGAATGTAAATCTTTAAGAGCCACAGCAACCACTTACCATCAGGTGGACTGTGTGCTCGTTTGTCACCCCATCCTATAAAAAAATAGTATGTTTATCCTAATAGTTCTTCTTTTTCGTTCTTCTAACCTCTACGACTGGTAATCCCATCTTTTTTTTCATCTTCTAAATATATGGGTTGTTCTTCGCCCCGAAAATCGATAGATTTCTCACATTATTTAATAGCTTCTAACTTCGGTGGTTTAAATCCTTAGAGGTCTTAAAAGCCTTTGAATTTTGTGGATTTTGTTATTCTTTTAAAAATTTGAAGTCAATTTTTAATTTTTTTAAGTTTATTTATTTGATTTCTTTAAATGGACTAAGCTCAAGGTTACTAACTCAAATTTCTAAATAGTTACATAGTAAATGACAGCCCTAATTTAATTCAAATTTCCACCTTTGTTTTGTAGCCAGTTAATTGGGTAAAATAATCATTGAAACATTAAAGTAAGTACATTATTACAATGAAATCGCTTTACAATTCTCAAAAAGATTTGGCATAATATACATCTATATAATAAAATTTAAGTGTCTCTTTGTAATGTCAAAATGACAGCTTTTCACTAAATTAAATTGAAAGTTTTTTACGGTACCTACCTACTTGTAATTATAACAATTTTTTGCCTGTCCGTTTTTTTGTTCCGGCCAAACTCCGAAACCGCTGGATTGATAAGGAGTAATTTAGGCTACCTTTACTTTAAAAAAAATATTTACAGTTCCGTGCAAATAAAGAATCATGTCCAATTGTGACCTGAAAATTTTCTAACGCGTCTAGTAATGTAAAATATCTTATAAAAATGCCTTTATTTTGCTTATTTCGTATCGAATAATAGAATTTTTCAATAAAGCCAGGAAAAAAGTAATAGTAATATGTTTATCGTTCTCAATAGACTTTTGGAGAAGGAACGCCTTTAAAAATGACTTAAGAGCCCAGAAGCCATGACAATATATAGATTAAAAAAAAAGTGTTTTACACATTTCGTTTCACAGACTACGAAAATCTTATTAATTTGTCATGTGGTTTATGAACGTTCAAAATAACCAATTGTTTTTTGTTACTTATCTTATTATTTTATGATCAGATATGCTTTTTTGTGGTTTTATACTATGATGTGGAAGTTATTTTTCTTTCCACGCCATAGTATACCATAGTGTACAGTTGACAGCTTATAATCTGTAAAATTTATTTATTTTATAGCATTTTTCCCTGGCCTCTAAATAAAAAGGTGATAAGTTATTATGTTATTATAAACGATAATTGATTTTATGCAACAGTAGTTGTAGGTAGACGCGACCTGTAAAAAGAATCAAATGACAGGTCAATCAATGTATGGAAAGTGGGCATACTTCTTTAAAACCCAAGAAATTTTGAATTGAATGTATATAGTATGTAACCTTTTAAATTTTATTTATTTACTAACCATAGCGTATAAGTTCTTTTTGTAATTACCAACCCACTCTATGGAAAGAAATTTCTGAAATAAAGAATAATAATAATAATAATAATCTGATTCAAAAAGGAAAGTATAGTAATAAATTACTAACAGCATGGCTCCACTTAAAACTTCTGCTTTCTGTTAGCCCGTAATAATCTAATGCAGGATAAGAGCCACTGCGCATGTAAATAGAATTTGCGTTAATAGTCACACTTCGACGATCGCTGTACCCGACTTGGACACCTTTGACGCTGCTGCCATTAACCAGTCTGAGTATGACGGCGCTGTCGTCGCGTCGCAACTACAAGTGAAACGCATCGAAGCCTAAATCACGCTATTAAGTTAAGAATTCTGCGGTATATATAGAATAGCTCTGTTCTGCCACTCGTAGCCTTAGGCGCTGCCTGGGGTTAGCATCTGCCCCGGCGGGAGATCTCCAATACTCTTTTCACAGCCGTACCTAAAACAGGGTGATTATACCGCCATCTACCGGAAGTTATAAGACTTTCCGGGCATTAACCATAGCGCCTCTTACGAAACCCAAAGCACGAAATGAGATGAAACGGTATGTGAAATAAGAATAGAAGGAGAGTTAATTGAGCAAGTGGATGAGTTTGTGTATTTGGGATGTGTATTTAGCAGGGATGGTAGATATGATAGGGAAATAGAACGACGAGTAAATGCAGGGAATAGAGTGAATGGGGCACTACACTCTATTATGAAGAACCAGAATGTGTCAAAACAAGCACGTATGGTAATTCATAATGCTGTGTTAGTCCCTACTTTAATGTATGGTAGTGAAAGCTGGGTGTGGCAGAAGAAGCACGAAAGTAGAATAAATGCTGTAGAAATGCGGTCTTTAAGGAATATGCTAGGGTTGAATCTGAATGACAGGGTGAGAAATTGCGTGATAAGAGATAAATGTGGTATGCAAGATGATATTGTGACCAGGATTAAGAAAGGAATGCTTCGGTGGTTTGGTCACGTAGAAAGAATGAATGAGGAAAGAGTGACAAAGCAAATTTATATGGCAGATGTGAACGGCCGAGTCGGGAAGGGACGCCCTAGAAAAAAGTTTATCGACCAAATTGGCGATATTTTGAAAACGGTCCAAATTAGGAGTACTCTTAACCGACGAGCATGTATGCGTAGGTGTATGGATGTGAAGGAGGCGAGAGAGGTGTGTCAGGATCGTGCCAAATGGAAGTCTGTAGTCTCTGCCTACCCCTCTGGGTGCCAGGCGTGAGTGTTTATGTTATGTTATGTTTATGAAATGAGATGACGGGTTGTATTACGCCCACACCACAAGACAACCGAGAGCAAAGACTTTTCAATAAATTCTAAAATATCCAGTCACAGTAGTATGACAGCGATAGCACGTGCTGTGTGTCAGATGAAGTTACGTCACAGAGTACATAAAGAAATATGTTAAAACAGCTGTGACACAGTAAAGAGCGCTGGACCGACGTACTGAGATCGCTTATCTATTCTCACCATCAATGACACATGGATGACATATGGGCAATGTAAAGATGTAGAGATGCTAAGGGATTCTAGTACTAGCCCGAACATAATGAAAAACTAATTTAAAGATATTTTTCGCCTGAAATAGGTATAAAAATGATTACGCCAAAACTACTATTTTTTTCTTCGAATACAATTGTTCATGTTAAGAAATAGGCAATAGCTTTTACTCAATTTTTATTACATTTATAAGAATAAATATATATTCAGGTTCTATTTTTTACTTTTAAATGTGCATTATTGGGCATATTATCTATATTTATTTAAAAGCTTTATTGTCCTAACCATAAAAGTTACAAAGGGCGGACTTAATGCCAGTTAGAATTCTCTGCCAGTCAACTCATGGCGTGGTGAGAAATTAGTGGCAGGTGACTTAAATAACACTTAATTAAAATAACACTTGTAAATGCACATCACGTAATTTTTTAGGTAAATAAGATACTTAAAAAACTGACCCTTAAAGTAAATCAACTTTAGTGGTCTTCTTCACCCGTTGGATATAAGTTCCCTATCGCTGTCGCCGAGGGTCACTGGATCAAGTATAAGTACTAGTGGGTGCTGATTATCTGTATTTTTCTTTTCATAATTTATTTTCGTAAATTTTACTGCTAAATTAAACTAAATTTTTTGTCCAAAATGACGCAACCGAATGCCATGGTACTTCTGCCCTTCGCTACGTCAATGCTCCCTTATTACAAGAATATTGTTACAGTTTACATACATATATTTGAACATGTGATTTTTTTAAATATATTGGTACCTATATAATATATGAGTTTTCCTGCGTGCAAGTAAAACGTATCTTATGTTTCATTTTAAATTAGTTTTTGGCCGCTGATGAGAAAACTCTTAATGTTTAAAAACTATGTTTAAAATCTAAGCATTAAAAACTGCCGGACTAACAGCGTACTACCATCTCCTACCTTCCTTTATCCTTTTCAGACCATAAACAGCCAACTCTTGGATATGGGTCTCTCCTGTATTATTCACAACACTAGCCCACTATTCATAAAAAACTTGTGTAGTATGTAAACATGTCATCAATTACAAAATTACATTGTCATGAATTTTCTTCAATTTTATAATAGCATTCTTGTTGATTTAACAATTAGTATTTTTTTCGATATTTATCATCACTGAGCCTCATAGGAATCAGCTACGTAAACAAATCCTAGATACAGAATTCCTATAAACGAAGTAAATTATATAACAAGCATATTAAATTACGTTTATTCCACACCTGGTAACCAACAATTATATTCTCCTTATAACTTTAAAAACCATTGCGGCAATTTAACATCCATCAGAACGAGCCGGACAGGTGAACGTCCGAAGCCTCTACTAGACTTTTTTTAAATCCCCAACGGACCCGTTCCAGGTTGTCGTGCAAAATATTGAATTTTATGGATGAAATATATAATGGAAAGTATATTTTACATTATTATTATAGACGATCTGTTAAGGTAATAAGGTAAAAAAGGTAATAAATCATTTTTTTTATTTTAAAAATGAATCTATAATTGGTATTAATTTACGTTATGTCTTGATTACATAGCTGCTCCAGTATTACTGGCAATTACACGCCACTGATTTTGTAACCATGTGAACTTACAATTTATATGTTGTATTTAAGTACTAGTACTTATGGTTTGAAGGTTATCCTACTAGGTGCTTCTCTTTATATGTCTTTTGGCCCAAGAGTTCTAGCGTAGTATAGCTTGAGGAGTAAATGATTACACGAGATGTTTATGCCGCTGTAAATCGTACCGTGTGGTACCGTGATTCCTTCAAAGGTTGAGTCTAAAACACCTACGTGACCAAATAATATAATGATGAGTAATAATTTATTGTGATCATTCTCACTTGGGGACTTGCCGTTTTTAAGTTGCTGGAGACGTCCAGAATATCACCGGAATAGTGTTGGATAAGACTTGCTCTCGAATCGTTACTCAGGGTCCAACAATGATGATTAGGTACAGCTGCCAATAGAACTTCTCAATCGCACTTAAAATGTCTGATGTCCCGAAAACAATGCTGCCACATTCGGTCCTCAGCTTCGACAGTTGGCTCTTTCTGGCAGACAGAACTCTGCAAAGAGTTTTGAGCCCTGGTTCCACTCGATCGCTTCTTGAGTACGAGCAGTATTAAAGTTGCGTAAGTACCGCTGCATGCATTTGGAGATCTGTCTATTCAGTTGCCTGTGTCCAATCTGCTGAACTGCAAATTCATTTCCCGTTTCACAGCCATGAGATTAAGTGCCAGTGTGATCGAAGAGTTTTTATGTTCTTCTGCAGCGGATCTTGTAGAACTTAGCTCCGACCGCATAGCCAGTTTTCACGAGCTTGCCATTTATAACTTCTACTTCATTGCAGTCGTCTAGGCACTGAAACATGGGCGCCCTCTTGATGATAAAACAAGTTGTCGGATTCGAGGTTTACCGTGTCCTCACCCCTTCTTTGGAATTCGGATAATCCTATTATATTTAAGCTCAGCTTGTCTATCTCTTCTTCCAGCTCCAGGATCTTTTCATCAGTCTTCAGAGTGTGTTATTTATATGTTACTAGGTCGAGTCATCTTAGGTGATAACCGAACCTTCACCGGAGATCCTTAGCACCCCTGCCCCGCCGTTACCATTGTCGCCACCGTAGCCAGGAATAGTAGGGCCGCCAGGGACTGTTGGCCGTCTCTTCGTAACTAATCACGAAGGTATATTGCGATAGTTGGCAACCGCAGTTTTTTTATTGTTATTTTGCTGTTATCAGAAAGATGCTGCTGCCCATTTTCTGCTTCAGTTTCCCTCTAACGCCTCTTACGACACCCACGGGAAGATACGAGGTGGTGGGTATTCTTGCCTACCACTACATGGGAATCGATCGTGAATCACCAACCAGACAAGTCATTATAATTTTGATGTTAGCCACCGCTTTGTCATCGGCTAAGTAGGTAACTTTATTAGTTTTCCGCAGAGCACAGGGAGAAGAAGGATTAGATTAGACTGACGCTGACGTCAGCCTAACACTGCAAAAACACGGGTGACACAGTTGATGTTAGTCCATCATCATCACCATTACAGCCTATCAAAATCAATTGCTGAACATACGCCTCCCGAAACGTTGAAACGTAAGGTATATTTTTCACTGTTGCCACGCTTTGCAGGTATGCAACGTCTGCTATTGCCAAGCGTTCATCAAATGGTGTACAAGAACGAAAAACGTGGTAATTATTTGATATATTTTGTCAAAACTCATTTGTTATTGAACTTATTGAAGCAATACACAAACATCTAGAGAAGAATATTATTATATCAATTGTTTCGATTCCTGTTTTGATCAAATCGTATGAATGATATGAAAAAAAACAATGGATGAAAAAGGTTAGTGTGGTTTATTTTAATTTTATACAAAAGGCCTATTAATGAAACAAAACACATTACGTGCAAGTTACAACAATCAACACCACTACCATGTGTGAATACAAATATTTTGACATGTCAAAACCATTAAAAAAATATATTTGAATTCGGATCGTCGACACGTTCGATATTCAAAATTCGCGACCGAGTGCAATTCGCATTCAGCGAAAGTAATGTCTTTTTAAAAAAAGTCTGGAAGTCCTGCCAAATGCACGGCGGCCTCGACGCTGCGCCGGTGTCGACGACCCCTCGTATTGGGCGATGCATTAAGTTGGGTAAGGTCAGGTTTGTGTTTGTGCATGTTGCATGTGTGGGTGCGCTTTTACTTTCGGCGCGTTTCGTCTGTTTCGATTTGGCATATTGTTTTTATTTAACTGTTTTTTTTTTAGAAAACAGGAAGTTAAATTTCATTATCACTATCATTTCTACATTCTTTTCAACGTTTTACTGGTATAAATGAAAAAGATACAGCACAAGAAATTGAAAATTATTTAAAAAACAACGCTGCCCTAGCTCTAGGATTTCCTCAATATAACAATTATTTTTATAAGATTCATAGAAGTGCGCGTTTCATGATGGATCCGAACTCTAAGCACCTCCCTGCTAAGGTCATGGAGGCGTTAAATTAAAAAATGAAAAGTTTATTCATCGTTACCTCACTGGAAATGCTGTAGTCTTCAGTAGATATTATCTACGTGGGTTATATGTTTCAAATCATTAACATTGATAGACCTAGCAACAATGAGAAACAATCGAAATATTTTTTTATAGCGTTGGTACGTGGATGCTGTGGCCCATAGGCAAACACACACAATCTCAACTAAGGATCAAAGTGCAAATGCGTTGTCATCCCTGAGAACTCAGATTAAATTCCTAGTTTCCAGTAAAAAGGGTCTCCGGTTCCCTACACTCACCATACGAAACACAGCAACAATACGCTGTTATTTTACGCTGGTATTCTGTGAGAGCGTGGTCCTGCCCGAGCCGACCCATTTCGTACTATAACTGTAAAATAGCTGCAGCGTGACTACCACGTAAAATAAAAATATATAATTGGTACTCTCAAAAGTCACATCTGTGTGAAAAAAGTCGCTTCAGCTCAAACTTCGTACCTAAACTTGGTAAGGTAAGCAGACTATTGAACCAGACAGTTATTCATCGTGATCATAGTTACAGCCCACATTACATCACAAGTCTCCCGCTGCACACAAACCTTATGGAAGAAATGCCACAAAGCGGACTTCCATCGATTTTCTGCATCTCTTACCAGGTCATCTATCTAGGGGGGATGGGTTTGCCCTACTTCTCTACTTTATTATGGACGATTATTATCGTAACAGTCTATTAAAGTCCACTGCTGAACATAGCCCTCCCCCATAGACTGCCTCATAGGGGGGATATTTGCCATAGTTGCCACACTTGGCAAGCTGGTTGGCAACCGCAGTTTGTTTTTATTTTTAGTCGTTATTAGGAAGACGCTGCTACCTGATCCTGATTTGTTTCCCTCCATCGTCTCAGAACACCCACGGGATGAGATGGGGTATTGGATATTCTTACACCGTCACCGCATGATACACGGTTATTAATTACATAAAATCAATACTTTATAAAATTCCACGATCTTTTATTAGTTGTTCGGTTTCAAAATGAATTTTGGTCTACGCTCCAATAAACACGTATAACGAGGTACGTAATATTCCGCCATAGTACTTTCATTCGCGACTGAAGCATGTGTTGAATTTTTTTTTTTTTATAATCAAACACTACGTGTTATTTTGTTTGTATTCAACCAATGAAAGATCCAATGCTTTGCAAATAGCATCACATAACAGAATTCATTCGTACTGTGGCTGCTGCATGTCGTGATCGGCTGGAACTGGGTTCATGCTTGCACAGGGTATTAAGGTAGGACCGCACCAGGCGGAACTGCACCGCAGCGGAACTGATCGACACGAGTAGGTCAATTGATCAACTTTGCCGTGCAGTTCTGCTGCAGTGTAGTTCCGTTACCGCTTACTACGTATTGTCTCATATAATTTCATTTAAAGAATATGTTGACGCGTCGTAGCATCATTTTTATAAAACTCAAGTTACAGCCCAACTTTCAGTCCACCTGATGGTAATTTGCTACTGCTGCCATATTGACTGCCTCGTAGATCTAGTGGTTGTAGTAGTGCGACTTCTGATCATGAGTTCCTGGGTTCGAATACCGCATCGGGCCAAAAAATCTATTATTGAGTATTTTTCCGTCAAAAAATTCTCAGTAGCTGTCTGGAGTCGGGAAGTTGACGGTGTCTCACTCCCGTGCCTCAGAAAGCACGTAAAGCCGTTGGTACTGCGCCTGATCTCTCCCCGGTCGTGTCGGTTTACCGTCCCATCGGATTATGAGAGTGAGGGAATAGAGAGTGCACCTGTGCTTGCGCATACACTTGGGCACTACAATCCTGTCCTGCGCCGATGGCTTGTCTCCGTTGAGGCAGTTAAATTGGGTTCCGGAATTATCTTTTTAATATTTCGAATCTAAGAGCGCATTAGACTTTGAAATTGATCGTTACATCTGTTTAAAAGTTATTTCACAAAAACATATTTTTAAAAACATTTTTGAGATTTCTCAAAATATACTGATCCGAATCGATTCAATACACATACAGACAGAGTGACTCCTCGTAAATATAGTCAGAACGGCTTCCTAGAACTTGATTTTCGACAATCGGGGTGAAACCTTAACCTAACATATAATATAAGGCTAAGCAACTCCTTCTATTCATTGAAGACATAGGGCTTAGCCGTGAACTATATATATATATATATATATATATATATATATATATATATATATATATATATATATAGCATAGCAGCGATCACAATAGATCTTATAGGTCACAGTGATACTGGTCTCTTTCCCTAGACCTGCATAGCTGCTCGCATATAACAAAATAAATAACCTAATTTCCCGATTTTTTGAAAATCATTATTTTCATTGCGGAAAGTTACAAATCAAATAAAATTTAGAAACAAAACACGATTCAAATTCTTTTTTGCGTTTTATGCGTTTCAAGTTCTTAGCGTTTACTTAGTTGTTATACGAATAATTCATTTTTTAAATACGTTTCACAAGAGCACACAGTCCACCTGATGGTAAGCGGTTGCTGTGCCCCATAAACATCTACATCTATCCTAGATTGAGAATCAAAATGTAGATGCATTGTCAATCCTTAAGACTAAGATGGAAGACCCCAATACCAGTAAAAGTTATCTCCAGTTCTCTACAATCACTATAAAAATAGCAGCATTAAGCAGCTACTGTGTACCTTATCTTGCTGATATTCTGTAAGAGTGTGGTTCTTCCCCGATTAAACCAATCCATTCGTGCTTTAACTATAATATAATTGCAACTTTACTCCATAACATAGAGTTTCGCACGATTTTATGTTTTACGTGGATCTTAGCTCTCACTCCTCTTTAAAATTAAAAATCTTTATAGAACTAGTCTAAGACTTCTCGTGTAGCTAATCCTGCTTACTGTACATTTATATGCATTTAAGTTCCCTTTCGTGCTCAAAACATAAATATTTAACTACAGCTCTCTTACAAACATCCATTAACATTCGCTATTCACCCGAATTTCGTATCTTATCGCCGGTATCGTGTCACTGACCTGCCAATTCTGCACGGCGTGTCTGAGGTCATGGTACGATATCGCCCTCTCTTTTACAACCATCTTATCGCATAATGCCTTCACTGTCTCTCATTATACAAAGCTTTGTTGACACAGGTGAATTTCGGGCTAAGTGTGATTATTATTTGCAAGAACTGCATTTTATTACTGTATGTTAAACGTAACCTTTATTATAACAAGATGTAATGTGCTTTAACATCATAAACATTGAAGTGTTTCTTGTGTGCACGACTTTGAACATAAAGACAACATTCAGTTATTGTGCATTGATCCTTGAATTATGGACCTTTATCATCAGGTTCACAAAATATTCTATCAAAATGCTCACAATTTATTTTGCATATCTTATATGGGTGTTGGTATTGAAGACGTGGCAAATTTATTTTTATTTGCCATGTTATATTTATCATCATAATGGTACTACAGCTTCGAGTTTAGTTGCAGAAGGCATCAGCTCAACACAAGAAAGACGACGCTTGCACCTCGTAAAGCTGTATCCTAATACTCGTATATGACACGGCTGAGTACAGGCCTCACGAGCAATTCGGCTGCCGTGCTGTTTTAGCATAGGATACCAGCGTGAAATAGCAGCATAATGCTGCTATTTGTAGTGACGAGTATCGGAGACCCTCAGGACCCATTTGTATTTTAATAACAGAGGATAGATGTCTCACAGCATCTCTTTACTATCAAATGGATTGTGTACTCGTTTGTCAACCTTGCTTCTGTAAAAAGAAACATGATCAGTCCATCAAAACCTCTTTAAATTGGCAATTGCATTATATTTGTAAGTTTATTAAGTGTAGAGCTCAGGGGCAGAGCCATTAGTTTAACTGTAAAAATACAACCAGCGTTTAATTTTCATCATATAATACATTTACTCAACTATTAAAGCTGATTTATAACATGGCCGGCCGTAAAAAAGGTTATTTTTATAACAGGGAAATTGAAAATTCTTCGAAGGCAAGTATAGTCCGTCAACCTAATCTACACGAGCGCTACAAACTCTTTCTTCTCAGGAATAAGGCTACTCCTATAATAAATATTTAATGTGAAATCGACTACCTAAAGTGGCAATTGGTCGACCAAATAACGGAAAACTGATAGGTAAGAAAGGTTCTCGAGGGGCAGCCTCGTACCGATCAGCGAAATGTAGACCGGCTCCCCAGTTAATGAACGATCTGGTAAGACGTAAAAAGTCGATGGAAGCCGATAGCTCAACACTGTGTTGCCTTATACAATTTCTGTGAAGCTGTAATGTATAGATGAATGAATGAATGCTACCTACAATATGAATGAATGCTACCTACAAATGTATACAAAATATAGAATAAACGATTTTTCTGTGAACAATGGACATACACTCCGGCTATTGAAAAAGGAACATTTAACATGACGTAAAATTCACATCCCATTAAGTCAATCTGTCGGTAATCATTTGATGGCAACATTTTATATAGGCCGTATGAGGACGCTCAAGGTCGCTAAGCGAGCTATGGAGAGGACTATGCTCGGAGTTTCTCTGCGTGATAGACTCAGAAATGAGGATATCTGCAGTAAAACCAGAGTGACCGATATAGCCCAACGGATTAGTAAGCTGAAGTGGCAATGGGCCGGCCATATAGCTCGAAGAACCGATAACCGATGGGGAAGAAAGGTTCTCGAGTGGCAGCCTCGTACCGGTAGGCGTAGTGTAGGGCGACCCCCCACTAGATGGAGTGACGACCTGGTAAGACATGCAGGAAGTCGATGGATGCAGGTGGCTCAGGACCGTGCTTTGTGGCGTTACTTGGGGGAGGTCTACGTTCAGCAGTGGACTTGTGAAGGGCTGTAATGTTGATGATAATAATGAACATTTTATAATTCTTTTATAACAATTTCTACTCCGTGCGACTGTTTAACCACAGACTATTATGTGTTTTACATTGGCAGTATGAACATTAACAATTATTGTTTAATTTTATTTAACTTAATCTATACATAACACATATGATTTTTAATAAATTTAAGTTTACTGCACTTCTCTATATAAACTTTAACTCTTCCAAATCTTACACTTCTCCGTGCACGCAATATGCTTAAAAATGTGTACAAACGTTTCTCTTCACATACGAGTATATTATTCTGCTCACTACGAAAGTGAGTCACTAACGAATGTGACACAAAACAAAGGGAACAGGTTATTTTTGCGTCCAAAAAGTTTAATGATGACTAAATGTACAGACTTACCGCAAATTCGCCAGTTTCGTAAATTACGCGCTTATCGTGCGGCTGACGAAAATAAGGAAGGAACCCGAGGTCAAGGATCTTACTGAGGATTTTTTGTTCTTGTCGCTGGCAAGGTAAAAATAATAGTCCGTAAAAAATTTTAAATTGATAAATACGGTTGTATGTATGCAGACAAACCGAAAAATATATGGTGGTGCAATTTAGGGACAGCCTAACAACATCTGTCATCCAAAACTCGTACTGCAGGTACCATAACTACACTTGGGAGGCGATTACGATACCCATTATGACACTATCACTACATTTCGCAGTAGCCGAGCATTTATTTTTGTATTCTTTATTGCATTAAATAAAATTCCTTATTACGGAAATACCTTTTAACAGTCGGATATAAATTTTCTAATTAAGTTGACAATTTTTTTAAATCGGACAAGAAATTTTAGTTTGTATGTTTTATTTCTGAGGTATTCAATCAGGGGATCTGAGTAGAATGGAATTTTTTTTATAAATCCCTAAGAACATTTATACAGGTAATGGTTATCGCGTCATGGGGAACATATTAAAAGAATATGAACGTAATATTCTTACGGTGTTACTTTCACACACACACGCTCTGTACCGTACCCTCATAACAGAGAATGTGCGCAGAAAAAATCATACAGTTTTCATGATTACTCACTTCCTACTCGTTCTACCAATGCAAGAGTCATGGTAGCTCAGATGGTTAACGCTCGCTGTAAATATAACAGAACGCGTCTAACCCGGGTTCGATACCTGCCAACACCAATTTTACCACGTGCTCAGAATCAAGAATCAATCAGAATCAGAAATGAAAATATTACGAAGAAAGAAAGAAACGATGTGAAGTTCGCCAACACTCATTGGCAGCGCGGCGAACACTTCCTTACCCTAAAACCCTCTCAGAAATGAGGGGAGGCCTGTGTCCAGCAGTGGGATGTATATAGGCTGTACTTTTATACATTGAAAGGTTTACGGTTACAGTTTTCACAAATCAAATTTTCAAGTCCGTAAAAAGACCAAGGCGAGTAATTTTGCAATAATACTAAAGTATTGTTATAATTATTGATGTTTCCTTATTCTCAAAAAAAAAACAAATACTAAGAAGTAACTGATAACAAAAGGCCAAAAATTATAACAATTAAATTTCGGCAGAAGTGCGTAATATCCCACCAAATTAATTTATGAATAGTCTTCCTGTTGCTTCGTATCTGCTATACATAATTGATGATGTACTCATGGCGGATTCAAGAGTCAATGACATTCCAGTTATTAAAGCTAAGCTATATTGTTAATTTGTAGAATCAAGCGTTACTTTGCGGAAATTCATTATACTAAAGTCGATAAGAATTACTTCCTCATACATTCGTGTAATAAAATAAAACGATGCGTCTTACCTAGTTTGAAGAGCACTTCCCGCCCTCCAATTGCATGCACTAATCCCGTCACCACTAATAACAGCACCACCACTCCCAACACCACTACTCTTAGCAAGACACACCATTGACGATAATACATAAAAACCCAAAAGTTTCATTAAAATCGGTCTAATTCTTAAGAGAAAATCTTTCGTACATTACATATACATTTGATTTTTATTTAAATAGATATTTAGACATATGTTTATGTAACGCATACTTATGTAGTTTATTGCATTATGTTATAAGTTTTTAACGTACACCTTCGTTTTGGCGTATTTTTAGTTCCTGTTCATCCAAAGGTTGCAGGTAGATCGCTTTTAGAGGCGAGGTCACCCATTGTGCAACTGATTTAAGATGATTTTTTCCTTTATAGTTTTTTGTGATGAACAATAAAGTAATATTTATTTATTTATCTTACGTTTAAGAGTGCGGACTACAAACTTAGAAGGTCGTGGGTTTAAATCCGTCATTCAACTACTGTCGTAAACCAATGTAAAATAAGCACTTTAAGTTCCTTTACACTTTAAATACTTCCAGCACTTTAAATACATAAAACATAAGATGGTCAATGATGTGGAACTAACATGTTTTACCGTAATTGCATGCAAAAATTACATGAAATATAGCTAATTACACTAAACCAATCTTACATTTTAAAATTATTTCATCATTACTTAAAAATTATGTACAAACATTCTTTTTGAATTCAAATATTATGTACAAACATTACATTATTCTTACACAATTAATATTAATATCATATGAAATTAGTTAAGCTATTTTTATTTTAATAATTACACTAGATTACATGTTATTATGCAAATATTACCATTAAAATTAATTCATTATTTTACACTTTGATAAATAAATGATCAATATGATTTACTAGATAATTGCTTTTAAAAATAAAATGTCTAGGACACAGAAATATAAATAATATAAGATTTCTGTGGTCTAGATATATTCACTAATTTCCTTTAACTAAATTTTATATTAATATAATAAATTTGACGAATTTATAATTAATTACCATTGACTTATATACTACTAGCGTATTGATCATACATACGTAACATACATAAACACTCACGCCTGTCATCCAGAGGGGAAGGCAGAGACTACAGACTTCCATTTGGCGCGATCCTGACACACCTTTATCGTCATCTACACATTCATATACCTACGCATACATGCTCGTCGGTTAAGCGTACTCCTAATAATGAATAATGAATTATAATAATATTAGTATTTTGCTAATGTCAAATTAGTCGTGGGAATTGACAAATAAACTTGGAACCCCATTATAAATTCAAACAAGTAAATCATCATACATGTGTTAATTCATTTATTTCAGCTCACCACAAGTCTGCTGAACTTAGGCCTTCCCCCAAAGAATACCAATATCGCAAGGCATGTCAGCACCACAAATTCCTGAGCTACCTGCATCCATCGACGTTTTGTATCACTTCGTTTACCGGTACGAGGCTGCCACTCGACAACCTTACTTCCCCATCGATTGTCGATTCTTCGATCTATATGGAGGGTTCATCACCACTACATCTTATTGATCCCTTGCGCAATGATGCACTAGTTTTACTGCGGATATCCTAATTTTTGCAAGTAAAAGAAGATAATTATTTTGATTTCCTTGGACAAATTGTGTCACTAGTTTGCAAAAGTCGTGTTTTATTTGACATTGGCTACAGATCAATGTACGTCGATTCATAGATAAGACAGTTTTTATCGGCTTGTCTGCTAAATCTATATTTGACTGATAATATAAGTTCGCGGCATGGATTTGTGAAAACTGATAAAATACAACAACAAATGTAAAATGCAACGTATCATAAGGTTTTATAACGATAATTAAATCTAACAATGAGCCTTTAGTAACCCAACTACGGAATACCCAAATAACTTTTATAGAATAAGGTTGACAAACGAGCGCACAGTTCACACGAAGGTAAGCTGATGATTTGGCCTATATACATCTACATCTACATTTATATCCTCGATTAAGGATATAAATGTAGATGCTTTGTCACTCCTAAGGACGAGAATGAAATGCCATAATTACATTGAAAAGGGTCTTCGGTTCTCTACACTCATCATACAAAAACAGCAGCATTAAACTGCTGTTTCTCTAGTATACAGTAAAAGCGTCCCCCCCCCCGCCCCGACGCATTCGCACTACAACTATAGTAGTAGTGCGGCGTGGTAGTCATCATCATCATCATTACAGCCCTTCACAAGTCCACTGCTGAGCATAGGCCTCCCCCAAGTAATGCCACAAAGCACGGTCCTGAGCCACCTGCATCCATAGACTTCCTGCATATTATACCAGGACGTCACTCCATCTAGTGGGGGGTCGCCCTACACTACGCCTGCCGGTACGAGGCAGCCACTCGAGAACTTTTCTTCCCCATCGGTTATCAGTTCTTCGAGCTATATGGCCGGCCCATTGCCACTTCAGCTTACTAATCCGTTGGGCTATGTCGGTCACTCTGGTTTTACTGCGAATATCCTCATTTCTGAGTCTATCGCGCAGAGTAGCGCCACGTAAACATCTATGTGTGGCATATATTCAAATAGTACCACGAACTCTATACAGGTGTAATGATATGTGTATGATCGAATACCTAGGCCCGCATGTACTCGCACGTAACAAATGGTATCTTTAGTGGCAATGACCCTGCCTATCAGCGTCGAATGGCGGGAGGCAATCAATTTGCAGAATTAGGGCTAAATTGGACTCGGTAATTAATATTATTTCGATAAACGCTCGCAGGACGCATTTCATCAGTCATTGGGCAGGTCAGTGCCGTCTCCTTATCAGCGCGGAGCTACTATTGTAATTGCTCGAATAATTCCGTAACTGTTAATCGATAAAAAAATTCTTAACTCGAAATATTACTGTTATTTAGCGTTTTTAATCAGTTTGTTTGTTAAATGAGCCCATTATTACGAATATATAATACATATACATACATAAACACTCACGCTGGTCACCCAGAGGGGTAGGCAGAGACTACAGACTTCCATTTAGCACCTCTCTCGCCTCCTCCACGTCCATATACCTTATCGGATTCATACATGCTCATCGATTAAGGGTACTATATAGTCGATAAACTTTCGCCTAGGGCGTCTCTTTCCGCCGACTCTGCCGCTCACTTCTGCAACATAAATTTGCTTTGCCACTCTTTCCTCGTTCATTATTTTTATATGACCAAACCACCGAATCGTTCCATTCTTAATCCTGGTTACAAGATCATCTTGCAGAACATAAAATATAATAAATATTCGTCAAGTAACCCTTTTTCAAATAATTACCAGTTTTTTTATTGCTTCTTTTGTGATCGATTTGTGCTAAAAATTACCTGGAGCATATAACAGCCTCTGTATTCCAATTATAAAAGAAAATATTTAAAGGTTTCTAGTATATTCAGATTAAATTTAACGACATGGTGACGGCATGAGGGATCCTATCACGCTATTTCAACCTGTATATGCCGTTGGTAAGCTACCGTACAAATGTCAGAAATAGTAATATATGTTTATCCTCATCATATTTGGCTCTTTATGGATATCAGTAGATACAATCATTTCGTAATAAAATAAGATATTCTTTTTTCTTCGACGTAAAAAAAAATAAATTTTGTTTGTCAAATGTTATTACTTTAAATCTATTAAATCTCCTACTACAGTTTCGAAATGAGATTTCTCTGACCAGAGAAGAAACGACAAAAGAAATTCCGCAGGTATCTATCTTCTTTTTTGTAAATTTATTAAAAGTTCAATTTACATATCATAGTATATACAGAATGGGAAACGACAATGGATCCACCAGTAAATATAACTGTTGTGTGTTCTATGATATAATTAAAAAAATTACTAAAATTTTGGAGCTTATCAGAGTAGGTATACTGCAGGCTGGAGTGACAGCACGTTAAGGCGTGTGTCGTATCCAGTCCGCCTGACAAACATGGATATAATATCAAGTCTTTCCATTCACAGCAGTATAATGTAGCAGTAGACTATTATGGACTGATGAGAGAATATAAAAAGCATTACAACTTTTATATACACGTTATATATACGAGGACTGCCTCGTTAGTCTAGTGGTTGTAGTAGTGCGACTACTGATCATGAGCTCTTGGGTTTAAATCCCGGGTCGGGCCAAAAATTAATTATTGAGTTTTTCCGTCAAGAAATTCTCAGTAGTTGCCGGGAGTTAGGAAGTTGGCGGTGTCTCACCCCCGTGCCTCGGAAAGCATGTAAAGCCAATGGTCCTGCGCCTGATCTCTCTTTCGGTTGTGTCGGTTTAGAGATAGAGAGTGCACCTGTACTTGCACATACACTTGGGCACTATAATCCTGTCCTGCGCCGATGGCTAGCCTCCGTTGAGGCAGGCCGCCGTGGCCGAAATTCGGTCTGGAGGACATTATTATTATTATATATACGAGGTTGAGCCACGCTGCAACTATATTATAGTTGTAGCACGAATGGGTCGGCTCGACTGGGGAAGGACCACGCTCTCACAGAATACCAGCGTAAAATAGCAACTTAATACTGATGTGTTTCGTATGGTGAGTGTAAAGATCCGGAGACCCTTTTTTACTGGGAACGAGGAATTTCATCTTAGTCCTCAGGGGTGACAACGCATCTGCGGTTTGATTCTTAATCTAGGATAAATGTAGATGTCTATGGGCCACAGCCTCCACTTACTATTAGGTGCACTGTGTACTCGTTTGTCACCCTTATTCTATAAAAAAAGAAGTATTGGGACCATTTATAAATAAAAGTTCATATTGTCAACTGATATCTCTTTATTTGATTAATTATATATTTAAAACGCGTGCTCACCGAGCCGCCTGATGTACTATACAATGTAAGGCACATAGCCGTTACAGAATTATATATTTAGATAAGCTTATAATTAAAACATATATAAAACGAGCACACCATCAACCTGATGGTAAGTAAAAGATGTGACTCTTAGACTTCTATACATCTATCATCGATGAAGAAAAAAAATGTTGACGTATTCTCACTCCGGGAGACTAAGACGGACTACCTCGTTATCTCTATCTCGCAAAATGATGTTCTCCACGCATAGTAGAGGAATATACCATATTGTGTTACCCAGTTATTTTTCCTAATAATTTTAATACATTAATACTTAGGAGATTTGCACTTTGTATGCGTTCATCAAATGTTGTGCTCGTACTTGAATATCGATCGTAAACAAATAGTAGGTGTTACGGTGCAACGTTTGGAACAAATGTCATTCATTTTGTGGTCAAACCATATTTAGGTCGCCGATGCTCGCAGTATTTGTTAATATGAAGCATTGTACTTTGTTCTATGCAATTGCTTACAGCGCTGACACTGGTAATAGTCATTTATATGGACTATAGAACAAAATTACAAGTGCTTGTTGTAAATACTTGTTATTGTAGATAAAAATAAGAAAAGTAAATGCGTTCCACTGCAGGGCACGGGCCTCCTTTCATTTCGGAGGGAGTTCTAGGCAATTGCCTCAATACGTTGGCGTGGTTCACATGTCTTAAATTTTTTTTTTCGCACATATAGGTTCCTTCACTGCCGAGCACGTGGTAAATCAGCACTTGAAATTGCAATTAATATTATAATACCGGCAGGGATTGAATTCGGGTTGCCCGCGTACGCACTTAGCTTAGCCTTTGAGCTACCGCGGCTGCATAAATATATCATTAATGTTTAATATTTTTCATTATTTCATCATTCATTACAGCCTATTAAAGTTCCACTGATGAACGTCAGCGTTACCGCCTCATCAACAGATTAACAGATTTCCTCATAGTGATGCGTGACATAGAGGCCACTCAGAAAATGCTGCCCATTTTTTTTTTCTTGTCTTGTGACTCCCAGTTGACAACACGATGTATTGAACTCTTTCAATTCTGACGGCGCTAATTCAATTCAAATAATAGTACCCGGTTGACCGAGCTTTGCTCGGTATTTTTCGCTCGGTTTTTTTAATTCGTGTGTTTTGGAAATTACATTTAGATACAAATTACATACTGATGAAATACGAATAATATTTTTTGATCTTAGCGATATAATAGAAAAAACTGAACTGGTTATTTGAATATAAAATCATGGGTGCAATTAGTTTAATTTAAATTTTCGTTTTTTTAAAAACTACTAAAGAAAGGGCTCGAAAAAATAGATTTTCTCAAAAAAGAAAGGAACTTGAATAAAAAATTAAAAAAAGTCGATCGGTCGGTCTGGGCTCGAATCACAGTATTACGATTTCGTGACCGCCCAATATACCAATTAAGCTATTTGTAATCATTATCAAACTGTCAAAATTTACCTTCTTATTATAACGATATTGTAGCAGTTTTTCATTGCCTAAAAGCACGAACAAAAAGACATTTTCTAAAAATAAATCCTGGCTAGATCGATTTATTGCCCCCAAAACTCCCTGCACACAAAATTTTATGAAAATCGTTGGAGCCGTTTCCGAGATTCCGATTATATATATATTTATATACAGGAATTGCTCGTTTAAAGGTATAGGATATACTATGTGTAATATTATTTATTCTGTGCTATGTGTTGGTCCCCAGCCACGCGTTGCGGTAGCTCAAAAAGTTTTTCATAAAGTATAAAACACGCGTGTATTCGTAGGCAACATGGTGTCAAAATGCCAAAGCAGTCAGTGAATTATTTTCGAAAATTTAAAATTTTGAATAAATTAATATATACATATACTGTTGAAATCTTTTACCGGTGAATATGATTTGAATTTCGATAGATTTTAATTAATTTATCTATTTAATTCAAAATTTTTGTTTTTATTTTTTGCAAAATATCAGCTCCATAGGCTTCTACTCACATGTTACATTACCTACCTATTTTCCAGACGGTAAAAAAGGTCATTCTGTACATTTTTATAAGAATATTTGTGCTCTGTGGCATTCCTTGCGGGAGGTTTTTTTTTAAGGATTGAGCGGCGTCTTGTGAAAATCTGTAAAGATGAGATGACGAAGAATCATTTTCGTGATGAAAATGAAGAAGCGTGAACAGTAATATGCTAAATATTATTTTTTATTTTATTTTATTTATTAGGGATAGCAACAGCCTCCATTCTGCGAAATAAATCTTATATAATATGTTTTACATAGGGCATAATAGTCATCCACTTTCCACAATTACACGAGGGTGTCGTTGACTGACTACGGTCTAGCGAACGTCTATTACCAGAAAAAACATCCACTTGAGGAATCCACCATCATCAGTACGATGTATACCTACCCAGTGTGGCAGTAATTTAGATAACAGAGACATGCTTCAGCTGTATTATGGCTACAGAACGAAATGGTCAATTCTACGAGGGTAGGACCACGCTCTCACAAAATAGCGTGAAATAGCAGCGTAATGGTGTTGTATGTTCCTTATTCTGAGTGCAGAGAACCGAATACCGGTTTTACTAAACACTAAACTAGTCAAGTACTAAACAAGTCATTCCATCTTAGTCTTTGGTAGTAACAACATATCTGTATTACAAATCTTAATCGATGATTAGATGTAGGTATAACCAAAATTGCCTCTGTTCTTATCGCATTAGGATTACTGCTGTAACGGAAGTGTTGCGGTAGCAGAAACAGAAAAATCTAACTTTCGTTATAAAAGTTGCGGAAACAGAACCAGAAACGGATTTCATAAAGCGTACAGAACTTATGCAGTTGCAGATACAGAAGCAGGTGTGGTTGCATCACTAATTAGGCTAATACGGGAAATTTAGGAAGGGAGTGTGCCACTTGGCTTATGCACACATATAATGTCTAGTACTTAACTGAATTAAAAGTTGCCACCTTGGTTGAAACCAGTCAAAGAGTGCATGGATGAAAATGTAACTTATAGAAAATTTAAAGTCAAACTTAAAGTCTATCTTATGGTAAGTGGTAATGGTAAGTAAGTGATGTTAGGTAAGTATTTATACGTGGTAGAGCCACGCTGCAGCTATATCATGGTTCCAGCACGAATGGCTTGGCTCAACCGGGGAAAGACCACGCTCTCACAGAATACAAGCATAAAATAACAGTTTAATACTGCTGTGTTTCGTATGGTGAGTGTAGAGAACCGGTAACCCTTTTTACTTGAGACGAGGCATTCCATCTTAGTTCTCACGGGTAACAACGCATCTGCATGACATTGATTCTTAATTGAAGATAAATGTAGATGTCTATGAGCCACAGCATCCACTTACCATCAGATGTGTTCTTTTGCCACCAATAATCTATTTAAAAAAAACTGTCAGTCGTAAGCCTGCACTGAACGTCAGAAGTTTCTTAGCTTCACAAACATCTGTATCTGAGCGTGATGGTCACGCGAGTTTATTGCTTTTTCTTCAACCCAAAAGTGCCCAACGTGCCTAAAGTTTTCATTTCAAAAATATTTTGGCCTATGAATGTTTATAAAAACAATACTGTGCAAATTTTATTATTATCATGTTTTGTCTGTCGTGTTCGTCTGTTTTGTTTGTGTATCAAAAAAGCATTGAACTTGTGTACATTGCTACAAAATAAATGATAGTACATAGACTCCGCTTTTAAACGCATTTATTATGTTGCAATGTCTCGTCAAAATGTGAGGTCATCGCCCTGTGAATCACGTCAACTCGCCCATAATTTAGCATCCCTGTCCCCCTCCCTCCTATCTTATCGGATATTACGCTGTTCCTTTCTCCCGAAGTGCAAACGTCATATCTGATTTCGGCGCTCTCCTCTGTAGTAATGGACAAACAATGCCGGGGACGTACCTAGAAGTAGAAAGGTAATTACTCTGTTTGATCAGACTTTTATTGGGACTAAGCAACTTTACGTTTGACAACTCGTCTTAACAACTTCTTTAACTTTAAAAGAATATTTAACAAGCAATTCAATGATAATCAATGTCATTTAAAGTATTATTAAAGTAGAAGTGTTTGATTTTTTTTATATATTTACTTACATGAATAGTTGTTAACAAATAATCTACAGTCATAGATTTATGAATAACAATGTTTGTCTAATGTTTAACACTACTCTTTAGTCACGTTCTTTTTTTGGCACATTTTGGCGGTGTAAGAAAATCTACTACACCATAGCGTCCCGTGTGTTATCAGAGGCGACAGTGAGAAACAAATCAGATGGGCAGCGGAGTCCTTTTATATAGGATAGGGTGACAAACGAGCACACAGTCCACCTGATGGTACGTGGTTGCTGCGGACCATAGACATCTACATCTATCCTCGATTACGAACCAAAATGCAGAAGCGTTGT